>CM065596.1:96015191-96615191 GCA_033119425.1 Bufotes viridis | reverse complement strand
TAAAGATTGAAACAAAAAGAGAAAAAAAGAGAAAAAAAGAAGATGAGTGAGCTGTCAATCAAAGCGATAATCCAACCCTATCAGTGACCTCACTCAAATTGATGCCCCTTTAAAAAGCGCACGATTATTGATGCTGGCAACCCACTGAGGAAGGGACCGTATGTCCCGAAACGCGTTTGGGAGGAACCAGCATCATCAATGAAAAAAGATTGCACATTCCGATTTCACTGAGCGCTCAGTCCCTAATCCTTCACCTCCAGCAACACGCGGGACGCCGCGGGTATTTTCTATTATAACACAAAGACCAAGAACCGGACTATACGCAACAATCCATGTGAGGGATATCGCGCGCACAGCCGCCGACCGAGTGGTAACGTAGCCAGTGCTGCATCCTCTCTTTTGCTCCCATAAACAGCAAGTACTATGAAGTGGATACAATTGTTGTTAATAGTGATATAACCTATCCGGGGAAGATACTTCGGTTATAAGACCACTAATAAGCAAAAGAAAGTCTGTTACACCGGACATTGCTCCCAGAAACAGGGAATAATATGAAGTGGACTGGATATAATTATTCTTTTTAACGATATAACCACCCTTTTTAAGCGATTTTTGGCAAAGATACTTTCTTCTATATAAGACAGCTACTAAGATAAAGAAAGTTTGTCTTAGCAGACACATTACTGCACTAACTACAAGAACCAAAGAAGGTTATCTCACCTCTACGAATACGGACATTTTTTGTATCTTACACCACATTGACATAGAGGAAGACGGACTGTCCTAATCTATAGATATCTGTTGAGATATATATATAATCTATATATATTTCTCAGATACTTGCTGACAATCCACTTGTGAATACACATCTATTCAGATTATAGATACGGCAGACAGCCTGCTATTGCTACCATTTGCACAGTATTTGATACTAACAACTTTGTATATCTAATTTTTTACTCTTATTTTTAATTGTTTTTAATAGCCGATAAATAAATATTATTTTCATATTTCCACAAATATCTCTTCACATTATTTGGCCCAAATATTGAGTGCCCTCCCCACATCCTATTACTCTTTTACCTATGGGTATTTATACTGCCCTGGCATTTTAGGGGCCCCTAAAGCGTGAGAAGAAGTCTGGAATCCAAATGCGTAAAAATGCCCTGTGAAATCCTAAAGGTATTCCTTGGAATTAGGGCCCCTTTGCGCATTTTGGCTGCAAAAAAGTGTCACTCATGTGGCATCGCCGTACTCAGGAGAAGTAGGGCATTGTGTTTTGGGGTGTATTTTTACATATACCCATGCTGGATGAGAGAAATATCTCTGTAAATTGACAACTTTGTATAAAAACATGGAAAAAGTTGTCATTTACAGAGATATTTTTCACACAAAGTATGGGTATATGTAAAAATACACCCCAAAACATATTGCCCTACTTCTCCTGAGTATGGCGATACCACGTGTGTGACACTTTTTTGCAGCCAAGATGCGCAAAGGGGCCCTAATTCCATTCCGAAATGGGGTAATTTGTGGGGTGTTTCTACTGTCTGGGAATTGTAGTACCTCAGGAAACATGACAGATGCTCAGAAAGTCAAAATGCAGAAATTCACTTTTTTGCACCATAGTTTGTAAACACTATAACTTTTACCCAAACCAATAAATATACACTTATTGGATTTTTTTCATAGACATGTAGAACAATAAATTTAGAGAAAAATGTATATAGAAATGTAGTTTTTTAAAAAAAAATTCCCCTCTTCTCCATAGTGCCCCCCATATTGTTGCCAGTATATAGGGCCCCCATAGTGCTTCCTATTCAATAGGTTATATGACACGTCAGACGCCTCCAGCGTCCAAGTGATACGCCCCTGGCGGCGGCATGATATGTGGAAACCCTTACAAGGATTACAGGGTCTTGAGGACACAAACACAGCAGGCACTATGACATTTTACTGAGCACTACAACCCCAGCTGAGCGCTCAGCCTCTGCAGTCCCCACATCACTACAACCCACAGCTCTTTCCCCCTCTTGTCATTCTCCCCCACCCCTTGTCATTCTCTTTCCCCCTCTTGTCATTGTCCCCCCTCTTCTCATTCTCTTTCCCCCTCATGTAATTATCTTTCCCCTCTTGTCATTCTCTTTCCCCCCCTTGTCATCCCCCCCTTGTCATTCTCTTTCCCTCTCTTGTGATTCTCCATCCCCCTTGTCATTCACTCCCCCCCCCCTAGTATTAATTTATGACAGTTCTTATTAATAACCTTCTCTTATCTGAAACTGACCACTTCATTTTATACATTTATTTTTGAAAATGAAAGAATGGACAATAAAGATTGAAACAAAAGAGAAAAAAGAGAAAAAAAGAAGATGAGTGAGCTGTCAATCAAGCGATAATCCAACCCTATCAGTGACCTCACTCAAATTGATGCCCCTTTAAAAGCGCCACGATTATTGATGCTGGCAACCCACTGAGGAAGGGACCGTATGTCCCGAAGCAGCGTTTGGGAGGAACCAGCATCATCAATGAAAAAGATTGCACATTCCGATTTCACTGAGCGCTCAGTCCTAATCCTTCACCTCCAGCAACACGCGGGACGCGCGGGTATTTTCTATTATAACACAAAGACCAAGAACCGGACTATACGCAGCAATCCATGTGAGGGATATCGCGCACAGCCGCCGACCGAGTGGTAACGTAGCCAGTGCTGCATCCTCTCTTTGCTCCCATAAACAGCAAGTACTATGAAGTGGATACAATTGTTGTTAATAGTGATATAACCTATCCGGGAAGATACTTGGTTATAAGACCACTAATAAGCAAAAGAAAGTCTGTTACACCGGACATTGCTCCCAGAAACAGGGAATAATATGAAGTGGACTGGATATAATTATTCTTTTAACGATATAACCACCCTTTTAAGCGATTTTTGGCAAAGATACTTTCTTCTATATAAGACAGCTACTAAGATAAAGAAAGTTTGTCTTAGCAGACACATTACTGCACTAACTACAAGAACCAAAGAAGGTTATCTCACCTCTACGAATACGGACATTTTTGTATCTTACACCACATTGACATAGAGGAAGACGGACTGTCCTAATCTATAGATATCTGTTGAGATATATATATAATCTATATATTTCTCAGATACTTGCTGACAATCCACTTGTGAATACACATCTATTCAGATTATAGATACGGCAGACAGCCTGCTATTGCTACCATTTGCACAGTATTTGATACTAACAACTTTGTATATCTAATTTTTACTCTTATTTTTAATTGTTTTTAATAGCCGATAAATAAATATTATTTTCATATTTCCACAAATATCTCTTCACATTATTTGGCCCAAATATTGAGTGCCCTCCCCACATCCTATTACTCTTTTACCTATGGGTATTTATACTGCCCTGGCATTTTAGGGGCCCCTAAAGCGTGAGAAGAAGTCTGGAATCCAAATGCGTAAAAATGCCCTGTGAAATCCTAAAGGTATTCCTTGGAATTAGGGCCTTGCTAGCATTTTGGCTGCAAAAAGTGTCACTCATGTGGCATCGCCGTACTCAGGAGAAGTAGGGCATTGTGTTTTGGGGTGTATTTTTACATATACCCATGCTGGATGAGAGAAATATCTCTGTAAATTGACAACTTTGTATAAAAACATGGAAAAAGTTGTCATTTACAGAGATATTTTCACACAAAGTATGGGTATATGTAAAATACACCCTAAACATATGCCCTACTTCTCCTGAGTATGTCGATACCACGTGTGTGACACTTTTGCAGCAAGATGCGCAAAGGGGCCCTAATTCCATTCCGAAATGGGGTAATTTGTGGGGTGTTTCTACTGTCTGGGAATTGTAGTACCTCAGGAAACATGACAGATGCTCAGAAAGTCAAAATGCAGAAATTCACTTTTTTGCACCATAGTTTGTAAACACTATAACTTTTACCCAAACCAATAAATATACACTTATTGGATTTTTTTCATAGACATGTAGAACAATAAATTTAGAGAAAAATGTATATAGAAATGTAGTTTTTTAAAAAAAAATTACAACAGAAAGTGAAAAATGTCATTTTTTTGCAAAAATTTCGGTCATTTTTGATTAATTTAAAAAAAAGTAAAAATGTCAGCAGCAATGAAATACCACCAAATGAAAACTCTATTAGTGAGAAGAAAAGGAGGTAAAATTCATTTGGGTGGTAAGTTGTATGACCGAGCAATAAACCATGAAAGTAGTGTAGTGCAGAATTGTAAAAAGTGGTCTGGTCATTAAGGGTGTTTAAGCTAGGAGGGCTGAGGTGGTTAAGTATATATATATATATATATATACACACACACACATATATATATAGTCAGTTTTATATTGTAGTTCATTGTGCTCACTTACATCTTTTATGATTACTAAAGAAATTAGACTTTTGCAGCTGTCCCAATGTCCTGGTATATCCAGTTGTATCTGTACATAAGAGTGCATTGCACACAAATACTAGTGATGGTTTAGAAATGACTCAGCTGGTAAGGTATCTGCCTCCCATACAGAAGGTTGTGAGTTTGAGATGCGGCAGCAACAATTTCTATGAAGGGGGGAATAAAACTTTTTAAATACACACGACTGTTCTCTCACCCTATTATAATGCTGAAGGCTGTAGTTGTATGGGGGAATTACTTATTTTAACCACTCCTCAACATCAACTATACATGTACTGTCGAGGTTGGGACTAAACATGATGCCCCCTCAGAGGCTGAGCGGGCACCACAGCCACTGAGTACCTGTTGATTTACACAGCAGAAACCCTCAGGCATTGTCTGCGATCTAGAAAAATGCTGATCACGGACATTTACCCCCTCACATCATGTGGCCAATTGTGACCACGGCATCTAAGGCATCTTTACCCTGGAGCTATGTGCTTCTGGGGCCCCAACGGATCTCTTTACCAAGATCGAGGTTGCTATGGCAGCGTTGGGCCTTTGGAGGACTCTAGTCTCGAGTCTATGGGAGAAGCAATCAGACAGTTGCGTGTTAAAGTCCCCTAGGAGGACTTAAAATAAGAGAAAACAGTCTTTAAAATGAAAAAAAAAATTGAGGTGAATGGGTGTTAAGCCCTGCCCCATTCCTGAACTTCCAATTTTGACTGTGAGGTTGTGCTAGCTCACAGAAAAAGTTGGTCCACAGCCGACGATGGAGCAGGAAATCTGCTAAAACTGCTAGGGAACAGAACCAGCAGACTATTAAAGGGAATAGATTTTGTAATCTAAACTGGGTATGAAAAAGACAGTACCCTCATAGTGCTTCCCCTCTTCTCCATAGTGCCCCCCATATTGTGCCAGTATATAGGGCCCCCATAATGCTTCCCCTCTTCAATAGGTTATATGACACGTCAGACGCCTCCAGCGTCCAAGTGATCGCCCCTGGCGGCCGGCATGATATGTGGAAACCCTTACAAGGATTACAGGGTCTTGAGGACACAAACACAGCAGGCACTATGACATTTTACTGAGCACTACAACCCCCAGCTAGCGCTAAGCCTCTGCAGTCCCCACATCACTACAACTCCCACCTGGGGCTCAGCCTCTGCCTCACTACAACCCCCAGCTAGCGCTCAGCCTCTGCAGTCCCCACATCACTACAACCCACAGCTCTTTCCCCCTCTTGTCATTCTCCCCCCCACCCCTTGTCATTCTCTTTCCCCCTCTTGTCATTGTCCCCCCCTCTTCTCATTCTCTTTCCCCCTCATGTAATTATCTTTCCCCCTCTTGTCATTCTCTTTCCCCCCCTTGTCATCCCCCCCTTGTCATTCTCTTTCCCTCTCTTGTGATTCTCCATCCCCCTTGTCATTCACTCCCCCCCCCCCTTGTCATTCTCACCCCCCTTGTCATTCTCTTGCCCCTCTTGTCATTCTCTTTCCCCCTCTTGTCATTCTCCCCCTTTCCATTCACTTCCCCCTTGTCAATCTCTTTCCTCCTTGTCATTCTCCCCCCCTTGTCATTCTCTTTCCCCCTCTTGTTATTCTCTCCCTGCCCTTGACATTCACTTTCCCCCTCTTGTCATTCTCTCCCCACTCCTTGTCATTCTCTTTCCCCCTCTTGTCATTCTTTTTCTCCCTTCCTCCCCTACCTCTAGTGTAGTGTGGCCGAGTTCTGTATGGTCCGCGGGTACAGGCGCTTTTGTTTCCTGTAACCGGGCGGACTGACAGAAAGTGCACACTGTGTGCGCACTTCCTGTCAGCCCGGCCGGGTACAGGAGACAGATGCTACCTGTACCCGTGGACAATACAGGGCTCGACACGCTACAATGAGGGAGTGACAGGAGGGAGCGCTGAGAGCTTCCCTCCTGTCAGTCCCTCTCTTCATGCTGCGCCCGGGCGCTGCGCCCTCATGGATGCACCACCCCGGGCAGTGCGCCCTCATGGACGCACCAGCCCGGGCAGTGCTGCAGCCACCTGAGGCTCTATATAGAGTGCTCGGGCAGCTGCAAAATGAGGGGGGCTGACGCTCCTAGTCCGCCTATAGGAAGCGCCGACCCTGCGTCCGGGCACCTTTGAAAACGGGCTGAAAATTGTCGAAACCTGCATTAACCCCTTAAGGTCCAGGCCATTTTTTGCAAATCTGACCAGTGTCACTATATGTGTGAATAACTTTAAAACGCTTTTACTTATCCAGGCCATTCTGAGATTGTTTTTTCGTCACATATTGTACTTCATGACACTGGTAAAATGGAGTAAAAAAAAAAAACATTTACCTAAAATTTGGAGAAATCTGAAAATTTCCAAGTTAACAGCCAAACAAAACTCTGTATTTATTGCCCTGATTCTGTAGTTTGAAGAAATGCCCCATATGTGGTAAACTACTGTACGGGTACACGGCAGGGCGTAGGGGGAAAGGAGCGCCGTGTAGTTTTTGGAAGGTAGATTTTTCTGGACTGGTTTATTTACACCATGTCCCATCTGAAGCCCCCCTGATGCACCCCTAGAGTAGAAACTCCATAAAAGTGACCCCATTTTGGAAACTACGGGATAACGTGTCAGTTTTGTTGGGACTATTTTTAGGGTACATATGATTTTTGGTTGCTCTATATTACATTTTTGTGAGGCAAGGTTACCAAAAATAGAAATTCTGAAATTTCATCTCCATTTGCCATAAACTGTTGAGGAACACCTAAAGGGTTAATAAAGTTAGTAAAATCAGTATTGAATACCTTGAGGGGTGTAGTTTCTTAAATGGGGTCACTTTTATGGACTTTCTACTCTAGAGGTACATCAGGAGTTCTTCAAATGGGACATGGTGCCCAGAAAAAAGGCCATCAAAATCTGCCTTCCAGAAACCATATGGCGTTCCTTTCCTTCTGCGCCCTGCCGTTTGGTCATACAGCAGTTTATGACCACATATCGGGTGTTTCTGTAAACTGCAGAATCAGGATACTAAATATTAAGTTTTGTTTGGCTGTTAACCCTTGCTTTGTTACTGGAAAAAATGGATTAAAATGGAAAATTTGCCAAATAATAGCTGTTTTGGCATCGTTTTTATTTTATTTTTTTGACCGTGTTGATCTGAGGGTTTAGGTTATGGGGTATTTGTATAGAGCAGATTCTTACGGACGCAGCAATACCTAATATGTCTACTTTTTTAAATTTATTTAGGTTTTACACATATTATCCTTTTTTAAACAAAACATTTTAGTATCTCCATAGTGTAAGAGTCATTTTTTTTTTTAGTTTTTAGCCGATTGTCTTAGGTAGGGGCTCATTTATTGCAGGATGAGACGATGGTTTTATTGGCACTATTTTAGAGGGCATATGCATTTTCGATCGCTTGCTATTACACTTTTTGTGATGCAAGGTGACAAAAAAATACCTTTTTTTGCACAGTTTTTTAATTTTTATTTTTTTTGACCGTATTAATCTAAGGGGTTAGGTAATGGAGTATTTTTATAGAGCAGATTCTTACAGACGCGGCAATACCTAATATGTTTACTTTTTATTTATTTTAGTTTTACAGAATATCATTTTTGAAAATTGTCAGTGGCTAAATGGAAATAAAATTGGGGAAGGGGATTAATAATAAATTTATTACTTCATGGAAGTGTGGTACTCCCTGAAGCAACCAATAATGCAGAGGCCCGGATGATCGGGGCACGTGTCACACTGAGTGGTGGTGTCCTTCCTGTGACACACTCTGCACCTTTTTTGGGTCTGTCCATCCTTTCCAGTATGGCGGACCACACCTGGAAAGTGTTGGCCAGGGACGATTCGGGAGCCTCCAGTTCCCCTAGGTACTCCGGCCTGCTCTTTCCCGGTCAGAAAAGATCAGGGCCTCGAGGACTGTCTTATAGAACTGAAAGAATTTCCCTGTGTTGCCAGCACTCTGGGATAGCACAAAAAAGTTGTACAACCTGTACCAAGTAGAACGCAACTTTTTTGTACCATGCCCGGGTTTTGTGCATGGCGTTATATGGCTTGAGGACTTGATCAGAGAGATCAACTCCTCCCATATACCGATTGTAGTCGACGATAGGGGCAGGGGTGATGCCGTTGCCGTGAATTGTGGACAGTACAAGGACATCCCTCTTGTCCTTATATCTGACCAGCAAGAAGTTTCCACTGGTAAGGGCACAGGTCTCACCCCTGGGGATAGGTACCTGGAGGGGGAGGGTAGGGAGGCCGCGTTGATTTTTCCACATGGTCCCACAAGCAAACGTGGATCTGGGGGCAAGGGAATGGAACAAGGGGATACTAGTATAAAAGTTATCCAAGTACAGGTGGAAACCCTTATCTAGCAGTGGGTGCATAAGGTCCCACACAAGTTTCCCGCTAACACCCAGAGTGGGTGGACATTCTGGGGGTTGAATATGGGAACCTCGCCCCTCATACACATAAAACTTGTAAGTGTAGCCTGAAGTACTCTCACAAAGTTTGTACGGCTTCACGCCATACCTCGCCCGCTTAAAGGTAACATACTGGCGGAAAATGAGTCTCCCCTTGAAACAATTAGAGACTCATCAACCCTGAACTCCCTTCCAGATACATAGGCCTCCAAAAATTTGACCCCAAAGTGATCGATGACGGGCCTGATTTTGTACAGGTGGTCATGGGCAGGATCACCTTGGGGGGGACTAAATGTATGTTCCTGGACAGAAAGGGAGGAGTCCAGGGCGAATATAATTTAAAGCATAGAGTTGCTGAATACAAATTGATGGAGCACCTCTTTAAGATAACCTCAGTGATCGGAATCAAATACCTTAGGTCCCTTTTACACACATAGATGATAGATTATCAGAAACGAAGCATACACTCCCGATATCTGTCAGATCATCAGCGGAGATATAGCGATTGTTTGTCCACATAGAAAATCATTATTCCTGCTCAGCAGATCGTTGATGACATTCCATGCCAGCAGAATGACATGATCACTTAATGAACAAGCATTTGGTTGTTCATCAGGTGATTGCCAGGAAGCTTTTACACAGGTAGATTATCAGGGATGAGAGTTTATACAATTGCTTATCCCTGATAATTTGCCTGATAATTGGTCCATATAAAAGTACCTTAATTGAGTCTAATGTAAGCTGTATAGAAGGAGTTCTACGAGCAGCAAGATCTGAAATCATATTGATAAAGTTGGTACCATCACATGACACACAATTTTTCATTGCCACTTTGCATCCTTTTGTGCATCTATTTTCTGGCCGTCTATCCATTTTTAACAGTTGTTTTGCATCTGTCTTTAATGGTGAGTAAAAACAGCCATTAAAAACGGATTTGGTTCATTGGCTTTATTTTAAACCTAAGCCCTGCAGTGCCCTCAGTATACATAATGCCCCCATAGTGCTCGATGGACATCCAATGGCCCCACCTAGTGCCTCAGTATATATAATTACCCTCCTCACCCACAGTGCCCCAGTATACATAATGGCCCTCATATAGTGCCTCAGTTTATATAATGGTCCCACATAGTACCCCAGCAGATATAACGGCCCTCACATTGTGCCCCAGTAGATATAATGTCCCCTCCCCCCAGATAGTGCCAACAGATCCTTTAAAAATCCTTTAAAAAATAGTGACCTCATCCGCTTGTGATGTCACACTGCTGGGAGCTTCAGGTCCTGCTGCCTCCAGTGTGGAGCATGTGTTCCCTTGCGCACAAATGGATGAGCTGAGTTTTTTTTTATCTCCTGAAAGCTTTTTTTTTGGTGGTCAGATATTTCCTTATTCACAGCATAACATAGTCTAACCTATGCAAGGTATGGGAGGATATGCCTCCATCGTGTCAGTTTCGATTGCCGGATCTTCTCATAAATGGCCATTCTGTCCATTCTAAGACATTAAGCATATTATTGCGTCATTTTGCGGCTATGTGAATATGGGCGGCAAAAAAAAAAAAAGAGTTGCGCCAATTTAAATAGAGCATGTCTCAGTCCCACAGTTCTGTTCTCAAGGAGGCAGGTAGCTGGTTATTTGTGGAAAGAGATGCCCAGAAAGCCTGTTATGATGGAACATATATATCGGTCCAGAATGTGTGCTAACAACTGGACAGGCCCACCAAATAAAGTACATTGAGCCTACTGAATCACATCCTCGAAAACAGAGGGGTGAGAACGAGGGGAACCATATACCAACTTCCCCTACTTATAGTCTCACAACAAGTATGCCATTTAAATAACGGCAATGTGGAATAGATGTCCTCCTCCCACCTGGTCATAAAAGGTAATTTACAGTCACTTATCGGAAGGACATCGTAATTTGTATAGCCTAGAAACCAACCCTACCCTTTTAAATGAATATAGGATGAAACGCTCAAAAGGAGAGGACTGGGCGTCCCGAGTAGTTATCGTCAAGCTCTGCCAGAATGACAAAATATGCAATAACCGATATTCCTCGGATTGTGTTGGAAAATACTTGGTTCACACTTGTTCAGAGGACATCACCTTCCCTCTACTTAGGAAGTCATGTAGGCGCGTTAGGCCTCTGGCAGACCACCAGGAGAACGCCTTGGCATTCACACCTGGGGGAAAGTCTGGGTTACGTTAAGAGGGATGGTTTAGATTGAAGCCCAAACTTAAAGCGTACTGATCTCCATAGCTGAATAGCATACAATGTCAGGAGGGCCCTAGGTTTGAGGTCAGTTGGGAGTGTGCTCGGACCCCAAAGTAACATGGGCCAAGTGTGAGGTGCTATGAGGGTAGCCTTCACATTTACCCAGATAGGGGGTGTATGACAACTATGAATAAGAAAGAGCTGGGCTAAACGGATCGCTGTATAGTATTTTATTAAGTTATGAACAGAAAAAACGCTCAACCTTTTGTGCAAGAACATAGTTGTGAGTTTAATGCGTGGACATCGGCCCTTCCATATACAAGTGGAGAAAGCACAATGTAGTGCCCGGAGATCAGTTATGGGAACCGGGATGGGAATGGATCGAAATAAATAAAGCAAATTAGGCAATATAACAATTTTGATGGAATGAACCCGCCCTTTCTAGGAGAGCAGTGGGGAATTCCATTTAACAAGGTCAGTCCGGATATCCCGCATGAGGGGGGTATAGCTGGAACTGTATAGACCAGAGATGTGGGGTGTGAGCTGAACACCAAGATAGGCAAGTTTGGCAGGATATGTGCAGAAGCTAAATTCACTTTAAATAAGGGCGATGGTGGAAGGAGAGGTATTACAATACATAGCCTCTGATTTTGTAGAGTTTTTTTGGAGACCAGACACTGCAGAAAATTTCCTCAGCAAGGTGGTTAGATTAGGGAGTGAGACTCCTGTATTGGTGATTGTCAGCAAAAGGTCGGCAGCAAAGAGATTCGCCTTCATCCAGTTGCTACCTATGGCAGGGCTTGACAAATTTCCTTGGAATCTAGGAGCCAGCCAAAAAAGTTAGGAGCCAGGCGGAGCAGCGTCATAAAGCCCCCGATAGATGCCCCCATAGTGCTCCCCCCCCCCACACTTCTCCATAGAGCCCCCCCAATAATGCATGCCAGTACATAGGGCCCCCAGTAGATGCCCCCATAGTGTTCCTTTCCCTGTTCTCCATAGTGCCCCCCATAATGTGCGAGTATATAGGGCCCCCCATAATGCTTCCCCTCTCAGAGTCCAAGTGATCGCCACTTGTGGCCGCCATGACATGTGGAAACCCTTACAAGGATTACAGGGTCCTGAGGGGAGGGCAGAGGGGTCCGGAGGAGAGGGCAAAGGGGTCCGGAGGAGAGGGCAGAGGGGACACAGCGGGCACCATGATATTTTACTGACTACTACAACCCCCAGCTGGCGTTCAGCCTCTGCAGTCCCCGCATCACTACAACGCCCAGCTCTTTCCCCCTCTTGTCATTCACTTTCCCCCCCCCCCCTTGTCATTCACTTTCCCCCTCTTGTCATTCCCTCCCCCCCTTCTTGTCATTATCTTTCCCCCCCTTGTCATTCACTTTCTCCCCCCCCCTTGTCATTATCTTTCCCCCTCTTGTCATTCCCTCCCTCCCTCCCTTCTTGTCATTATCTTTCCCCCTTCTTGTCATTCTTTTTCTCCCCCCACCGTCATTATCTTCCCCCCTGTCATTATCTTTCCCCCTCTTGTCATTCCCTCCCCCCCCCCTTCTTGTCATTATCTTTCCCCATCTTGTCATTCTCCCCCCTCCCCCGCCTCTGGTGTAGAGTGGCCGAGCTCTGTATGGTCCCACGGGTACAGGAGCTTTAGTTTCCTGTACCCAGGCGGACTGACAGGAAGTGCACACTGTGTGCGCACTTCTTGTCAGTCCGGCCGGGTACAGGAGACAGATGCTCCCTGTACCGCGGACCACACAGGGCTCGGCCACGCTACAATGAGGGACTGATAGGAAGGAGCGCTGAGCGCTTCCCTCCTGTCAGTCCCTCTCTTCATGCTGCGCCCGGGCGGTGCGCCCTCATGGACGCGCCAGCCCGGGCAGTGCTGCAGCCGCCTGAGGCTCTATATAGAGTGCTCGGGCGGCTGCAGCATGAAGGGGGCCGGCGCTCCTAGGACGCGCCGACCCCGCCCGGCCACCTTTGCAAACAGGCTGACAAATAGCCAGGCGCCAGGACCAAATTCCTGGTTGCCATGGCGACCTGGCGCCTGGGATTTGTCGAGCCCTGAGCTATGGTAATCACTTTGATATTTGGAGTCTGTCTTATCAGGGCAGCTAGGGGCTCAATCGCTAAGGCAAAAAGAGCTGGAGACAGTGGGCAACCCTATCGTGTTCCTCTACCTATTTTAATGGGAGATGAAACATTTGTAGGCAATTTGAGAAATGCAGATGAGTCAGAATTTAGGGTAGTAAGGGCATGAACAAACGTGCCCCGAATACCCATCCTCCCAAGGACAGCAAACAGGTAGTCCCAGGGCAGACATTCAAATGCTTTTTCAATGTCCAAGGAAAGAAGGGTAAGGCGTATACGCTGTTGATGTGACCACAAAATGATGTTGAGGATTTTACGCACATTATCGGGAGCTTCTCGACCTGTGATAAATCCCACCTGATCAGGATGTATTAGGTGTGAGAGTAGCTGATTTAACCCATGGGCCAATATTGATGTGAAGATCTTGGCATCTAGATTAAGGAGGGATATTGGTCTATAATTTGCCGGAGAGAGGTGGTTAGTAATAACTGTGATGAGAGCATCCAAAAAATCAGCCGGCATGACGTGACCCTGGAGTAGGTAGTTGCTATAGTTTTTGATGTGCGGAGATCGAATGGAGGCGTACTTCTTATAGCACAGAGTGGAAAAGCCATCTGGGCCTGGTGCCTTTCCCAGTTTTAGACGCTTGATCGCCATGTCAACTTCCATGTCAGGAATATCTCTTTTTTTTTTTTTATATTAATCATATTTTATTTCATTTCATGGTCATATAAAAAAAATCATCAAATAAACCAATAAATCATCGAGGTATTTAGACTCCAAGTAAATAACATTCTGAGGTGTCTACATTTGCAGAATTGAGTATTCTTGCACAATATTAACTTATGCGGAGTCATATATACATTTATATCTATAGCATTAAAAAAAAGAGCCCTTGGAACATGCCTCCGATATGTCATCCCGACCCACCCTTAAACACCCCCCCTTCCACCCATGATGCCCCGGTGTCTCGGAGGTCGCATAGGATGACCAAGGGTTCCAGACGCGTTGTTTATCGTGGTATATATAAAAAACATAACATAAACAAGAGACGAAGAGTTCTAGCACCCGAACGTTTATCCAGGGACCCTTTCCTGACTATGGCCAACTATGGCCAAAATGACCAAGTTTGTTCCCACTCCTTTGTTTTCCACAGACTCTGACCTGTGAAGGAAACATCAAAAATAGGTCTGATGGCTGATCTACTAGATAGTTCCTCATACACTCTACTCCAGAAACTCATGATCCATGGACATGTCCACATCATATGTATAAAATCTGCCTGTTCTCTTACACTTCCAGCAGCTGTATTTTGAGTTTTTATATATCTTGGATAAAGTTTCAGGAGTATAATACAATCGATGTAATATTTTGAATTGAATCAACCTATGGTCATTAGAGAGGGAATTTTTTTATAAAATTCTTGTAAATAATTTTCCATTTCAGTGACACCCCGGTATTATGGCTCCATTTCACCCCGCTATTAAAACTACATACACCATTTAATCCATTTATAATTTTTTTTATATATCTGTGAGATTGAGACCTTATTATCTCTATAATGATAACAAAAATCTGTGAAGTCATGTGAATCCACTGTAAAATATTGTTGGTTCTGTGTGTGTGAGAAGGCACGTTTGAGTTGTGCGTATCGAAAATTTGCTAACACCCCGTGTTTATCTGGGGGAATCAATTCCCCAATACTTTTTATATTTCCAGTGGATGATATTTGTGAAACATTTATTATCTTTAAATTCATCCAGTATCTTTGATCTTCTATAGTGATACATTTCCGTAACTTACTGTTATACCAAAGTGGTGTGAAAGAAAGGGTGTGCGTGATCCCTAGTATAGCTTTGATTTTTTTCCCAAACTGTATGGATTTCCCGAATAATAGCAAATTTTTCGTCTCATCTACCCATATATCCTGCCTCAAAAACACTGAAAATATCTTGTTGAGGGCCTGGGAAATCTTTTAAAGAAGTGTTGTAAAATTTTACTAGTATCGTTCATAAACCACTGAATTTGGGCAGCTAGGTAATATCCCTGAAGGTATGGAACGGACAATCCTCCGTCACCCTCTGATAACCAGAGATATTTCTGCTTTATCCTAACTCTCTTCCTTCCCCAGATCAAGTCGTTGAGTACACCTTCAATTTCGATAGGACAAGCTATGATTTTATATAAAATTTGCAGCAGAAGCAACATTTTTGTCAAAGCGATCATATCCATTTGACTGAGGGGAAGCTTTTGCCAAGCTCGAACAATGTTTTTGATTGTGGTAATTAATGGAGCAATATTCAACTTACAATAATCTTGGACCGAGGCACTAGTTTTAATTCCCTGGTATCCCAACGACTGATCTGGGGAGAGAAGCCGGATCTCGACTCCTATCTCAGGGGGTCGGGATAGCGGTAGTAGGACGGATTTTGTCCAATTCACTTCATACCCTGAGATATTCCTATATTGATTAATCAATTGCATTACATAGGGTAGATCTTTATAACCTTATTGTAAAAAAATTAAAACATCGTCCGCATTAAGGCTAATTTTATCATGTATGCCCTGTCCTCCAAAACCCAGCACCTGGTCATTGTCTCTTATCCTACATGCTAAAGGTTCTAATAAGATGGCAAATTGGAGTGGAGAAAGGGGGTATCTCGAAAAAGGGTTATCTGGTTGGTACCTATTCCACAGATTTTTATTCTTGCCGTTGGTGAAGGGTAGAGCAACTTCACCCAGCTAATGAATTTAGACACCATATTCATTTTATCCATAGTATGCCATAAAAAGTCCCACTCCACCCTGTCAAATGCTTTTGCAGCATCGAGAGACAGGATGGAGCGGTCCCCTCCCTGTACCTAATTATATATTTACTAATCGGTCTTCGAATATTATGTCGAGCCTGTCTTTTGGAGATGAATCCATCTTGATCAATGTGGACGATTTTATCAATAATCTTTTTTAACCTATTCGCTAATATCTTAGCATATATTTTATAATCTGCATTGAGCAATGATATAGGGCGATATGAGCTAGTCTCGTATTCATCCTTATCCTTCTTGAATATCAATGTGATGATAGCCTCAGACATTGAGGGAGGGAGTTTACCCTCCTCCCATGCGACCTCCAGTACCTGCAGAAGGCAGGGGAGCATTACATTAACATATCTCCTGTACAATTCAAATGGCAAGCAGCCCGAACACCGGGAGGAATTGTCACTTATCGCGTTCAAGGCCTCTTGTAATTCACTTAATTGTATGCAGAGATTTAAATTATCCCGATCATCTTTAGATAAAGATGGTACATTTAATTTGGCAAAAAAAGAATCTATGTCCTGCTCCCTCTGTCTCCCTCCAGACTGATACAGTGAGGTAAAGTGGGTTACAAATTCCTGTTGAAAATTTTCAAAATCAGGGGAAAGTACCCCGTTTCTTAACCTGATAAATTTAATTTGTGAAGGCGGTTTTTGATTCTGTATAATGGAGGCTAACAGCCGCCCTGGTTTTCCCTTTTCACAGAAGTTTTTCTGTCCTATAAATAATGCTGGGCTATATACTTCGATTGCCATCTTAAGCTCAGATTTTTTTTTCAGTGTACTGATGGTTGCCTGGGGTATTTTGCAAAACCGTAACCCTTTCTTTTAATCGTTTTTCCTTTTCGGCAAATCAAGATTTGATCTTTTTAATTTTATACCATAGAAGGACACATATAAATGCTTTTAGGGCAGACCAAACATAAAATATATGCGTAGAGTTTAAGTTCGTCTGCCAGAATTCTTTTAATTCGTCCTTGATTTTCTCTTGTTCCTTAATTAAATTGAACCAGTGGGGATTTATTCTACCTTTTTTAGGCATTGAAACTACTTCAGGATTTTTATATATCAACAATATGGTCAGAGATACTCTGGACTTCATATCTCATATGGGCCACCCTATAAAGAAAGTCTGAGCTAGCCAACGCTAGATCTATCCTAGAAATGGATGAAAACAAGCGGATAAAACACAAATATACTTTTTTCTCGCCGTATAAATGCCGCCAAATGTCAACTGGGACTAATTCCTGACATATCCTATATAGATTGGTGCCTCCGCTTTTTTTATTTTTTTTACCTCTAAGTCCCTCGACCCTCTATCCTTCTCCTGGTTCATAACATTGTTAAAGTCTCCTATTACCAATGTTGGGCATTTTCCCCTTTTGTAAATGAAATCTGGCAGGCAGAACATAACATCGAGAGAGAAGTGTGTGTGTGAGGGGGGTGTATGTACACGAAGGCAAGTACACAAACTACTCCACACCAACGGCAATACAAAAACACATATCTTCCTTCACCGTCTCCTTTTGATTTATAAGCTCAAATTCAACACTTCTGTGTATATACACACTTACACCACTGGAGAAGGAAGACAAAGAAGAATGGAACTCATATTAGGCCCATCTTTTCTGCACACATGTCACGGTTTCCTGAGTAAAGTGTGTTTCTATTAATCCTACTATTGCGGGGAGATGTGAGTTTATAATATCATTCTCTATTACTCTTTTTGTCCTTTCTGCCAGTCCCTTCACGTTCCATACTAATATTCCATTTGTTGTATCCAGTATGTGTTTGGCTAGGTCACTGCCGTTAAAGGATAACTAAGGACCTCTCCTTCCAGTGACCCTCCGAGCAACGGGACACCCACCTGCCCCCCTCCCCCACATGATGGCAGTATATCCTGCACATCTCCTTCTATCTACCCTCCCCACCACCCTTTATCCCGCCCCCCCCCATACCACATCCTAAGCCCATTCAATTTCACAGCCCCAGGTCATCAAGCCAATTTGATAGTTCACCAGGCGTGGCAAAGAAGTGGGTTTTTTCGTGATAAACAATATGCATTTTCGCAGGGTACATCATTGCGCATTTAATTTTTGCACTTCTTTACCTCGCAGAACTCTTTTCATTTCATTTGGGTTTCTTTTGCATAATCAGGGTAGATCTGAATACCACTACCATTGTACCCCAGGTCCCTCGCATTTCTCCTCTATCGCATTATATTGTCTCTGTCCTTTTGGGACGAGATCCTGGCTAAAATAGCTCTCAAGGGACCAGCGGGGGCGGGGTGGGGGTGGGAACTTCTCCCTAGAATCCGGAGGGCCCGAACTACTGTAAATAAAGGAAAAAGATGCGCGTCACTGCATAATTCCATTAACCATTTCTGCAGGAAATCGGTTGCATCCTCTTTCTCAGGTCCTTCTGGAAACCCAATTATCCGGATGTTTGATCTCCTAGATCTATCTTATAGATCCACTATCTTTTCCCGAAGGATTTTTATCTGGATCTCATTAGAATCTATTCTTTTTGTTGAGGTGGACATTTCTTTTTTTGTGTATCTTGAAACTCCTTAAGTTCTTTAACTTTTTCACTAATATTATTCATATTGCCCTTAATCAGCATGATGTCTGATTGCACTGCTGCTATTTTGGTGGATAGTTCCCCTAAGGCTTGATTGGAGAGTTTCACTGCACCTAATATATCTTCCAATTTACTATCTATTAATTCAGTTTTTTTCTCTTGAGACTATATCTCCTGATAACTCCATTCTAGTATGTGTACTATCCTCTTTATATGCGGCTCTACTATCAGAGACTCCTGGTGTTTTTTGGTTCATCCGTGTTTTTGATTAGGGAGATTTTAAAAATGTGTCCATCTTGGTAAATGGGCTACTTGAACCTCCCCCTTTAGGGGAGGATTGACCAGAAGATTTCCGATGGTAATTTTTTGGTGGCATTTTTTTTTTGCAACAAAAATCAATCTAACCACACTATGCAATCATAATATTTCATCACATCCCATCAACCGTAGATTAACACCATATCTCTGATGGTGAAGCCGATGCCACTTAGATTCCTCAGCCAATTTGGCACATGTATTTACCCCAAGTGGTACACAGCTTTCCCAAGGGAGCAACTTAAACATGTGGCCACTTTAAACAGGAGAGCTTCTTTTTGTATAGCACACACTTTTCCGTTGTTTCTTTTTTCCCAACACAAAGGTATTGGAGTACAGTACTTTGAAAAAAGTTGTTAGATCAAAAGTCTCAGGGTCACAGGGACCGCAACATTTTATGCAATTTGGCATATAAAAAAAATACATCCAAAGAAAAGGGTGTATATTTCTGTTCTGAGAGACTTGGGGAGTAGTAAACCGCCTCATGCTAAGTACAATTTGCTAGGAGGTCAGATATATTTCTGCAGGTTTTTTGAAGTATCTCAAACACTCTGATAGAGACCTTATCTGTGAGCCAAGCTGAATACAATTTACTAGGAAGTCAGATGTATTTCTACGGGTTATTTTGAAGTGTCGCAAACACTCTGATAGAAGCCTTATCTGTTAACAAAGCTGGATGCAATTTGCTATGGAGTCGAATGTATTCCTGCAGGTAACTTTAAAGTTACTTTGAAGTGACCCAGACACTCAAATCTAAAATCACTCCAAAAGGATGCAGGTTACAGGACATGTCCATTAAGCATAATAAGGACAGGTGTATTTAATCCTGAAACACAACCTGCTATACCTCAGTAGTGTATAACACTTTCAGATGCTGCAAGCAGTGCGTAAATACACTGTTAGCAAATACTGAAATGCTTAATTACAGTGGAAGATTGCGGTTTCAACAAGGACCGTGCACACTAGTCCATGATGGGGGTCAGTGAAAAGGTATGCCTAGGTTCCTGTACGACCCGATCATCAGGAGCGATGGGGATTTTTCATTGAGCAAACCAGCGCTGCCACACTACTGAGCTTGTGGCGGCACCCTCCGGGGCTGTAATGGCCGTGAAGCAGCCGCGGCAGATGCCGGGTTAAATGGATTAAGCCACTCCCCCAAGGGGAGGGAAAGGGGACTGCCAATGAGCAAAGAGAATGTGCGTGGGAAACCTTCCCCCCGCCTCCTGTCATCTGGCCGCCCTAATGTGCAGTACGGCCCCTGCAATTAGTGTATTCTAATGGGATCTATATCGGCAGAATTAAGCCACTGGGGTCTAGATGGCGATCCCATTGGTCCGTAGAGTTAAGGATCGCAAAAACATCCATTATACCCACATCACTCTGCAGTACCTATCATTCACTTAGTAACGCCCGTGAATCTTCATTATCAGTCATTCATATTGGTGACGTGCAAAGACCCTATGTGAAGATATCCCCATCCATATAGGGTACAATAAAAGGTGTTGGATGCTTGTAGCCTGATTAAAGGTAAAAATGAACAACAGACTTATCAATGGTACAAGCATGTTGAATAAGATACTCAATAAATACAACATGCTGATACCAGACTGCGCCACCTATTTGCACATATGTGCAGTCCCTATTAAATCATAGGACTGTGAATAGGTCCAAAGGAGGGGTGCAATTCAAAAAGGTATGCGCACTGTCCACCATAATGGGGTGCAAACCAGGAGCACACAATATATGAGGGAGGTAGGACACCACAGATGAAGAGAAAGAGCACAGAGGGAGGAGGAGGATTAAGAGGCTTCGGACATGTATTACTGTGCAGGCACAGAGTCTGGCTACTCAATGAAACTTACATATGAGATGCGCTCATTGAGTCCATCAGGCTTTACAGTGCCCAGCCTGAAAGTCCATTGAGCCTCATTGCATAGAACCCTCCTATCAAAGTCCCCTCCTCTAGGTGACGGACGTATCACCTCAATCCCCTGAAAACTAATTGGAGAAGCCTGTTGAGGATAGGCAGAGTTAACGTGTCTGGCGATAGGAGTGTCTTCTTTCTTCCTTATATCTGCCAGATGCTCCCTAATTCTGCGGCGAAACTCCCTTGTAGTTTTGCCTACATACTGCAGGCCGCAGACACAAGTAGCCAGATAAACTAGGCCAGATGTTCTGCAGTTGACGAAACATCGTATTTGATAGCTCCTGGACGTTGTGGTACTCTTAACTGTGTCCCCAGTCTTGATAGACTGGCACGCAACACATCCCCTGCAGTGAAAGGTCCCCCTACTGCGGTTTGTGAGCCAAGTTTGAGGGCTCGGTGTCTGAAAAAAACTGTGTACCAGTCTGTCCTTTAAACTCCTGCCCCTGCGATAAGTCACAGAGGGCCGCTCGCTGACACAATCCGCAATATCGGGGTCCATTTTTAGGATGCCACAATGTCGCTGCAGGATTTTAGCAATTTGTGCATTGGCCCCATCAAATGTTGCAATCAGACGTATATAGCTGTCCTCATCCTGTCTAGGTCTGGGATTCAGAATGGAGTCCCTAGTGCATGCTAAAGACTGCTGATACACGGATGCCAGGACAGGGGAGGGGTATCCTCGTCTCCTAAATCTGTCCTGTAGGTCACCCGCCTTTTTCTGGAAGTCTGACAAATTGGAACAATTGCGGCAAACCCGTAAATATTGGCCACGTGGTATCCCCTTCTTGGGGGCAGTGGGTGGCAACTGCCCCAATGCAAGAGGGAATTCGTGGCCGTGGCTTTACGCTGCAGGCTTGTCAAAACCTGCCCATCTTTATTCCTGAAAATTGTGAGATCCAAAAAGGTGATACTATCCGAATGGATCTCAGATGTAAAATACAAGCCTCAATTGTTCACATTGAGGGCTCCCACGAACTCCTGGAACTGACTCGTCGTTCCTGACCAAAAGATGAGGACGTCATCTATAAATCTCAGCCACAATGTGATGAAAGGTGCCCACTCTTGATGTTCATCTCCCAAAACAATTTCCCTCTCCCACCAGCCCAGATATATATTGGCGTACGATGACTCCCCATCGCCACACCTCTGAGCTGGTGGAAGAGGCGACGGTCGAAGATGAACACATTGCAGCTGAGAATAAAGTCGAGGAGCTGGAAGATTAATTCATTATGTTGTGCCAATGCATTACCCCGCTGGCGGAGAAAGTAGCTCACCGCTGCCTTGCCCCCCTCATGTGGGATGGAGCTATAGACAGCCTCCACGTCGAGGCTGGCGAATAATACATTCTCCTCGACGTGGAGACCATCCAACTTGCTAACTATCTCCATAGAGTCACGCACATGGGAGGGCAAGGTAACCACAAACGGGTGCAGGATTTTATCAACATAATTGCTGATCTCCTGAGTTAAACTTTTGGTGCCAGATACTACTGGCCTGCCCTTTAAAGGCCGCAGCCCTTTATGGACCTTGGGCAGGCTGTAGAAACACCCCATACACAGGTGTTTCGGGAGCAAGACCTGATATTCGGTTTTGTCAATAAGTTTCATTGTCAAGGCAGCAGACAAGATATTAATAAGCTCAAGACGATATTCTTCCATGGGACTATGGGATAGGATGCCGTAACAGTCTTTATTGTTTAGAATGTCCAAACACATGTTGGAATACTGTTCCCGTCCCATAATCACTATATTGCCCCCCTTGTCTGCTGCCTTGATAACGATGGAGTCATCCCTCTCCAGAGATAATAGACCCTCCAGTTCATACTTGGAGATATTCTTCTTCACCCTGGTGCCCTCCAGACATCGAAGGTCCTCGGTGACCAAATTGACAAAAATATCAGCCGGCGTAGTGTCATTAATAGGGGGAGTGGCTCTAGAGCGGGCTCTCATTGTGGTGAATGGCCCTTCACCAGGTGCCCGTTCATTTTCACGGAGCAACTCCATCAGATTCCTGATGTCCCCCAGCTCAGAGCTATCCACTCCCAATTCAGCACACTCCCTTCTGTCATGACACTTGAAAAACTTCCGCTATTTAAGCTTCCTCACAAAGAGGTTCAAATCCCTGACCCAACTAAACAGATCAAACGTCTGAGTTGGGACAAAGGATTGACCCCTTTTGAGGACAACAGTTTCCGCCGGCGTCCAACACCTTTTATTGTAGCCTATATGGATGGGGATATCTTCACATAGGGTCTTTGCGCGTCACCAATATGAATGACTGGTAATGTAGATTCACGGGCGTTACTAAGTGAATGACAGGTCCTGCAGAGTGATATGGGTAATATGGATGTTTTTGAGATCCTTAACTCTACGGACGAATGGGATCGCCATCTAGATGTCATCTCTTTTGCACTAGCAGCCCGTGATACAGACCACATTCATGGTGAGGTGCTAAACACGGCCCGTGAATGGTGGGGAACAAAACCGAAGTGGTGAAACTTGTATTGTGACGTTTTAGATCAAATTTATCTTACCTGCTGCGTTTAGTCAATCATCAGACCTCTTTTTTAATATACGTGATTGGTGATCATGGTTTCCATATGTACCGTGTTCCGCTTATACACATAATTATATGTTTAGGACTCCAGTGTATGGCTCAATTCTGCCCCCATAGATCCCATTAGAATACACTAATTGCAGGGGCCGTACTGCACATTAGGGCGGCCAGATGACAGGATGCTGCTCATTGGCGGCCGGCAGTCCCCCTTCCCTCCCCTTGGGGGAGCGGCCTAATCCATTTAACCCGGCATCTGGCGCGGCTGCTTCACGGCCATTACAGCCCTGGAGGGTGCCGCCACAAGCTGACTAGTGTGGCAGCGCCGTAGGCAGGTTTGCTCAATAAAAAATCCCAATCGCTCCGGATGATTTTAATAATGAAACATGTCGAGCTTGTATAGGGATGGGAGATAACTTAGTACCTGCGTATGGTGGAAGTTCAGGTGGGCATTGTTTTCAGTGCTGGGATCGGGTCGTACAGGGACCTGGGCATACCTTTCAGTGACCCTCATCAGGGACTAGTGTGCACAGTCCTTGTTGAAACCGCAATCTTCCACTGTAATTTAGCATTTCAGTATTTGCTAGCAGTATATTTACACACTGCTTGCAGCATCTGAAAGTGTTATACACTCTGAGGTATAGCAGGTTGTGTTTCAGGATTAAATACACCTGTCCTTATTATGCTTAATGGACATGTCCTGTAACCTGTTTCTTTTGGAGTTATTTTAGATTTAGCTAGCCCCCCAGTGTGATATAATTTTAGAATTACGAATAAAAGTTAAATTTTAGCGCTTTCCTCATGTGCCCCCCTCAGGGCTTTTTTGGTGCTGTGAGAAAGTAGGGTGTCTAATTGCAATTTGGTGGCTTTAATGGCCTGATGTAGACAGAGGGAGGGGTGATGCTGATGGGCATAGACCAAACGGCTAAGCTTGGTCTCTAGGGTGACCTGAGCCTGTTCCCTTTCTCTTTTCCTCTTTGATGCCAGAGCAATAAATTGGTCTCTAATATAGGCCATATGTGAGAGCCAAAGCCAATGGGGTGTGGTGTCATCGATGCAATTTTCCTCAAAGAACCGGATGACATCTGCAGATATCAGGTCTTAAATAACAGGGTCCGTAATTGAAGCCTTGCTTAACCTCCAGAAAAAGAGAAGGGTGCCCCTGGGTGTACAGTCAAATGCCGAGAAGACCATATCATCATCTGACCATGCTGATACTATATGTCTACAAAATAAAAGCTGGGGCAACGAGGCAGCTGTGGACAATATCATATCTATTCTAGAATGACTAAGGGGGGTCGGGGAATAGTAGGTATAACCTCTTGCCGAACTGTTATGCAATGTATTAGCTAAGGAAAGATTGTGGATAGTACTATTTATGATTGGTTTTTGATCCCACTTGCGAAGGGAGCTAGTGACATGAGATCGGTCCAATGTGGTATTCATCATGAAATTGAAATCCCCACACAATATGAGATGCCGATAATACGATTGTCACCATGGTCTCGGTACTCAATAGGGTGTTCGTTTGGGAAATAAGAGTTGACCACAAAAATGGGAATGTCTTGTAGAGTGCCTAACAGAATTAGGTATCGACCTTTGTACTTGGAAAGGGAATGTATATTTGATCAGCGTTACACCTCTGTGAGTTTTAGAGGTGAAAGAGGCTGAACAGAAAGTTGTGTATTGTGGGTGCAGGATTGCTGGGGTGGAGGTGGTGAAGTGTGACTCCTGCAGGCAGATGATATCAGGAGCATGCTTCATATAATCTAGAAAAGCTTTTTTGCGCTTAGTGGAGGAATTAACACCCCGCACATTGTGTGACAGTTTACCACACATCATAGCCTATCTAAAGACTCTAGCCCTTTGCCCTCCATCCATGTCTGCATCACCCCATCCCGCTGCTCACTAATGAAGTGAATAGCTTGGGACCTTATCAACATCAGAAAAGAATCTGAACAAAAACATGGTATAAAACGGGTAGCACATATCAACCAAAATAAAACATTTTGTCTGGAATGGGGATCCCACAACATAGAATCCCAAGACCAGAAGTGGGAAGGCAACATGGTAATCCTTATCACTGCTCGGAGTTCTATGAATAAGAATCCAAGTATAGGACTCTCCCCATTAACCCTTCTTGGGTAAGTATATGTCCAGGCACCCCAATGTGCATCGTTGCCATTGGAGAGGGTTAGAAGCTATGTTGCCTAAACAAGAAAAAACATGAGAAAAAAAAAGAAAAAACAATATGTAGAAAAAACCTGAGTGTAGTTAGGTATACAATCCAGCTGGTATATTCAGCATATGTCCATCCCACTCACGTCAACAGGAGTTCAGGTGGTAGGTTGTGGTGTTGGTTGAGGATGTTGCTTAGTAATCCACGAACTTGATGGTCTGGGCGTCCGAGGTAGTGCGGACTCCATAGGGCTTCCTTGTCTTCTTCCAGAGACCTGACAAGGTAGGGCCTTGAGTTGTGCATAGAAGAATGGAAATTCCCAGAGGTATCACACCTGGGCTTGTTGGAGGGCTAATGTGATGGGTTTCAGAGCCCTGCGGCGCCCTAAGTTAGAAGGCACAATGCCTGAATACAGTCGCACTGTGTAGCGGTGACCTGGGAGGGACTCCAGGTTGTGAGCGCCATTCAAGATCAAATTGCGGGCCTCTGGGTGGTGAAGCTTAAGTATAATGTCCCTTGGGATGTCAGGGCTTCTAGGCACCCCCAGGGCTTGGTGGATCCTGTCAATGTGGAGTAATAACTCTTCCTGTTGAGGCAGCAGGGCCTTGAATAGGGTCATGGCTACCTCCTTCACAGAGGCTTGGCTTTCAGGGACCCCTCATATGCGGAGGTTCGCTCTACGGTTTTCCAAATCCTCCAATTTGAGTTCTAAAGCATCCAGTTTATCAGCATGATAGTCAATATCTTGCCTGTCTGCCACCACGGCGTCCACCAGGCTCTTTGTTCTGGCCTCTACATCTGCCACACGCTGGCCCAGCTCCTGTATCTGCTGTATGAATTCGGGTACTGCCTGGGCTAGTTTATCTTTAAACATGGGTCTAATATTCTGGAATAACTCAGATTGCGACCTAAAGGCTGAGGTGCAGCAGCGCCGGGTGCTTTTTTGGACTTAGTCATAGTCCTTCGGGTAAGGGGGGTCCGGGTGGATCTAGTGGAGCTGCTTGGCAGCGCTAAATAGGTCCGTTAGCAGTGTATAGCATGGCGCTCACAGGGCACACATCCACTCCGGTGAACTGCGCGCATGCGCCCCCTATTGTACCCAATCTTGTGCACTCTTGTCTAAACAGCCGTTAAAAATGGGCCCATTGATTTCAATGGGGTCCATCTGGCTGTGAAAACAGCCAAAAATAGGGCATTTCTTCTATTTTGACATCCGCTATTCACTGAACATTAAAAAAAACGGCCATCTGAATAGCCCCATAAACTCCTGTCTTTACCGGCTTCGTTTACGAGATAGGTGCAGGTCCCAGAGGTGGGACTCGCACATATCAGACAATGGGGGCATATCATAGCGATATGCACCCATTGTTTGAGATGACACAACCTCTTTAAGGAACTGCCTGGCCCATGGCATAGAAGACAGGGAGGGGATCATGTTGCACCAAGAGAGTAATTTGCATACTATAAAAAGTCTTTTTTCGGAGAATTGATGGAACAGCACAGATGGACAACTGCCAACCATTTGACATAGCAGTATGTGCTGACAGATGTTCTTTAATAAAAAGGATTTTGTGCAGATCAATGCGCCACCCGGACCTGTGACGTCGTGAAGGAGCACCCGGCGGCCGCAGCGCAGGTAAGTACACTCCTGTGGAGTACTTACTATGGCAGCCAGGACTTCAGTAGCATCCTGGCTGCCATGGTAACTGATCGGAGCCCCAGCTTACACTGGGGCCCCGATCGGAAATGCTGCTGTGCATGGGCAGAGCTAAACGTCGGATCCGGCGATGCGCCGAAATGACGTTTAGCTTAATTCCGGATACAGATTAATGCACTTCATTGGGCATTAATTCCGGCTCTGGCGTTACAGCAAGTCCTCCGGATTTTTGCCCGGAGGAAAATGCGCAGCATGCTGCGGATTTTTCTCCAGCCAAAAAACGTTTGGGTACTGAACGGATGACATCCTGATGCATCCTGAACGGATTTCTCTCCATTCAGAATGCATTAGGATAATCCTGATCAGTAGTTTTCCGGCATAGAGCCCCAAGGACGGAAATCTATGCCGGAAATCAAAAACGCTAGTGTGAAAGTACCCTTAGGTCAGTAGTCATCAGCGTCAAACATGACTTGAATTTGGCTCATATCTACAGCTTAATAAAATGTTACATTTTTTAAAGGCTAAAAGGAAACTTGAACTCAGGCCCACTGGACTCAAGACAGGAACATTACCACTGAGCTATAAGCTTGATTAGGGTTACTCTGGCATTTTATTCATCTATGTCATTCAGTATATGAAAAGTAGAATGAAGCTAAAATTAGGAGCGAGGCTGACGCCTGACTTAGGTCAGTAGTCAGATATCAGCGTCACACATGACCTGAATTTGCCTCATATCTAGGGCTTAATAAAATGTAAGAATGTTTAAAGGCTGAAAGGGGTCTTGAACCCAGGCCCACTGGACTCAAGACAAGTGCACTATCACTGAGCTATAAGCTTGGTTAGTGTTAATATGGCATTTTATTCATCTATGCCGTTCAGTATATGAAAAGGATTATGGACCTAAAATTAGGAGCGAGGCTGACCCCTGACTTAGGTCAGTAGTCAGATATCAGCGTCACACTTGACTTGAATTTGCCTCATATCTAGTGCATAAAAAAATGTTACATTTTTAAAGGCTAAAAGGGGTCTTGAACCCAAGCCCACTGGAGTCAAGACAAGTACACTAACACTGAGCTACAAGCTTGCTTAGTGACAGGCTGGGATTTTATTCATCTATGTGATTTTGCATACAAATACATAGTATATCTATAACTCATTCTCACTTTGACCCTGACCTATGAAGAGCATAATTCAAACTCAGTTGTCGGGGTCAGGTGTCAGAGTCAGGTGTCACACTGGCATTATTTTGATAGTTGACTATGATATCTGACCATGTCCTAAAATGAACACTGTACATAGTAATGTGACTCAACTGTGTAAAATACTAATTATGGATTAAAAGACAATCCTGGTGGTGATAGCAATCCATTTAGCTGGGCCCACGACTCAGTGACTCCTACTGATCATAGGAAGAGAACAATAATTATGTCTGTATTCATCCAATATGTCCATTAAATACTTCAGCCCCCAGCTTAAACACCCTTAATGACCAGACCACTTTTTACAATTCTGCACTACAGTACTTTCACGATTTATTGCTCGGTCATGCAACTTACCACTCAAATGAATTTTACCTCCTTTTCTTCTCACTAATAGAGCTTTCATTTGGTGGTATTTCATTGCTGCTGACATTTTTACGTTTTTTTGATATTAATCGAAATTTTTGCCAAAAATGACATTTTTCTCTAAATTTATTGTTCTACATGTCTTTGATAAAAAAATAAGTGTATATATATTGGTTTGGGTAAAAGTTATAGCGTTTACAAACTATGGTGCAAAAAAGTGAATTTCCGCATTTTGAAGCAGCTCTGACTTTCTGAGCACTCTCTGTAATTTGTCAACTTTGTATAAAAAAATTTAAAAAGTTGTCATTTGCAGAGGTATTTCTCTCATCCAGCATGAGTATATGTAAAAATACACCCCAAAAGACATTGCCCTACTTCTCCTGAGTACGGCGATACCACATGTGTGACACTTTTTTGCAGCCTGGGTGTGCAAAGGGGCCCAAATTCCAATGAGTACCTTTAGGATTTCACAAGGCATTTTTACGCATTTGGATTCCAGACTTCTTCTCACGCATTAGGGGCCCCTAAATAGCCAGGGCAGAATAAATACCCTACATGTGACCCCATTTTAGAAAGAAGACACCCCAAGGTATTCCGTGAGGGGTATGGTGAGTTCATGTAAAATTTTATTTTTTGTCACAAGTTAGTGGAATATAAGACTTTGTAAGAAAAAAAAAAAGCCAATTTCCGCTAACTTGTGCCAAAAAAAAAATCTTCTATGAACTTGCCATGCCCCTCACGGAATACCTTGGGGTGTCTTCTTTCCAAAATGGGGTCACTTGTGGGGTATTTATACTGCCCCGGCATTTTAGGGGTCCTAAAGCGTGAGAAGAAGTCTGGAATCCAAATGCTTAAAAATGCCCTCACACATTTTGGAAAGAAGACACCCTAAGGTATTCTGTGAGGGGCATGGCGAGTTCATAGAAGATTTTTTTTTGGCACAAGTTAGCGGAAATTAACTTTTTTTTTTTCTTACAAAGTCTCATATTCCACTAACTTGTGACAAAAAATAAAATTTTGCATGAAGTCACCATACCCCTCACGGAATACCTTGGGGTGTTTACTTTCTAAAATGGGGTCACATGTGGGGTATTTATACTGCCCTGGCATTTGAGGGTCTCCGCAATCATTACATGTATGGCCAGCATTAGAAGTTTCTGCTATTCTCCTTATATTGAGCATACGGGTAATGAGATTTTTTATTTTCTGTTCAGCCTCTGGACTGAAAAAAAAAAAATGAACGGCACAGATTTCTTCATTCGCATCAATCAATGTGGATGAAAAAATCTCTGCCAAAAAATGTCCAAAAAAAAAAAAGAAGTAAGGCCCCATTCACACGTCTGCAAAATGTCCGCATCTATTCCGCAATTGTGCGGAATATATGCGGACCTATTCAGTGAGTTGGGGGCGTCTTTTTAGAACGAGGATGCGGCGGCTACCAGCAAGTAACCGCCCAACTGGTAGTGAAGAAATTTGCATGCCACAAAATGACGATTTTTGAAGAATTTAAAGCACTGACAGAGGTAAGAGGGGTAAACATCAACTCTGTGTGCATTGGCAATTATATTAAATCCAATAGTGAAAATTGAAGTTTGGGGGGTGACAGAATAGCTGGATAACACTTGAGTATAACACAACACTGGTACCATTAATTATATTCTCCTCAAAATATCACAAGTATATTGTACTTGGCAAAATATTACAGTTACATTAACACAACAGTGCAAAACAGACATGGCACAGGCGTTTTAAAATGGCGGTCACAAATCTGTTTTAAGAACAATGGTAGTCTATGGGGTCATTCACACATTTTTTGACGGCTAGTGAATAACGGATGTCATAAAATAGAACATGTCCTATTTTGTTCATTTTCAAGGACTGTCACAATTCAAATGGACCGTTTTTAAAATCTGTTTTTCAGAAAGTGAAAAAATTACATTAAAAACAGACTGTCATGTGAATTTAGCCTAACATATCCTCCTCAGTTTTTAACAGAGCATATAGTACCCTTAGAAATCTGCCATTATGGTGTTAGCACGAGCGCTCATAGGAATTACAGTGTATGGTGTATATTGCACTAACAAGCGCTGCTCATCCACTTCATCATAGTCTCGATCTGCCAGCTAAGTGAGGATGTAGCTATTTCTTTTTCTCTAATGCTGAGATGATCCTCACTTGCACATAATGAACCTCCATTGCAGCCCCCCAAGTGGGAACAACAGTGCGAATGTCTGGAATACTGCTCACGGACTAGAGCATGACAAGTAAAGCTTTCAGGACACTAAGAACTTGTGGCTTCAAACTAGATGATTGAATCAGTGGTGTCATTTCTTATGTTTTGGCACCCCCAATGCCTCTGCAAACCTGTAATGGTGCCAGAAAAACATCCTAAAAACATTGAGATCCCAAAGTCCACAAGGTACTTCTTCAGATCTGAGACTGGTATTGAGTCAAGTATAACTCTAAAGCTACATATTGGATATTTCTAAAAACAAAATTAGGGTAAAAAAAGCAGGATTATAGTTCTATGCTATCATCTGCTGTGTTCTAAAAATGTATTAAAATGGAAAATCAGCAAAAAGACACTTCTGGTTCCAGCACTGTGATGTAGAGACGAGGCAGAGTATGGCGCTGGAACATGTACAGACATAGGCCGAGAAACTTTTCCTCACTGAACCAGACTCTGGTAGCAGCGGGACGACCACCTCTCGGGACACTTTAGATGCAGTTGATCCGCACACATACAAACTGCTAGCAATTGAGGTGGCAAAGCAGCTCGCCACTGACATCCAAAAGTGGCTGTAAAGCATTATTTACACTTCCCTATCACACTTACAGTCAGAGGTAACGCAGCACTACTTGGGCCTGAAGGAAGCAGAGCAGTGCATTAGCACAATGGAGGATGACTCTGCGAAATTGCAAGCCTATTTAGCAGTATTTACGGCTGAAAACAAACATATTCCACAGAAACTTGACGAGCTGGAAAACTGTTCCAGATGCAACAACCTCTGTATGGTAGGTTAGACCAGGAGACTTACAACTATGTGAAGAGGATCTCTCAGTGGTGCTAAGCCTGCCACACAGCTGCGGAGTTGAAAGAGCACATACAGTGGGCCCTGACCCCAACCTTTCTTCAGCCCCCCCTGCTTTAAACACTAAACAAGAAAAGCATGGGCACCCCAGACAAATGTTTCTTGGACAACAATGACAAGCAGGAGATCCTTATGGCATTCAGAGGGGCCAGAATCTTGCTTTTTGAGGATTACTTGATGGAGGTAGCACAGAAGAGACATGCCTTTAGTACCATCTGTACTGGGCTAATTCGCCCAAAAAACTTTAAACTGACCTATTGTCAGATACTGTCAGAGTGTTCTTGCCGGACAGCACCACCCAGATTTTTACATCCTCCGAGAAAGCCAACCAGACGCTTCTTATCCGATCACGGAGCTCCTCCAGCAAAACATTGATTTTTACTGTCTGAACCAGATGACTGTCCAATCATGTCTATTAGTCTAAGGGTTTCCCGGATGCCTTCAAGATCTCCTGACTGCACTCCTCCGAAGATTCAAAGAAAACTGAAGAAGAGTCAGCACCATTCCACAGAAGGCTGAATGCAGGACTTTTCTTTTGATTTCCTTTTTTTCTGGACTATATGTTTCAGCATCTTAGTTTGGATTCTGTCCTGTGATGGGGCTGTTACCGTTGACATCCCTGAAGCCAAAAAGAGCAACCTTACTAATGGTTTCTGGGAGGGGGAGGGCGGTATTATCTTCTTATCCAGAAAGAAAGGAAAGTTGGGTTCTATTGCCTACACTATTGGATCATGGTTCTTTTTGTTTCCCCGCGATGGCTCTGTTTTTCTTTTGGTTGGCAGATTTTATCTTAACTTTTGTTATTACTACCACAGGTGTGAAGATGCCTTTTAATGACACCCCATGGGATTGTGATATTAGCTAGCTCTACTTTTCGAAATGTCAGATAAGGAAAAGTGGATACACTTCTGTTTATGGGGGGAAGTTTAAATGTCTTTTGACAGGCCTATGCTACAATGATCCTATGCCTCTTGAAGGGCTGTACTGCTACTATTTAAAGGGAACCTGTCACCTCCAATAAAAGACCATTTTCAGAGCTTTTGCTGCATCTGCCTTCAGGAAGGAAATGATCGTCAGAAACACGCTACTGGCAGTGGCTACTCTCAGGTACTGCTGGTGGCTTGGGATGGTTTTTGGAAGTGACAGTTTCCCTTTGAATGCTTCAGTTCTCTATTCATAGATCCAACATGAAAATAGTATCCTGGAACGTTAAATGACTCCATTCACCTGCCAAGAGGTCCATGATTCTCAGGCATCTCAAAGGACTTTACCCTCATGTGGTAAGGTTTAAAAATAAGGGTGAAAAATGGAGTGTCTATAATCTATACGGTCCTAATTAAGAGGCCAATCTACTAACTGATGAGTTTCCTAATAAGATAGTAGGTGGAGATTTGAACACTGTTCTTTCTCCAGGGGAGGACAGGAGAAGCTATTCAGACATCATTTTGCATATCAGATGTAATGACAAGCGCTTAGTATCTATACCTGCTAATCCCCACTTACAGGATGCTTGGTGGACTTTCCACCCTAGTGACAGAACATTTATGCACTTTTCCCATGCCCATACCAGTACCTATTTATACATACATCTCTAGCCAGTCATGCTTTAGATGCCTCTGTGCATGACATGGTCATTTCAGACCACTCCCCAATCATGATATTATCCCCAAACAGTCATGTAGTGGAGTTTCCAAACTTCTCTTTCAGATGATGAAGCGGATCCGTCAGAATGCAAGTCGCCTGAAAGCATTTGAAGACTGATCAGGATCCTGATCAGTCTTCGAAATGCTTTCAGGTTACCATGGCAGTCAGGATGCTACTGAAGTCCTGGCTGCCATGGTACTCCGCAGCAGTGTACTTACCTGCGCTGCGGCCGCCGGGCGCTCCTTCATGACTTCACAGGTCCCTGCAGTGCATAGATCAATGCGCCGCCCGGACCTGTGACGTCATGAAGGAGCACCCGGAGGCCGCAGCGCAGGTAAGTACACTGCTTTGGAGTACTTACCATGGCAGCCAGGACTTCAGTAGCATCCTGGCTGCCATGGTAACCGATCGGAGCCCCAGCTTACACTGGTGCCCCGATCAGAACTGCTGCTGCGCATGCGCAGAGCTAAACGTCGGATCCGGCGATGCGCCGAAAACGTTTAGCTTAATTCCGGATTAATGCACTTCAATGGGCATAAATTCCGGATCCGGCGTTACGGCATGTCTTCAGGATTTTTAACGGAGACAAATCCGCAGCATGCTGCGGTTTTGTCAACGTCCAAAAAACGTTCACATACTGAACGGAAGACATCCTGATGCATCCTGAACGGATTTCTCTCCATTCAGAATGCATTACAATTATCCTGATCAGTATCTTTCCATCCTAGAGCCCGGAGGACGGAACTCTAGGACGGAAAGCAAAAACAAAAGATGTGAAAGGGGCCTAAGGCTTGAATATGTAGGAGAGAATGCTGCCCATCAGGAAAACCCTGCCCTTTTTTTGGGCCACTGGAAAAGTGGTACTTAGAGGAAGATTGACTTCCATAAATGCACCACGCAAGGCATACACGCTTTCTGTTCAGGAACCTACACTTGATAATAAAAATAGGTGAGTTGCGGCTAAACATGTATTCAACCTTTGGTTAGAATGGAGGGAGCGCTTTTATAGGACTGCGATGGAGGGCAAACTCCTTCATTTTGGTAATAAATCTGGCAAACTTCTGGCAAGACTGGCTAAAGGCAAACAACCGCCCTCCCATATACACCCTCCCTACTATCAGACCCCCAAATGAACAACAACACTTTCCAAGATTTCTTTACTTCTTTATATTCTGATAGTGATTCTGCACACAGAGGGCTGAATATATGGAGCAGTGGTTCTACCAACTATTCCCACACAGATTTTATCTCTGTTGAATGGGCGGATCACTGAGGAAGAGATGAAATCAAAAGCCTCCATAACTCAAAGACCCTGGGAACGACTGTTCGACCGCACATGGTCGTTCCTGACTATCTGGCCATGCAAATGTGCCACTGATAAACCGATGAACGAGCTTGTTCATCAGGTGATCCTGTCGTTCATGCAAGCATCACCGATCACGGCTTCTGGGCTGCAGATCGCGCTGTCCAAACCATGATTCTGTATGAGGCTGAGGGATTGCAATAGCGATCCCTCGTCCCCATACAGTGAAGGAGATCTCTGCATGTAAATGCAGCAGTCTCCTTCACTGAACGAGCAGCCGACTGTCAGGAAGGAACGCTTCCTTCACAACAATCGGCCGCTCAGTCGGCCAGTGTAAATCCAGTTTTAGTGGTGCCAGATAGGGTACCTACCTCACCCTGTTCTAATGAACGTCCTAGCCTCATTTTCTAAGATGACGAAAAGGCATTTGAAAATGTTAAATGGCCATTGATAGGGGAAGTTCTGGATAAAATGGGAATAATGGGACCCTTTCAGGCCTTCTTATCAGCACCATACACCCATCCAACAGCTCGAATTCACACCCCAGACATTATATCAGGGCATGAAATTGGGCTCAATGGAAGAGAAAGGGTTAATTAGTCTTACCAGTAATTGGTTTTTCCAATAGCCTGAACAACGGCACTCACAGGAGGGCGTTCCCGCCCCCAGGATAGGAAACAACGCAGAAGCACATGATTTAAAAAGGCCTCTTCTCTTTAACTATTCAGTCAATAAGAGAGGACACGGAAGTGATGCAAGAGCAAATATGTATTAAAACATAAACAAATTACATAATTTGAAAAAAGAAAATAAAAGGGAGGGAAAATCCCAGTGCCATTGTGGAGGCTATTGGAAAAACCAAATACCGGTAAGAGTAATTAACCCTTTTCCCCCAACGCTTCCACAACGGCACTCACAGGAGGATTAACAGAGTAATCAGCTCTAGAAATATGGAGAAAACAAAGGTTCCAGCATTTCGGGTAAAAAACTTGGCGTTCACTTTATTCGTAATGGTCACAATTCACAGACGTGGACAACATCTCTCTCCGCTGCTAGGTTGACATGTTTCGGACTTGCTAGTTCTTACTCATCAGGTTATGAGTAAGGACTAGCAAGTCCGAAACATGTCAACCTAGCGGCAGAGGGAGATGTTGTCCACGTCTGTGAATTGTTACCAGTACGAATAAAGTGAACGCCAAGTTTTTTACCCAAAATTCTGGAACCTTTGTTTTCTCCATATGTCAAATAAAGACTGGTCCGGTCTGTTCCGCGTATTGGAAGAATATGGTGAGCTGGAAAAACTTCTTTCTTACATAATCAGCTCTAGGGAGCGACAACAGAAGAAAGAATCCTGCGACCAAAAGACAAGTCTAGGTTTTTGGGAATATCCAATTTCTAATGACCGAAAAAAGTCATAAGTCTTGCCCATGTGGCTGCCCTGCAAATCTGGTCTAAATTAGACCGAAGTAGACTCCGCCCAGGAGGATGACTCAGCCCTAGTAGATTGAGCTCTTATTCCGGTAGGAGGATGAAGATTCTTCTGGACATAGTCAAAAGCAATTATATACCTGATTTATCTTGCTATAGATGATTTGCTGACTGCCTGTCCCTTGTTAGGACCCTGATATTGAAGGAAGAGATGATATCAACGTCTGAAGTTACCGGTGGTGTTCAGGTAAGATAACACACTCCTAACATCCAGGTTGTGGAATTTTCTATATTTATCCGTAGTCGGAGACGGGCAGAAGGAAGATAGCGAAACTTCCTGTTCACAATGAAATCTGGAAACAACCTTGGGAAGGAAGGGCAATGCCTAAGGATTATGCGGTCGTCCAGAATCGTAAGATATGGAGGTTTGTAAGAGAAAGCATTGATTTCTCCAATCCTCATAGCAGTCATGGCTACAAGAAAAAAATGTTTTGTAGGTGAGAAGTTTTAGAGAAACCTTCGGAGGTTCCATCAGGACTGAGAGGACCAAGTTTAAATCCCAGGGTGGAATGATGGAACGGAAGGTGGGCAAACTTCTCCTTTCAAAAAACACTTGAGGGGCCTTCAAGTTGTGTCCTATTACAAGAAACTTCTTACAAACTAATTAGCAGGTGGTACAAGACCCCGTTGGTGCTGAATCGTATGAACCCATTGATTCCTAGCAGCTGTTGGAGATGCAATGAACACGTGGGTACATACAACCACCTGTGGTGGGATTGCCTAAAAGTGAAGCCGTTTTGGACTTCAGTAGCAGACATAATATCTAACATCTGTCCAAACGCACCTCCCCAGTCTCAAAAGATCATCTTCCTTAACCTTACACCGATTTGGAAGGAGAAATACAATAAAATCCTCTGGAGCCACTTGGTCCTTCTGGCGAAGGCCATGATACTCTTATATTGGAAGCAAACTTCTGCCCCTGCAATATCTCATTGGCTTTCAAAAATAAACCAAATTGCACGTTTAGAAGAATTATGCTCATTTGCAAAAGGCAAGCATCAAAAATATGAGGACATCTGGGCTCCCTGGAAAACCTTTGCTCAGAGTTCACACATTGCTCTTTATAGGGTCGATCCAGACGACAGCCTCTCCAGTTGATGGCTTCGGATGGAACGAGCTGATAGTGTTGGCGACTGATCCCTGCACGTTTCGACCACAATTATCATTTGCCTGACCGTTAGTATGTGTTTTATCACGTTTAACTGTTATTATTTGTTGTATCTCAGTTTACGAATGTCTTGCTCACCGTCCTAGTTACGGGTAGCACTCGGGTGAGACCTCATGAAGTGGTCTCAGATCCATATGCTGCATACTGAATGCTGAATTAATAGGATCTAACCTTTGGGTTATGTACGCCATTTTTCTCTACTGTCACAGCTAAACATGCATATATGTTTTTGGCATGATGTAACTATTGTAACTTTTGAAGCTATAAAAAATTGGAAAATCAATAAAAAGAAATTTCACACAAAAAACACTTGATTAGTGGGGAGTCTGCCAGTTTCACATCAAGAAAAGCACTTAAAGCAGAAACCTGCACTTTGAGCATTGCAGGTCGGAGACCTTTATCCAACCCTGCCTGTAAAACACTTAAAATGTGTGGAATGTCTTTGAGAAAAGTGTTTATTTGAAAAGGACAGGAGAACATTCCAGGTTTTTAATTTAATTCTAGATGTTATAGGCTTTTGACTCAACATCATCGTGGAAATTACTGCATCAGACAAACCTTTTCGTCTAAAGCGAGGCGTTCAGCCTCCAGGCCGTCAGGTTGAGTTGGTTTATTTGGGATGAAATACCGGACCCTGGTGGAGAAGGTCCTGGGTTGATGGAAAAGTCCAGAATATCCCTGCAGAGAGCATGAGCAGAAGGGGGAACCAAGATCTTCTTGGCCAAAATGGAGCAATGAATATTACCTGAGCCCCTTTATTCCTCCACCTTCATTAGAGCTCTTGGAATCAAACTGAAGAGAGGAAAAGCATAAAGAAGAGTCCCCGCTGGGATCAGAGACTTAAAAATTGCCTAAACTTGTCCCCCTCCCTCCCCATCACCCGCTGCTCTGTTCTGGCAGCGGGTGATGGTCACCATGGCCTTCAGAGGCATCCTGCTTGCCATGGTGATGGTAAGTCTGATCTGACTTCTGTTAAAGGCAGAAGTCTGATTAGACTAAGTGTAAAGTAAAAAATACTGTACAGTACACTATATAGTGTACTGTACTGTATTATACAGACATCAGACCCACAGGATCTTCAAGAAACAAGTGGGTCTGAGTAAAAAAAAAAAAAATAAATCACTGAATAAAAATTAAAAAAATAAAATACACTACACATATTAGGTATTGCCGCGTCCGTAAAAACCTGCTCTATAAAAATATCACATGATCTAACCCCTCAGGTAAATACCGTAAAAAATAATGAAATAAAAACAATGTAAAAAAAATTTTTTGTCACCTCACATCACAAAAACTGTAATAGCAAGCGATCAAAAAGTTATATGCACCCAAAAATAGTGCCAATCGTTATCTCATCCCGCAAAAAATGATACCCCACATAGGACAATCGCCCAAAAAAATTTAAAAATATGGCTCTCGGACTATGGAGACATTAAAACATGATTTTTCTTGTTTCAAAAATTATATTATTGTATAAAACCTAAATAAATAAATAAAAAGTATACATATTATGTTTTGCCGCGTCCGTAACAACCTGCTCTATAAAAATAACACATAAACCCTCAGGTGAACACAGCAAAATAAAATATATAAATACCGTGTCAAAAGCCATTTTTGTCACCTTACATCACTAAAAGTGTAATAGCAAGCGACCAACATGTCTTATGCATCCCAAGATAGTGCCAATCAAACAGTCATCTCATCCCGCTAAAAATGAGCCCCTACATAAGATAGTCGCCCAAAAAATAAAAAAATATGGCTTTCAGTATGTGGAGACACTAAAAAATCATTTTTTCAAAACTGCTTTGTTATGAAAAACTGAAATAAAACGCCCCAATCATATTTGGTGTTGTCGCGTCCATAACAACCTGCTCTATAGCAGATGATCTAACCTGTCAGATCAACGATGTAAATAACAAAAAATAAAAACGGTCCCAAAACAGCAATTTTGTTTTGCAAATTTTCCATTTGAATCCATTTTTAAAGTAACAAAGCAAGGGTTAACAGCCAAACAAAACGCAATATTTATTGCCCTGATTCTGTAGTTTGCAGAAACACCCCATATGTGGTCGTAAACTGCTGTATGGCCAAACGGCAGGGCATAGAAGGAAGGGAACACCATATGGTTTTTGGAAGGCAGATTTAGCTGGACTGGTTTTTTGACACTATGTCCCATTTGAAGCCCCCCCGATGCACCCCTAAAGTAGAAATTCCAATAAAGTGACTCCATCTAAGAAACTACACCCCTCAAGGTATTCAAAACTGATTTTACAAACTTTGTTAATCCTTTAGGTGTTCCACAAGAGTTAATGGGAAATGGAGATGAAATTTCAGAATTTCTGTTTTTTGTTACCTTCCCTCAAAAAAAAGTGTAATATAGAGGAACCGAAAATCATATTTACCTAAAGTAGTACAAACAAAACTTCCACCTTATCCCGTAGTTTCCAAAATGCGGTAACTTTTTTGGAGTTTCTACTGTAGTGGTGCATCAGGGGGGCTTCAGATGAGACATGGTGTAAAATCTGTCTTCCAAAAACCATATGGCGTTCCTTTCCTTCTGTGCCTTGCCGTGTGCCCGTACAGCAGATTACGACCACATATGTGGTGTTTCTGCAAACTGCAGAATCAGGGCAATAAATATTGAGTTTTGTTTGGCTGTTAACCCTTGCTTTGTTACTGGAAAAAATTGATTAAAATGGAAAACTTACCAAAAAATCAAAAATCTTAAATTTTATCTCCATTTGCCATTAACTCTTGTGGAACACCTAAAGGGTAAACGATGCTTGTAAAATCAGTTTTGAATAACTTGAGGGGTGTACTTTCTTAGATGGAGTTAGTTTTTTTTGGAGTTTCTACTCTAGAGGTACATCAGAGGGGCTTCAAATGGGACATGGTGTCTAAAAATCAGTCCGGCAAAATCTGCCTTCCAAAAACCACATGGCGCTCCTTTCCCTCTACGCCCTGCCGTGTGCCTTGTAGTTTACGACCACATATGGGGTGTTTCTATAAACTACAGAATCAGGGCAATAAATTATGAGTTTTATTTGGCTGTTAACCCTTGCCTGGTTACTTGAAAAAATGGATTAAAATGGAAAATTTTCAAAAAAATCTAAATTGTGAAATTTTATCTATTAACTCTTGTGGAACACCTAAAGGGTTAACGCCATTTGTAAAATCAGTTTTGAATACCTTGAGGGGTGTAGTTTCTAGGATGGGGTCCTTTTTGGGTGGTTTCTCTTATGTAATCCTCACAAAGTGACCTCAGACCTGAACTGGTCCTTAAAAAGTGATTTTTTGAAAATGTTTGAAAATTTTCAAAATTTGCTTCTAAACTTCTAAGCCTTGTAACGTTTTTGGCAGTATTACTATGCATTATAGAAGTAGAGAAATTAAAACTTGGAAATTTGCTAATTTTTAAAAAAAATTGACACATTTTGTATTTTTTATAAATAAAAATTAATTTTTTACTCCATTTTACCAGTGTCATGAAGTACAATATGTGACGGAAAAACAATCTCAGAATGGGATGGATAAGTAAAAGCATTTTAAAGTTATTCACACATAAAGTGACAACGGTCAGATTTGCAAAAATGGGGTCCCTAAGGGGTTAAAGCACATATTTTCAAATGAATTTCCGTCGATTCTACTCATTGTCATATCTACTTATCAATCACAGGCAGTAAATACGTTGGTACATAGGTAAAAATTCAAATGCATCAATAGAGATCATGTTTTGTTAGAATTAATTAATAATTAAATATTACAAAAAATAATTGGCAATAATATAATAAAATAACAGCATCACAATTAATTCAAAATTAAGTTTAAAAACGACAAAAAGAATTATAATCATATATTTCTTGATTTGATATATATTTTCATAATTGGAGACCATTTGGGAGCAGCCGGAAGCAGTGCAGGGATCGCCCAGTGCAGTTCCAGGATGATTAAAAAGGATTACAATCATATATTACTTGGTTTGGTATACTGTATATTTTAGTAATTTGAGACCAGTCGGAAGCAGAGCAGGGATGGCCCAGTGCAATTCCAGGAGGATCCCTTCCGTTTGGATAAATTGGTTAAAGAAGCGCAGGAAGGAGTGAGCGCTGACTCCACAAGGACTGTGGCCCCTGCACGTGTGGCTTATCGGTTATTATAATAATTTGAGACCATTATAAGTATATTGTATAAATAATGTATTTTTTTATGAAAATAAAAGCAATCATATTTGATGAGAAATACAGCAATAATTAATTATAATATAAAGGCATAACAGATTTAGTACATATGTTATAATTAGATAAACTATTGATTGTCATCATAGTTTATATTGGATGTTCCAGTTTGCTGACACACTCGTAACATATAATCAAATGTATCCGGATAAAAGATGTGAAACATGTGGGCAGGGGTTGCGCTTGGTTTTTAGTAACGGCTTATAACAAGGCTCTTTGTCATGACTGACATACTGTATCTACTTAATCAAATGTATCCAGATAAAAGATGAGGCAAGAATCTACAGTACAACACGCAGGCAGAATGTATTTACTCCAGGGCACCAGCACTGAAAGGGTGTCCAGCAGTAAGATAACCTGCACTTTATCCAGCTGCAGACAATACCCGCCTTCCCCTCCTCCTCTACACTACAGGGCATTCCTTTTGCCTGTGTAAAATTTATAAAACCATAAAAATCTGTAATATAAAGTCAGAGGATTAAATAGAATGAGGAAAATACAAACTTCTAAAGCTATCGGTCTATACATAACATAAATATAAATAAATATATAAACGATAGAGATATATATATATATATATATATATATATATATATATATATAGTGACAGAGTGTCTGGAGAAGTAGTGGACTATTCAGTCTATTTGTGCCCAAGATTCCTCACTTCTGTAATTTAATAAAAAAGCAACCAGGGAAATGTTCAGAGGTCTATGCAGACGTCTCTGCAATTCGGGTTTGTATAAAACCTGGTTTTAGGGCCTGTGTTGCTGGAGTGGGGAGAGAAGGGTGGGCCCCCACTCCATCCGGACAGTCTGGGTTTTGGGCTGTCAGGTAATCACTCCTCAGGAGTGCTAGTCTGATATAAGGCTGAGAATACAGACACAGAGGGCTCCACCTGGGAACAGGTTATATGCTTAGAGCCTGAGAGAGCACTTCAAAAGATATGGACTTTGCTATTTTGTTTGGTGCCTGGTATTAGGCCGGCACTTGGTCAGTGAGGTTTCTGCTGTATAGTTAGGGCCGGACAGGCTTAGAATTTTAGTATGTTATATTTCTTTTTTTGGTCTGAACCTCAACCTGTCAATAAAACTGGCTGAGGCCAGTTAAAGAAATTTCATGCTATTTGGACTGCAATACAGTATCTACGGTGTGCTGTCTACCCAGGAGACGACACCCCGCTAACTGATTCTTTACAATATATACACATATACACAAATATATATATATATATATATATATATATATTATGAGGCAGTGACAGGCCTCATGGTTGATAGGAGAGAGGAATGGCAGGATTATCCATCTCTTTCCCATAAGTGGGCAGGCTTGAGGCAGCAACAGGAGCCGCAATCAACGGAGCATAAAGCTGTCCTCAAAGTGAGATGGGTGGGTCTTGTGTTGTACAGAAGCCTGGAGTGGTTCTGTATGTGGTCTGAGCGGGGAGTGCTGAGAGACCACGAGGCTGGGATTAACCTGAAGTTTGGGGGGTCCCGCGACGCCTAGGGATAAGGGTCGCATGGTCAGCGTCGGGCGGACAACTAGACCACAATCCCCCAAAAGATTCCGGTGAGGCAACAGCCAGGAGGCTGATGGACATTAGGCTGGGAAAGCTGCATGGGTTCCATGTGTGTGAACGGTGACTTAGGTGAGTCAGAGATACTATGTGTTTAGTTAGAGCCCAGCCGGGCAGGTGTTTGTTTTGATTTATTTATGTTGATGCTGGGACAATAAAGCAATGTTTGGCCCCTAAAGCTGCGGTGGACGACAATCTGTGTGTGAATGATCCCTGAGACCAGAGCTAATCCCTTACAATATATATATATACTCCGAACTTAAACCATTACTCTATTCAGATTGGTCCATCACAATAACTACTACATTTATCTGTGAAATTATATGAATGGCCGAACTTGAGCCATTCCCACGTATATACAGTATATGTATGTGCATTATATTATATTACTAACTGCACAGAATTATATTGGAAAAAGGTTTTATTTATTTTTATAATAAAAACACATATAAAATAGAAAAATTATCAGTAGTAACCAAAAGTACAGTAGCAACAATTTAATAATATGCAGTGGAGAACTACAATAACCAAAGGATATTTTTATAATATCATTACAGACTGTCAAATGTTCTAAAGAGAGCGTGAGTGCAGCACTAGTAACAAACAGAGGGAATGGAACTGTGTGTGTATGTGTGGGAAGGGGAGCAGAAACAATAGGCTTGTTAATGCTACAGTACCATGTATGTGTACAGTATGTGGGGGAAGGGGAGCATAAACAATACAATAGGCTTGCTAATTCGCTCATTAACAATCCTACAGTACACAGTACAACCCTTTTAGCAACATAATAAAATCAGGGGCACTCAATCTCGGAACCTGTAGATACTCACATTTATTGAAGTGACATAATAGGACATAAAATACTTAAAAAATCCACCTGAGTCAGAGTGTCCCGACCTGCTAGCTGAACTAAGGTGCCAAATATGTTGTTAAATAATTGGTGTCAGTATTCAATAGGCCATATTCACTATATAAGAAGAGAAATCACCATATGTAGAAACTCTGCTATAACCTTCAGGATTAGAAACTGCGTAATAAAAAGAATGTCAGTTCCTGCTGCAAATATAACGGCAATCCATGTTCTAAAAAAGCAATAAATCGTATTGCCAAAACGCAGAAAAAGATATAAATAAAAAAGAAAATTTAAGACTGATACTCCCATACAATGAAGAGCATAAAACTATACGGAGAATTGTTAATAAACATTGGCACCTAATTAGAGAGGATAAAATAATTGGCGCAATGATCCCAGAAAATACCCTTATCACATTTACAAAAGCACCTAATCTGGCTATTAAAATTGCTCCCACAGTTAGATCTCAGAAAAATACAACACAAAGAAAAATGGGCAACAATAAACGGTTTTTATCGATGTGGACACTAACAATTGTAAATCCATATCTTTTCCGAAAAAGATGTCAGAATTGACTTCCACGGTGAACGGATTTAAACATAAAATTAGAGAATTTATGACTTGTAACACAAGTAATGTGATATACATTATTAAATGTCCATGCGGACGCCAATATAGTACAGTACAGCTTGTTATTTCATTCGCAGCACGTTTTGAAGTTTGTCCACAGCACGGTCTTTCGTTACAATTGCAGCACTATTTGTTACGCTCCTATAGCACGGACTACCGCTACATTGGCAATACGATTTATTGCTTTTTAAGAACATGGATTGCTGTTATATTTGCAGCAGGAACTGACATTCTTTTTATTACGCAGTTTCTAATCCTGAAGGTTATAGCAGAGTTTCTACATATGGTGATATAATTAATGTGGATTGTTTCCATTTTTATCTTATTCATTGTATATATTTGTCTGGCCAGACAGTGTTGTTTACGAAAGTGATACTATTTATTAAATATATAGTTTTATTAATTAAGGTCTGCATCTCCTATGTTTGAAGAGTGCCCGACTATCATATTCACTATATATTCCACATCTAATATGCAATAAGCAATGGGCAATAGTTAATTTAGAGTCCACAACTAATATGCAATAGGCAGTAGGCAATGGTTAATACAGAGTCCACATCTGATATGATATAGCCAATGCCCAGCTAGATGTTAGAGCTTATAGATCGCGATATTCAATCCAAAGATGAGTCTTTACTTCACATATACTATTTAGACACTAGTAACATTAGTCACTAGCCTCTCGCCCTAATCCTTAATCGGTCTGGCGTGAGGTATTACAGGGGTCGGTTCAAACTCACGTGCAGTCTTTTCCCGGGTTCACTCGCATCCTGGAAGTCGCTCAGGCAAACTACCGCGGCGTCCCACGTGGTATGGGAGTGTACATGTGACTCCAAATTTCAAGGGTCCTTGAGCGCAATATGGACAGCGTTTTCACAGATCCTTGAACCCCGATTTGTATAGATGGGTGCTTCCCGGTTGTATTTAAAAAGTCCTTGAACCACCACTAATGCACATATGTGATCCTCCAAATCCTTGCTGTCTGCCAAATTGTATCAACGAGTTTCGGGGTCTCCACCCCTTCCTCAGTGATGCGGACAGCAGCAGATTCGGATCAATTTAAACTCTCATGGGGTGGAGTTATTCATTAACTCATTAATTGCGGTCCCAGAACAAATATCCCTGATGTCCAATGACAAATTGATTCCATATATAAATTGATTCCATATATAATATCCATAATAGATGCGATAGCCTAATACATCATTCTCCAGTGTAAGAGATATAAAAATAGATAAAACATTCCATAAATAAAATACATAAAACGCTTGAAAAACGCACATAAAACGCACATCCACAATACATGGTCTAAATGAATTTCCTCAATATTCCTATACTTATAAATCTAGGGGATGTAGAAGGCCTACATTTGGGAAGGCATAGTCAAGAGGACCTAAATTCAGAGAAGCATACACTTGACTGGACCAAGTGGGGAGGGGGGATCGGAGTGCTGATAAGACAGCCAGACGCCAATGCCCCGTCACCACAAGGACCACCAAGAGCATTCACAGGAAGCCAAATAATTCCAGCTCCGCGTTCAGACCCTTTGGGGCCAGGGAGTTAGACTCAAAGATCCAGATTTCCCCTCACCTATTAACCCCTTGATCACCCCATCTAGACCCCCTGATCACCCCCCTGTCATTGATCACACCCCTTGTAAGGCTCCATTCAGACGTCCATATGTGTTTTGCGGATCCGTGGATTCACGGATCCGTGGATTCACGGATCCGTGGATTCGCGGATCCGATCCGCAGATCTTCAAAACACAGACACCGGCAATGTGCTTTCCGCATTTTGCAGATCCGCACATTGCCAGAACTATATAGAAAATGCTTTTTCTTGTCCGCAATTGCGGACAAGAATAGGACATGTTCTATATTCTTGCGGAACGGAAGTGCAGACCCGGAAGCGCGGATCCGTAATTCCGGATCCGAGCGGGACAAAGTCTGTCCCCATAGAAATGAATGGGTCCGCAATTCCGTTCCTCAAACAGAATTTCGGACGTGTGAATGGGGCATAAGGATCCCTTATCACCGCCAGTTAGTTAGCTACTTGTTAGGTAGCTAGCGCCCAGCCCACCGCACCGCAGTCACTGATTTTGGCAGAGATTTTTTCATCCGCATTGACCGATGCGAATGAAAAAATCTGTGCCGTTCATTTTTTTTTTTTTTTCAGCGCAGAGGCTGAACGGAAAAAAAAAATCTCATTACCCGTATGCTCAATATACGGAGAATCGCAGAAACTCCTAATGCTGGCCATACGTGTAATGATTGCGGAGACCCTCAAATGCCAGGGCAGTACAAACACCTCACATGTGACACCATTTTAGAAAGAAGACACCCCAAGGTATTCCGTGAGGGGTATGGTGAGTTCATGCAAAATTTTATTTTTTGTCACAAGTTAGTGGAATATGAGACTGTAAAAAAAAAAAAATAATCAATTTCCGCTAACTTGTGCCAAATTTTTCTTTTTCTGTGAACTCGCCATACCCCTCTCATTTTTCTTCTCACGCTTTAGGGCCCCTAAAATGCCAGGGCAGTATAAATACCCCACAAATGACCCCATTTTGGAAAGAAGATACCCCAAGGTATTCGCTGAGGGGCATAATGAGTCCATGAAAAATTAAACTTTTTGTCAAAAGTTAGCGGAAAGGGAGACTTTGTGAGAAAAAACAATAAAAAATCAATTTCCACTACTTTGTGCCAAAAAAAAAATCTTCTATGAACTCGCCATGCCCCTCATGGTTTTACATGGCGGCTCACAATTTAGCCCCGCCCAAAATGCCAGAACAGTAAACACACCCCACAAATGACCCCATTTCGGAAAGTAGACACCCCAAGGTATTCACTGAGGGGTAAGTGGTGACTACACTTACTTAAAACCTCCTTGCAGCGCTGCTATTTGAAGTGGAGAAATACGTATTCCTGGAGTCTAAAAGGACAAACAGACCTCCGGGCGAATTAAAGGTTTGACGTTACTTACGGTAGAGTATACCGCTTGATATCACAAGCTAAGCGGTCTCTTACAAATCAACGCCCGGGAAAGGTCGCTGTTTTAAAGCAAAGTGTCCATGCTGAATCGTCTCCAAATAATCGTCGATTTGAGCCGGCTTATCGCAAAGAAAGTGAGTACTGGTACCGACACTGACTAATCCACGGAGGTAAGATATGTGGTGGGACGCCACCACCTATCTAGCAAATATTTGAAAAATACACTAACGGAGAATTGGTCCAACCAAGTACGGACATACTTCATATCCTCTAGTGTTTTAACTATCTGGAGTGGCTCCATAGCCAAGTCTGTACACATTAACGAATTATTGCAAGATGGACTTTTTAGTACAATTGAGCTAATGGATTCTTCATGAACTCACTTCATTTTTTATTATTTTTTTAGTTTTTATTTTATTTTTCAAATTTTTTTTATAAATTTTTTTTTTTTTTTTTTTTCATATCTGTTCTATTATGTGTTTTAATAAATGTTACATATATTTGAATAGTGCCTACTGTCTGCATATTTCCAGATAAGTTGAGTGCCATACCCTGATTCTATTATCCAACAATGAAATACCACCAAATGAAAGCTCTATTAGTGAGAAGAAAAGGAGGTAAAATTAATTTGGGTGGTAAGTTGCATGATGGAGCAATAAACGGTGAAAGTAGTGTAGTGCAGAATTGTAAAAAGTAGCCTGGTCATTAAGGGTGTTTAAGCTAGGGGGGCTGAAGCGGTTAAAATGTTTGGAAAGAGAATGGAGGAGATATCCTTTCTTGATATTCGATATATGTTCCGCCACTCTTTTCCGTAGAGTCCTCGAAGTCCTCCCTATGTATTGTTTGTGACATGCACACTCTAAGAGGTATATCACATCTCTTGAGTCACAGGTCAAACACTCTTTAATGTCCATTTCAAATGAGTTCTGTGTAGAACTCACTTTCACAGTTTTCCTAGAGAACTTCGTGTTCTTATAATTCCCACAACGACTACATCTATGAAAACCCCTAGTGGACAACCAACTATTTTGTTTCATAGTTTTATCTAATCTGAAAGTAGGGGCCAATTTTATAGCTAAATTCATAGCTTTGGTGTACGTGAACTGTGGGTGGGGAGGGAGACAGGGGCCTATCACTTTATCCCCTAAGAGGAGGTGCCAATGCTGGGTGATAATCTTCTCCACCATTCGATGTTGACAATGATATAGCAAAATAATCCTCAATGGGGTTTCCTGTTGTTGCATTTTTTTAGGTACAAAAAAACTCTCTCTCTCCATCCCCCTCACCTTTTCCAGGGCTTTCTCTATCACATGAGGGGGATATTCTCTTTCTTCGAATTGTTGCCCCAGGGACTTAGCCTCTATCTCAAATTGATGTTGTGCGGTACAGTTCCGCTACAGTCTATGAAATTGGCTCGTGGGTATATTTAAGCAACCATCGAGGTAGATGGCAACTTGTAAAGCGAATAAAACTATTTCTGGCCACTTCCTTGATATGTGTACTACAGTGAATACTTTGACCTTCTATCCTGATGTTAATATCCAAGAATTCAATCTCTCTCTCACTTATTTTAGGGGTAAATTTCAAGTTCTTCTGATTATTATTCAATTCCATCAGGAATTGATCTAATTGGTCTCTAGATCCCTCCCAAATAAATAGGATATCATCTATAAATCTCCGCCATAGGACCAGATCCGCCCCAGCCTAGGCTCAATGACCTCAGATTCCCACTGAGCCAAAAATAAATTGGCATACCTTGGGGGCGAATCTGGTACCCATGGCGATTCCTGTTAATTCCTGTTTACTATTTAGGAGGTCAAGCCTTTATGTTTAAAATGAGAGAAGCAATGATTTCAGGGACCACAAAGAATCTGGCAAAATTCAGTCCAAAGAAAATTCAGCCCAAAGAGTATACAGTATACAAAATAACTACTACTGTATAGGAGTCACATCCCTCAAAATTCAATATACATGAGCAAAAGGTAAAGGTACACACTGAGCCTTTTATCAGTAATCCCAGAAGCATCACACACCCTTACCCGCGCAACACTGCGATCGGCACTGTGAAGATACAGTGCCTGCAGTGACAAGCCTGTGTACACCAGTCTAACTGAAGTTGCCAACATGATCAGGGCTCCAGCCACAAAAGTGCCCCAGCACACTGCTACTGTATGCTCTGCGCAATGTGCCCCAGGTCAGCTATGCGGGGTACATGTACAGTAGCTTGGCAAATCCACAAATATATATATATGTATAAACGCAGAATACGATGCATCTTCTATAGATTCCAGTATGACATCCCAGCGCCCTGTTGTAGAGCGGAGAAATTACCTCCAGCGTGTACAGCAGCATAGCACTGCATAGAGACTCTATCAGAAAAGCAGTGCGCATCCACAACTAGCACTGACAGCGGTGCACACCCCTTCATAACCAGGACAGAAGCGCGCACCTCCCCAAGTCCGCATACCCAAGGACAATAATAGACATAACACAACCAAAATTGTTTATGAACAAATAAATTAATAAAAAGAAATTAACAAAACTCTAATGGGTTAATGGGCAGTATGATTGTAGGTCTGGGGGACGCTCCAGAACATCCTGGGTAAATAAAACTTTTTTTTTTTTTAAAGGGCAGTCTCTGCCTCCCAAAAAATGTTGACTGCCATTTTCATTTCAGACTGGTCCTTATATACCCCAGAGGTGTGTTTTCATTGGTTCGAGGATTCTTTACCGTAAGAGCAGTGAGACTATGAAACTCTCTGCCTGAGGAGGTGATGATGGTGAGTACAATAAAGGAATTCAAGAGGGGCCTGGATGTATTTCTGGAGTGTAAAAATATTACAGGCTATAGCTACTAGAGATGGGTCGTTGATCCAGGGAGTACTTCTGATTGCCTGATTGGAACTGGGAAGGAATTTTTGACTCCCCTTAAGTAGGTAAAATTGGCTTCTACCACTCAGGTTTTTTTTTTTTTTTGCCTTCCTCTGGATCAACTAGCAGAATGACAGGCCAAACTGGATGGACAGATGTCTTTTTTCGGCCTTATGTACTATGTTACATGCCCTGCCCTGCCCATTCACAATAAAAAATAGGTTTCATTCAAAGAATACAGCATAGCCAGCCAATGAGATAAATGTTCCCACGGTCATGAGAGCCAATCACAGTTCCCAGGTATTAAGGTTAATTGCCTTGTTAACAAATATGAAACTGTTTTGACAACCTGTCATCACCAATTAACCTTAATTGCCTGGGAACTGCGATTGGCCGTGGGATAATTTATCTCATTGGCTGGCTATGCTGTATTCTTTGAATGAAACCTATTTTTTATTGTGAATGGGTAGGGTAGGGCATGTGACTCCTCGAACCAATGAAAACACACCTCTGGGGTATATAAGGACCAGTCTGAAATGAAAATGGCAGTCCAAATTTTTTGGACTGCCACAATATGATATGGTGTGATATACAAAATACATAACTTTATAATTAGATTTACATTAGTGAAGGTGATGAATGACTGCATAGTAGTACAACAAAAAGATAAGATCGATAATTGATTGGGGGAAGACTATATAATTAATAACATAAATAAATAAAAAGATGAACCCGTAAATGAGGAATAGATAAATAAGTATATTGCAGGATACAGGTGGCAAGAATAATATACTGTAACTAATAGAGCATGTATCTATTGCAACAATGTCACTGGTTGGGTGTCAGATATAACAGTATCGTGGCCAGCAACTATATGAAGCCTCCTGGTGGGCTGTGCTCCGCTTTTCTCCGAGGCTCCTGGAAGCGCATTCAGCCTCTGTGTCTATATACAGTATGTAGTAGCTCACTATATAGGTAGAGTTATATATATCTGTAGATGGCTAGCATTTGTAAGGGACTGGTTATCTGGTACAGTCTATATTTGTATCATGATTATTATCAATTTTGTGTATAGGCTACTCCTCTCTGTAGTATGTGTTTGTATTATAATAATAATAATAATAATAATACTACTGTTTGATGTGTAGTATTTGTCTGTATAATAATAGACAAATCTGTGCACGTATTATAATGTGCACATTTAAATATAGGAATGGCTCAAGTTCGGAGTGTATGTATATATACAGTATATATATATATATATATATATATTTATTTGCGTGTGTGTATATATATATATATATATATATATATATATATAGCTGGCAATCATCTATTATATATTTATTGTATTTATTTATGGTATGTACAGACTGATAGCTTCAGAAGTTTGTATTTTCCTCATTCTATTAAATCTGACTTTTTATTACTAATTCTTATGGTTTTATATATTTTACACAGGCAAAAGGAATGCCCTGTAGTGTAGAGGAGGAGGGGAGGGCGGGTATTGTCTGCGGCTGGATAAAGTGCAGGTTATCTTACTGCTGGACACCCTTTCAGGGCTGGTGCCCTGGAGTAAATACATTCTGCCTGCGTGTTGTACTGTGGATTCTTGCCTCATCTTTTATCTGGATACATTTGATTAAGTAGATACAGTATGTCATGACAAAGAGCCTTGTTATAAGCTGTTACTAAAAACCAAGCGCAACCCCAGCCCACATGTTTCACATCTTTTATCCAGATGCATTTGATTATATGTTACGAGTTTGTCAGCAAACTGGAACATCCAATATAAACTATGATGACAATCAATACTGTATCTAATTATATCATATGTACTAAATCTGTTATGCCTTTATATTATAATTAATTATTGCTGTATTTCTCATCAAATATGATTGCTTTTCTTCCCATAAGAAATACATTATTTATACAATATACTTATAATGGTCTCAAATTATTACAATAACTGATAAGCCACATGTGCAGGGCCACAGTCCTTGTGGAGTCAGCGCTCACTCCTTCCTGCGCTTCTTTAGCCAATTTATCCAAACGGAAGGGATCCTCCTTGAACTGCATTGGGCCATCCCTGCTCTGCTTCCGACTGGTCTCAAATTACTAAAATATACAGTATACCAAACCAAGTAATATATGATTATAATCCATTTTAATCATCCTGGAACTGCACAGTCTCTGTGCTGCTTCCGACTGGTCCCAAATGGTCTCCAATTTTTACCTATGTACCAACGTATTTACTGCCTGTGATTGATAAACAGATATGACAGTCATGAAAATCATGACAATAAGTAGAATCAACGGAGATTCATATGAAAATATGTGCCTTAATATAGAAGAGCAGAAGGGACAGTGAAGCGCTACTGGGAGTGGTGAGCACAGAGAGGTGGAACCAGCATCAGATAGATGTTTTCTCGTAGCTGGGCTAGAAGTGTATGTCCCCTGGTGTGACTCCCCAGTTCCAGCCAGTGCTGAATGCCAGCCAGCCGAGCTCCAGCAGCGGGGGCTCCACATTCCACACCTCTGGGTCATAAGTGACACTGACACCGGGTCCTCCGGACACTAGACCGCGGCAGCAGAGCTCAGGATCTCCGCCACTTCAAGCTAGACAGGAAGCCCAGCACCCACTCCCGCTGCAGGAAGACTCGCTCCATATAAGCTCAGCTATGACTGCCATGTAATTAGTAATTAGAAAGGTTGTGGAGGAGGATTCAGTGTTATTGCTGGTCACTGTGGATCCAGTGGCAATAATAAGGGTGTCATGATCGAAGGGCTAGTTGCCAGATGAAACATTTGATAACATTGTTATGGAGACCAAAGGGTAAATTTTGCCACATGAAACTGTTGTTCTATGTGCCATCTGGTGTTCACAAACCTAAACTGCACCCTTAATTTTCTCACTAGTCTATTTACGCTTAGGGCTTGCTAATGAAATTGGATATCGCTATGCGCTCATGCGAGTCTGATGGGAGCACTAGCGATGCTACATCTGTAGCCGTATTTGTCTCCCAAGCAACAAACTTTCACATTTTTTGTCCATAGGATCTCTCAAGAGACCCGTATCTTCAAATAGGAGAGAGTTTTTTTTTCAGAAATGCGCGTTACTGGGACATCAATTTTTGGCATTTTGTCCCACAGATTAGACACAGGGATATTTTCTTTTATCGGGATATCTCCACCCCTTGGATATCAGGGACTTGATATTGTTATGGACCCTTTTCCTTCTTTCCTTCAACCGCTGGAACATTTGATCCTGGACCGAGTCGGTTTCTTTGACCTCTTCTATGTCCATAGTGGCCTTATGGTCTTTAGAAGACCTTCTGTCTCCTCAGGGAGAAACAATGGTTTACCGGAACCGTCATCTGAGGAAGCAGAGTCTAGGTCAGATACTAGTTCCCCTTCATCCAGATCAAACGCCATATCAGAAGCAAAGGTTCTATGAGAAGTGGACAGGCATGAGTCCACCGCCGCATTAACCTCTTCTTTAATCATAGCTCTCATGGTGTCATGGAAGGATGGTGACTCCTATGTAACCACATTTTCAGTGCATTTTGGGCATAAGGTTTTTTTTTTATTTTGAGGAAAAGGTCTTCCTGCAGATAGCCTTTTTTTTTTGCCCCGAATCTCCACCGGCTTAGGTGTCATGGTCTCTCTGCCCTCTCCTTCCGATTTTGGAAATATAAAGGTATTGTGACCCCTCTGCAGTTAATGAATATGGCCTGTAAATGTTGGTACTTCTTTGCAGAGTTAGGCTACATGCACACAACAGTTGTTTTTTTGCTGTCTGCAAATCAGGATCTGCAAAAAAAAAAATGATGGTCCATCCGTTTTTTTGGGAGGATTCCTTTGTTTTCAGGACCCCCGCTGATCTGATATTGATGACCTATCCTGGAGATGTCATCAATAATAATTACTGGATAGTGCCTTTAACACCTTCAGGACCTTGGACGAGAATGCTCGTCCTAACTTGCAAGTACTTCAGGCACTAGGACGAGCATTCTCGCCCTGCAGTTAAACTGTCACTGTGAGTAAACACACAGATCCTGATTTATCATACCTTCACTCCAGAATTATCAAAAAATAGGGCTTTAGCAAATTTCTCACTTACTCAAATTACTCACTTGCGCAAAATTTTGTGACTTTTGCATGTGTACACCACTCACTCCCGTTTTGTAATATGGGTGGAAAAGTAGGCGTGGTGAGCTATGTTAATGAGTTTCACTCCAGATTTATCATTGAGACTTTTTTTAAAAGTCGCAAATTAGTCGCAATCTCACTCAAGGAGCAGGGTGGAGTAGGAAAACTGGAGTAGTTTCTCTAGACAGAAGGGTTAGGTTTAAGGCCAAGCCAAATTTATCAAACATTTGATAAATGTGGCACAAAGTACTTCAACACAGACTGAAGCAAAACTGACTTCAAATATTCTCCTAATGATACATTCCCCCCACAGTGTTAGGATAGTGCCAACAGCTGTTACAGACAGCTGATTGGTCACAACATCTATGACAGAGACAGTGACAGCTGTACCCGTCTGACGATCGCTGTGATTAGTCAGTCAATTCTGACTGACCAATCACAGCTTAAGGTGCCTATTTCAACTCTGATCTCCTCAGTTTTGTCAATACTGTGACAGCGCTGAGGAGATCAAGAGTGTGTACTACAAATCCTCAGCAGTTTACTCCTAATTGCTGAGGAGATCGCAGCTGCAGCCTGACATCCCCCCATGACATTAGAGCTGCTTGTAATTCTCCGTCTCTAGTGCGGAGGACATTGGAAATGCTTGTAATTCTCCGTCTCCAGTGCTGAGGAGATCTGAGCTGTGGATTAGCCTGCCCTTCCCCCTCAGCTGCAGAGTTAACCCCTTCAGTCCCTCTCGCACATCTATAGCCCTTCATTAGAGATCCCTGATGTTTTGGGAGCTGTGTGACCAATGAGCTGTGTCTGCCCTTCCTCCTTAGCTGCAGTTAACCCCATCAGGTGCACTCAATCCCACTCAAACACCAATACCCCTTCCCTAGTGCTGTGTGACTGGTGAATAAAAGGCAGGAAGCTGTAAGTACATTACAGTGAGTAATACACTTACAGCCAATGCATTACAATATAGAAGTATTGTAATGCATTGTAAAGGGGATCAGTCCGTATGGACCGGTTCTATAAAAATACCACATGACCTAACCTCTCAGGTGAACACCGTAATTTTTTTTTTTTTTTAAAACGGTGCAAAAAAAAAAAAAAAGCACATTTTTTGTCACCTTACATCAGAAAAAGTGTAATAGCAAGCAATCAAAATGTCTTATGCACCCCCAAATAGTGCCAATCAAACTGTCATCCCATCCCGTAAAAAATTAAACCCTACCTAAGATAATCACCCATAAAATAAAAAAACAATGTTTGTTTCAAAAATGCTGTTATTGTGTAAAACTTAAATAAAAAAACGTATACATATTATGTGTCGCTGCGTCCGTAAGAACCTGCTGTATAAAAATATCACATGACCTAACCCCTCAGATGAACACCGTAAAATTTTTTTTAATAAAAAGTGTGTCAAAAAAGCCATTTTTTGTCACCTTACATCACAAAAAGTGTAAAACAAAGCGATCAAAAAGTCATAAGCACCATAAAATACCAAACCAGCATCTTATATCGAAATAAAAATGAAACCCTACATAAGACAGTCGCCCCAAAAATAACTATGGCTTTCAAAATATGGAGACACTAAAAATATTTTTTTTCAAAAATGCTTTATAATGTAAAACTGAAACAAACAAACAAAAAAAGTAGTCATATTTGGTATTGTCGCATCCGTAACAACCTGCTCTATAAAAATACCACATGATCTAACCTGTTAGATGAACATTGTAGATAACAAAAAATACAGACGGTGCCAAAACAGCTATTTTGTGTTACCTTGTCTAACAAAAAGTGTAATATAGAGCAACCAAAAATCATATGTACCCTAAAATAGTACCAACAAAACTGCCACCTTTTCCTGTAGTTTCCAAAATGGGGTCATTTTTTGGAGTTTCTACTGTAGGGGTTCATCAGGGGGGCTTCAAATGTGATATGGCAACTTAAAATTATCCCAGTGAAATCTGCCTTACAAAAACCATGTGGCATTCATTTCCTTCTGCTCCCTGTCGTGTGCCCGTACAGCAGTTTATGACCACATATGGGGTGTTTCTGTAGCCTACAGAATCAGAGCAATAAATATTGAGTTTTGCATGGCTGTTAACCCTTGCTTTGTGAGCAGAAAAAAATGGATTAATATGGAAAATCTGCCAAAAAAATGAAATTCTGAAATTTCAACTACATTTTCCTTTAATTCATTTGAAACAACTAAAGGGTTAACAAAGTTTGTAAAATCAGTTTTGAATACCTTGAGGGGTGTAGTTTCTAAAATTGGGCCATGTATGGGTGGTTTCTATTATGTAGGCCTCACAAAGTGACTTCAGACCTGAACTGGTCCTTAAAAAGTGGGTTTTGGAAATTTTCGGAAAATTTTCAAGATTTGCTTCTAAACTTCTAAGCTTGCTAACATCCCACAAAAAGAAAATGTAATTGTAATTAAGTAGACATATGGGAAATGTGAAGTAATAAATATTTTAGGAGGTATCACTATCTGTTTTAAAAGCAGAGAAATTGAAATTTTGAAAATTGAAAATTTATCAAAATTTTTGGTAAGCTTGGAATTTTTTTCTAAATAAAAATTCAATATTTTGACTCAAATTTACCACTGTCATGAAGTACAATATGTGACGAGAAAACAATCTCAGAATAGCTTGGATAAGTAAAAGCATTTTAAAGTTATAACCACATAAAGTGACACGTCAGATTTTCAAAAAAACGGCCTGGTCCTTAAGGTAAAAAATAGCAGGGTCCTTAAGGGGTTAAGATAAGATATAAGTGAGGTAAATAAACATGTGGAGTCACAGTGGATAAAAATACAATGAGGCAAAATCAATAACAAAATACTGATAGGGGCTGTTATAAGCCACCTAATATTACAATTTACAAACTATGTTACTATGTAATTATTTTGTGAGCTTAAAAATAGAGAAACTAAAATTGGAAAATTGCAAATTAAAATGTAGATTTTTTTTTTTTTAGAAATTAAAAATACGTTGAGCGAAATTTACCACTAACATAAGTTAAAATGTGTCACCAAGATCTCAGAATTTCTTGGATAAGTAAAAGTATTCCAAAGTTATTACCACATAAAGTGACGTGTCAGATTTAAAAAATGTGCCTGTGTCCTGAAGGCGATAATAAGCTTTATCTTTAACACCCTTCCCAGCATCCACCATAAATGTACAGTTCAATGGGCAAGGAGTTCCTACCTCTCACTGTACATATATAGTGCAGTGATCGGGCAGGCACAGGAGCTGTGCTTGATCGATCTGGGCCCCTGTTGTAACTGCTGATATCTCCAATGGCAGCCGTTTAACATAGTGGTTCTTCATCCTGCTTTCCAAAAAGTATTAGTATCAATGATAATGGCAACTCATCCCACATAAAATAAGCCCTCACCCAGCTCTTTTGAGAGAAAAATAAAAATGTATGTTACTCAGAAAATAGTTATACTGGTATTCCGGAGGCTATTTGAAGACAACGAAGGTTCCCTTCTGAACCCTTTAGCAAATGTCCACATTTAAGGCACCTCAGAGTCTCTTCAAATGGCACCCAAAAACAATTCCAGCAAAATCTGCCCTCTAAAAGCTTCATGGTGCTCTTTCTCTTCTGAGACCTGCCATGTGCCTTACAGCAGTTTAGGAACACATGTGGAATGTTTCTGTAAACTGCAGAATCAGGGTAATAAATATCAATGTTCATTTTTCTGTTACCCTTGCTGTGTTACAGGAAATTTTTTTTAATAAATTTGAAAATTTGCAAAAAATTAAATGTTTACATTTCTCCTTCATTTTGCTTTAATTCATGTGGAACACCTAAAGAGTTAACAATGTTTCTAAAATCAGTTTAAGGTGTATAGTTTCTAAAATTGGGTTATCCATAGGTGCTTTCTATTATCTAAACCCCTCAAAGTCACCTTAGAACGGAATTGGTTCTTAGAGTTGGTTTTGGAAAAATGTTTGAAAAATTGAATCTAAAGTTATAAGCCTTCTAACGTCCTAAAAAAATAATGTAAAAAATAATGCCAACCATAAGGTAGTCATATGGGGAATGTTAATGAATAATGTGGTAAGGTGCAAGGTACTGTGGTCGACGGGAGGTACGTGTCACCGAGGTTCCTGGCCTCGGTGAGGTAAGAGACGGATTTTTGGTGTGTCAGCAGCAGCTAGTGCTGCTTGACACCTTGCTATTTAGTTTGGCTGCAAAGCCAATCCGGGCCGGCTCTTACTGGGAGTAGGCAAACAGTTGGGTGGGTGCCTACTCCCCACGGTCCAGGCCGGGTTTTCCCGGGCCTTTATAACACAGCCAGCAGCTGGGTGTGGAGGAGGTGATTATCCTGGTGCTGCTGTTAGGCTGGGGATTCATTTCAGTTTGGAAGTTCTCTGGGCAGGAAGCAAGAGCCCAGCAAGGAGGAGTGCAGACGGCCTGGAAGTCTGACGTCGCTTGTCTTACGGCTGGACTGAAAGCCAGGTGTGAACCTGCATCTAAAAACCTCCCAGGTGACTGGAGCCTGTTTTGGACTGTCTTGTTTTTCCGCTTGATTTCTTATGTGTGTGAATTAACACCAAGAGACTGTTTTATTTTGTGCAAGTGTGAATAAAACACTGTTTATTGCACTATCTGGACTCCCTGTTTTGCCTCTATACTGCACCCGCACTGCTATCTACCAGAGCGACTCCCCACATTTGGTGTCGGATGCGGGCATGCGCAGTGAGGCTGGCGTGAACGCCGAAGTTTGTTTTTGCTGGGCACGACTGGATGTCCCATTTCGGCCGGCAAAGTTGCAGCCTGTGTTCCCTGACAAAATGGAGGCGGCTGTGAAAGCTCTCATAGTGGCCGTGAGGGAGAAATTACCCCGAGAACAGTGGGCGGAGGTCGTCACTCCGTTCCTGGCGTCTGGACCCCAGCAAGTATTTTTTGACTTAGCAGATGACCAGGCTGCTGATTATCCCACGGTGAAGGGGGAGATCCTGGCCAGACTGGGGGTAAATGTGTTGGTCTGGGCTCAGCGGGTCCACCAGTGGGACTTTAAAACGGCTGAACCCGCCAGGCCGCAGTACTATGAGTTGCTGCACAGGTTGCAAAAGTGGCTGCAGCCTGATGTTCTAAGTCCGACTGCTATGATGGACCGTCTGCTGGCCGACATGTTCTGGAGGGCCCTGCCTTACCCCCTTCAGCACTGGATTGGCCAGGTATCCCCCACTAATGCCCTGGAGAAGGTCGACCTGGCGGAGCGTTACGAGGCCACCAGAAACCTGCAGGGGAGTCTTGCTGGGAAGGGGTCAGTCAAACCCCGGAGGCCTCCGCCCCAGTTCCGACGTCCGGCGACAGAGAGGCCTGCACGGAATGTACCCCCTGCGGATCCGCCTTCCGTGGTATGCTGGAGGTGTCAGGAGCCAGGCCACATCAGGGCCGACTGTCCGCATCGGGATGAGCCGATGGATGTGAACTATGGGGGGCGCCACTCCCTGTATGCACGGAAGCTGTGCGCAACTGGCACCCGTGAGGTGCAGGACAATAACCACCTGTGTCAGGTAGAGGTGGGAGATTCTCTGGCGGTGGCCCTGCTGGACTCCGGGAGTCTAGTCTCCCTGGTAAGGGCTGCCCTGGTACGGCCGGCGGAGTATACCAGCCGTAAAATCGGGGTCCTGTGCATCCACGGAGACCTAAAAGACTACCCCACTGCACTAGTGACTTTGTCCACAGCGGCTGGTAAGTGGACCCACGAGGTGGCTGTCGCTGCTAAACTCCCACATGAACTGATACTTGGGAGGGACTTCCCAGGTTACCCGGCACTGTGGCCGGCGATAAAACTGTCTGATGGACCCGAGACAGGGGTAACCCTAGGAGAGTAGCCTGATACCATTGGAAGGCCAGAACCCTGGGAGCCCGAGTCTGAAGGGCCAGCGGTAGGGGTGACCACTGCTCCAACGGCAGAGGGGGAGACAACCCCACTGAGTGTAATGGTGGGAGACACGGAGGACTTGCCACCGGGACCTGAGTTGGCAGACCTCAATGTCTCCGGGGAAAATTTTGGGACCGCACAACACCGGGACCAAACCCTAACCAGGGCCTGGGAAAGTGTCGTAATAATTGATGGTAAACCCCAGAAACCTGGGGCTGAATTAATGTTTCCGCGATTCATTGTTCTTCAGGATATGTTGTATCGGGTGAACCAAATCCGAGGTGAGCCTGTTGAACAGTTGGTGGTGCCCACAGCGTATCGCAAGCTGGTCATGGAGCTTGCCCACCAACATGTTCTTGGGGGACACCTGGGGTGGCAGAAAACGCAGGACCGCATACTGCAGCGGTTTTATTGGCCCAGTGTGTTCAAGGAGGTAGAAAATTATTGTAAGTCCTGTCCCACCTGTCAGATAAATAGCCCCCAGCCACATTTCCGTAGTCCTCTGGTACCTCTTCCAATTATTGAGGTCCCGTTTGAGCGAATCGCTATGGATCTAATTGGGCCTGTACCAAAGTCTGCCAGGGGCCACCAACACATTCTGGTAGTTCTCGACTATGCCACTCGGTATCCGGAGGCGGTGCCTCTGCGACATACCTCAGCTAAGCTCATTGCCAAAGAGTTAATGGAAATGTTTTCCCGTGTGGGCCTGCCAAAAGAGGTTCTGACAGACCAAGGGACCCCTTTTATGTCCAAAGTTATGAGGGAACTGTGTAAATTATTGCGTATAAAGCAATTGCGGACGTCCGTTTACCATCCGCAAACGGACGGTCTTGTCGAAAGGTTTAACCAAACTCTCAAAAATATGTTAAAAAGGGTGGTGTCTAGAGATGGGAAGGACTGGGACCTGCTTCTGCCCTATCTCATGTTCGCAGTGCGAGAGGTGCCCCAGGCCTCTACTGGGTTCTCGCCCTTCGAACTGCTTTATGGCAGACACCCTCAGGGCCTGTTGGATATCGCCAAGGAAGCGTGGGAACAACAGCCTGTCCCCCACAAAAGTGTCATTGAGTATGTCACCCAGATGCAGGAACGGATGGAAAGGGTGTTGCCGCTGGTCCGGGAGCATATGGAGGCAGCGCAACAAGCCCAGAGTAGGGTGTATAATCGTCAGGCTCGGGTACGGGACTTCAATCCAGGAGATCGGGTTTTGGTTCTGGTACCCACCCTTGACAGCAAGTTCCTAGCTAGGTGGCAGGGCCCCTATGAGGTGATCGAGAAGGTAGGGAAGTAAATTACAAGGTACACCAGCCAGGCGGCGCAAGCCGGAGCAGGTGTACCACGTGAATTTACTAAAGCCGTGGAAGGATAGGAACATGACCGACGACAACAGCCCCGGCCAGGGCTTCTGGGTGAGAAGGGTCCAGCCCCACAGTTCGAGGCCTGCGAGCGGTAGCCACGGTAAAAATTGCAGACAGCCTGTCTTCCAAACAAGTTCAGGAAGTCAGGGAGTTCATCAGTCGGAACACGGATGTGTTCTCGGACCTCCTGGCCGCACGTCTCTCATCCAACATGACATCGTCACTGAGCCTCAGGCCAAGATCCGGTTAAAACCATACCGGGTACCTGAGGCTCGGCGACGAGCCATCGCGGAGGAAGTGCAATTAATGTTGAAGCTCAATGTCATTGAGGAGTCGAAAAGTGAGTGGGCAAGTCCCATAGTTCTAATACCCAAGCCGGATGGGACGTTGCGGTTCTGCAACGATTTTCGCAAGTTAAATGAAGTGTCCAAGTTTGATGCGTATCCCATGCCCCGGGTAGACGAGCTTGTTGAAAATTTAGGGCAAGCCGTTATTTTTCTGTGCTAGACCTCACTAAAGGATACTGGCAAGTACCCTTAACGGAGGCGGCCAAGGAAAAAAACGCTTTTGTTACCCCGCAGGGCCTGTATCATTACAAGGTGTTACCCTTTGGCCTGCATGGCGCCCCCGCCACCTTCCAAAGGTTAATGGACGTTGTGTGGCGACCGCACCGTCGGTACGCTTCGGCCTACTTAGATGATGTAATCATCCACAGCACCGACTGGGAAAGCCATTTGCCCAAAGTGCAGGCGGCAGTGGATGCCCTGAGGAAAGCTGGACTAACCGCCAATCCAAAGAAGTGTGCGATTGGGTTGGAAGAGACCAAATATCTGGGATATGTTATTGGGCGGGGAGTCATCAAGCCGCAGGTAACTAAGGTAGAGGCCATACGTAACTGGCCCCGACCGGTCACTACCAGGCAGGTAAAGTCCTTCCTGGGAATTGTAGGGTACTACATGCGGTTTGTGCCCCACTTTGCCACAATAGCAGCGCCGTTGACAGACCTGTTGAAGGGGCGAAAGTCTGGGAAGGTTAGCTGGAGTGAGAAGGCGGAGGAGGCTTTCTCCACGTTGAAGTCGGCCCTGTGTGGGTCCCCGGTTTTGGTGACACCCGACTTCAACAGGGAGTTTGTCGTACAGACCCGCGCCTCAGAGGTAGGCCTCGGTGCTGTACTGTCTCAGGAGGTCAACGGGGAAGAACATCCCGTTGTCTTCCTGAGCCGTAAGCTCAGTCCCGCCGAGACCAGGTATAGCATAGTGGAGAGGGAGTGCCTGGCTATCAAGTGGGCATTCGAATCTCTCCGCTACTACCTGTTTGGGAGGAGGTTCCGTCTGGTGACCGACCATTCCCCTCTCAAGTGGATGAGCCAGGCCAAGGAGAGGAATGCTCGGGTCACCAGGTGGTTCCTATCCCTGCAGAACTTCAAGTTCTCCGTGGAACACAGGGCAGGCCGCTTGCAGGGTAACGCAGATGCCCTGTCCCGCGTCCACTGCATCACATGTGTTCACCTCCTCAGGGTTGAACAAAGGGGGGGGGGGTATGTGGTAAGGTGCAAGGTACTGTGGTCGACGGGAGGTACGTGTCACTGAGGTTCCTGGCCTCGGTGAGGTAAGAGCCGGATTTTTGGTGTGTCAGCAGCAGCTAGTGCTGCTTGACACCCTGCTATTTAGTTTGGCTGCAAAGCCAATCCGGGCCGGCTCTTACTGGGAGTAGGCAAACAGTTGGGTGGGTGCCTACTCCCCACGGTCCAGGCCGGGTTTTCCCGGGCCTTTATAACACAGCCAGCAGCTGGGTGTGGAGGAGGTGATTATCCTGGTGCTGCTGTTAGGCTGGGGATTCATTTCAGTTTGGAAGTTCTCTGGGCAGGAAGCAAGAGCCCAGCAAGGAGGAGTGCAGACGGCCTGGAAGTCTGACGTCGCTTGTCTTACGGCTGGACTGACAGCCAGGTGTGAACCTGCATCTAAAAACCTCCCAGGTGACTGGAGCCTGTTTTGGACTGTTTTGTTTTTCCGCTTGATTTCTTATGTGTGTGAATTAACACCAAGAGACTGTTTTATTTTGTGCAAGTGTGAATAAAACACTGTTTATTGCACTATCTGGACTCCCTGTTTTGCCTCTATACTGCACCCGCACTGCTATCTACCAGATCGACTCCCCACAATAACTATTTTGAGATGTATCACTATCAGTCTAAAAGGCAAATAAAATAAATTTAGAAAATTACTAATTTTTCCCAATTTTTTATATAGTTTTGATTTTTTTTTTTATAAAGGTAAAACATTGATCCCGAAGTTACCACTAAATTAAAGTACAATGTGTCATGAAAGAACAATCGCAGAATCATCCGCCGTGCTTGGATAAGTAAAAGTATTTCAAAGTTATTACCACAAACTGACATGTCAGATTAGCAAAATTAGGCCTGGTCAGGAAGGAGAAAACTGTATGTAGTATAATAGAGCTAAATTGGAAATTAATTGTGGTATCCACTATCTGATAGCTCTAATCTTACAAAATATTTAGCAATGAAATAGGACAAACACATCTGGTGATTTAAAAGGATTTGTTAGGCCCCTTTCACACAGGCGAATTTTCCGCGAGGGTGCAATGCAACGCATTGCACCCGCACTGAATCCTGACCCATTCATTTCTATGGGGCTGTGTACATGAGCGGTGATTTTCAAGCATCACTTGTGCGTTGCGTGAAAATTGCAGCAAGCTCTATATTGTGCATTTTTCACGCAACACAGGCCCCATAGAAATGAATTGGGCTGCATGAAAATCCCAAACATCCGCAAGCAAGTGCGGATGCGGTGCGATTTTCACACATGGTTGCTAGGAGATGATCGGGATGGGGACCCAATCTTTATTATTTTCCCTTATAACATGGTTATAAGGGGAAAATAATAGCATTCTCAATACAGAATGCTTAGTAAAATGTGGATGGAGGGGTTAAAAAATAAAATTAACTCACCTTATCCACTTGATCATGTAGTTGTGATCTCTTCTTAATCATGTGAGCTGCCAAGTAAAGGACCTGTGGTGACGTCACCACAGGTCCTTTAGCCGGTAAATCACATGACTAAAGAAGAAAGAAGAAATCGCAACTACGCGATCAAGTAGATAAGGTGAGTTAATTTTATTTTTTTAACCCCTCCATCCATATTTTATTAAGCATTCTGTATTGAGAATGCTATTATTTTCCCTTAAAACCATGTTATAAGGGAAAATAATAAAATCTACCGAATACTCAACCCAAACCCAAACTTCAGTGAAGAAGTCCGGGTTCGGGTCTGGGTACCAAACACACCGATTTTTCCCACGCGCGTGGGAATGCATTAAAATGCTTTGCATTCGCATGAAAAAATTGCATATTTTCCCGCAACGCACCTGCATGTTTAAAACAGTTAATAGGAAAGTGTGCAATTGGCGGGTGGCAGCAGTCCTGAGAAAAGGAGTAGGTCCCCCTCCTTATAGTCACAAAGTCAAATAGGGGTATCAGGTCCGCGCTGAATATTCCACCGTATGCACAAACCCCAGATCCACTCTCTTTTGCAGACCGCTGGTAATTCCTCTGTCAAACACCAACTGGGAATCACAACCTCCAGTAACCTTCAGGGAATATGGAAAAACACATAGCGCAGTACCGCAAATGAGGGAGTGAAAAAGCTTTAATTCTACTTACAAGATTCCATCTCATACAATCGCATCAAGAAATGTGAACCGCACGCCCGACCCGGGTTTCGCCCGTTAGGCTTCGTCAGGGGCTAACAAGTGACTAGCATACGGGGTACTGATGTTACCTCCATACACTATACCTCACTTCCGGCATGTTTACTTCTGTGGGGTCACGGGCATCAATTAATATAAATGTAATATAAATAGCATACAATGCGAATACAAAACCATAGTAAAAAATACATAAATAGTGCTCAAAAATTTTTTAAGAAAAATACAGATATGCAACAATAGCTTTCTTATATAAATAGCAATAAAAACACAGTAAATATTCATATAAAATCTGCGTATATCAATTAATATAGCAAACAATAGTAATAAAATATAAAGTACATATAGCAATGCATGACTATTAATAGGGACATATAAATTATAGGGATAAGGTACAAAGAACTAAAGAAGGATGAGACAAACAAGAGAAGGTAAAAAATCAATGAATCACGAGGGAAAGAGGGAGGATGGAGGGTACAGGAATGTGCGTCAAATCATACTGGCTGACTTCATGTCCCACTCAATGTTCATACCCTTCGGCTGCAGGGTGCCCAGGTTGAAAATCCACTCAGCTTCTTTTTTGTTTATTTGATCCCCTCCCCACCAGTTTTTCTAAACTAATTCAAATCCACAAAACCGGAGACCTTTTGGGTTTTTGTCATGATACTTTTTAAAATGAGCAGAGACACTATGTGTTTCTAGTCCTTTTTTGATGTTCCTGATGTGTTCACCAACCCTTGTTTTAAATTTTCTGAGGGTCCTGCCGATGTACTGTGTCTTACACGGACACTCTAGCATTTACACGACACCTATCGACTCACAGGACATGTTGCCATTTACTTTGTAAAGTTTTTTATTGGATGTGGATTCCACATTCTCCTTCCTCATTATTTTTTTTATCAATATCCAATCTGTTTTTGCAGGCAACACAAAAACCGCAGAATGTGAACACACTTCTGTCTCCTCCTTGCGTTTTTTTATTATTGTTCTCTTTTAGGAAACTCCGTACTACTTTAGTCCGAGGGAATCCAATAAAACAAATAAACAAAAAAGAAGCTGAGTGGATTTTCAACCTGGGCACCCTGCAGCCGAAGGGTATGAACATTGAGTGGGACATGAAGTCAGCCAGTATGATTTGACGCACATTCCCGTACCCTCCATCCTCCCTCTTTCCCTCGTGATTCATTGATTTTTTACCTCCTCTTGTTTGTCTCATCCTTCTTTAGTTCTTTGTACCTTATCCCTATAATTTATATGTCCTGTGGTAAGGTGCAGGGTGCCGTCGTGGATGGCATGTACGTGTCACCGAGGTTCATAGCCTCGGTGAGGTAAGAGCCGTTTTGTTGATGTCAGCAGCAGGTAGTGCTACTGACATAGTTGCTAAATAGCATGGCTGCAAAGCCGATCCGGGCCGGCTCTTACCAGGAGCAGCTAAAGTGTAGGGTGGGTGGCTGCTCCCCACGACCCAGTCCTGGTTTTGGGCTGGGTTTAAATACACAGCCAGTACCAGCAGCTGGTGTGTGATTGTCCTGGAGCTGCTAATAGTGCTGTGGAGCTCAGCAGAGTGGTGTTTTTCCTGGAAGCCGGAAGGTGGACTGTCCTGCGGCTGGGCTGACAGCCAGGTGCGAACCCGCACCTAAACCTCCCAGGTGACTGGAACCTGCATTGGGTTGTTTTGTTTTGCCTCACGTTTTCTGCTGAGTGTGAGTTAACACCAAGTGACTGTTTACTGTTTTGTTTATGCAAGTGTGAATAAACACTGTTTTGCTGCACCTTCTGGACTCCCTTTGGCCTCTGTACTGCACCCGCACCGCTGTCTACCAGAGCGACTCCCCACATTTGGTGTCGGATGTGGGCATGCGCAGTGAGGCTGGCGTGAACGCCGAAGTTTTTTTGTTTTGCTAAGCACGAATGCATGGAATATATTAAACCAGCAAAGTTGCAAGCAGGAATTTCTGGCAACATGGAGGCTGCTGTGAAGGCTCTCATAGAGGCTAACGTGCAGCAGCGGGAGACCAACCAGCTACTATTACAGCACGTGATGGCTTTACAAGCTGCAGGAGCGTCCCACCATGTCCATGATGCCCGGAAAGCGGTCCGTGCGGCGATCCCAAAGATGACCCCCTCGGACGACGTTGAGACATATCTGGCGGTCTTTGAGAAGGTGGCCGTGAGGGAGAAGTTACCCCGTGACCAGTGGGCTGAGGTGGTCGCTCCGTTCCTGGTGTCCGGACCCCAGCAGGTTTTTTTTGACTTAGCAGATGACCAGGCTGCTGATTACCCCACGGTGAAGGGGGAGATCCTGGCCAGACTGGGGGTAAACGTGTTGGTCCGGGCTCAGCGGGTCCACCAGTGGGACTTTAAAACGTCTGAACCCGCCAGGCCGCAGTACTATGAGTTGCTGCACAGGTTGCAAAAGTGGCTGCAGCCTGATGTTCTAAGTCCGGCTGCTATGCTGGCCGACATGTTCTGGAGGGCCCTGCCTTACCCCCTTCAGCACTGGATCGGCCAGGTATCCCCCACTAATGCCCTTGAAATGGTTGATCTGGTGGAGCGCTATGAGGCCACAAAAAACCTGCAAGGGGGTGTTGTTGGGAGGGGGCCGGTCAAACCCCGGAGGTCTCCCATCCTGTCTCGACGACTGATACCCGAGAAATCTGCTCGGGGTGTACCCCCTGTAGACCCGGCTCCGATTGTCTGCTGGCGGTGTCAGGAGCCTGGCCACGTAAGGGCCAACTGTCCAGATCGGGGAGAACCCATTGAGATTAATTATGGGTACCGGGCTTCAATGTATGCCAGGAGACTGTGTGCAACCGGCACCCCCGAGACAATAGACAATCGTCACCTGTGCCAGGTGCAAGTGGGTGACAACCTGGCAGTGGCGCTGTTGGACTCAGGGAGCCTAGTAACCCTGGTAAGCGCTGCCCTGGTACAGCCCACCCAGTATACGGGCCGGAAAGTTGGTGTGGTGTGCATACATGGAGACTTAAAGGACTATCCCACTGCCATAATGTCTCTGTCCACGGCGGCCGGCACATGGACTTGTGAAGTAGCGATCTCCACAAAGTTGCCTTATGAACTAATAATTGGGAGAGACTTCCCTGGTTTTCCGTCCCTATGGCCTGAGATGAAAGTGACTAATAGCCATGAGACAGGGGTAACCCTTGCAGAGTGGCCTGGTTCCAGTGGGAGGCCAGAGCCCTGGGAGCCCAAGTCCGAAGGGCCTGCGGTAGGGGTGACCACCACTTCTGTGATAGAGGGGGAGACACCCCCACTGAGGGTAATGGTGGGAGACATGGAGGACTTGCCACCAGGACCTGAGTTGGCAGACCTCCACGTCTCCGGAGACAATTTTGGGACCGCCCAACACCGGGACCAAACCCTAACCAGGGCCTGGGAGAATGTGCTGGAAATTGATGGTAAACCCCAGAAACCAGGGGCTGAGTTAATATTTCCCCGTTTTGTGGTTCACCAAGAAATGTTATATCGGGTGAACTAAATCCGGGGTGAATCTGTTGAACAGTTGGTGGTGCCCACAGCGTATCGCAAGCTGGTCATGGAGCTTGCCCACCTACATGTTCTTGGAGGACACTTGGGGTGGCAGAAAACCCAGGACCGCATACTGCAGCGGTTTTATTGGCCTGGTGTGTTTAAGGAGGTAGAAGAATATTGTAAATCTTGTCCAACCTGTCAGGTGAATAGCCCCCAGCCACATTTCCGTAGTCCCCTTGTGCCTCTACCAATCATTGAGGTCCCGTTTGAGCGTATCGCTATGGATCTAATCGGGCCTGTACCAAAGTCTGCCAGGGGCCACCAACACATTCTGGTAGTTCTCGACTATGCCACTCGGTATCCGGAGGCGGTGCCTCTGCGACATACCTCAGCTAAGCTTATTGCCAAAGAGTTAATGGAAATGTTTTCCCGTGTGGGCCTGCCAAAAGAGGTTCTGACAGACCAAGGGACCCCTTTTATGTCCAAAGTTATGAGGGAACTATGTAAATTTTTGCGTATAAAGCAATTGCGGACGTCCGTTTACCATCCGCAAACGGACAGTCTTGTCGAAAGGTTTAACCAAACTCTAAAAAATATGTTAAAAAGGGTGGTGTCTAGAGATGGGAAGGACTGGGACCTGCTTCTGCCCTATCTCATGTTCGCAGTGCGAGAGGTGCCCCAGGCCTCTACTGGGTTCTCGCCCTTCGAACTGCTTTATGGCAGACACCCTCGGGGCCTGTTGGATATCGCCAAGGAAGCGTGGGAACAACAGCCTGTCCCCCACAAAAGTGTCATTGAGTATGTCACCCAGATGCAGGAACGGATAGAAAGGGTGTTGCCGCTGGTCCGGGAGCATATGGAGGCAGCGCAACAAGCCCAGAGTAGGGTGTATAATCGTCAGGCTCGGGTACGGGACTTCAATCCGGGAGATCGGGTTTTGGTTCTGGTACCCACCCTTGACAGCAAGTTCCTAGCTAGGTGGCAGGGCCCCTATGAGGTGATCGAGAAGGTAGGGGAAGTAAATTACAAGGTACACCAGCCAGGGCGGCGCAAGCCGGAGCAGGTGTACCACGTGAATTTACTAAAGCCGTGGAAGGATAGGAACACGACCGACGACAACAGCCCCCGGCCAGGGCTTCTGGGTGAAAAGGGTCCAGCCCCACAGTTCGAGGCCTACAAAGCGGTAGCCACGGTAAAAATTGCAGACAGCCTGTCTTCCAAACAAGTTCAGGAAGTCAGGGAGTTCATCAGTCGGAACACGGATGTGTTCTCGGACCTCCCTGGCCGCAAGTCTCTCATCCAACATGACATCGTCACGGAGCCTCAGGCCAAAATCCGGTTAAAACCATACCGGGTACCCGAGGCTCGGCGATGGGCCATCGCGGAGGAAGTGCAATTAATGTTGAAGCTCGATGTCATTGAGGAGTCGAAAAGTGAGTGGGCCAGTCTCATAGTCCTAATACCCAAGCCGGATGGGACGTTGCGGTTCTGCAACGATTTTCGCAAGTTAAATGAAGTGTCCAAGTTTGATGCGTATCCCATGCCCCGGGTAGACGAGCTTGTTGAGAATTTAGGGCAAGCCCGTTATTTTTCTGTGCTAGACCTCACTAAAGGATACTGGCAAGTACCCTTAACGGAGGCGGCCAAGGAAAAAAACGCTTTTGTTACCCCGCAGGGCCTGTATCATTACAAGGTGTTACCCTTTGGCCTGCATGGCGCCCCCGCCACCTTCCAAAGGTTAATGAATATTGTGCTGCGACCTCATCGTCGCTACGCTTCAGCCTACTTAGATGATGTAATCATCCACAGCACCGACTGGGAAAGCCATTTGCCCAAAGTGCAGGCGGTAGTAGATGCCCTGAGGAAAGCTGGACTAACCGCCAATCCAAAGAAGTGTGCGATTGGGTTGGAAGAGACCAAATATCTGGGATATGTTATTGGGCGGGGAGTCATCAAGCCGCAGGTAACTAAGGTAGAGGCCATACGTAACTGGCTCCGACCGGTGACCACCAGGCAGGTAAAGTCCTTCCTGGGAATTGTAGGGTACTACATGCGGTTTGTGCCCCACTTTGCCTCAATAGCAGCGCCGTTGACAGACCTGTTGAAGGGGCGAAAGTCTGGGAAGGTTAGCTGGAGTGAGAAGGCGGAGGAGGCTTTCTCCGCGTTGAAGTCGGCCCTGTGTGGGTCCCCGGTTTTGGTGACACCCGACTTCAACAGGGAGTTCGTCGTTCAGACTGATGCCTCGGAGGTAGGTCTCGGGGCGGTACTGTCTCAGGAAGTCAATGGGGAAGAACATCCCGTTGTCTTCCTGAGCCGTAAACTCACCCCAGCCGAGACCAGGTATAGTATAGTGGAGAGGGAGTGCCTGGCTATCAAGTGGGCACTCGAATCTCTCCGCTATTACCTGTTAGGGAGGAGGTTCCGTCTGGTGACCGACCATTCCCCTCTCAAGTGGATGAGCCAGGCCAAGGAGAGGAATGCTCGGGTCACCAGGTGGTTCCTATCCTTACAAAATTTCAAATTTTCGGTAGAACACAGGGCAGGCCACTTGCAGGGTAACGCAGATGCCCTGTCCCGCGTCCACTGCCTCACATGTGTTCACCTCCTCAGGGTTGAACAAAGGGGGGGGGGTATGTGGTAAGGTGCAGGGTGCTGTCGTGGATGGCAGGTACGTGTCACCGAGGTTCATAGCCTCGGTGAGGTAAGAGCCGTTTTGTTGATGTCAGCAGCAGGTAGTGCTACTGACATAGTTGCTAAATAGCATGGCTGCAAAGCCGATCCGGGCCGGCTCTTACCGGGAGCAGCTAAAGTGTAGGGTGGGTGGCTGCTCCCCACGACCCAGTCCTGGTTTTGGGCTGGGTTTAAAAACACAGCCAGCACCAGCAGCTGGTGTGTGATTGTCCTGGAGCTGCTAATAGTGCTGTGGAGCTCTCTGACCTGGAGGAAAGAGCTCAGCAGAGTGGTGTTTTTCCTGGAAGCCGGAAGGTGGACTGTCCTGCGGCTGGGCTGACAGCCAGGTGCGAACCCGCACCTAAACCTCCTAGGTGACTGGAACCTGCATTGGGTTGTTTTGTTTTGCCTCACGTTTTCCGCTGAGTGTGAGTTAACACCAAGTGACTGTTTACTGTTTTGTTTATGCAAGTGTGAATAAACACTGTTTTGCTGCACCTTCTGGACTCCCTTTGGCCTCTGTACTGCACCCGCACCGCTGTCTACCACAGCAACTCCCCACAGTCCCTATTAATAGTCATGCATTGCTATATGTAATTTATATTTTATTACTATCGTTTGCTATATTAATTGATATACGCAGATTTTATATGAATATTTACTGTGTTTTTATTGCTATTTATATAAGAAAGCTATTGTTGCATATCTGTATTTTTCTTAACTATTTTTTTGAGCACTATTTATGTATTTTTTAGTATGGTTTTGTATTCGCATTGTATGCTATTTATATTACATTTATATTAATTGATGCCCGTGACCCCACGGAAGTAAACATGCCGGAAGTGAGGTATAGTGTATGGAGGTAACATCAGTACCCCGTATGCTAGTCACTTGTTAGCCCCTGACGAAGCCTAATGGGCGAAACCCGGGTCGGGCGTGCGGTGAACATTTTTTGATGCGATTGTATGAGATGGAATCTTGTAAGTAGAATTAAAGCTTTTTCACTCCCTCATTTGCGGTACTGCGCTATGTGTTTTTCCATATTCCCTGAAGATTACTGGAGGTTGTGATTCCCAGTTGGAGTTTGACAGAGGAATTACCAGCGGTATGCAAAAGAGAGTGGATCTGGGGTTTGTGTATACGGTGGAATATTCAGCGCGGACCTGATACCCCTATTTGACTTTGCACCTGCATGTTTGCCCGCAACGCACCCGCAGCGGCCGTGTGAAAGAGGCCTTAATGTGACAACAAGGGCTTTCAACATCTCTAGAGGAAAGGAACCTTTGTAAGGCTACTTTCAAACTAGCGGCAGCCTTTTCCGGCAGGCTATGACATGTTGTAGTTTTATTCCAGCCACCTCTTGGCATGTTTGCCATGCTGCGGCCGGACCTCTGCCCCGCCCCTATTACAGTCAATGGGGCTAAAGAGGACCTCCAGCGGCACGATGCACTAGCGGCAGCACGGATCTGGCAGGCTGTTCCCCCGCTGGAACAGCCTGCCGCAGAATGTTGCCGCTAGTGGGAAAGTAGCCTAAGCTAAGTTGTACAAAGAATTGTAATAGTCTGCTAAAACCTTAACTATTACTTGATGGTCCATTACTTTATCTGCATTACTACTGTGTAAAAAGTGGATTATTTGTTTGGCACCACATCATTTACATTTTTTGCCAAAAGGATACTTGATTAGTTGTGCCAATAACAGTTTATTTTTAATCTCCTCAAAGCTAAATTGTGTTTGTAAGGCTAGTTTCAGACTTGCGTGTTCATTCTGAGAAGAATGTATGCAAATGAACTCTTAGCAAGCTCAGCCTCTGATGCTACCAGATTTAAGGCAGCTATCCTAAAAGTCATTATTCGATCCTTTAACCTTTTCCTGACACAGCGATTTCCCATTTCTGCATTTATGTTTTTCGCACCCTGCCTTCCCGGAGCCATAACTTTTTTATTTTTCAATTCACATAGCCGTATGAGGGCATGTTTTTTGTGGTACAAGCTGTACTTTCTAATGCCACTATTTAATATTGCATAAAGTGTAACAGGAAGCTAGAAAAAAATTGATGAAAAAAAGCGAATCTGAAATTTTTTTCCGTTACACCATCCACTGTATATATATATTTTTATAGTATGGGCGTTTTCACACGTGGAGATACCCATGATGATTTTTTTATTGTTTATTTTTGAAAAGGCGATTTCAATATAAATATTTTTTTTATATTTTTCAAAAGGTTTTTTTTTTTTACTTTTTGTTAGGTCCCCAATTAGACCCCAATCATCAGACTGCAATTTGTACATAATAATGGAATTTGCTCCATTATGCTATACAGAAATCACTATATTACAGTTCAGTGCTGCTACCTGCTGGCATAAACTGTAATATACAACTAATGAGCCTGGAAGCCTAGCACAGGCTCAGGTTTATTACTATGAATGAATCTGCCTGGGGGAGCCATCCCTTACCCAGAAGCGTGTGCTTCCGGGTTTAGCCCTCTGAAATGCTGTAGTCACATTTGACCATGGCATCTGAGGGGTTAAATATCAGTGGTCAGCATTACTGCCAATTGCGGACATTAGCTGCGGGTGTCTGCTGTATGAAACAGCAGGCATCTGGCGGCTATGGTGCTTGTTCCTCTCTGGCGGAAGGGGTTAAATAGGCCTTGAGACATGACTTGCATAATAAGCCAGCACCTCATCTGCACACAGCTGTTTTGGGATGAGATGAGGTGCTGGCTTATTTATTATCCATGTCATGCCTCAAGGCATTTTTAAAGGGTCGAACAATGACTTATAAGATAGCTGCCTTACATCTGGTAGCATCAGAGGCAGAACTTTCTAAGAGCTCATTTCCATACTTTCTTACCAGAATTTCAGAGGTGCATGTATGGCCTATAATCCTCCTTATGCCAATTAAGGCAATCTCCATAAGGAGAAATAGTACTCCCACAATTCATTCTGAGAAAAATGGTCCATATGTGACAGTGATTTCCCGGCCTGAATGCTGCTCTTGTGGCCGGAACTTGTGGCAATATGATGACTTATAATGCTGTGGGCTCCAGCCTGATCCCTACTGTAATGAATTATGCTCACATGAAGCCATCAGTACAGTTCATTACAGTGGAGGCCAGGCAGGAACACACAGCATTATGAATCATTATAATGTTGTGAGTCCTTGTCACAAGAGCAGCGTTCAGGTTGGGAAATAATGCTCACTCAAAGACTGTTTCCTGGAATGATCATGCTTTCTTGAAAGTAGCCTAAGCTTGTATAGCTACTGGTCCAGTAAGTAATCTTATTCAGCCTGTCTAAGATGTAGAGTTGTAATTGTACAGTGTTTCTCTAATAAAGTATATTATAAAAGTTATTAATATGACTGTCAATACATTCTTTTTTTAATTAGAAAAGACAACTACACTTTAACTTTAAAGTGGTTGTGTCACTTCAGCAAGTGGCATTTATCATGTAGAGAAAGTTAATACAAGGCACCTATTAATGTATTGCGATTATCCATATTGCCTCCTTTGCTGGCGTGATTCATCTTTCCATCGCATTATACTCTGCTTGTTTCCATGATTATGACCACCCTGCAATCCAGTAGCAATGGTTGTACTTGTGCACCATAGGAAAAAATAACGGCTTCTCTGGTGGCCAAGACCGTGGAAGCTCACATAGGCTGGTGCATTTTTCTATAATGTGCAAGCAAGGCCACCGCAGTGGAAAAATTAATCCAGCCAGCAAAGGAAGCAATATGGACAATCACAATACATAAGTAAGTGGCTTATATTAGCTTTCTCTACATAATAAATGTTATTTTCTGGCGTGACACAACCCATCTATGTCTCCCTCCATGGAGTAAGCACTGTCTACCAACTCGTTAAGGCTACTTTCACACTAGCATTTTGGCTTTCCGTTTGTGAGATCCGCTCCGGGCTCTCAAAAGCCGTCCAAAATGGATCACTTTTGCCCTTATGCATTCTGAATGGAAAAAGATCCACTCAGAATGCTTCAGTTTGCCTCCGTTCAGTCACCATTCTGCTCTAGAGGTAGACACCAAAAAGCTGCCTAGAGCGTTTTGCTATCTGTCTGACGAATCGGAGCCAAACGTCCTGGCACACAATGTAAGTCAATGATGACGGATCCGCTTTCTCTGACACAATCTGGCACAATAGAAAACGGATCCGCCCCCCATTGACTTTCAATGGTGTTCAAGACGGATCCATCATGGCTATTGAAGACATAATATAACCAGATCCATTCATGATGGATGCATGCGGTTGTATTATTGTAACAGAAGCGTTTTTGCAGATTCATGACGGATCCACAAAAAACGCTAGTGTGAAAGTAGCCTAAGAGTGGCATTTAGTAAGGAAACATTCAATTCAGTGAGCAAAACCCTCTTCATTACTTCAGTAACTGGCCCACTAGAAGCTCCGGGGATCTCAGACATAATGATCTAGATCCGAATTTGGTGTATGCACTAGATTTGAGGAGATGAAGGTAGCAATGCAGCTAAGGCCTGTAAGCTGTGGTCAGAGTGAGGTAACAGAGTACTGTATTTTTCACCCTATAAGACGCACCGGCACATAAGACGCACCTAGGTTTTAGAGGAGGACAATAAGAAAAAAAATACTTGTCATTAGAACTCAGGTCAGACCAGCAATCAGACCCCCAATGTTAATAAGACCCCAACAAGACTTCAGATCAGACCCCCAATAAGAGCCCCATGTCTCTAATCAGCCCCCACAGCAGTCCTCATTGCCTCATATTAGCCCCCATTGTCTCTCATGTTAGCTCCCATTGCCTCAGATCAGCTCCCAGCAGCCCCATATTGTTTCAGATTAGCCCCCAGCAGCCTCATATTGCCCTACATCAGCCCCCAGCATCTCCATATTGCCACCAGATCAGTCCTCAGCATCTCCATATTGCCCCCAGATCAGTCCCCAGCATCTCCATATTGCTCCCAGCATCACAATATTGCCCCAGCATCTCCATATTGCCCCTTGTATCACGGTATTTCCCCAGCATCAGTCCCCAGCCTCTGCATATTGCCACCAGCTCAGTCCTCAGCATCTCCATATTGCCACCAGCATCAGTGCCCAGCATCTCCATGTTGCCTCATGTTTTATAAACTAAAAAAAAACACTTACCTCTCCTGCTCCTGGACGCCGCCGCTCCTCACCTACACTGTGATCCTCTTCATCCTGCTGTCGGCTGCGCTGTGAAGGCTGTGCACAGGGTGAGATCACAGAGTGCACTCAAGCTGTGCGCAGCCTTCACAGCCGACAGCTGAGGACCAGGGAGCGGTAAGTACAGAGCCTTCACCACTTCCCGATCCTCCGGTACGAATGAGCGCATCCATAATGGAAGCGCTCATTAGTATTCGCCCCATAAGACGCAGGGGGGAATACGTCTTATGGGGCAAAAAATACGGTATATGTCAAACTGCACCCTATTGCATTGGAGATGGGTCCAAGAGAAGCAGTTGTGGTTAGGATGCTGGCCAATAAAGCGACAAGTAGTAAGGGATCAGAGTTTTACTCATTGCTGGAGACTGTCCCAATGTGTCTCATGCTGGAGCCATACAGCACTATTTTGAGAGGCTTCAGTCACTGGGAAAAACTTGGTAAGTTTCAAGGAGATCTTTTTAATTTTCCAGAGGCATCTCTGCTAGTAACTAAGAATTGCAGTGCTACTGTGATCAAGGCTTTTAATAGCTGGAATGTAATTATAGATGAATAAACATAATAGCAAAGAGTCTTTAAGTTCTTTACCATATGGCACAATTTAAAGGCCATGTACAATTTTGGAGGCAATTTTTGTTTATGATTGCATTTTACAAATGTTTGGCTAAAAGTCATATTTTCAATTGGCCTTAATAAAAAATATTGAGCCATTTTGTCACAAAGGGTTAACTGTTTTTCTAACTGTGTTATTGGTACTTTTACTTTTTGCCGGTCATCTAACAAACCTTGTGAGCGATAGCATTTTTGAAAATCGTATTACACATTTTTGTCCACAAGATGGCTGCTATCCAGATGTGTGTGTTAGGTCACTGTGAAGGGGGAGAGAGGGATTAGGTTACAGGTTTTAAATCTACCTATGAACTCAAAGTTGAAGTTAGCAAACTACTCCCATCTTGGCAAGGAGCCAATTACCTTTTCTTAAGGAACACCCCTTATGTGATGTCATGTCTAATACTTAAGTGAATGGAACTTGAATAAAGGGTCTCTTAGCTTGGGGGATGAGAAGTGCTTTGAATGGAACCAACTTGTATCTGGTCTCATTATGAAAGCAGTATGGTGTACACATACTTATAACTTCTATTTATTTGGCACCACACAAAGAAGATGAGAAGCGCATGAATTGCGCTAACAAAATGGCACCCAACGTGGGGAAGATCAGCTTGCGTAATTTCCGATTCAAACGCCACAAGAGGACTTGGCCAAAATCATCAGAGGAGGTCATGCCGGTTAAAACAAGGTAAGAAGCTTTAATTCTTACAAACCTCATCTGAATCTTTTTCCCAAGTCAATTCTCAAGAGTTGAATTGATGTTATCGCAATAGAAGGGTTCAAATTATAGCTGATCTGTCCTTTAGAACGAAAGAACCCGTTTGAATATTCCTTCTTTGTGTGGTAGAACGTGCTGAAACTGAGCAGAACGGAAGTTGTTAGGACAGCTGATGCATATCCTGTGACGTAGAATTGGATCCCAGCCAAGCTCTGACGAGAGTCTTGGAGAGTGACTAGTAGGATTAACACCAATTCGATTGGCAGTTATTAAGATTGCGTATCCCTACAGAAAGTAAGATTAAGACTAGTGTTGAGCGAACTGTTATTTTCAAAAAAGTTCGGGTTCGGGTTCGTTGTCCGGCGATTACTTCCCACTTTCTGAAGGGCTGCACAGCAGCCAATCAGCTAGCGTTTTACTTCTTGCCCTAAGAGCCCATCACAGCCATGCCTACTAATGGCATGGCTGTGATTGGCCAAGTGCAGCATGTGACCCAGCCTCTATTTAAGCTGGAGTCACGTAGCGCCGCACGTCACACTGCTCTGATTAGTGTAGGGAGAGGGCGCAGCTTCTATGAGGGCGAGATTAGGCAGGGAAAAGTCAGCAACAGCACCTAATGAACGAATCGATCTACAGCTGTGAATGATTGAACTTCTGCTAGTTACTTGCTCACTGGTTTTTAGGCTGCACAGAGCGTTTTTCTGTCACTAATTTTCTGGGGTGATCGGCGGCCATTTTGTGACTTGTGGTGCACCAGAAGAAGCTGCCACCAAGTCCATCAATACTAGTTTTTTTTTTTGCTATATCCTACATCAGGGGCTTGGCAGTGCTAATTGTCACCCCTAGAAACTCAGGATAGCAATTTCTATATTTTATTAAGGGGTTAAATACAATTGCCCAAATACCAATCCCCTAAATCTGGAGTTCCAGCTTTGGCTAGCCAAGTATAATACTGTCTGCTGTTTGGCAAAGGATAGATTATTTTATGTGGTGAAATTCAATTGCCAAAATAGCAATACCATAAATCAGTGGTTTAAGCTGAGGCTGGCAAAGTATAATAGTGTCCGCCAAAACATATATTTTGTTCTGGGGTGAAATTCAATTGCCAAAATAGCAATACCCTGAATCTGGTGTCCCAGCTGTTGCAGGCCAAGATTCATAGTGTCCGCAAAAACATATATTTTGTTCTGGGGTGAAATTCAATTGCCAAAATAGTAATACCCTGAATCTGGTGTCCCAGCTGTTGCAGGCCAAGATTCATAGTGTCCGCCAAAACATATATTTTGTTCTGGGGTGAAATTCAATTGCCAAAATAGCGATACCATAAATCAGTGGTTTCAGCTGTGGCTAGCAAAGTATAATAGTGTCCACCAAAACATATATTTTGTTCTGGGTGAAATTCAATTGCCAAAATAGCAATACCCTGAATCTGGTGTCCCAGCTGTTGCAGGCCAAGATTCATAGTGTCCGCAAAAACATATATTTTGTTCTGGGGTGAAATTCAATTGCCAAAATAGCAATACCCTGAATCTGGTGTCCCAGCTGTTGCAGGCCAAGATTCATAGTGTCCGCCAAAACATATATTTTGTTCTGGGGTGAAATTCAATTGCCAAAATAGCAATACCCTGAATCTGGTGTCCCAGCTGTTGCAGGCCAAGATTCATAGTGTCCGCCAAAACATATATTTTGTTCTGGGGTGAAATTCAATTGCCAAAATAGCAATACCATAAATCAGTGGTTTCAGCTGTGGCTAGCAAAGTATAATAGTGTCTGCCAAAACATATATTTTGTTCTGGGGTGAAATTCAATTGCCAAAATAGCAATACCCTGAATCTGGTGTCCCAGCTGTTGCAGGCCAAGATTCATAGTGTCCGCAAAAACATATATTTTGTTCTGGGGTGAAATTCAATTGCCAAAATAACAATACCCTGAATCTGGTGTCCCAGCTGTTGCAGGCCAAGATTCATAGTGTCCGCAAAAACATATATTTTGTTCTGGGGTGAAATTCAATTGCCAAAATAGCAATACCCTGAATCTGGTGTCCCAGCTCACAAAATAGGGTATGGAACGAGCGCTTGCAAACGATCCTAGTTCTTGTATAACGGTGTTGTCCACATCTACGTGTTAATACAGCATCCACCTCCGCGTCACAAGTCTAGCGTCCTAATATCCTCACACTTCACAGATCGGTTCCTTCAATAAGCACCTTATTTGTCATAGGGGATGTGCCAGATACCGCACCACAGTCCGATGCTGCACGCTGCTGTACCTCTCTCTTGGGGCCAAGAGAGGTACAGCAGCGTGCAGCATCGACTGTGTGCGGTATCTGGCACATCCCTATGACAAATAAGGTGCTTATTGAAGGAACCGATCTGTGAAGTGTGAGGATATTAGACGCTCAGACTTGTGAGCGGAGGTGGATGCTGTATTAACACGTAGATGTGGACAACACCGTTATACAAGAACTAGGATCGTTTGCAAGCGCTCGTTCCATCCCCTATTTTGTGAACTATATCCATAGGAAGCTGACCTATTCCTGCGGAACTGTGCTGCTGCTATTTAGTGGACTTTTCAACTAAAATTTGTATATTGGTGTCCCAGCTGTTGCAGGCCAAGATTCATAGTGTCCGCCAAAACATACATTTTGTTCTGGGGTGAAATTCAATTGCCAAAATAGCAATACCCTGAATCTGGTGTCCCAGCTGTTGCAGGCCAAGATTCATAGTGTCCGCCAAAACATATATTTTGTTCTGGGGTGAAATTCAATTGCCAAAATAGCAATACCATAAATCAGTGGTTTCAGCTGTGGCTGGCAAAGTATAATAGTGTCCGCCAAAACATATATTTTGTTCTGGGGTGAAATTCAATTGCCAAAATAGCAATACCCTGAATCTGGTGTCCCAGCTGTTGCAGGCCAAGATTCATAGTGTCCTGCAAATTATATATTTTGTTCTGGGGTTAAATTCAATTGCCAAAATAGCAATACCCTGAATCTGGTGTTCGAGCTGTTGCAGGCCAATTGTAAATCTGTCCATAAAAGGATACCTTTCATCCAGGGCCTAAATACTAGCCCTAAAAGAGATATTCAACTAAATCAGTGGTTACTGCTGTGCCTGGATTAGTGTAATACGCTACGTAAATAAATAGGCAGATAGTGTTAGATGCCTGTAAAAAATGGCCTGAATTTGAAATCAATACATTAGGCCAAATATTTTTTTTCTTATTGTGGCGCTTGATGAACGGTAACAATGAGGAAAACATCTAGTAAGGGACGCGGTTGTGGTGGTGTTAGTGTACCCTCTTGTGCTGGGAGAGGACGTGGCCATTCTGCCACAGCCACACGTCCTAGTGAACCAACTACCTCAGGTTCCAGTACCCGCCAGAATTAACAGCGATATTTGGTGGGGCCCAATGCCGTTCTAAGGATGGTAAGGCCTGAGCAGGTACAGGCGCTAGTCAATTGGGTGGCCGACAGTGGATCCAGCATGTTCACAACATTATCTCCCACCCAGTCTTCTGCAGAAAGCGCACAGGTGGCACCTGAAAACCAAGCCCATCAGTCTGTCACATCACCCCCATGCATATCAGGGAAACTGTCTGAGCCTCAAGTTATGCAGCAGTCTCTTATGCTGTTTAAAGACTCTGCTGGCAGGGTTTCCCAAGGGAATCCACCTAGCCTTTCCCCAGTGGTGGAAGACATAGAATGCACTGATGCACAACCACTGATGTTTCCTGATGATGAGGACATGGGAATACCACCTCATCGGAGTCCGCACGTCTCTGCTGATGACGAAACACAGGTGCCAACTGCTGCGTCTTTCTGCAGTGTGCAGACCGAACAGGAGGTCAGGGAGGAAGACTGTGTGGAAGACGATGCAGGGGACGATGAGGTCCTAGACCCCACATGGAATGAAAGTCGTGCCACTGACTTTCATAGTTCTGAGGAAGAGGCAGTGGTGAGACCGAGCCAACAGCGTAGCAAAAGAGAGAGCAGGGGGCAAAAGCAGAACAGCCGCCTCCAAAAGAGTTCGCCTGCTACTGGCCACCGCCACCAGGGACCAAGCACCCCAAAGGCAGCTTCAAGGAGTTCCCTGGCATGGCACTTCTTTAAACAATGTGCTGACGACAAGACCCGAGTGGTTTGCACGCTGTGCCATCAGAGCCTGAAGCGAGGCATTAACGTTCTGAACCTTAGCACAACATGCATGACCAGGCATCTACATGCAAAGCATGAACTGCAGTGGAGTAAACACCTTAAAAGCAAGGAACTCACTCTGGCTCCCCCTGCTCCCTCTTCTGCTGCTGCCTCGGCCTCTTCCTTCGCCTCGGGAGGAATGTTGGCACCTTCCGCCCACCAAACAGAGGATGTGCCACCGACAACACCACCTGCGTCACCAAGCATCTCCACCATGTCACATGGCAGTGTTCAGCTCTCCATCTCACAAACCTTGGAGAGAAAGCGTAAATTCCCACCTAGCCACCCTCGAGCCCTGGGCCTGAATGCCAGCATTTCTAAACTACTGGCCTTTGAAATGCTGTCATTCAGGGTGGTGGACACAGACAGCTTCAAACAGCTGATGTCCATGGCTGTCCCACAGTATGTTGTTTCCAGCCGCCACTACTTCTCCAAGACAGCCGTGCCTTCCCTGCACAACCAAGTATCCGATAAAATCAAGTGTGCACTGCGCAACGCCATCTGTGGCAAGGTCCACCTAACCACAGATACGTGGACCAGTAAGCACGGCCAGGGACGCTATATCTCCCTAACTGCACACTGGGTAAATGTAGTGGCGGCTGGGCCGCAGGCGGAGAGTTCCTTGGCGCACGTCCTTCCGCCGCCAAGGATCGCAGGGCATCATTCTTTGCCTCCTGTAGCCTCCTCCTCCTACTTGGCTTCGTCCTCCTCTGCTTCCACCAGCTCATCCAGTCAGCCACACACCTTCACCACCAACTTCAGTACAGCCCGGGGTAAATGTCATCAGGCCATTCTGAAACTCCTATGTTTGGGGGACAGGCCCCACAACGCGCAAGAGTTGTGGCGGGGTATTGAACAACAGACCGACGAGTGGTTTCTGCCGGTGGGCCTCAAGCCCGGCCTGGTGGTGTGCGATAATGGGCGAAATCTCGTCGCAGCTCTGGGACTAGCCGGTTTGACGCACATCCCTTGCCTGGCGCATGTGCTGATTTTGGTGATGCAGAAGTTCATTCACAACTACCCCGACATGTCAGAGCTGCTGCATAAAGTGAGGGCCGTCTGTGCGCGCCTCCGGCGTTCACATCCTGCCGCTGCTTGCCTGTCTGCGCTACAGCGGAACTTCGGCCTTCCCGCTCACCGCCTCATATGCGACGTGCCCACCAGGTGGAACTCCACCTTGCACATGCTGGAGAGACTGTGCGAGCAGCAGCAGGCCATAGTGGAGTTTCAGCTGCAACACGCACGCGTCAGTCGCACTGCGGAACAGCACCACTTCACCACCAATGATTGGGCCTCCATGCGAGACCTGTGTGCCCTGTTGCGCTGTTTCGATACTCCACAAACATGGCCAGTGGCGATGACACCGTTATCAGCGTTACAATACCACTTCTATGTCTCCTTGAGAAAACGCTTAGGGTGCTGATGGAAGAGAAGGTGGCCCAGGAGGAGGAGGAGGAGGATGAGGGGTCATTTTTAGCACTTTCAGGCCAGTCTGTTAGAAGTGGCTCAGAGGGAGGTTTTTTGCAACAGCAGAGGCCAGGTACAAATGTGGCCAGCCAGGGCCCACTACTCGAGGACGAGGAGGATGAGGAGAAGGTGGAGGAGGATGAGGATGAAGCAGGTTCACAGCGGGGTGGCACCCGACACAGCTCAGGCCCATCACGGGTGCGTGGCTGGGGGGATACGGAGGACGATGACGATACACCTCCCACAGAGGACAGCTTGTACTTACCTTTGGGGAGCCTGACACACATGAGCGACTACATGCTGCAGTGCCTGTGCAACGACAGCAGAGTTGCCCACATTTTACCGTGTGCGGACTACTGGGTTGCCACCCTGCTGGATCCCCGGTACAAAGACAATGTGCCCACCTTACTTCCTGCACTGGAGCGTGATAGGAAGATGCGCGAGTACAAGCGCACGCTGGTAGAGGCGCTCTTGAGAGCATTCCCAAATGTCACAGGGGAACAGGTGGAAGCCCAAGGCGAAGGCAGAGGAGGAGCAAGAGGTCGCCAACGCAGCTGTGTCACGGCCAACTCCTCTGAGGGTAGGGTTAGCATGGCAGAAATGTGGAAAAGTTGTCTCCACGCCACAGCTAACTGCACCACCACCTGATACGGAACGTGTTAGCAGGAGGCAGCATTTCACTAACATGGTTAAACAGTACGTCTGCACACCCCTCCACATACTGACTGATGGTTCGGCCCCATTCAACTTCTGGGTCTCCAAATTGTCCACGTGGCCAGAGTTAGCATTTTATGCCTTGGAGGTGCTGGCCTGCCCGGCGGCCAGCGTTTTGTCTCAACGTGTATTCAGCACGGCAGGGGGTGTCATTACTGACAAACGCAGCCGCCTGTCCACAGCCAACGTGGACAAGCTGACGTTCATAAAAATGAACCAGGCATGGATCCCACAGGACCTATGCCTCCCTTGTGCAGAATAAACTTTTATAACTGCCTCCCCCTCAACCATGTATTCTTGTACTCCGGGGCACTTCTTTATTGAATCCTCATTTTTTTAACTTTACCATGATCTTGCGGTGCAACCCAAAGTTGAATGAACCTCTCCTCTGTCTGGGTGGTGGGGCCGAAATAACTGAAAGTGGCCTTCTCCGGTGGTGGGTAATATGACGCCTGATTCCTTGCTGTGGGACCTCTCTCCTCTGTCTGGGTGGTGGGGCATAAATAACTGAAAGTGGCCTTCTCCAGTGGTGGGTGATATGACGCATGATTCCTTGCTGTGGGACCTGTATCCTCGGTCTGGGTGCTGGGCCAAAATAACTGAAAGTGGCCTTCTCCAGTGGTGGGTGAAATGACGCATGATTCCTTGCTGTAGGACCGCTCTCCTCTGTCTGGGTGCTGGGTCCAAATCACCGAATTATAGTATCACCATAAAATATAGCTTTTAATTAGATTTATTAAAAAGGTTTCAGAATCAAGGAATCTCTTATCCGAGTAGGGGGAGTGGCAATTGGGCCAGCGAACCAGAAAATTCTGTCCCTGGTCTGTCCGCTATACACTATAAGCCCTGCCTACAAAACGGAATAGCCGCCCGATAGGGGCGATCCCGTGTCAGGAACCTCCTAGAGTCCCTAATGAGGCCCTGCCACAGGATAGTACCCACCACCTGTGTGAAGTGTGTTGGTCAAAACGTCCGTCAGTAGTCAAAAAGATACACTCAAAACTGGGGAATCACACAGAGTGCCAGGACTAATAGGATATTTAGTTCCTCTCACTCCTAGCGACTCTCCCAGCTAGCCAAATTACTGTACAGACATGATAATTATAAAAAAGTATAGAGTAGTCCCAAATAGGTATCCAAATTCCCGACGCGTTTCACTGCAACCGTATATTGTGTTGAAGATCATCAGGGGACATATACATATAATAAGGGTGTCTATATCAAAGACAACCCAGAGTGACAAAATTGGACCAAAATACAAAAATTTGCCACAGTGACCGGTAGAGAATGTCAGTCTCAAGGATATACCTAGACAAGAGGAGAAGATAGTACCAGATATAAACCATTCAGAACAACTTAAAGGGTTAACGATAGTGACCAAATAAAGCCAGTGCTCAAAGATAAAGTGTAATCACTTCCCTTAGCCATCAAACAGTCTAATGGACAAGCTATCCCAACTGTGGATACAGTCAGGTCCAGGGTTATAATCTTCTGGGTTCTGGTGTCTCCTCTTGCTGGGGCCGGTGGCGTGTGGCGAACGCCACTTGCCTTAAATACCGCGCTCTATTCTAAGCATCAGGTCACGTGATTACAGATAGTTCACGTGCCCAACCGGAAGTGACGCACCGGAACTAGCTGTGCGTTCCACCGCTCTGCCGATGCGTTCCACAGCGATGTGTATGCGTTCCACAGCAGCCGATGCGTTCTACAAGAAGAGCGCTGCGTTCCACAGGCCCTCTTGGTATGGACTTATATATTAAACAGTTACCCAGTATAGTAGATACTGGGTACTGTATATCAGAAGACATCCCACCACATGGGCAGCACCAGTGAGGGTAAATGGTATGGAACAATGTCCCAAATATGGATTACCTTAAATTCACTTTGAGGACACATATATTTCCCACAATTAACCTCAAATGAGAGGTATAAATCTGGGGGTAGTTTTACATGACAAGAGCCAAAGAGGACACACAATTCAGTGTGTCCCCTGGCCCTATATACGGTGTAGCAGATAGTGCGAGACTGTCATCCCCAGAGAAGGGTCATTTAGTAAAGGACCAGTGCTTAAATAAAACAGGTATAATCAATGGATTCATTCAGTCCCAAAGGGGCCCGAGTTTCAAGTTTATACGTCCAGCGTGCTTCTTTCTGTTTAAGTATTTGATCAATATTACCACCTCTAATAGATGGTCTCACAACCTCTATAACAGAGAAGGAGATATCCACTTTTTCATCAAGATGTTCAAGGAGGATATGTTTAGGGATAGGTTTGTCCCGTTTGTTCCGAATATCACCTACATGTTCCAATATCCGTATTTTGAATTCTCTGCAGGTTTTACCCACATAAAGCTTACCACAGGTACATCTCATAAGGTATATCACACCCCTCGTATTACAGTTTGCAAAGCACCTCTGTTTAAATCTGATAAGTCCCCTTGCATCATAGAAGGAATCACCCAGTTTAATATACTTGCAGGCTTTACAATGTCCACATCTGAATGTGCCCACAGATCTATTTTGGAGCCAACATTCCCTCTGAGGAGGTTCAAAGTGGCTACGTACCACAAAATCACGGATATTACGTCCCCTTCTATATGTGATAGAGGGGTATTCTGTAAGATAATCTTTGAGATCTGGATCAGTTTTTAGCAATGACCAGTATCTGCCTATTATCTCCCTGATTTCATCAGAGGCCACATCAAATGTACCAATAATCCGAATAACCTCCTCTATTTCCTTCTTTTGAGGCTGCAGAAGAGTATGTCTCTCTTTTTCACGCGCATGCCTCGCTGCCTGAACAAGACAATACTCAGGGTAGCCTCTTGCCCTAAATCTCTCAGATAATTTCAGGGCCTCTCTTTCGTAGTCCTCCTTGGTGGAACAATTTCGCCTAATTCTAAGGAACTGACCCTTAGGAATTCCTTTACGTAAGGGCTTTGGGTGGAAACTGTTCCACCTCAGGAGGCTGTTAGTGGACGTTTTTTTGCGATAGAGAGTTGTCTTCAAGGACTGGTGCTCATCCTTACTAATCAGAACATCAAGGAAAGATATAGTATTTTCATGAATCTCAGATGTAAAAAAGAGACCTATTGAGTTCTTATTTAAACGAGACATAAATGTATTAAATCCTTCCCTGGGGCCGGTCCATAACAATAAAATGTCATCAATGAACCAAACCCACAGGGTGACATGCTGGGTCCATTCCACCATTTCATCAGTGAAGACTACCGTATCCTCCCACCAGCCCAGGAGCAAGTTGGCATACGTCGGCGCACAGGGACTTCCCATTGCCGTGCCCCTGAGCTGGTGGAAGAATTTGGAGTCAAAGATAAAATAATTATGTGTTAGAACAAAACCAAGGAGGTGTAGAACAAAGTTGTTATGTTTTTCATATTCCACACTTCTTGTGGTAAGATAATATTTCGCTGCTTTGATTCCCCTATCATGGGGGATAGATGTATACAAAGCCTCAACATCAATTGAGGCCAAATATGTATCTTGTTCCACATGTATCCCCTCAAGCCTCTGCAGGAGATCAGTCGTATCCCGCAGGTATGAGGGCAGAGAGAGCAAATAACTTGGTCCGAAATAACTGAAAGTGGCCTTCTCCAGTGGTGTGTGATATGACGCATGATTCCTTGCTGTGGGACCTCTCTCCTCTGTCTGGATGGTGGGGCATAAATAACTGAAAGTGGCCTTCTCCAGTGGTGGGTGATATGACGCATGATTCCTTGCTGTGGGACCTCTCTCCTCTGTCTGGATGGTGGGGTATAAATAACTGAAAGTGGCCTTCTCCAGTGGTGGGTGATATGACGCATGATTCCTTGCTGTGGGACCTCTCTCCTCTGTCTGGGTGCTGGGGCCGAAATAACTGAAAGTGGCCTTCTCCAGTGGTGGGTGATATGACGCATGATTCCTTGCTGTGGGACCTCTCTCCTCTGTCTGGATGGTGGGGTATAAATAACTGAAAGTGGCCTTCTCCAGTGGTGGGTGATATGACGCATGATTCCTTGCTGTGGGACCTCTCTCCTCTGTCTGGGTGCTGGGGCCGAAATAACTGAAAGTGGCCTTCTCCAGTGGTGGGTGATATGACGCATGATTCCTTGCTGTGGGACCTGTATCCTCGGTCTGGGTGCTGGGCCGAAATAACTGAAAGTGGCCTTCTCCAGTGGTGGGTGATATGACGCATGATTCCTTGCTGTGGGACCTCTCTCCTCTGTCTGGGTGCTGGGGCCGAAATAACTGAAAGTGGCCTTCTCCGGTGGTGGGTGATATGATGCATGATTCCTTGCTGTGGGACCTCTCTCCTCTGTCTGGGTGGTGGGGCATAAATAACTGAAAGTGGCCTTCTGCAGTGGTGGGTGATATGACGCATGATTCCTTGCTGTGGGACCTGTATCCTCGGTCTGGGTGCTGGGCCGAAATAACTGAAAGTGGCCTTCTCCAGTGGTGGGTGATATGACGCATGATTCCTTGCTGTGGGACCTCTCTCCTCTGTCTGGGTGCTGGGTCCGAAATAACTGAAAGTGGCCTTCTCCAGTGGTGGGTGATATGACGCATGATTCCTTGCTGTGGGACCTGTATCCTCGGTCTGGGTGCTGGGCTGAAATAACTGAAAGTGGCCTTCTCCAGTGGTGGGTGATATGACGCATGATTCCTTGCTGTGGGACCTCTCTCCTCTGTCTGGGTGCTGGGGCCGAAATAACTGAAAGTGGCCTTCTCCGGTGGTGGGTGATATGACGCATGATTCCTTGCTGTGGGACCTCTCTCCTCTGTCTGGGTGCTGGGTCCGAAATAACTGAAAGTGGCCCTCTCCAGTGGTGGGTGATATGATGCATGATTCCTTGCTGTGGGACCTGTATCCTCGGTCTGGGTGCTGGGGCCGAAATAACTGAAAGTGGCCTTCTCCAGTGGTGGGTGAAATGACGCATGATTCCTTGCTGTGGGACCGCTCTCCTCTGTCTGGGTGCTGGGTCCGAAATAACTGAAAGTGGCCTTCTCCAGTGTTGGGTGATATGACTCATGATTCCTTGCAGTGGGACCTCTCTTCAATTGATATTGGTTAAATTTTATTTATTTTATTTAAATTAATTTCCCTATCCACATTTGTTTGCAGGGGATTTACCTACATTTTGCTGCCTTTGGCAGACCTCTTGCCCATTCCTGGACTATTTTACAGCCTTTTTAGTGCCTAAAAGTTCGGGTCCCAATTGACTTCAATGGGGTTCGGGATAAAGTTCGGGTTGAGTTCGGATCCCGAACCCGAACATTTTCGGGAAGTTCGGCCGAACTTACAGGTGTTCGCTTATATCTAATTAAGACCAATTCGATTGGCAGTTATTAAGATTGTGTATCCTTACAGAGAATAGGATTAAAGAGGACCTTTCATCTGGAAAGAAAATCTGAACTAAGTATCATGATATGTAGAGCGGCGCCCAGGGATCTCCCTGCACTTAGTATTATCCTTGGGCGCCGCTCCGTTCTCCCGCTATGTCCTCCTGTATATTTGGGGACTTGGTTATAGTGGGCGGAGACTACCTGACTTGGTTATACTAGGCGGAGACTGCCTTGCTCTCCTGGGCGTCTCCTTCTCCCAGGCTGTAGAGCTGGCCAATCGCAGCACAGAGCTCATAGCCTGGGAGGTTTTTTTATCCCAGGCTGTGAGCTCTGCGCTGTGATTGGACAGAGCTAGAGCCTGGGAAAAGGAGACGCCCAGGAGAACAAGGGCAGTCTCCTCCCAGTATAACCAAGTCACAGAACATACCAGGGGACATAGCGAGAGAACCAAGCAGCGCCCAGGGATATTAGTAAGTGCAGTGAGATCCCTGGGCGCCGCTCTACATATCATGATACTTAGTTCAGAATTTTTTTCCAGATGAAAGGTCCTCTTTAACAACAATTCAATTGGCGGTTATTAAGATTGTGTATCCCTACAGAAAGTTGGATTAACACAAATTCGATTGGCAGTTATTAAGATTGTGTATCCCTACAGAAAGTAGTATTTTAGATATCCAAGGCTTTATTTTCTCAAAAAACAGGTTTTACCCACCTGTCAATCATCAGAATAAGGAGCCCAGGGGGAGGTCTGGCCATGCAGGGTGATCGTCCGCACCCTCCCCCGTCAGTGCCGCACGCCGCCTCTCCAAACCTCTGCGCCGCCTCCTAAAGCGCAGTGCCGCCTCTCCCTCTCCCTCCCTCCTTCCCCGTCAAGATCCCGTGCGTGTGCACAGGGCACAGCTCTTCGCGGGCTCTGAGAGGCTGGCGCCAGGGTGCGGTCATACCAGGGAGGGAGCGAAGTGCCGGCGCATGCGCGCTTTACTCCCTGAAGCCGGTTGCCGGAGTCCGCACGGGCGCATCGCGCAGTGCCCTGTGCGCACGCGCGGGATCTTGACGGGGAAGGAGGGGGAGGGAGGGAGAGGCGGCACTGCGCTTTAGGAGGCGGCGCAGAGGTTTGGAGAGGCAGCGTGCGGCACTGACGGGGAGGGTGCGGAAGAACACCCTGCATGGCCAGACCTCCCCCTGGGCTCCTTATTCTGTTGATTGACAGGTGGGTAAAACCTGTTTTTTGAGAAAATAAAGCCTTGGATATCTAAAATAAAAACACATTAGGACTGCTATGGAGACCCTTAATGTCAGCATATGTTTAGCTGACAAGGGTAAAAGCTAGTGACAGATTCCCTTTAAGCTGTGGAGTCCCACAATAATGGGAAATTCTAATAATGCAGGATATAATGAGGAGATGTTAACAGCAGCTCAGCTGATGAGAGAAAGAGGAAAAGGTTCAGTTAAAATGGAAAAAAAAAAAGTTGAAAGCATTATGTGATACTATGTAGCAGAGATTTCCGGTATTATCCGGAAATATGTAGTATTGTGTAAGAGTTCCCCCTAGAGACTGTATATTAAAACAACATAAGAAGGAAAGTGCAGTAGGAGGTAAACTAAATGAAGGATTGTGCAAAGTGTATTGAATGAAAAGAGAAGTTGGTTGAAGGATAGTAATAGGCTGGCACAGTTATGGTGAAAATTGTCTATGAAAGTGATTGATAGAAATTGAAGAAAGTGGAGAAATGAAATTAGCAGCATGTCTATGCAAGATGAAAGATTTTGAATCCTATAGAGAAAAAAAAGTCTGCCATGTGGCATCCCTTCCCCCAACACATCTGCTGTAACCAATAATGGTTATTTTGTGCTTGTAGTTCTACAAAAAACTCCTTCCTGCCTGTGCTCTTGCTGAAACCCCCTCCTGAGGAATTTGACCTCCCTTATGGAGGGGGCTGGTAATTGGGAATGCATCTCTAGATTGAAGATCGTAACATGTGTGTGTTATTTGTATAGATGTTTTAGACAGGGTTCCAGTATTGGATTAGATTTAATGTTTTCTGCAAAGAACCAGTTCCAATTGTATGTGTCACTAGTTTAAAATGTGCCTGCAGTGATTATCCCTATGATGCCAATTGGAAGTGTCCAATTCTATTAAATTAGGGACTCTTTGTCCTTATTTAGAAGTGGATTACAATCACAGGAAAATGTGAGATTTCTAGCATTATTTTATGAGGCATGATATCTGCTGTACCCATTATCCCCAAATAGTAATAACTTACCGATGAGTAGAATTCCCTATTCAGAGGACTTACCTATGCTGGTTTGTAGTCAAAAAAATAAATAAAAATTGAGAGTTTTCTCATTTGTTAGTGTGTGCGGGAGAAAGCATTTAAGTCATTAGCCTGTCACATTGTCTGAATGTGCATCAGTGCAGGGCAGAGAGTGTGGATAAAGTTTTCATTACACTCCAGGAAAGTTGGGTGGATTTGGGCTTTGAAAATACCTTAAGTGCTGCCTTTGTGGATGGTTTTGAGGATCTAGTATTAGCTAGGCCTGAGTACAGTTCATTATAGCCCTACATTTGGTCCCTCCATGTTGTAGAAGTTCAATTGAACAAAGGCCTAAGGCGGGCGTGGCTGCCTATCAGTCCTCCCCACAAGATAGGGGGGAAGGAATACTTTGTACGTACTTGCCCACTTCCTCGCCCATGGGAGGAGCTACAAATGTTCAGCCCTTCAAGTGCAATGCCCACAGGGAATGAACAACCCAGAATCAAATACTGGATCCCTATTATCTAAACAATCCTTGGGATTTGTATCTATGGTCTCATAGCAAACATGTTCCATGATCTCTCATGGCTAAGGGTAGTATCACATGTGTAGGAGTAGATAGTAATGCAGTTCCTACTCCTCTTACCAACTGTTCACTGCCTTAAAGTTGCACAAATTTGGATCAAACTACTCTGCTGCTTCTAGAAGGGGGGAGGGAGTAGTACTGTAGTAACCCTAAAAATAACAATTCAAATTCACATGATTGTCTCCAATTAATAACCAATATTTTTGAGTTTCTGGTAGATAATTTCAGTTTCTTGGAAGATAGATCATCTCAGACAGCATATGCTGTTCCTACTTAATCTGATGTTGTCAAAAAAGAACCACTCCCTCCAGCAATGTTCGTGCAGGAGACAGAGCTGAAGACACTCTCTGAGGTTTGTAAGATTGCTGAGCGTAAGACTGCTAACATTAATAAGATCCAGATATGCCTTCAGTATCACTCATTATTATGGTCTAATCTGGTGAAGCAGAGATTGTTTGATCCATGGGTAAGCCCATCAATAATAAAAGCTGAGTGTATGAGAGATGTTTGATACCCTAATGCTGCCTGAGAAGGTAAAGGCTGAACTATTACCTGAAGTCGATGCTACATGGAAGTCTGTGTGATACAGGGTGGCGTAGGGCCGGTAGACTTCCAAAAGTTTGTCTTTTTCAGATGCAGACTACATAAAGAAACATCAAAGGATAAAGGTAGAAGTGATGATTGATAATTGGACTCTGGAGGGTTGATAAACTCTACCTCTAGAGGGCACTCTACCTAAAGAGGATGGATTTAGAAAATGGCCAAATCAAGAGAGAGAAGGTGTGATTGAGTTCTGTGGTGGATGGCTCCTGGGTTCAACAATGCTGCCACTAGGTTAGTTGAAGTTGAATGCTGTAATAATGACGGTAGAACTATGGGAGTTACAGGAAGGCATCTTACCATTTCAGAGACTGCGGATTGACTACATTCAGAACAAAGGTGGAACAATGTGAATATGTCTGTGTCTATATTGATCTCTTTCCAGGATATTCAGAGATTTGACCTGTAGCAAAGGCTACAGATAAAAGGTACTGACTAAGGTGAGAGTACCTACCCCTGGGGCTTTTCTACATCTGGTATACCCCAAACCAGAAGATAGGCCTTATGAAGTACTTTTTGGAAATGCCCCTAGATTAGGTCTCTATTTTCCCCAACAGCTACAGATGCAGCATAGTAGTTTTTCAAATTATGTTGTCTGTTGCACAAATGTATTGACAAATGTGTATTTACAAGTTTTAGTTGTTTTCTAGAATACAGACTGTCTAGAATAAATTCATTCTTTACAATAAGGAGATTGGGTAGTGATAAAACGAGAGACGTGCGGAAAGTCCTAGAGCTACGGTTTCAAGATCTACATCAAGTCAGATCTACATCAAGTCCTGATAACCACCGCCACTGCTGTCGAATTAGAAGGAGAGCCTGATTGGATCATGTTGCAATCAAGTGCCAGGACTATAAGAACCATAATGTTTTTGCATGTCGTATTGTTTGGTTCATATTGTACAAAGGGAGAAATCACAGTCAAATCAAATTCCAACTGTGTTATATTAACAAGATGTGTCAAGAACAACTAAGTTGACTTTTGCAGTATAGTGGACTGTAAGACACATGACAGATAGGACACTTGGTTTTGGTCTGATGAGTACATTCCTGTGACTGGAACTGTCCTGGTCTATGATAATTATGTTTAGATATGACCATACCAACTGGGAGATTGAAGATTAACAAAATGGAGTACTAGTCTGAAGTGTTGGGAATATAAACCAGTGGAAACTACCTCTAGAGTCAGTATAGGTGAAGGTTTGTCGCAAGGAATCCTCTGTTCCTGTCCACTAGAAATCCTACCTAAAAGGATCCGGGATATATGTTTTAGGAGCATGTGTAAGTGACAACGAACCCCTAGGCAAATTTAGAATGTTGGTAAGGGAAAACCTCAAAGTTCAGTTGCATCCGTGGCTTCTACATCCCTACTTATAATTGGTATTAACCCCTTAAGGACACGGTCCTATTTCACCTTAACCACCTCAGCCCCCCTAGCTTAAACACCCTTAATGACCAGACCACTTTTTACAATTCTGCACTACACTACTTTCACGGTTTATTGCTCGGTCATACAACTTACCAGCCAAATGAATTTTACCTTCTTTTCTTCTCACTAATAGAGTTTTCATTTGGTGGTATTTTTTTGTTGCTAACATTTTTACAAAAAAAACTACATTTCTATATAAATTTTTCTCTAAATTTATTGTTCTACATGTCTGATGAAAAAAAAATGCAATAAGTGTATATTTATTGGTTTGGGTAAAAGTTATAGCGTTTACAAACTATGGTGCAAAAAAGTGAATTTCCACATTGTGAAGCAACTCTGACTTTCTGAGCACCTGTCATGTTTCTTCAGGTGCTAGAATGCCAGGATAGTATAAATACCCCCCAAAAGACACAATTTTAGAAAGACACCCCAAAGTATTCGAGGAGGGGCATGGTGAGTGTTACAAGTTAGCGGAAAATGACACTTTTTGAGGAAAAAAATAAAATAATAAAGTTTCCATTTCTTCTAACTCCTGGCAAAAAAAAATAAAAAATCTCCCACGGACTCACTATGCCCCTCAGTGAATACCTTGGGGTGTCTACTTCCCGAAATGGGGTCATTTGTGGGGTGTGTTTACTGTTCTGGCATTTTTGGCGGGGCTAAATTGTGAGCAACCCTGTAAAGCCTAAAGGTACTCGTAGGACTTTACGCCCCTTTTCGCACCTAGGCTGCAAAAAAGTGGCACACTTGTGGTATCGCCGTACTCAGAAGAAGTAGGGCAATGTGTTTTGAGGTGTATTTTACATATACCCATGCTGTGTGTGAGAAATATCTCTGTAAATGACAACTTTTAAAAAAAATGTATACAAAGTTGTCAATTTACAGAGATATTTCTCTCACCCAGCATGGGTACATGTAAAAATACACCCCAAAACACATTGCCCTACTTCTTCTGAGTATGGCGATACCACATGTGTGACACTTGTTTTGCAGCCAAGATGCGCAAAGGGGCCCTAATTCCAATAAGTACCTTTTAGAAGGGCATTTTTACGCATTTGGATTCCAGACTTCTTCTCACGCTTTAGGGCCCCTAAAATGCCAGGGCAGTATAAATACCCCACATGTGACCCCATTTTGGAAAGAAGACACCCCAAGGTATTCCGTGAGGGGCATGGCGAGTTCATAGTAGTTTTTTTCTCACAAAGTCTCCCTTTCCGCTAACTTGTGACAAAAAGTTCAATCTTTCATGGACTCAATATGCCCCTCAGCGAATACCTTGGGGTGTCTTCTTTCCAAAATGGGGTCACACGTGAGGTGTTTGTACTGCCCTGGGATTTGAGGGTCTCTGCAATCATTACATGTATGGCCAGAATTAGGAGTTTCTGCTATTCTCCTTATATTGAGCATACGGGTAATGAGATTTTTTTTTTCCGTTCAGCCTCCGGGCTGAGAAAAAAAATGAACGGCACCGATTTCTTCATTCGTATCGATCAATGTGGATAAAACAATCTCTGCCAAAAAATGTGCAAAAAAAAAAAAGAGGGGAAAGGACATAGGAGTTCTTGCGAAGTAAGGCCCCATTCACACGTCCGCAAAAAATGTCCGCAAATTTTGATGGACTGGTTTATTTACACCATGGCCCGCAGGACGCATACCTGCGTTAGGTGGTCGGAAGGTGGTTAAGGTCCAGGCCATTTTTTGCAAATCTGACCAGTGTCACTTTATGTGGCGATAACTTTAAAATGCTTTTACTTATCCAGGACATTCTGAGATTGTTTTTTTGTCACATATTCTACTTCATGACACTGGTAACATTTTGTCAAAAAAGTTCATTTTTTGTATAAAAAATACTAAATTTACCAAAAATTTTGAAAAATTAGCAAATTTTCAAGTTTCAATTTCTCCACTTCTATAATACATAGTAATACCTCCAAAAATAATGACTTTACTCTATCCAAATGTCTACTTCATGGTTGGATCATTTTGGGAACGCCATTTTATTTTTTGGGGACGTTACAAGGCTTTGAAGTTTAGAAGCAAATCTTGAAAATTTTCAGAAAATTTCAAAAACCCAATTTTTAAGGACCAGTTCACGTCTGAAATCACTTTGTGAGGCTTACATAAAAGAAACCACCCAAAATGGAGCTCATTTTAGAAACTACACCCCTCAAGGTATTCAAAACTGATTTTACAAACATTGTTAACCCTTTAGGTGTTCCACAAGAGTTCATGGCAAATGGACATAAAATTTCAGAATTTCGATTTTTTTTGGGCATATTTTCCATTTGAATCCATTTTTTCCAGGAACAAAGCAAGGGTTAACAGCCAAACATAACCCAATATTTATTGCCCTGATTCTGTAGTTTGCAGAAACACCCCATATGTGGTTGTAAACTGCCGTATCGCCAAACGGCAAGGCATAGAATGAAGGGAACGTCATATGGTTTTTGGAAGGCAAATTTTGATGGACTGGTTTATTTACACCATGGCCCATTTCAAGCCCCCCTGATGCACCCCTAGAGTAGGAACTCCAAAAAAGTGACCTCATTTTGGAAACTAATGGATAAGGTGGCAGTTATGGTGGTAACATTTTTAGGGTACATATGATTTTTGGTTGCTCGATATTACATTTTTGTGAGACAAGGTAATAAAAAGTAGAAATTCTGAAATTTCATCTCCATTTGCCATAAACTCTTGAGGAACACATAAAGGGTTAATAAACTTTGTAAAATCAGTTTTAAATACCTTGAGGGGTGTAGTTTCTTATATGGGGTCATTTTTATGGAGTTTCTACTCTAGGGGAGCATCAGAGGAGCTTCAAATAGGACATGGTGTCAAAAAAACAGTCCGTCAAAATGTGCCTTCCAAAAACCATATGGCGTTTCCTTCATTCTATGCCCTGTCGTTTGGCGATACAGCAGTTTACGACCACATATGGGGTGTTTCTGTAAACTACAGAATCAGGGCAATAAGTATAGAGCTTTGTTTGAATGTTAACCCTTGCTTTGTTACTGGAAAAAAATGATTAAGATGGAAAATTTGGAAAAAATAGCTGTTTTGGGACCGGTTTTATTTTATTTTTGTGACTGTGTTCATCTGAGGGGTTAGGTCATGTGTTATTTTTATAGAGCAGATTCTTACGGACGTGGCAATACCTAATATGTCTACTCTTTTAAATTTATGTATGTTTTACACTATAATATCCTTTGTTAAACAAACAAAAAACTATTTTAGTATCTCCATAGTCTGAGTCAGTTTTTTTTTGTTTTTGTCCAATTGTCTTAGGTAGGGGCTCGTTTTTTGCGGGATGAGATGACGGTTTTAATAGAACTATTTTGGGGTGCATATGACTTTTTGATCGCTTGCTGTCACACTTTTTGTGATGTTAGGTGACAAAAAACTGCTTTTTACAGTATTTTTTTTTTTTGCGGTGTCCACCTGAGGGGTTAGTTCATGTGCTATTTTTGTAGTTCAGGTTCTTACGACGCGGAGATACCTAATATGTCTACTTTTTATTTATTTATTTAGGTTTTACACAATCATATAATTTTTGAAACAAAAAAAAATCATGTTTTAGTGTTTGCATAGCCTAAAAGCCATAATTTTTTTATTTTTTGGGCGATTTTCTTAGGTAGGGTATCATTTTTTGCGGGACAAGGTGACGGTTTGATTAGTATCAATTGGGTGTAGATACAACTTTTTTGATCACTTTTATTAACTTTTTTGGGAAGTGAGATGGGCAAAATTTCAATTTTATCATAGTTTTTTTTTTTTATGACGTTCACCGTACGGGGAAAGTAACAAACCCATTTGATAGATCAGGTCGTTACGGACACCGTGATATATAACATGTGTAGTGTATTTATTTATTTTTTTATTAGTGATAAATGTGTTTATTTTTTTTTTTACCTTTTTTCACTTTTTTTTGACACAGACCCACTTGGTTCTTGAAGATCCAGTGGATCTGGTGTCTGTAAAATACAGTACAGTACATGATATAATGTACTGTACTGTATTTTTTACTTGACACTTAGTCTGATCAGACTTTTACCTTTAGCAAAAGTCTGATCAGAGTTCTGTTACCATGGCAAGCAGGACGCCTTTGAAGGCGTCCTGTTGCCATGGTTACCCTCCTCCGCTGATATTACAGAGCAGCGGAGGATGGGGAGGGAGGGAAGCTGGGGACTGGAGCAAGGGGTCAGCACCAGGCACAGCAGCCCCCAACACCAGCTCCCTCCCTCTTAACCACTTCCATACAGCGGTCACTACGGACCGCGGCATGGAAGGGGTTAAAAGGCTGACATCCGTGCCTGCTTTCCAAGCTCAGCCATCCTGAAATTGAGCGGAGGGGTGGGCAGAGGATTGCATGTTACAGAAATAAAGAAAAAACATTTGCCGGCATTTTAAAGTATCTGATCCCCGCGGTCTATGACCGCGGGGATCAGATACATCGCAAACCGCTGCAAAGCGCAGGTCTGAATTGACAGGACCACCCTCGGCATATGAACATGGTTCCTGCTGCACGATCGCAGCAGGAATCATGTTTCTATCGCAATAATTTTTTTTTTTACACCCAATTTAACCGCTTACCGACCGCCTAACGCAGGATTGCGTCCTGCAGGCGGTCGGTCTATTCCTCCTTGACGCGCGGGCGCGTCATCTTGCGAGAGGCGAGATTTCCTGTGAACGCGCGCATGCGCGCGTTCACAGGATCACGTCGGGGACAAGGTAAACTACAGCCTGCCAGCGCTGATCGTGAACTGGCAGGCTGTAGAAATTTAAAAAAATGGCATATCAGACGCTGTTTTATTAACAGCGTCTGATATGCTTGCTGATCGTTCCTTTGGTGGTCCCTTTTGCTTGGGACCACCAAAGGAAACTTTTATAAGTGCACCAATCACCACACAGACCCCCCCCCCCACCTATCCCCCACACCCCAGTCACTGATTAACCCCTGATTAACCCCCGATCACCCCATGTCACCCCCCTGACACTAATTACCCCCCTGTAAGGCTCATTCAGACGTCCGTATGTGTTTTGCGGATTCATGGATCCGCAAAACACGGACACCAGCAATGTGCTTTCCGCATTTTGCGGATCCGCACATTGCCAGAACTATATAGAAAATGCCTTTTCTTGTCCGCAGTTGCGGACAAGAATAGGACATGCTCTATCTTTTTGCGGAGCTGCGGCCGGATGTTTGGTGGCCGAAACCCGGAAGTTTGTGGCCGCAGCTCCGCAAATACTGATGCGGCGAGCGCATAGTGTGCTCTCCGCATCACCGCCAGCCCCATTCACACTGAATGGGTCCGCATCTATTCCGCAGAATTGCGGAATAGATGCGGACATTTCTGCGGACGTGTAAATGGGGCCTTACTACTTTTTTCTTTGCACATTTTTTGGCTGAGATTTATTCATCCACATTGATCGATGCGAATGAGGAAATCTGTGCCGTTTTTTTTTGCACATTTTTGGGCAGAGATTTTTCATCCACATTGATCGATGCGAATGAGGAAATCTGTGCCGTTCATTTTTTTAGCCCAGAGGCTGAGCGGAAAAAATCTCATTACCCGTATGCTCAATATAAGGAGAATCGCAGAAACTCCTAATGCTGGCCATACGTGTAATGATTGCGGAGACCCTAAAATGCCAAGGCAGTACAAAAACCTCACATGTGACCCTATTTTAGAAAGAAGACACCCCAAGGTATTCCGTGAGGTGTATGGTGAGTTCATGTAAAATATTATTTTTTGTCACAAGTTAGTGGAATATGAGACTGTAAAAAAAAAAAAAAAAAAAAAAATCAATTTCCGCTAACTTGTGCCAATTTTTTTTTTTTCTGTGAACTCGCCATACCCCTCACAGAATACCTTGGGGTGTCTTCTTTCCACAATGGGTCACTTGTGGGGCTTTTATACTGTCCTGGCATTTTAGGGGTCCTAAAGCGTGAGAATCCAAATGCGTAAAAATGGCCTGTGAAATCCTAAAGGAACTCATTGGTTTTAGGGCCCCTTTGCGCATCTTGGCTGCAAAAAAGTGTCACTCATGTGGTATCGCCGAACTCAGGAGAAGTAGGGCAATGTGTTTTGGGGTGTATTTTTACATATACCCATACTGTGTGTGAAAAATATCACTGTAAACGACAACTTTTTAAATTTTTTTATTCAAAGTTCTCAATTTACAGAGATATTTCTCACACAAAGTATGGGTATATGTAAAAATACACCCCAAACACATTGCCCTACTTCTCCTGAGTACGGCGATACCACATAAGTGACACTTTTTGCAGCCTGAGTGCGCAAAGGGCCCAAATTCCAACGAGTACCTTTAGGTTTTATATGGCTGCTCACAATTTAGCCCCGCCCAAAATGCCAGAACAGTACAAACACCCCACAAATGACCCCATTTTGGAAAGAAGACACCCAAGGTATTCGCTGAGGGCATAGTGAGTCCATGAAAAATTTAACTTTTTGTCAAAAGTTAGCAGAAAGTGAGACTTTATGAGAAAAAACAATAAAAAAATCAATTTCCGCTAACTTGTGCCAAAAAAGAAATCTTCTATGAACTCGCCATGCCCCTCACAGAATACCTTGGGGTGTCTTCTTTCCAAAATGGGGTCACATGTGGGGTATTTATACTGCACTGGCAATTTAGGGGCCCTAAAGGTGAGAAGAAAATTGCGTAAAAATGCCCTCCTAAAAGGTACTCATTGGTTTTAGGGCCCCTTTGCGCATCTTGGCTGCAAAAAAGTGTCACTCATGTGGTATCGCCGTACTCAGGAGAAGTGGGGCAATGTGTTTTGGGGTGTATTTTTACATATACCCATGTTGGCTGAAAGAAATATCTCTGTAAATTGACAAATTTGAATAAAAAAATGTAAAAAGTTGTCGTTTACAGCGATATTTCTCACACGTAGCATGGGTATATGTAAAAATACACCTCAAAACACATTGCCCTACTTCTCCTGAGTACGGCGATACCACATGAGTGACACTTTTTTGCAGCCAAGGTGCAAAGGGCCCTAAAACCAATGAGTACCTTTAGGATTTCACAGGCCATTTTTACCCATTTGGATTCTCACGCTTTAGGGGCCCCTAAAATGCCAGGTCAGTATAAATACCCACATGTGACCCCATTTTGGAAAGAAGACACCCCAAGGTATTCCGTGAGGGGCATGGCGAGTTCACCGAGTTTTATTTTTGGCACAAGTTAGCGGAAATTGATATATTTTATTTTTTTATTTTGTTTTTACAAAGTCTCATATTCCACTAACTTGTGACAAAAATAAAATTTTACATGAGCTCACCATACCCCTCACGGAATACCTTGGGGTGTCTTCTTTCCAAAATGGGGTCACATGTGGGGTATTTATACTGTCCTGGCATTTTAGGGGCCCCTAAAGCGTGAGAAGAAGTCTGGAATCCAAATGCATAAAAATGCCCTGTGAAATCCTAAAGGTACTCATTGGTTTTAGGGCCTTTGCGCACCCAGGCTGCAAAAAGTGGCACACATGTGGTATCGCCGTACTCAGGAGAAGTAGGGCAATGTGTTTTGGGGTGTATTTTTATATATACCCATACTTTGTGTGAAAAATATCTCTGTAAACGATAACTTTTAAAAAATTTTATACAAAGTTGACAATTTACATTTATAGAGATATTTCTCTCACCCAACATGGGTATATGTAAAAATACACCCCAAAACACATTGCCCTACTTCTCCTGAGTACGGCGATACCACATAAGTGACACTTTTTTTCAGCCTGGGTGCGCAAAGGGGCCCAAATTCCAACGAGTACCTTTAGGTTTTACATGGCGGCTAACAATTTAGCCCCGCCCAAAATGCCAGAACAGTAAACACACCCCACAAATGACCCCATTTCGGAAAGTAGACACTGAGGTATTCACTGAGGGGCATAGTGAGTCCGTCTGAGATTTTTTTTTCTCAGAAAGTGTCATTTTCCGCTAACTTGTGAAAAAAATGAAATGATACATGAACTCACCATGCCCCTCCGCGAATACTTTGGGGTGTCTTCTTTCTAAAATGGTGTCATTTGGGGGTATTTATACTATCCTGACATTCTAGCACCTGAAGAAACATGACAGGTGCTCAGAAAGTCAGAGCTGCTTCAAAATGCCGAAATTCACTTTTTGCACCATAGTTTGTAAACGCTATAACTTTTACCCAAACCAATAAATATACACTTATTGGACTTTTTTTTATCAAAGACATGTAGAACAATAAATTTAGAGAAAAAATTATATAGAAATGTAGTTTTTTTTGAAAAATTTTACAACAGAAAGTGAAAAATGTCATTTTTTTGCAAAAATTTCGGTCATTTTTGATTAATAGCAAAAAAAGTAAAAATGTCAGCAGCAATGAAATACCACCAAATGAAAGCTCTATTAGTGAGAAGAAAAGGAGGTAAAATTCATTTGGGTGGTAAGTTGTATGACGGAGCAATAAACGGTGAAAGTAGTGTAGTGCGGAATTGTAAAAAGTGGACTGGTCATTAAGGGTGTTTAAGCTAGGGGGGCTGAAGTGGTTAATTTAGGGCGTATGGGTACGCCCTATGTCCTTAAGGACTCGGACATTAGAGCGTACCCATACGCCCTATGTCCTTAAGAGGTTAAATATTTGGCCAATTTAAAAAACATGAAGACAAACTGGCCTTAGAGACAGGATTTTAGACAGGAAAAAGCCCTTTGGTGTTTTCCCTGCAGGATATTGATCTTATATAATTCAGCTGAATGGGACAAGTAGTGACTCTGATAGTTCCTGACAGGTGGTTTATCAACCAAAATTATAAAACCGTAAATATCTGGTGATTGTGTGGAGATTTGAAACTCCGACTCAGGACGCAGGTAGAATGAAGTGGCCAATGTACCCTGATCAAGTACTGATGCCATTGGTTCTATTCTCACCACCTGAGTGGGATAAAACCAGTAAGGAATACAATATCCGGTCAAGACTAAGGAGGTCGCTCCCTACATCCTTTGAAGCATATGTATACATGGATTCCATAGGAGTCTGTAGAAGAGTTTCTGACTAATTTAAAGCTAAAAGTCAGATAGCTGCAGGATTTGAGTAATTAATTCCCACGATGAGTAGTAATAAAAATGTGTAGTTTGGATTAACATCTCTATTGTCATCAACATAGATTTGTGTATTATATCTGTGATGCTGCGAAGGGAATGGTGGAACAACTGAGCTCTTTTCAGTGATAACTTTACAGAACCGACTGGTCCTTGACAGCAGAAAAAGGAGGGGTCTACAAGATCATTGGAAGTTCCTGCTGCATCTACATTCCGGACAACACTGCCCCTGATGGAAGGATCACCACGGATCTGAAGAAACTGATGGACTTTATTAAATTAACTGATGGGAAAAATTGTGAAATTAATCACATTATGATCAGAATAATTTTTTGGGAACTAGTTCAGTGACTACAGTGTTTTTGGCCTTTGGCTATAACAGGGTGCTGTATAGTTTTCTGTTAGGAAAATTGTTTTGGAAATGTTTAATACATCCATGCCCATACTAGGGTTGTTTCGGGTATCGAACTTTCGATACCCAATCGATACTTTTTGCCAGTATCGATTCTGTATCGTGATGTTCGTTTTTTCGATACTAGACCGCGCTACTGCGCAGTCTAATATCTCCTGTTATGGGAGGACACGGTGTGTGCAGTGCTCGGCACACACTGTGTTCCCTAAGGCTGTAGATAGTGGAGAAGGAGGGAGGTAGGAAATCCCTCCCTCCTATGACGCGGCCGCCGATGATTAGTGCGGGAGGAGGGACATGGGAGGAGAGAACTGCTGCGCCGGGCGAACGGCAGCAGCCTCCTCCTCCGCCTGCAACAAGTACCCGGCCTGCCTCTCTGCCCCGTTCCTTCCTCTCTGCCCCGGTCCTGCCCACACAATGATTATTAGCCTTTAATACAGATACAGGAGGTGGGTGCCGGCGGTATCCGCCTCCTGTATCTGTATTAAAGGTTAATTATTGTGTGGGCAGTGCGACCCCCACGCCATATTAAACTAAATGAGTGGGCAGGGCGCCCTCAATCCCGCCCCCCCTCCCAGTATTAAAGTTTTTAGATCATTGGTGGCAGTGGCCACAGGGTCCCCTCCATTGGTGGCAGTTCCCAAAGGCAGCCAGGGCTTCAGTAGCGTCCTGGCTGCCATGGTAACCGATCGGAGCCCTACATAGCGATCGGTTACCATGGCAGCCAGGACGCTACTGAAGCCCTGGCTGCCTTGGGGGCTCCCTGCTGCTGTGTGCAAAGAGCAGCAGAGAAATGTGAAGTCGTATTCACCCTGATAGAGATCCATTAGGGTGAATAGGATAAGGGATGAAAAGATCCCAGGTCCTACCTCTAAGGGGGGAAATAAAAATTAAATAAAAAGTAATAATAATAATAATAATAAAAAAAAAACACACACACACACCGAAATATTAAGTATAAATCGCCGCCTTTTCCAATTTTACATCTAAAATATATAGATAAACATATAACATATTGCCATATCTAAAGTCCGAATCCAAACTGTTAAAAATGAAAAAAAAAACCTATGCGGTGAACGTCGTAACAGAAAAGTAAAAAAAAATGTGCAATTAACAATTTCTTTTTTTGGGAGTTTTTTTTTTCCGCGTGGTATCGAATGGTATCGAGTATCGCAATACTTTTTTATGGTATTAATACCGAATCAAAATTTTGGTATCGAAACAACTCTAGCCCATACTATGTATATGTGCTATGTGCCCCTGTCAAAGACAAAAATTATTCCATCCTGAAGTAAATAAAACCTTGTTGATTTTTGGGGGTTAAATAGGACACGGTGAAGGCAAACCCCGAAAGGGAGTTGGGGTGACCTGGTGAAGCAAAAAGGAAAGTACAGCTCTTCGCTGTTTAGGGCGTTGGGAGAGTACCTCACTTTGCCTGTTCACCTTTGGTCACAAAGGAGGGATTTGTGAGAGACAGCATTTTTGAAAATCGTAGCACACATTTTTGTCCACAAGATGGCCGCTATCCAGAAGTGTGTGTTAGGTCACTGTGAAGGGGGAGAGAGGGATTAGGTTACAGGTTTTAAATCTACCTATGAACTCAAAGTTGAAGTTAGCAAACTACTCCCATCTTGGCAAGGAGCCAATTACCTTTTCTTAAGGAACACCCCTTATGTGATGTCATGTCTACTATTTAAGTGAATGGAACTTGAATAAAGGGTCTCTTAGCTTGGGGGATAAGAAGTGCTTTGAATGGAACCAACTTGTGTCTGGTCTCATTATGAAAGCAGTATGGTGTACACATCTATTTATTTGGCACCACACAAAGAAGATGAGAAGCGCATAAATTGCGCTAACAACCTCATCTCTAAACTACTGAGAAGTCATAAACACTTACTTAAAGGGGTTTTGCCACTTCAGCAAATAGCATTTATTATTCAGAGAAAGCTTTCATGGTTATGACCACCCTGCAGTCCAGCAGCATGGCTGTGCTTGAACACTATAGAAAAAGTTACCAGCTTAGGCTACTTTCACACTGGCGTCTTATGCTGATCCGTCATGTATCTGCACAGACGGATCCGCACTGATAATACATCCGCATGCATCCGTTCAGAACGGATCCGTTTGTATTATCATGAACATAGGCAAAACGGATCCGTCTTGAACACCATTGAAAGTCAATGGGGGACGGATCCGTTTTCTGTTGTGTCATATTGTGTCAAAAACTGATCCATCCCCATTGACTTACATTGTATGTCGGGACGGATCTGTTTGGCTCAGTTCCATCAGACGGACACCAAAACGCTGCAAGCAGCATTTTGGTGTCCGCCTCCAGAGCGGAATGGAGACTGCACGGAGCCAAACTGATGCATTCTGAACGGATCCTTATCCATTCAGAATGCATTGGGGCAAAACTGATCCGTTTTGGACCGCTTGTGAGAGCCCTGAAACGGATCTCACAAGCGGATCCAAAAACGCCAGTGTGAAAGTAGCCTTACATGAGCTCCCACAGTCCAGGCAACCAGAGAGGCTGCCATTTTTTCCTACAGTGTGCAAGCACGAGCACCACTGCTGGATTACAGGGTGGTTGTAACCCCTGGATACCAGAAGTGTATAATGTGAAAGAAAAATTAACCAAGCCAGCAAAGGAGACAATATGGACAATCACAATATGAATTGGTTCATTTTTTCAAAACATTATATACTGCTCGTTTCCATGGTTACAGCCTCCCTGTAATCCAGCAGTGGTGGTGGTGCTACACTACAAGAAAAAATGCCAGCCTCTCTGGTAGCTGGGACCATGGGAGCTCACGTAAGCTGGTACTTTTTTCTATAGTGTACAAGCACAGCCATGCTGCTGGACTGCAGGGTGGTCATAACCATGGAAACTTCTCTGCATAATAAATACTATTTGCTGAAGATAAGAACTGAGCTATAATAAGTGTTTTAATGTCAGAGAGCTAAAAAGACCCTCAGCTCCTCAACTGATGGATCAGAGAGAAAATCCATAGGCTGCTGATAGAACATCTGAGATATATACAGAAAAAAGGGCTCCATATTTTTAATAAAGACCAATTGAAAAAATGATTTTTAGCTTAAAATGAGTGAATAATTAAAAAAAAAAAAAAAGCCCCCAAAGGTGTACAAAGTCTTTAATGAAAATGCTTACTTTTGTGGTATTAGGAACTCTTATCCATTCACTCTATAGGTATTTTCAGCAGTTTATCCAAAGCTAGGTGTTTTTAGAAATAACATAAATGTGGCAATTCCTATAGGCTGACAACCAATTTACCGAAGAACCAATGAATCGCTGGATTTATTCTGTCAACCTAACTTTTCTTCACTTTCAGTCACTATATGATGGTTTCCTGCAAAACATTTTATTCAGAGCTAGATTTGGTGAAGAACAGCAGAACTGTGGCAATTTCTACAAACCCGTGTTAACCTTGCTATAGAAGTATTGAACTGCTGAGTATGTTTTATTCCCTTGTTACTCTCACTGGTCTTTTCTTTTAATTACCGTATTTTTCGCTTTATAAGACGCACCCGATGATAAGACACACTTAGGTTTTTGAGGAGAAAATAAGAAAAGAAAAATTCTGAACCAAAAGGTATGCTTTTGGTGGGTTTTGAACTAATGGTGGTCTGTGGATGGCACTTACGGGGGATCTGCGGATGGCACTTATGGGGGATCTGTGGATAGCACTTATGGGCGCATGCCTCCGTCATGCACCTCCTGCCCCGCCTCCCTGCTTCATTTATAAAGTGGGAGGAGCAGGCAGACGGGGCAGGAGGCGCATGATGGAGGGAGAGATGTTAAGCTCAAGCTGCCGGCGCGGCGGCGAGTCTGCATGCCACCGTAGTTAGTAAGTACTAGAGAAGGGTTTGGGCTACTTTTACAAAGATGAAGCTTTACATGAATATGGTATACTTTACAGCTATGTGCGGGGCCAGTGTATTAGAGTAGAGTCACTGCACCGGCCCCGCTGCCAGTGTCCCCGCCTTCTCCCTCCCTACTGATACTTCGCAGGCCGCGCTGGGCACCATAGTGGCCAGCGAAGTATCAGTGTTCGTTTTATAAGACGCACAGTCATTTTCCTGCCACTTTTGGAATACGGTACTTCTTCTCTTCAGCCGGTAATGTTCATATATCATTAACAGCTCTGTATCCCTTCCTCCCAGTTCTGCTCCTCAGCTAGTCACTCACTTAAGGCTCCATGTGAGAGAAGCACAGGGAATTATCATGATTGACAATGCTGTGTGCTTCTGCATGGCCTTTCTGTAACGGAGTCATATTGACAGCTTTATGTCAGTATGATTCTGTTACAGAAAGGTCAGACAGAGGCACACAGCACTATCAATCATGATAATGCCATGCGCTTCTAAGTCCAGAACACCGATCCCTCTCTCACACAGAGCATCATTCCCACAAGGTACACGCTCGTGTGAAAGAGCCCTAAGGGTGCTGCCACATGTTTATGGTTTTTAAGTCGTTTTTGAAGCCAAAACCAGGAGTGTATTCAAAAAAAAAAGTTGCATCTGTTCTTAAAGGGGTTGTCTGCTTTTTACTATTGATGACCTGTCCTAAGAATAAGTCATCCAGATCAGATCGGCGGGGGTCCCACTACCGGTACCGTTGCGATTAGCTGTTTAAAGAGAAGGCAGTGCTCGTACAATCTCTGCCTTCTCTGCTCTGTTTACCTGTTTGCTACCAACTGCAGTGGTGAGCAGGTGTAATTACGAGTATGGCGCCCCCTATCACTTCTATAGGACGGCTCTCTAGTATTCACTTGAACAAGTCCCATAGAAGTGAATGAGGATGCCATACTTGTAATTACACCTTCTCAACACTGCAATTGCTGCAGCGAGAAGGTAAACAGAGCAGAGAAGGAAGTGCTCATACTAGGCGCTGCTTTCCATTCAAACAGCTGATTGGCGGGATGAAGGGAGTAAGACCCACATGATCTGATATTGATGACCTATCCTGAGGATAGATCATCAATAGTAAAAAAAACTTTAATACTTACCCTTTAATACTTTATGGTTCACACCTCACTTTGTCTTGCAAAAAGTGAATAAAGTGAAAGTGTGGCAGCACCCCCCTGTTTCCTAGTCAAAATTCAACAAAATTCATCCTCACTACAGTAGCTTCAAATTAAATCAATCAATGGGAGCTGTGCTGGCATGACAATCTCAGTCCACTATAAAATTGACAAGGCTGTCTGGTTTCAGGGCAGGAACTATTGCTGAACAGCTGATTGACAACGGTGAGGGGTGTCGGACAACCCCTTTCAGGAGTCAAGAAGCATCTGAACTGTATTTCTGTCTTGCTGCTATGTGGAGTGAATTTTAATGTTTACTATTCTGGAATAAAGTTATGATTACTTCTTAATGGAGTTTTTCAGGCTCCTGGTATTGATGACCTATCCACATTTTACTGGAATGTGACAATAAATCACAGCAAGATTATCTAAAAGTGAGTGTCGGTCTCTTCTCTTCTTATCTTTATGGGATGCCAGCTCTGAGACACACGCACCGCTTCTCTACTTCACCGCAGTGCCGATCGACATATTGTATCGCTATCCTTAGGATAGGTCATTAATATCCGATTGGTGAGGCTCTGACACCCTGCCCCAACACCAATCAGCTGTTCTCTGCAGCCTTCGACACTGGGACTAGCACTGTGAACGGAACAGGAAGCACAGCTTAGCTCAAAGGGTAATGGTCATGTTTGGTTACTGCAGCTCAGCTCCTATTCACTTCAATGGGAGCTGAAGTGAAGTAACGCAGGAGGGCCACTACAATTTGAATGCAGCTGTGCTAGTCCTAGTGCCGAAAGCTGCAGAGAATGGCTGATTGTTGAGGGTCCGTTGTTCAAACCCTCACCGATTGGATATTAAAACTTTTTATGCTCCCTGCCTTTCCAGAGCCATAACTTTTTTATTAAAAAGTGGGAAAAAAATCAGTTGTTTTTTTTGTCGCCATATTTTGACCCCTATAACTTTTTTTAAATTATGTGTACAGAGCTGTAAGGGGGGCTCATTTTTTGCGGGGCGATTTGAAATTTTCAATTGATACCATTCTGGGGTGTGTATGACTTTTTGATCACTTATTATTTAAGTTTTTGTAGAAAATGAAGTGACCAGAAACGGCGAATCGGCCATTTGGATATTAAAACTTTTTACGCTCCCTGCCTTTCCAGAGCCATAACTTTTTTATTTGTCTGCTCACATAGCCTCATGAGGGCTTCTTTTTTGCAGGACAAGTTGTACTTTCCAACGCCACTATTTAATATTGCATATGATGTAGTGGGAAGCGGGCAAAAATTGGGGTGAAATTGCAAAAAAAAAGCAATTCCACCACAGTTTTAAGTTTTTTTATTTACGACGTTCGATAAAACTGACCAGTTACTTTTATTCTACAGGTCAGTATGAATCCAGCGATACCTTATATGTATAGTTTTTCTTTCGTTTTGGCAGTAATAAAAAAATTAAAAAGTGGGAAAAAAATCTTTTTTTTTTTTTGTCGCCATATTTTGACCCCTATAACTTTTTTGTAATTATGTGCACAGAGCTGTAAGGGGGGCTCATTTTTTGCGGGGCGATTTGAAATTTTCAATTGATACCATTCTGGGGTGTGTATGACTTTTTGATCACTTATTATTTAAGTTTTTGTAGAAAATGAAGTGACCAGAAACGGCGAATCGGCCATTTGGACGCTTTTTTCCGTTTTGCTGTTTGCCGTATGGGGAATATATTTTTATACTATGGGCGTTTTCGCACATTGCAACACGTTTTTATAGTTCCCGCTATACACGCTCCTCCGATCGCCACACGGAGGAGCCGGAGCACAACTGAAAGCGAAAGCTTTCGGTTTTCAGCTCGCTCCGATGCCGTGGTCAGGATTGACCACTGCATCTGAGGGGTTAAATGTCCGCGATCGGCATTACTGCCGGCTGCAGACATTAGCCGCGGGTGTCTGGTATAGCAAGAAGGCATGAGTGTGCGCCATCTTTAAACACACGCCGATGATGTACATGTATGTCATCGGTTGTGAAAGGGTTAATGATCTATCAGAGGATCAATATCAGGACCCTGGAAACCCCCTTTAACGCCCAGGAATCTGAATAAGCTCTGCCAACACAGTTCTGAAGAATGATCTGTGTTTGCAGGGGAGAGAGGAGAGACAAGGTGAGTAGGAACTGTGTTTTTTTTTTTTTTTAACAGAGAGAGCACAGAGGGCATTTCTACCATGGAGAGGGCACAGAGGGCAATATTACTACAAAGGTGAGAACAAAGGACATTACTACTACAAAGGGGGCACAGAGGGCATTACTATCATAAGGGGAGCACAGAGGGCATTACTATCATAAGGGGAGCACAGATGGCATTACTACCATAAAGAGGCACAGAGGGCATTACTACTATAAAGTGGGCACAGAGGGCATTGCTACTATAAAGGGGGTATAGAGGGCATTGCTACTATAAAGGGGGCACAGAGGGCATTGCTACTATAAAGGGGGCACAGAGGGCATTGCTACTATAAAGGGGGCAGAGGGCATTGCTACTAGAAAGGGGGAAGAGAGGGCATTACTACTATAAAAGCGCACAGAGGGCATTACTATTATAAAAGTGCACAGAGGGCATTACTACTATAAAGGGGACACTGAGGGCTTTACTACTGTGAAAAGGGCACAATAGGCATTATTATTGTGAAGAGGGCACAATGGGCATTACTACTGTAAAGGTGGCACAATGGGCATTACTACTGTGAAGGGGCACAGTGGACATTACTACTGTGAAGGGGACACAGTGGTCATTACTGCTATGAAGGGGGCACATGGGTATTACTACTGTGATATGCACTAGTGTTCCCTGTGGTTTTACATAGGACTGCAGGTAACACTACCACATTATCAGCACTAGTGTTATCTGTGGTTTTACATAGGACTGCAGGTAACACTACCACATTATCAGCACTAGTGTTATGTAGTTTTACATAGGACTGCAGGTAACACTACTGTATTTTCTGTACGCACATAGCCATCACTGTATTATCTGTTCTGTTACAAAGGACTGCAGGTAACATCTACTACAGTATCTGTACTCAGAGATTTATCACTGTGTTACCTGCGGTGTTACATAGGATTGCAGATGATATCAATAACATTATCTGTACCACCCCAGATCTGGCAGGACCGTCTCGGAATTCGGTGGCTACTTGGCGTTCATACTATTTTTTTATGGGGGGGGGGGGCAATAAAATTTTTGCCGCAGGCAGCAGAAGAGCTAGAATCGGCCCTGGTGACCTGTAAAAAGTGACCACTTTTTTGGGTGCAAAACACCTTAATTGCCCTAGTGACACAGAAATATAATAGTTAATCTGTTAATTGCGTCGGTGACACATAACCTTTTTTTGGGGTGCAAAACACTTCCATTGCCCTGTAACACGGAAATACAATAGTTCATCAGTCTGTTAATTGTGTCGGTGGCACATAGCTATTTTCTATTTGGGTGCAAAACTCTTCGATTGCCCCTGTGACACGGACATACAATAGTTAATCAATCAGTTAATTGTGTCGGTGACACAAAGCAATTTTTGGGGGTTACAATTTCTCCTGTCACATCCATCTTATTGTAATAGCAGAGTAAATCAGTCTGTCAATTGTGTCTGTGACACAAAGCAATTTTTTTTTTTTTAAATAACACATTTTCATCTGTCTTACTGTAAAAGGATAGTTAATCAGTCTGTTAATTTTGTCGGTGACATAAAGGCATTTTTTTGGGTTCCAAGGTCCACCGTTGCATCCGTCTTACTGTAATGGGAGAGTTAATCTGTTAATTGTGTTGGTGACCTACAGCCATTTTTTTGGGTGCAAAACACTTCACCCGTGACACAGAAATACAATTGTTTGTCTGTCAGTCAATTTGGTGGACGACCATAAAAAAAAAGGAGAGGTGCATCATCTAGGGGACGTGGCTGAGGTCGTGGCTCTGCTGGTGTCAGTGGAGCTTCTGCTGTAGGGAGACGACAATGTCGATCTGTGCCATCTACGCTTCCAAATTAAACACCTTCTTCTGGAGCACGCAGGCGACAGGAGATCCTACGTCATTTTGAAGGCCCGAATACCGTTCTTCAAATGGTGAGGCCAGAACAAGTAGAGGCGGTAGTAGATTGGATGGCTGAGAGTGCCTCCATTTCATTTACACTGTCTTCCACCTGGTCCACTGCTGAAAGTGCAGAGTTGGCACAGGCGGTCCACGGGCATCTGTCTTCCACCTCAACTCCTGCTGAGCCCGAAGTCATGCAGAAGTCACTTATGCTTTTTGATGACTCTGCTGGCGGGGTTTCTGTGGACCATCCACCTAGCCCTGCCCCAGAAGTGGAAGAGATTGAGTGCATTTATGCCCAACCACTTATGTTTGAGGATGAGAATGTGGGAGGACCGCTGCAGAGCGTCTCTGCTGATGATGACGAAACACAGTGGCAACTGCTGTGGCTTTCTGCAATGTGCAGAGCGGCCAGGAGGGCAGGGGTGAGGAGTGTGTAGAAGATGATAAGGTCCTAGACCTCATATAGCATCCAGGTCATCAGAGTGACATGTGCAGTTCCGAGTAAGAGGTGGGTGTCTCGCAGCGCCAGCCATACAGCGGCTGGGCGGTACCCAATAAGCCTGCTACTGCCCAACGCGCCAAGGCACAAAGCACATCAAAGCAAGGTCAAAGGAGTTACCTGGCGTGGCAGTTCTTCAGACAATGTACCGACGACAAGACACGAGTGGTTTGCACGCTGTGCAATTAGTGCTGAAGAGAGGCATAAATGTTCTAAATCTGAGCACCACCAACATGACCAATCATCTACAGTAACTGCAAAGCATGAGCTGCAGTGGAGTGGACAGAAGAAAAACCACAAAAGACCTGAGGCTACTCCTGCTCCCTCTTCTGCTGCGGTCTTGGCCTCTTCCTCCCCGTCTGGAGCGACAGGGTGATCTGGCAGCCTTCAAAGTGAGGATGTGACAGCAACACCACCAGTGTCACTGAGCATATCCACACTGTCCCATGGAAGTGTTAAGCTGTCCATCCCTCAAACACTGGAGAGAAAGAGGAAGTACCCACCTACTCACCCACGAGTCCTGGCCCTGAATGCGAGTTTTTCAAAATTCCTGGCCTTTGAAATGCTGTCATTCCATCTGATGGAGACGGAGAGTTTTAAAAATTTAATGACAGCGGCTGTCCCAAGGTATGTGGTTCCCAGCCGCCACTAGAGTTGTTTCAAAACCAAAATTTTGATTCGGTTTCGATACCTCCAAAAAATATTGCGATAGTAAATATTTACTTTTTTTGTTTACTTTTTATTTAATAACTATTTCCCTCCTTAGGGGCCAGAACCTGGGATCTTTTAATCTCTTCTCCTATTCACCCTTATAGATCTCTATCAGAGTGAATAGGAATCTCAAACTCTGTGCATAGTGCCCACAGCAGCAGGGAACTGACCATGGCAACCAGGGCTTCAATAGCGTCCTGGCTGCCACGGTAACATGGAACTACCACTGTACCACCAATGGAGGGGACCCTGTGGCCACTGCCACCAATAATTTTAATACTGGGGGGGCAAGACACTTAGTAATAAATGAGTTCCCCTCTCTGACCTGTGTTATGTATATAGGTCACTTTGCCAGTGTCTTCAGCTGCCCCTGATTCAGAGTAGATGGACAAGGCTTTTTCTTTTCCATGCTCCCAGCCTAACTCCCATTGGCTTCCCCACACACGTTGTACCGGCCGGAGCTGCAGGCGCTGACAGGGAAAGCAATGAGACACGGCCGCTATACCTTTTAATACCACGCGAAAAAAAAAAAGACGTCAAAAAAGCCTTGTGCATTCCACATTTTATGAAATGTCCGGCCTATGATGGAACAGTCCTATCCAATGAGACACGGCCGCTATCAGAAAAGTGCGGTGGAGCAGAAAAGAAAAAGCCTACACACTGTCCTGCTCAGCGCCGGGGATTCTAGACTACTTTATGAGTTCAGGCAGGGAGCTCACAGGAGAAACCCAGCAGCGGCTGGTAGTGAAGAGTTCTGTAATGATGGCAGCACGGGGGGAATTGTGTTTATATAACCTCATTGCAGAAAGACATTGCTGGCACCCGACCTGACAGGGAGCTGCAGATCCGCAGCATTTAATCCCTCAGGTGCCGCACCTGAGGGGGTTAAATGCCGATCGCAGCTCCCTGTCAGATGTCGGGTGCTAGCAATGTCTTCTGCAATGTATTAAACGTCCCTTTTTATTGGTTGCAGCAGTAGCAGCACGAGGGAAGGGAGGGAGGGACTGCCTCCTCCTCACTGTGCTGCCGGACTGAACATGGAGCGCTGAGAGCAGCACCATCCAAAGTATCGAGAAAAGGCAGATCCCGGTATCGTATCGATACCAGGACAAAAGTATCAATTGGGTATAGAAAATTCGATACCCGAAACAACCCTAGCCGCCACTACTTTTCCAGGTGGGCTGTGCCTGCCCTACATGAACAAGTAGCGGAAAAAATCAAGTGTGCGCTGCGCAACGCCATAAGTGGCAAGGTTCACATAACCAGCGATACATGGACCAGTAAGCAGGAACATTATATTGCTCTAACTGCACGCTAGGTAAATGTAGTGGAGGCTGGGCCCGAGGCGGAAAACGGTTTGGCGATATGTCAGAGCTGCTGTAGAAATTGAGGGGTGTTTGTGCGCGCTTTCGGCATTCTCACCCTGATGCTGCTCGCCTGTCTGCGCTACAGCGTAACTTCTGCTTCCCGCTCACTGCCTAATATGCGACGTACCAAGGTAGAACTCCACCTTGCACATGCTGGAGAGACTCTGCGAGCAGCAGCAGGCGATAGTGGAGTTTCAGATGCAGCACACACGGGTGAGCTGCTCTGCGGAACAGCCCCACTTCACCACCAGTGAGTGGGATGTGTGTGCTGTGTTGCACTGTTTCGAGTACTCTACCAACATGGCTAGCACCGATGACGCCGTCCTCAGTGTTACTATCTCACTACTATGTCTCCTTGAAAAAAGCTTTGGATGATGATGTGGCATAGGAGGAAGAGGAGGAGAAATAGGAATCATTCCCACAGTTATTAGGCCAGTCAACAGGTGGCTTAGAGGGTGGGTTCCTGCACCAACAGCGGCCAGGTACACAACTGTCCAGCCAGGACACATTTTTGGAGGATGAAGAGGATCCGCGTTCACAGCAGGGTGACACCCAAATCAGCTCACAGGCATCACTGGAGCAGAGCTGGGGGGATACAGAGGACACAGACAATACAGCTTCCATCGAGGACAGCTTGTCGTTGACTCTGAGCAGCCTGGCACACATGAGCGACTGCATACTGCAGTGCCTGCGCAACAGCAGTTGCCCTCATTCTTACCAGTGCTGATTAGTGGGTGGCCATCATGCTGGATCCCGCTACAAGGACAACGTTCCGTCTATACTTGCGTCACTGGAACGAGATCGGAAAATGCGCGAGTACAAGCGCATGCTGGTAGACGCGCTACTGAAGGAGTTCCCACCTATCAGCGGGGGCTCAGTGAAGCAGGAGGCGGATAAGGAAGTCGCCAACAATAGCTGGGGCACTGCCACCACCTCAGAAGGGAGGGTTAGCATGGCCGAAATGTGGAAAAGCTTTGTCAGCATGCCACAACATCCAGCACCAGCATCTGATGACACCATACTGACTGATGGGTCTGCCCCATTTCTTCTGGGTCTCCAAATTTGGCACATTGCCTAAGCTTACCCTTTACGCCTTGGAGGTGCTGTCTGAACGTGTGTTTAGCATGGCGGGGCGGGGGGATTACGAACAGGCGCATCCACCTGCCCACAGAGAACGTTTACAAGCTCACGTTCATTAAAATAAACCAAGCATGGATCCCATAGGGCTTGGGCAGACTAGAGAGGTATACCGGCCGCACCCAGCCACTGTTACACTCCAACGCACTTTGTGCTCTCTCTTTGCTATTTTCCAATGTTTTGGGGCCTTCAAAAACAAAGATAAAATGTAAGAAAAAAATAAATTAAATTGTTGGCTATCTCTTCTGCCTCCTCCATCCCTCGGACTTCCACCTCCTGGCTCAAGATTATTATGTCCGATATTGGCAGAGTAGAGAAGTATACTGGCTGCACCCAGCCATTGTTATACTCCAGCACTTTGTGCTTTTTCATACTGCTTTGGGGCCCCCACAAACCCAAAAAAACTAAATTTAAGGGGGAAAAAAAATGTGTTGGCTATTTCTTCCGTACACCGCCATGTCCGCCTCCTCCTTCACTCAGACCTGCACCTCCTGGCTCAAGGTTATTATGTCTTATATTGGCAGAGTAGAGAAGTATACTGGCCGCACCCCAATATGGCTAAAGGTCACTGACAGAATTGACAAATTTAAAAAAACTAAATAGAAACAGTTTTCCTTCCACCTACACCCCCACGTCCACCTCCTCCTCCTCTACTCGGACCTCCCCCTCCTGGCTTAAGATTATTATTTGCTTATATTGGCAGGGTAGAGAAGTATACCGGCCGCACCCCAAAACATAGCTATAGGGCACTCACAGAATTAAAAGACAAAAATTTTTTTTTTTTTAAAACCCCCCAAAAACAGCGTTGGCCTCCTCCTCTGCCACTTCCACCTAAACGTCTACAGACTCCTTAACTTCCTACTCCACTTGGAACTCCGCCTCATGGTTCAAGTTTATTTTATATTTTTATGTATTTTATGTTCTTTTAAGTAACATAGTAACATAGTATATAAGACCGAAAAAAGACATTTGTCCATCCAGTTTAGCCTGTTTCCTACAAGTTGATCCAAAGAAAGGCAAAAAACCCCTGTGAGGCAGAAGCCAATTTTCCCCACTTAAGGGGAAAAAAATTCCTTCCTGACTCCAATCAGGCAATCAGAATAACTCCCTGGATCAACGACTCCTCTCTAGTAGCTGTAGTAGCTGTAGCCTTTATTACACTCCAGAAATAAATCCAGTCCCCTCTTGAATTCCTTTATTGTACTCACCATCACCACCTCCTCAGGCAGAGAGTTCCATAGTCTCACTGCTCTTACAGTGAAGAATCCTTTTCTATGTTTGTGTACAAACCTTCTTTCCTCCAGACGCAGAGGATGTCCCCTTGTCACAGTCACAGTCCTGGGGATAAATAGATGATGGGACAGATCTCTGTACTGACCCCTGATATATTTATACATACTGTAGTTATTAGATCTCCCCTCAGTCGTCTTTTTTCTAAAGTGAATAACCCTAATTGTGATAACCTTTCAGGGTACTGTAGATCCCTCATTCCAGTTATTACTTTAGTTGCCCTCCTCTGAACCCTCTCAAGCTCTGCTATGTCTGTCTTGTTTACAGGAGCCCAGAACTGTACACTGTACTCCATGTGTGGTCTGACTAGTGATTTGTAAAGTGGTAGGACTATGTTCTCATCACGGGCGTCTATGCCCCTTTTGATGCAACCCATTATCTTATTGGCCTTGGCAGTAGCTGCCTGACACTGGTTTTTGCAGTTTAATTTGCTGTTTATTAAAATTCCTAGATCCTTTTCCATGTCAGTGTTACCGAGTGTTTTACCATTTAATATGTACGGGTGACTTGCATTATTCCTTCCCATGTGCATAACTTTACATTTGTCAGTGTTAAACCTCATCTGCCATTTTTCTGCCCAAGCCTCCAATCTATCCAGATCCCTCTGTAGCAGAAAACTGTCCTCTTCAGTGTTAATTACTTTACACAGTTTAGTGTCATCTGCAAAAATAGATATTTTACTGTGCAGGCCTTCTACAAGATCATTAATAAATATATTGAACAGAATAGGGCCCAATACAATATAAGTAATTTCCCTATCCACATTTGTTTGCAGGGCAACTGTACTGCTCTTACATCCATGTTGGATCCTTTTGCAGCCCTCTAGCCCTTTCTATGGCTTATTTACAGCAATTTTTCAGCCCCAAAGTTCGGGTCCCCATTGACTTACAATACAATAAAGGAATTCAAGAGGGGACTGGATTTATTTCTAGAGTGTAATAATATTACAGGCTACCGCTACTAGAGAGGGGTCATTGATCCAGGGAGTTATTCTGATTGCCTGATTGAAGTCGGGAAGGAATTTTTTTCCCCTTAAGTGAGGAAAATTGGCTTCTGCCTCACAGGGGTTTTTTGCCTTCCTCTGGATCAACTTGTAGGAAACAGGCCGAACTGGATGGACAAATATCTTTTTTCGGTCTTATATACTATGTTACTATGTTACTTCAATGGGGTTTGTTGTTTGGGGTCAAGTTTGGAACCCGAACCAGAACATCCACCGGTCTGCTCATCACTAATCATCACTGAATTTTATTGGATACTGGAAAAAAAAATAGCAAAAACACCAATAATATGCATGTCATGGATAACTTTTTTTTGATTATGTGAATTCAGAGCAGTTTCTGTGCAAAGATATCTTTGTACAAAGTGAAAATAAACCTACTTTGAAAAGTTGACTGTCACTGCACCTTTTCTGCACAATGCCTAGGTTCCTGAGTTGGGTTCCCAGTTGAGTCAACATATGACTATAGAGGTTCTCCAGGCTTGTGCCTGGTGTGCAAAGATTAAGGCAAGACTTTTGCACTTCCAGTACAGACTGATACAATTCTTCTTGTGCAGCAGAAAACCTTTAAAATAAAAAAAATAGGAAAAAAGTTTGTATAGTGAATAAGATTTTACAAACAAATGAAGATCCAATTTAATTTCTCTGCAAAACAGTATGTGGAAGGAATTAGCAAAGTGTAAAGTGTAACTGGTAATTTTTTTTTTTTTATAAATAAATTATACAAGTGAATATTAGAGAAACATTATAATTCATGTTATTAAAGAAAGGCGCTTCTCTTCTCATCAGGCTCTACCTCCCCAAAGCCCCCCCAAGAAAAAAAAAAATCTATTCACCGGTCCCATCCCTCTTCAGTGAAGACGGGCTGCCTACTCAATGAAGGATAAAATTGCATAAAAGTCTATGGAAAGGGGAGAAGGAATGGGCAGAGACAGAGATACTGCTGCTATTTTGTATGGGGTTTACTGTCTAACTTTACTGCTGAATTTGCATTTAAACTGCTCAGTACTGCTGAGTAGTCACTTCAATTACTGCTGCTGCTTCTGAAAGTGTGCTACAGGGAGTTAAAAAGTAGGATCCCCCTTTTTAGCCATGTCCTGTGCATAGCAGACATGATACCAGCTAGTCTCCAGCCACCAGCTCATAAAAAAAATTACAGATTACATAACAAAAATTACAATTTTTTTGTTCGATGCAAGCCATTAAAAATAGTGTAATTCCTCATGTGCACCCACATGTTAGCTTATTCCAAAAAATTACCTGAAACGACAGTATAACTGAAAACATAGGTGCAGATGTATCATTAACCCCTTCACGTCCAGCGTACATGTACAGCGTTCTGATCTGGAGAGTGCAGGAATTGCGTGCACTCGATCAGTGTCAGGGGCCCGGCTGTTCCTGACAGCTGAGCCCCTGCTGTATACGCCGGCATTGATGAATCCACTGTTGCTGGAGCATTAACCCATTGTATGCCGTGGTCAGACTTATGGGGAGAGGGGGCTCCCTCTCCGTCCCCATCAGGTCCTCGTGCTGTGGTGACAGGGACCCAATGTCTGCTATGGCAGCCTAATGCCTTTCACAGGCACTGGAGCCAGCCTCTAGGCTGGGTCTCATAATCGTTATGTCAATGTATTACACTGATAATGCATTACAATACAGGATGTATTGTAAGGCATTGCAGAGAAGATCAGAACCCCAGAAGTCCCATGGTGGGACAAAAACAAAAAGTAAAAAACAAGTGAATTTTTTTTTTTTAACCTAACAGTTAAACTGTTTAACCTAACCTTTAAACCTAATAAAAATATAAATGTTTCAAGTAAAAAAAAAAAAAAAAAAGCGCCCCTTTCCCATAATTCATAAAAAATTGTAAAAAATAGCTAAAAAAAGAAAAATAGACATACTGGGTATCGCCGCGTCCGTAGCGACTGGCTCTATAAAAATATCCTGTGATCCACCCTGTCAGGTAAATGCCATAAAGAAACAAAATAAATATGGTGCCCAAACAGCCATTTTTTGGTCACCTTCCCTCATGAAAAGTACAATACCATGCGATCAGAAAGTCACCCCAAAATGCACCCCAAAATAGTACCAATAAAAGCTTCACTTCATCAGACAAAAAATGATTTGAATGGTCAAAGGTGTACAGAGGAACACGGGCAGGAACACACCCAAAGCCGTAACCGCTAGCAACCAGCCTACACAAGAGATCCGCAGCCAGGGAGCGAGCAGCGGCTTCCCGACAACATAGTAACGGTGAACCGCACCGTGACATTACCTCCCCCTCCACTCTCCCTCCGGAGAACGACATGCATGCCACGGTCTAATTGGACATACATGCTGACACCCCATTGCGGAGGAAACAAGCACAGGGACAAAAACCATAAGGTCAACGGGTACACAGGTACACGGGCGAGCTCACGTGTAACGCCGCAGCCAGCACGCTGTCCCTAGCAACCAGCCAACACAAGAGATCTGCAGCCAGTACGCTAGGGTGAGCAGCCAGCCTCCACGACTATAGTCACGGTGAGCCGCACTGTGATATTACCTCCCCCTCCACTCTCCCTCCGGAGAACGACATGCACACCTAGAACTGATAGGCGAACATGCTGAAACCCCCCTCCGGAGGTAACAAGCACAGGCACACAAACCATAAGGTCAAAGGGTACACAGGAACACGGACGAGCTCACATGTAACGTTGCAGCCAGCACGCTGTCCCTAGCAACCAGCCTACACAAGAGATCCACAAGCAGTACGCTAGGGTGGGCAGCCAGTCTCCACGACTATAGTCACGGTGAGCCGCACCGTGATATTACCTCCCCCTCCACTCTACCTTCGGAAAACGACATGCACACCTAGAACTGATGGACGAACATGTTGACACCCCCTTCTGGAGGTAACAAGCACAGGGACAAAAACCATAAGGTAAAAGGGTACACAGGTACACTGGCGAGCTCACATGTAACGCCGCAGCCAGCATGCTGTCCCTAGCAACCAGCCTACACAAGAGAACCGCAGCCAGTATGCTAGGGTGAGCAACCAGCCTCCACAACTATAGTCACGGTGAGCCGCACCGTGACAGTATGTCCCCCAAAATAGAACCAATGATGATCGCTACGAAAAATATGGCCATACACAGAGAAAAACATATGGTTGTCAAAAAATAAGTGGACTGGTACTCGAAAGACTGTTCAATACCAACATGGTGCCCCCAAACAAATCAATCAAAATTTGCGCTGCAAAACCAATATGCACTCCTCCAATTCTGGGTCCTGCAAACCGCCCCTACAGCAGTTTATATCCACTTATAAGGTGCTACTGTATTCAGGAGAAAACAGATAAATTAAGAGGTGCTTTTTCTCCTGTTACTCCTGGTGAAAATGAAAGATTTGGGGCTAAATCAACATTTTTTTGGAAGAAATGAAATTTTTCATTCTCACAGCCAAGTCTTTCTAAATTCTGTTAAATGCCTGTGGGGTAAAAGTTTTTAGTACACCCCTAACTAAGCTCCTTCTGGGGTGTAGATTCCAAAACTAGGTCACTTTGTGGGGTGCCTCAGGGTCTCTTCAAATACAACATGGTGCCCAAAAACCATTTCAACAAAATCTGCCCTCCAAAAACCACTCCCTCTCTTCTGACTCCTGCCATATGCCCATAGAGCAGTTTGAACAAACACAATCCCCTACTTCCATGAAGTCACCTTTGGGAGCTTAACCACTTCCAGACAGGGCCATTTCCCCCCTTCCTGACCAGGCCGAATTTTGCAAATCTGACATGCTTCACTTTATGTGGTATTAGCTTTGGAACACCTTTACTTATCCAAGCTGTTCTGAGACTGTTTTCTCGTGACACATTGTACTTCATGATAGTCATAAATTTGAGTCAATATATTTCACCTTTATTTATGAAAAAATCCCAAATTTACCAAAAAGTTAGAAAAATTAGCAATTTTCAAAATTTCTATTTCTCTGCTTTTAAAACAGAAAGTGATACCTCATACAATATTAATTAACATTCCCCATATGTATACTTTATGTTGGCATCATTTTGTAAATTACATTTTTTTTTAGACTTAGAATTTTAGCAATTCTTAAAATATTTAAGAAAATTTCCAAAACCCACTTTTTAAGGACCAGTTCAGGTCTGAAGTCACTTTGTGGGGCTTACACAGTGGAAACCCCCTATATATGACCCCATTGTAGAAACTACAGCCCTAAAGTTACTCAAAACTAATTTTACAAACTTTGTTAACCCATTAGGTGAGCCAGAAGAATTAAAGGATAAAATTTCCCTTTTTTGGCAGATTTAAAATTTTAATCCATTTTGTTCTTCAACACATCGAGGGTTAACAGCCAAACAAAGCATAATATTTATTACCCTGATTCTGCGGGTTACAGAAACACCCCACATGTGGTCGTAAAGAAAATGAGCGCCGTATGGTTTTTGGAAGGCAGATTTTGCTGAACTGGATTTTAGATGCAATGTCCTATTTGAAGCCCCTCTAATGCACCCTTACAGTAGAAACTCCCCAAAATTTACCCCATATTGGAAACTAAAGGATAAGGTGCCTGCTTTATTGGTACTATTTTGTGGTACATATGATTTTTGATTGCTCTATATTATGTTTTTTGTGAGGCAAGGTAACAAAAAAAGTCTGTTTTGGCAATGTTTTTATTTTTTAAAAACATTCATCTAACACGGTAGATCATGCACTATTTTTATAGATCAGGTTGTGACAGATGAAATGATATCAAATATGTCTACTTTGTTTCAGTTTTACATAATAAAGCATTTAAAAAAAAAAATTATGTTTTTGTGTCTCCATTTTCTGAACGCCATATTTTTTTATTTTTCAGCCAATCATCTTGTGCAGGGGCTAGTTTTGTAAAGGAAGAGTTGATGTTTTAATTGGTACAATTTCTGGGTGCATATGATATTTTGATCATGGATTATTACACTTTATGGGGTAAGGTGACCAAAAGATTGGTTGTTTTACCACAGTTTTTATTTATTTATTTTTACAGCGTTCACCTGAGGGGTTAAGTCATGTGATATTTTTATAGAGCAGGTTGTTACGGACGCAGCAATACATAATATGTATACCTTTTCTTATTTATTTAAGTTTTACACAATAATAGCATTTTTTAAAACAAAAAAATGATGTATTAGTGTCTACATAGTCAGAGAGCCATAGCTTTTTTTTTTTTTCTTTTTTTTTACCGATTGTCTTAGTTAGGGTCTAATTTTTTGCGGAATGAGGTGAGGGTTTGATTGGTACTATTTTGGGGGGCATACGCCATTTTGATCGCTTGGTGTTGCACTTTATGTGATATTAGATGACAAAAAATGGCTTTTTTGCCACTGTTTTTATTTTATTTTTATTACGGTGTTTATGTGAGGGGTTAGATCATGTGATATTCTTATAGAGCTGGTTGTTATGAATGCGGCGATACCTAATATGTCTACTTTTTTTATTTATTTCACAATAATTTATTTATTTCACAATAATATTTTAAACAAAAAATTATCTTTTAATGTCTCCATGTTCTGAGAGCTATAGTTTTTTTTATTTTCTTATGTAGGGGCTCATTTTTTGTGGGATGAGGTGACGGTTTTATTGGTTTAATTTTGTGGGACATATGCGTTTTTGATCACTTGTTGCACTTTTTGTGATAGATGACAAAAATGGCTTTTTTTTTTACACAGTTTTTATTTTTATTTTTTATGGTGTTTATTGGACGTGGTCGATCATGTGATATATTTATAGAGCCGGCCGTCACTAACGCGGCAATACCAAATATGTCTATTTTATAATTTTTTTTCCATTTTTAAATATTTTTTTTAATTACTGTAAAACCTTTTTTTTTTTTAAACGCTATTTTTTTATTTTACACTTTGAGTCGCCCAAGACCTCTGAGGGCCATTTAACTTCTTTCTTTTTTTTCACTATTGATTTCTCCTGTAACTGGGGCTGACATAGTAGCCCCAGTTACAGGGGAAATAAAGCCCCTAAAGAGGCTGTACAGCAGAGTATATTTCTGTACAGCCTCAGTGCAGGGCTGATGGAGGTCTGTGAAAGACCCGACAGCTCCTGCACACTTACCCGGCCTCGGCGGTCACATGACCACCGGCCAAGACAGGAATCACATAGCACACTGCCTGCTGTCACGATTAGCGTGCAGCTGCCATCTCTGAATGGACGTTCTAAAATGTCCATTCAGAGATAGACAACAGCCCATAGGATGTTTATATCCTATGGGCAGTCGTCAAGTGGTTAATTTGTCCCAAATCTGTGACATCTGTATTCTCTTTCCAACTCTCTACCTGATGCTTTTTGGTACATGCTGCCTCCCTCCAATAGGCAAATAACTTCTACAAGCCCCTTGTGGGGGCATTGAATAAAGACGTGTCATTTTATTCCCTATATAGGAATATCAACTCAGAGGGCATCTTTTTATAGAGCTTAGCGCAAACATGTACGTGTTCTCTACTCACATATATGTGCTTTATCAAGTCATTTGATGATTTATTTATTTTTTCATAAATACATTAATCTTCCAAATGCCCTATAATGGCTGTAATGGGACCAGCACTTTTGAATGACCAGATTTATTAATTTAAATATAAGCCTTTGGTGTTCCAGCATCTGCACTGACATTGTGTGCAGCAATATCAGTCTGCACTCACTGTGACCTAGGTGATGCATCTCAAGCCCCCTAGCAACCTCAGTATTCCCTCCATCATTAGTACATATCCCTTCGACAATGGTCGGACGTTTGCGTTATCATGGCATCGCACGTGGCATCAGACTGCGCAATGTCACGTGATAATGCACGCCACAATGATGTTGCCAAGATGAAAGATGGAGAGGGACCTGGGGATGTTTGAACGGTGGAGCACGCTCTCTCCTACTTAAACAGTGCGCAGTACACAGTACATAGGGCGAGGTTCTGGATGGGGTCACCCTTGTCAGGACAGATGTTCTGTGGTTAGGCTTTTTAGGGATTGATAGGCCATTGCCCACAGGGAACCCAGCATAAACAATTGAAGAAGAAATTACCTTCACTGTACTTAACCACTGGATATTTTGTTATACCATAACTAGACTTCAACCTTCAGCAACACAAGGTCCAGGACACGATCAAATGATACAGCGTCAGCAAAACCAAGCTGGTGGTGACAGTACCAGGTATCCTCTATTGACAAGGTAATACCTTTCCTTTAAATATTTTAAACACTATTTACTGTGCACTAAGAAGTGACACCTGGATTATTTACTAATGGCAGCTTTATTTGTTACTATTTTAATGTAATGCCATTAAAAGTTTTATATGTCCCCAATTACTGTATACTCCTGGATTTGCATAGGGTGTTCTTCGATCTGATTCCAATTTTCTGTAGTACCACTCCCAGGCGGGGACATTAGAATATATAATTGTGTAATAGAGCAGTTTACGAACACATATGGGGTATTTATGTAAACTTCAGAATCAGGGTAATAAATATTGAGGTTTGTTTTGCTGTTAAACCTTGTGCTACAGGAAAAATAGATTAACATAGATAATATGCAAAAATAAAAAAAATAATGAAATTTTAACATTTGTGAAACACCTCAGGGGTTAACAAAATTTGTAACATCAGTTTTGAATAATTTGAGGGGTGTAGCTTGTAAAATTGGGTCATTTATGGATGGTTTCTATTATGTACGCTCCTCAAAATCACTTTATAACTAAATTGGTACTTAAAAAATGGTTTTGGAAATTTTCTTAACATTTTAAAAATTGCTTCAAAAATTCTAAGCCTTCTAACATCCTAACAAAATAAAATGACATTTCCAAAATATAGTAAACATATGGGGAATGTTGACTGATAACTATTTTATGAGGTATTACTATCTGTCCTAAAAGTAGAGAAATTCAAATTTAGAAAATTATGAATTTTTTCAAAATTTTCTGTAATTTTTTTTAAATGTACAATGGATCTAATTTATTTTGTAATTGAAGGTAATAAAACACTTTAGATAGCCACTGAGTTATTTAATAAAATGTATCTGTATAGCGCCACTTGCTGTTTTTTTTTCTTATTTCTTTGTCCTGCTCAAATAAATGGCCACACATGATCAGTTTTATCCTTCAACTGGCTCGTGAGTTGTGATGCGGGGAGCATGGACATGCCCCCTTAGCTGCAGCAGTAAAAGACACTATGTTAATATCTGCATTTGTGTCTGTAAATGGCAACAAAACGTAACTGTTGGGTATTAACATCTCATTAAGGTCAGAATCTCCTAACAAGTTTTTCATCAACTGTATATTGAATGCCTGGGCATCATAAGTACCAACAAATCTGATGGTGATATTTGAAGACTTTACAATACTTTACAATATATTTTTTTTCTTCTTTTCTGCTCTCCTTGTTTCTGATAGAGCAGGACGTATATTATTTAAGGGAAATATAGCATCCCATATATATATACAGTACATTAGCTCCCTTTTGCACAAGTTGACAGCAGTAATTATCAGGAATGAACTTTTCATTCCTGATAATTGTCCACTTGTTGAAGGAGGTGAAAGCTGCATTTACAAGCAGCAAACACCTTCATTGTATGGGGGCAAGATATTGCTAGTAGGTATATATATATATATATATTGTAAGAGAGCGCAAGGGTCCGTCATTGACGGAAGGTACGTGTCACCGAGGTTCCTGGCCTCAGTGAGATAAGAGCCTGATTTGTATGTCAGCAGCAGATAGTGCTGTTGGACATTTTGGTATTTTAGCATGGCTGCAAAGCCGTTCCGGGCCGGCTCTTTCTGGGAGCAACTAAAGTGTAGGGTGGGTGGTTGCGCCCCACGTTCCAGGCCGGGTTTTGAAGGCTTGTATAAAGCCCAGCCAAGCACTGTCAGGTGTGTGGATTATCCTCCATCTGCCAGGGACGCTGTGGAAGCTCTCAGTGCAGGGAGTGAGAGTCTGCATGGAAGCCTGCACCTGGAGTTTCCTGTGGCTGAGCTGTCAGCTGGGTGTGAACAAATACCAAAACCTTACAGGTGAACTTATGCTGTGTTGTTATTTTTGCCATGTGTGAACAAGCACCAAGACTTTGTTTTTCCTTAGTGTGAATAAAACACTACTGCTTGCTTCAAATAACTGTGTACTTGCCTCTGTACTGCGTCCGCAAGCCTGTCTACCGGAGCAAATCCCCACAATATACACACACACAGTTTTGTTTTTATTACCTGTTTAGGTCCCGAGCTCATTGAGAGACCTTGGCGCGGTGCTCGGGCTTAAGACATGTCCTCCACTGTAGGACATGTTGACTAACCTCTCAATTTTAACATCAGTTTGAGGGCTTAGCAAGACCGCAGTGTGCACCTGTTTTGTCATTTGTTATTGCTATATTGTTATATTATTTATCACATCCACACTATTGCCATTTTGTGTAGGTTGCCTATTGTGGTACTTGTGGTCCGCTGCGGGCATCCTCCACCGTATGCATTTTTGCTGGGGATCCCTATTAGCAATGGGCCACAAGTGCAGGATCTGCTCCCCTGTATATATATGCACAACTGCATTTTTGGGTTGAGCACATCCTGCTTCATGCCACCTTTCAGTTGGTTATTGTATATATAATTTTTTGGAGGTGTATAAACTCCCATGTGAATGTAGCCTGTTTTCCATCCACAGGCTACATTTAGGTGCACCTGTGAGGCCTGGGCCATATCAGCCAGTCTTGGGTGGGGCTCACAGCCCTCTCCTCCCTCCCATTGCAGGCATGGTCACATGCTGGAGGTAACTGAGGAGTTTGCTGCGAGTCGGCCTAATACATTCCTGTAATTTTGCCCACTGACCCCTTGTATTGCCCATATGGCACAGGTAGGTGAGTGTTAGGTCCCGGGCTACTTGAGAGACCATGGCGCGGTGCTCGGGCTTAAGACATGTCCTCCACTGTAGGACATGTTGACTAACCTCTCAATTTTAACATCAGTTTGAGGGCTTAGTTAGACCGCAGTGTGCACCTGTTTTGTCATTTGTTATTGCTATATTGTTTATTACCTGTTTACTAAAACATATTCAAGTTATAGTTATATAATAGACATGGACATAAAGTCCAGACTTTTAGCTTTGAGGGTATCCACATTAAAATTGGATGAAGGGTTTAGGAGTTTCAGCTCCTTTACATGTGGCACCGTTTTTAAAGGGACCAGAAGTAACTGGACAATTGACTCAGAGGCTGTTTCATGGGCAAGTGTGGGCAATTCCTTCATTATTTCATTCTCAAGTAAACATGTGGTCAAAGGAGCTCTCCATGCAGGTGAAACAAGCCATCCTTCATCTGCGAAAACAGAAAAAAAAATCTGAGAAATTGCTACACTATTAGGAGTGGCAAAATCTATAGTTTGGTACATCCTGAGAAAGAAAGCACTGGTGACCTCAACAAGACCTGGATGCCCACGGAAGACAACAGTGGTGGATGATCGCAGAATAATTACAATGGTGAAGAGAAACCCCTTCATAACAGCCAACCAAATGAGCAACACTCTCCAGGATATAGGCGAATCAATATCCAAATCTACCATAAAGATAAGACTGCATAAAAGTAAATACAGAGGGTTCACTGCACGGTGCAAGCCACTCATAAGCTTCAAGAATAGGAAGGCTAGATTGGACTTTGCGAAAAAAAATAAAAAAAAATCTTAAAAAATCAGCACACTTCTAGAAGAACATTCTTTGGACAGATGAAACCAAGGTCAACCTCTACCAGAATGAAGGAAAGAAAAAAGTATGGTGAAGGCATGGTACAGCTCATGATTCAAAGCATACCACATCATGTGTAAAACACAACGGAGGCAGTGTGATGGCTTGGGCATGCATGGCTGCCAGTGGCACTGGGTCCCTAGTGTTTACTGATGATGTGACACAGGACTGAAGCAGCCGGATGAATTCTGGGGTTTTCAGAGACATACTGTGTACTCAAATCCAGGCAAACTGATTGGTCGGTGTTTCATAATACAGATGGACAATAACCCAAAACATAAAGCCAAAGCAACCCAGGAGTTTATTAAAGCAAAGAAGTGGAATATTCTTGAATGGCCAAGTCAGTCACCTGATCTGAACCCAATAGAGCATGCATTTCACTTGTTGAAGACTAAACTTCAGAAAGAAAGGCCCACAAACAGCAACTGAAAATTTAAAAAGGAGGAAACACAGCGTCTGGTGATGTCCTTGAGTTCAAGACTTCAGGCAGTCATTGCTAACAAAGTTTTCAACCAAGTATTGGAAATTAACCTTTTATTTACAATTATTTAATTTGTCTAATTATCTTTGAGGCACAGAAATAAAGGAATTGAGTTTAAAAAATGCTTTAGTTCCTTACATTTTTATGCAATCATTTTGTCCAACCCACTAAATTAATGCTGAAAGTCTGAACTTCAACTGGAAAAAAATTCGAAAAATGTTGTCTCTGTCCAAATATATATGGACCGAACTGTATATATATATATATTGTAAGAGGGTGCAAGGTACCGTGGTCGATCGCAGGTATGTGTCACCGAGGTTCCTGGCCTCGGTGAGGTAAGAGCTGGGTTTTCGTGTGTCAGCAGCAGCTAGTGCTGTTTGACACCTTGTTTTTAGTTTGGCTGCAAAGCCAATCCGGGCCGGCTCTTACTGGGAGTAGGCAAAGAGTTGGGTGGGTGCCTATTCCCCACGGTCCAGGCCGGACTTTATCCGGGCCTTTAAAAGGCAGCCTCCTCAGCAGCTGGGTGTGATTGTCCTGGAGCTGCTGTTAGGCTGTGGAATCACTTGAGTTTGGGAGTGCTGATCCATGCTGTGCTGTGTGGAGTTTTCTGAGCTGGAAGCAAGACCCCAAGCAAGGAGGAGTACAGACGGCCTGGAAGCCGGAGGTCGATCGCCTTGCGGCTGGACTGACAGCCAGGTGCGAACCTGCACCTAAAGCCTCCCAAGTGACTGGAACCTGTTTTTGACTATTTCGTTTTGCTGCACGTTTTCTGATGGGTGTGAATTAACACCAAGTGACTGTTTGCTGTGTATTTGCTACAAGTGTGAATTAAACACTGTTTGCTACACTTTCTGGACTCCGTTTTGCCTCTATACTGCACCCGCACTGCTATCTACCAGAGCGACTCCCCACATTTGGTGTCGGATGCGGGCATGCGCAGTGAGGCTGGCGTGAACGCAGAATTGTTTGCCGGTTTTATATATGCCATGCACTTGTGCTCAGCAAAACACAAAGTTGCAAACAGGAATTTCTGGCAACATGGAGGCGGCTGTGAAAGCCCTCATGGAGGCTAACGTGCAGCAGCGGGAGACCAACCAACTACTTTTACAGCACGTGATGGCGTTACAAGCTGCAGGAGCGTCCCACCACAACCATGATGCCCGGAAAGCGGTCCGTGCGGCGATCCCAAAGATGACCCCCTCGGACGACGTGGAGAGGTATCTGGCGGTCTTTGAAAAGGTGGCCGTGAGGGAGAAGTTACCCCGTGACCAGTGAGCTGAGGTGGTCGCTCCGTTCCTGGCATCCGGATCCCAACAAGTTTTTTTTGACTTAGCAGATGACCAGGCTGCTGATTACCCCACGGTGAAGGGGGAGATCCTGGCCAGGCTGGGGGTAAACGTGTTAGTCCGGGCTCAACGGGTCCACCAGTGGGACTTTAAAGCGGCTGAACCCGCCCGGCCGCAGTACTATGAGTTGCTGCACAGGTTGCAAAAATGGCTGCAGCCTGATATTCTAAGTACGACTGCTATGCTGGACCGACTGCTGGCTGACATGTTTTGGAGGGCCTTGCCTTACCCCCTTCAGCACTGGATCGGCCAGGTATCACCCACCAATGCCCTAGAAATGGTCGACATGGTGGAGCGCTATGAGGCCACCCAAAACTTGAAAGGGGGTGTTGTTGGGAGGGGCCGGTCAAACCCCGGAGGACTCCCATCCAGTCCCGACGACTGGTACCCGAAAAACCTGCTCGGGGTGTACCCCCTGTAGACCCGGCCCCGATAGTCTGCTGGCGGTGTCACGAGCCTGGCCACGTAAGGGCCGACTGTCCACAGTGGGGAGAACCCATGGAGATTAATTATGGGTACCGGGCTTCCATGTATGCCCGGAGACTGTGTGCAACCGGCACCCCCGAGACAGTAGACAATCGTCACCTGTGCCAGGTGCAAGTGGGTAATAACCTGGCAGTGGCGCTGTTGGACTCAGGGAGCCTAGTAACCCTGGTAAGTGCTGCCCTAGTACAGCCCACCCAGTATACGGGCCGGAAAGTTGGTATGGTGTGCATACATGGAGACTTAAAGGACTATCCCACTGCTGTAATGTCTCTATCCACGGCGGCCGGCACATGGACTTGTGAAGTGGCGATCTCCACAAAGCTACCGTATGAACTAATAATTGGGAGAGACTTCCCTGGTTTTCCGTCACTATGGCCTGAGATGAAAGTGACTAATAGCCCTGAGACAGGGGCAACCCTAGCAGAGTGGCCTGGTTCCAGTGGGGGGCCAGAGCCCTGGGAGCCCGAGGGGCCTGCGGTAGGGGTGACCACCACTGCTGTGATAGAGGGGGAGACACCCCCACTGAGTGTAATGGTGGGAGACATGGAGGACTTGCCACCAGGACCTGAGTTGGCAGACCTCCACGTCTCCGGAGACAATTTTGGGACCGCCCAACACCGGGACCAAACCCTAACTAGGGCCTGGGAGAATGTGGTGGAAATTGATGGTAAACCCCAGAAGCCAGGGGCTGAGTTAATATTTCCCCGCTTTGTGGTTCACCAAGAAATGTTATATCGGGTGAACCAAATCCGGGTGAATCTGTTGAACAGTTGGTGGTGCCTACAGCGTATCGCAAGCTGGTCATTGAGCTTGCCCACCAACATGTTCTTGGGGGACACCTGGGGTGGCAGAAAACGCAGGACCGCATACTGCAGCGGTTTTATTGGCCTGGTGTGTTTAAGGAGGTAGAAGAATATTGTAAATCTTGTCCAACCTGTCAGGTAAATAGCCCCCAGCCACATTTCCGTAGTCCCCTTGTGCCTCTTCCAATCATTGAGGTCCCGTTTGAGCGTATCGCAATGGATCTAGTCGGGCCTGTACCGAAGTCTGCCAGGGGCCACCAAAACATTCTGGTAGTTCTCGACTACGCCACTCGGTATCTGGAGGCGGTGCCTCTGCGACATACCTCGGCTAAGCTCATTGCCAAAGAGTTAATGGAAATGTTTTCCCGTGTGGGCCTGCCAAAAGAGATTCTGACAGACCAAGGGACCCCTTTTATGTCCAAAGTTATGAGGGAACTGTGTAAATTATTGCGTATAAAGCAATTGCGGACGTCCGTTTACCATCCGCAAACGGACGGTCTTGTCGAAAGGTTTAACCAAACTCTAAAAAATATGTTAAAAAGGGTGGTGTCTAGAGATGGGAAGGACTGGGACTTGCTTCTGCCCTATCTCATGTTCGCAGTGCGAGAGGTGCCCCAGTCCTCTACTGGGTTCTCGCCCTTCGAACTGCTTTATGGCAGACACCCTCGGGGCCTGTTGGATATCGCCAAGGAAGCGTGGGAACAGCAGCCTGTCCCCCACAAAAGTGTCATTGAGTATGTCACCCAGATGCAAGACCGGATGGAAAGGGTGTTGCCGCTGGTCCGGGAGCATATGGAGGAAGCGCAACAAGCCCAGAGTAGGGTGTACAATCGTCAGGCTCGGGTACGGGGCTTCAATCCGGGAGATCGGGTTTTGGTTCTGGTACCCACCCTTGACAGCAAGTTCCTAGCTAGGTGGCAGGGCCCCTATGAGGTGATTGAGAAGGTAGGGGAAGTAAATTACAAGGTACACCAGCCAGGGCGGCGCAAGCCGGAGCAGGTGTACCACGTGAATTTGCTAAAGCCGTGGAAGGATAGGAACGCGACCGACGACAACAGCCCCCGGCCAGGGCTTCTGGGTGAGAAGGGTCCAGCCCCACAGTTCGAGGCCTGCGAGCGGTAGCCACGGTAAAATTGCAGACAGCCTGTCTTCCAAACAAGTTCAGGAAGTCAGGGAGTTCATCAGTCGGAACACGGATGTGTTCTCGGACCTCCCTGGCCGCACGTCTCTCATCCAACATGACATCGTCACTGAGCCTCAGGCCAAGATCCGGTTAAAACCATACCGGGTACCCGAGGCTCGGCGACGGGCCATCGCGGAGGAAGTGCAATTAATGTTGAAGCTTGATGTCATTGAGGAGTCGAAAAGTGAGTGGGCCAGTCCCATAGTTCTAATACCCAAGCCGGATGGGACGTTGCGGTTCTGCAACGATTTTCGCAAGTTAAATGAAGTGTCCAAGTTTGATGCGTATCCCATGCCCCGGGTAGACGAGCTTGTTGAGAATTTAGGACAAGCCCGGTATTTTTCTGTGCTAGACCTCACTAAAGGGTACTGGCAGGTACCCTTAACGGAGTCGGCCAAGGAAAAAAACCGCTTTTGTTACCCCGCAGGGCCTGTATCACTACAAGGTATTACCCTTTGGCCTGCATGGCGCCCCCGCCACCTTCCAAAGGTTAATGGACATAGTGCTGCGACCTCATCGTCGGTACGCCTCGGCCTACTTAGATGATGTAATCATCCACAGCACCGACTGGGAAAGCCATTTGCCCAAAGTGCAGGCGGTAGTGGATACCCTGAGGAGAGCTGGACTAACCGCCAATCCAAAGAAGTGTGCGATTGGGTTGGAAGAGACCAAATATCTGGGATATGTTATTGGGTGGGGAGTCATCAAGCCGCAGGTAACTAAGGTAGAAGCCATACGTAACTGGCCCCGACCGGTCACCACCAGGCAGGTAAAGTCCTTCCTGGGAATGGTAGGGTACTACATGCGGTTTGTGCCCCACTTTGCCACAATAGCAGCGCCATTGACAGACCTGTTGAAGGGGCGAAAGTCTGGGAAGGTTAGCTGGAGTGAGAAGGCGGAGGAGGCTTTCTCCGCGTTGAAGTCGGCCCTGTGTGGGTCCCCGGTTTTGGCGACACCCGACTTCAACAGGGAGTTCGTCGTACAGACCGACGCCTCGGAGGTAGGCCTCGGTGCGGTACTGTCTCAGGAGGTCAACGGGGAAGAACATCCCGTTGTCTTCCTGAGCCGTAAGCTCAGTCCCGCCAAGTCCAGGTATAGTATAGTGGAGAGGGAGTGCCTGGCTATCAAGTGGGCACTCGAATCTCTCTGCTACTACCTGTTAGGGAGGAGGTTCCGTCTGGTGTGGTGACCGACCATTCCCCTCTCAAGTGGATGAGCCAGGCAAAGGAGAGGAATGCTCGGGTCACCAGGTGGTTCCTATCCCTGCAGAACTTTAAGTTCTCTGTAGAACACAGGGCAGGCCGCTTGCAGGGTAACGCAGATGCCCTGTCCCGCGTCCACTGCCTCATATGTGTTCACCCCCTCAGGGTTGAACAAAGGGGGGGGGTGTGTAAGAGGGTGCAAGGTACCGTGGTCGATGGCAGGTACGTGTCACCGAGGTTCCTGGCCTCGGTGAGGTAAGAGCCGGGTTTTCGTGTGTCAGCAGCAGCTAGTGCTGTTTGACACCTTGTTTTTAGTTTGGCTGCAAAGCCAATCCGGGCCGGCTCTTACTGGGAGTAGGCAAAGAGTTGGGTGGGTGCCTATTCCCCACGGTCCAGGACGGACTTTATCCGGGCCTTTAAAACGCAGCCTCCTCAGCAGCTGAGTGTGATTGTCCTGGAGCTGCTGTTAGGCTGTGGAATCACTTGAGTTTGGGAGTGCTGATCCATGCTGTGCTGTGTGGAGTTTTCTGAGCTGGAAGCAAGACCCCAAGCAAGGAGGAGTGCAGACGGCCTGGAAGCCGGAGGTCGATCGCCTTGCGGCTGGACTGACAGCCAGGTGCGAACCTGCACCTAAAGCCTCCCAGGTGACTGGAACCTGTTTTTGACTATTTCGTTTTGCTGCACGTTTTCTGATGGGTGTGAATTAACACCAAGTGACTGTTTGCTGTGTATTTGCTACAAGTGTGAATTAAACACTGTTTGCTACACTTTCTGGACTCCGTTTTGCCTCTATACTGCACCCGCACTGCTATCTACCAGAGCGACTCCCCACAATATATATATATATATATATATATCTGTACTGCATCTCATAAAATGAGTACACCCCTCACATTTTTGTAAATATTTTTTTATTTTATTTTCATGGGACAACACTGAAGATATGACACAATGTAAAGTAATCAGTGTTTGTATAACTAAATTTGGTGTGCTCTCAAAAAAACTCAACACACAGCCATTAATGTCTAAACTGCTGGCAACACAGTGAGCACACCCATAAGTGAAAATGACCAAATTGCGCACAAAGTGTCAATATTTTATGTGGCCAACAATATTTGCCAGCACTGCCTTAACTCTCTTGGGCGTGGAGTTCACTAGAGCTTCACAGGTTGCTACTGGAATCCTCTTCCACTCCTCCATGATAACATCACAGAGCTGGTGGATGTTAGAGACCTTGCGCTCCTCGACTTTCCGTTTGAGGATGCCTCACAAATGTTCAATAGGGTTTAGGTCTGGAGACATGCTTGGCCAGTCCAGCACCTTTATCATCAGTTTCTTTAGCAAGACAGTGGTCGTATTGGAGGTGTATTTGGGGTCATTATCATGTTGGAATACTGCCCTACGACCCAGTTTCCGAAAGGATGGGATCATACTCTGCTTGAGTATGTCACAGTACATGTTGGCATTCATAGTTCCCTCAATGAACTGTAGCTCCTCACAGCCAGCAGAATTAATGCAGGCCCAAACCATAACACTCTGACCACCATGCTTGACTGTAGGCAAGACACACTTGTCTTTGTACTCGTCACCTGGTTGCCGCCACACACAATTGACACCATGTTCTTAGCCTACTTGTCTTCAGCAAACTGTTTGGGGGCTTTAGAAAAGGCTTCCTTCTAGGGCTATGCAGATCAATTTGATGCAGTGTGTGGTGTATGGTCTGAGCACTGACAAGTTGACCACCCACCTCTTTAACCTATGTAGCAATGCTGGCAGCACTCATACGTCAATTTTAAAAAGATTCTGAGATGAAGCTGAGTAGGTGCACTCAACTTCTTTGTCGACCATGGCGAGGCCTGTTCTGAGTGGAACCTGTCTTGTGAAACCACTGTATGGTCTTGGCCACCATGCTGCAGCTCAGTTTCAGGGATTTGGCAATTTTCTTATGGCCTAGGCTAGTGGAGGAAAACCTAGAGGTGGCACTCTGAGCCCTCTCTGTGGGCACCTGCACCTTGAAAAAAGTTTGTACCAATGTGTACCAATATGCGCTAAACTTTTACTACAATTCATCAGCACAGGGCGCACTATGAACAGCACAGGGAGAGCACTGAATGTAGACAGGCTGTTATATACAGGGTAAATTGCTGTGTTTGCACTCAGCGATAAATATGTGTTTTCAGTTGAAGTTTGGGCACTCGGTCTCTATAAGGTCACTGGCCTAAGTCATCTTTATGTAGAGCAACAATTATTTTCATGGGGGTGCTATGTTGGACTTTTTCATGGGGTGCTATGTTGGACTTCCACTGACCAGTATGAGAAAGAGTGTGAGAGCGATATCAAATTTAACACACCTCAGACCTTACAACACTAACGAGTCACATGACTCCGAAGGTCACTAAAATAATTAGTATAGCTGGCTCCAGCTAGTTCCAGGGCGGGCTTTTACTGGGAACAGGTAATGTGCTAGGTGGGTGCCTGTTCCCCATGCTCCAGTCCGGGGTTTCGGACATGTTGGTGTCCATTTAGTCCTGCTGCTGGACAAGGTGTGTCCTACTCTGGAGAGAGTTTTGGAAACAGAGTCTGGCAGAGGCTCTGTGTGAGTGGTCTCAGCCAGGTTGGCTGAGGGGCCACGAGGCTAGGCATAGCCTGAACTTTGGGGATGCAGTGATGGGTGCGGGTACAAGGCTCACAAGGCCAGAGTCAGGAAGACTACTGGGCCACACTCCCCAAAGGCACTGGACTTGCTACAGTGGGGAGGCTGCTGGACTGCATGGGTGAAAAAAACGCGTGTTGGTACTGTGTGTGAACGATGTTTGTTCAGTGACGTAGGATTATCCCTGTTTAGTTAGAGCCCAGACAGGCAAGGTGTTTTATTTAGTATTTTGTTATCTTTGCTATGCCGTGTGCCACAATAAAAGCAATGTTTGGCAGCTAAAGCTGCGGTGGACGACAATCTTTGTGAAAATGATCCACGAGACCAGAGTTAATCCCTCACAATATATATATGTGTATATATATATATATATATATATATATATATATACACCGAAACCCCCTTTTATTTCACTAACGAAAGGGAAAATGAAATATCTGAATACCTCCAGCATGTAATGGGTGAGGGGGGGGGGGGGCTATGTTTTAGGCTATGACTGAAACATGGCTGTCATCTTTAAAGCTGCCATATTGGATCAAAGGCACATTTTTCTAGTGGAAAGGTGGTCATGTAGCATATTAAAGAAGAATTTTCTCAGTAATCGATTTGAAATATCAGATTTGCAATATCTCTCGTGGTTCAAAAGTTTTTAGCACAGAAAGTTCAAAATTTCAGAGTTCTGCATTTAGCACCAGGGACAACTGTCAAACAGTTGTGCATCACATTGAGCGTTACAATTGCCGCAATCAGATTTACATTATCTCTTGTGGTTCAAAAGTTATCAATACAAAGTTGCAACAACAACTGGGAACATTCCCTGTGATGCACAACTATTTGACGTGTTCAATGTGTTGTCCCTGGTGCTAAACACAGAGTTTTGAACTTTCTGTGTTGATAAATTTTGGACCACAAGAGATATTGCAAATCTAACAATTGATTTCTGAGAAAATTTTGATCTTCTTTGATATGCTACATGACCCCCTTCCACTTGGGAAAACTTTGCCCTTCATCCAATATGGCAGCTTTTGAGATGGCGGCCATGTTCTGGACATAGCCGAAAAGATAGGTCCCCTCAACCATTACTTGCTAAGGAAATTCAGATATATATATATATATACACACACACACACTGTATATAAAACACACACTTAATTTTTCTCAACAATGCGGGCACATATGAACATGGGACAACAAAGATGTCTTCAACTGCCAAGTGCACATGCAACAGGTGAGCCAGTTTCATAGGTACAAATCTGCTGACAGATGCTCTTTAACCTCTTAAGGACATAGGGCGTATGGGTACGCCCTAATGTCCGAGTCCATAAGAACACAGGGCATACCCATACGCCCTAAATTAAATCTACTGTAAAAATTAAAAAATAACCGCGATAGAAACATGATTCCTGCTGCGATCGTGCAGGAGGAACCATGTTCATATGCCAAGGGGATCCTGTGACCGCCCCCATGTCGGCGATCGCTGCAAACCGCAGGTCAATTCAGACCTGCGGTTTGCAGCACTTTGCGATGTATCTGATCCCCGCGGTCTATGATACTTTAAAATGCTTCCAAATGTTTTTCTATTATTACTGTAACCTCCCCCTCTGTGCCCTCATTGTAATGGGCGGTGCGGGGAGGGGGGGAGGCTTGCGGGCGGTGCGGGTGCGCGATCCTCTGTCCGCCCCCCCGCTCATTTTCAGGATGGCCGAGCGTGGCAAGCAGAGTGTCAGCACATTGCTTGTAACGGATGACATCCGTGCAGGCATAGATGTCAGCCTATTAACCCCTTCTATGCCGCGGTCCGTAGGGACCGCTGTATGGAAGTTGTTAAGAGGGAGGGAGTTGCTGTGGGGGGCTGCTGTGCCTGGTGCAGTCCCCCTAGCTCCAGTCCCCAGCTTCCCTCCCTCCCCATCCTCCGCTGCTCTGTTATAGCAGCGGAGGAGGGTAACCATGGAAACAGGACGCCTTTAAAGGCGTCCTGCTTGCCATGGTAACAGAAGTCTGATCAGACTAAGTGTCAAGTAAAAAATACAGTACAGTACATTATATCATGTACTGTACTGTATTATACAGACACCAGAGCCACTGGATCTTCAAGAACCGAGTGGGTCTGGGTCAAAAAAAAATGTAAAAAATGTGAAAAAAGGTAACAACAAAAAAACACATGTATCACTAATAAAAATAAAAAAAATACACTACACATGTTATATATCACGGCGTCCGTAACGACCTGATCTATAAAATGGGTTTGTTACTTTCCCCGTACGGTGAACGTCATAAAACCCCCCCCCAAAAAACTATGATAAAATTGAAATTTTGCCCACCTCACTTCCCAAAAAAGTTAATAAAAGTGATCAAAAAAGTTGTATCTACACTAAAATGGTACTAATCAAACCGTCACCTCGTCCCACAAAAAATGATACCTTACCTAAGAAAATCGCCAAAAAAATAAAAAAATTATGGCTCTCAAGCTATGTGGACACTAAAATATGATTTTTTTTCGTTTCAAAAATATGATTGTGTAAAACCTAAATAAATAAATAAAAAGTAGACATATTAGGTATCACCGTGTCCGTAAGAACCTGAACTATAAAAGCCATTTTTTGTCACCTTCATCACAAAACGTCTAATGACAAAAAGTCATATACACTCCAAAAATAGTGCCTTTAAAACCGTCATCTCATCCTGCCAAAAATGATACCCTACCTAAGAAAATCACCCAAAAAATAAAAAAATTAGTTAGGCTATGCAGACACTAAAACATGATTTCTTTTTGTTTCAAAAATTATATGATTGTGTAAAACCTAAATAAATAAATAAAAAGTAGCCATATTAGGTATCTCCATGTCCGTAAGAACCTGAACTACAAAAACACATGAACTAACCCCTCAGATGGACACCGCAAAAAAAAAAAAATACTGTAAACAGCAGTTTTTTTTCACCTAACATCAGAAAAAGTGTGACAGCAAGCGATCAAAAAGTCATATGCACTCCAAAATAGTTCCATTAAAACAGTCATCTCATCCCGCATAAAATGAGCCCCTACCTAAGACAATTGGACAAAAACTAAAAAAAAATTACTCTCAGACTATGGAGATACTAAAATAGTTTTTTGTTTGTTTAACAAAGGATATTATAGTGTAAAACATACATAAATTTAAAAGAGTAGACATATTAGGTATTGCCACGTCCGTAAGAATCTGCTCTATAAAAATAACACATGACCTAACCCCTCAGATGAACATGGTCACAAAAATAAAATAAATACGGTCCCAAAACAGCTATTTTTTCAAAATTTTTCATTTTTATCATTTTTTTCCAGTAACAAAGCAAGGGTTAACAGTCAAACAAAATTCTATATTTATTGCCCTGATTCTGTAGTTTACAGAAACACCCCATATGTGGTTGTAAACTGCTTTATGGACAAACGGCAGGGCTCAGAATGAAGGAACGCCATATGGTTTTTGGAAGGCAGATTTTGACGGACTGGGTTTTTGACACTATGTCACATTTGAAGCTCCTCTGATGCACCCCTAGAGTAGAAACTCCATAAAAGTGACCCCATATAAGAAACTACACCCCTCAAGGTATTCAAAACTGATTTTACAAATTGTATTAACCCTTTAAGTGTTCCTCAAGAGTTTATGGCAAATGGAGATGAAATTTCAGAATTTCTATTTTTTATTACCTTGTCTCATAAAAATGTATTATAGAGCAACCAAAAATCATATGTACTCTAAAAATAATACCACCAAAACTGCCACCTTATCCAGTAGTTTCCAAAATGAGGTCACTTTTTTGGAGTTTCTACTCTAGGGGTGCATCAGGGGGGCTTGAAATGGGCCATGGTGTAAATAAACCAGTCCATCAAAATTTGCCTTCCAAAAACCATATGACGTTCCCTTCATTCTATGCCCTGCCGTTTGGCGATACAGCAGTTTACAACCACATATGGGGTGTTTCTGCAAACTACAGAATCAGGGCAATAAATATTGGGTTATGTTTGGCTGTTAACCCTTGCTTTGTTCCTGGAAAAAATGGATTCAATTGGAAAATATGCCAAAAAATCGAAATTCTGAAATTTTATGTCCATTTGCCATGAACTCTTGTGGAACACCTAAAGGGTTAACAACGTTTGTAGGGGAGAAGGTCAATGTGTTGTATAAAGTGCCTGTGACTAAGGCTAAATTTGGGATGGCGAAAATCAGAGATCCCATGCTAGCCTGGGTAAGAGGTAGAATGATGAATGTTCGGGACAATTATGTGAATACTGTGGACTATCCGGTGGTCCTCACGGAGGGTGAGACCATGGTGAGAACAGAGACTGATGGACTTGGTGTTGCAAATAGGCTCATGCATGACGTAATGTGGGGCAATGGAAACACTTCTGTAGAAAGTGACGAAGCTCCTGCAGAACCTGTACTTGTCCCTTTAAATGAAGGTGTAAGGGAGATGCAGATAGAAAGCAAGGGTTTAAGTGAAATATCCATTGAAGACAGTGATGCAGATGAAGTGCATAATGACAATGTGGATATTTGTGAAATATTTCATGATGGGGATGATGATGATGACATACCTTTTCCCTTTCAGGTTGTGATCAGGGGAAAAGTGCCCCCTGTTGGGAAACATGTGTCTAATGTAAAAATGCTGATAAATGTTGGAAGAACACTGCTGGGAGAACCCACTGTAGACAATGTGGTGGGGCTAGAGTAAGTACCACACATACCAGAAGTGGATATGCAGTCTCCACAGGGTTCTATGGTTGCTGCGGAAATGTCCGAGGTGGGGATTAGCTCATCGGTGCCCCCAGAGGTCAGCATTAATAATGGCATGAATAGTATATGAGACATATGTGCTATGACTGATAACAACTCAGAGAGTGAGGCTACCATGTCAAGACCCTGCAAAACTAAGGTGGTTACTAGTAGCGACCATATGACACTTATATCTGACGAGACGAGAGTTCAGTCGGGTGCAGTCAGCCTAGTGTCTTAAGCTCATATCCAGACAGTTGTAGATGACCCGATAGGACAGTACAGCTACAAACTTGAAGATGTTTTCGCTCGCTCCGCACAGTGCCTTGATGCACTAGAGAGGGGACTAGCAGTACTCGCAGAGCAACTGCAGGAATCTCCAGAAGAGTCACAGGAAAAGACGCAGAAAGAGGTGAATGAACTGAAGGATCTAGAGTCACAAATAGAAGCGGAAATTTTCCAACTTCAAGAGGAACTTCTTCTGCTTCTGAGCGATCCAGACTTCATGCGGAGCAGGAAAGAGATAAAAATCTGCTCTCTTGGAGGGGCAAAGACATTGGGAAGCCAGGATGGCTCAACTTGATCAAGAGTTGCGTGATCGGATGGTGGACCAGGACTACCAGAGACAAACTGTGTCTAAATTGGAGAAGAAACAGAAGATGTTTGACCAGCTCCTGGCTGAAGAGAAAAACGCCTCAGCCCGATATGCCGAATAACGTGACCGAGTGGAGACTGATGTTCAGGAGAAGGAGACCAAAGTCCTCTCCTTGGCTCGAGCCCTTGAAGAAGCGCTTGAGGAGCGAGATGAATTTGAGAGGCTGAACAGGCAACTCAGAGCAGAGATAGAAAATCTCAGGAGCCTAAAAGATGATGTCGGGAAGAACGTCTATGAGTTGAAGTCTAAGTGTGCTCTCGTGTGGCAGGTGAAAAAAAAGGAGAAACCTGAAGAGGAGGATTCTCTGAAAGAGGACAAGAAGGCAGTGCCTGTTAAGAATGGGTCGGGAGATGGTGGCGCTACGGTACCGACCAAAGCAGAGAAGATGGATGATCTTTCTGCTGAACCAGTTGATGGGGCTGATGTGGATGCAGAAGCCAAGAGTCTTGTGGCGGTCTGTGGCCTGGTCATGAAAGACATTCTCTCTGCTGTCAATGCCTTCCAAAAAGCCAGCTGTCTGCCGGGGAAGAAATACGGGGAGACGGACGACCAGTATGCGGATCCTGTCTACTACGATGGGCTGGCTCTCCTGAATCCTGCCTGAAAGAAGAACAACATCCTGGGTGAGCCTATCGAGAAAATACCAGAAGCCGACGAGTCTAGTTAAGACCCCGGTGTCCCCAGTACCTCCAATCTTATTGAGAAAGAGGGGGAGGGGTTCAGAATGGAAGTATATGATGCCATGTCTGAGAAGGATGAGAAGGCTAACAAAGTGAATGAAGACTCCAAAGGAGACTCAAAGGTTGAATGAGCTAAGGTTGACGAGTTGGAGTGGCAGAAATCCTTGTTCCAGAGACCAAGGATAAGGCTGAAGAGGGGTCTGCCAAAGTGAGGAGAGCCACTGAAGAAGCAGAAGACTCTGAAACTAAAGCCAAACCTGAGGTAACCCCTGTGGGGACTAAAGAAAAAAGAGAAGTGCTATCTGTGCTGGAACCAAATGAATGCACTGTTTGGACATTGATACCTGTCCTAAGTATTGTACTTATGAAAGTGACCCCCGAAACCGAGCTAATCCCTTACAATATATATATATATATATATATATATATATATATATATAGTGGGGATTTACTCAGGTAGACAGCTGTGCGGGTGCAGTATAGAGGCAAACGGAGTCCAAGTAGTGCAGCAAACAGTGTTTTATTTCACACTTGTTTAGAAAACAGAACAGTCACTTGGTGTTAGTTCACACCCAAAATAACAAGAGCGTTTCACCTGGCTCCTTTAGTGGTGTGAGTCCCGTCCAGGCTGATCGCAGAGCCGCATAAAGTCTTTCACAGGGTACTAGGCGCCCTGTACGCCTCTGTCAGGGTCCAGGCCTCAGCTCCACACACTGCAAAAGCCAGCCAAACTTACAGTGATTTTACTTCTTCCCCCAGCTGAGGCTGCAGCCTGGGAATTTAAACCCAGCCCAAAACCTGGTTCTGGAACGTGGGTAGGCACCCGCTCAACTCTTTGCCTACTCCCAGTAAGAGCCGGCCCGGATTGGCTTTGCAGCCATACTAAGTACAAAGGTGTCAACAGCTACTGCTGTTAACACATAAAATCCAGCTCTTACCTCACCGAGGCCAGGAACCTCGGTGACACGTATCTGCCATCCATGACGGCACCCTGCACCTTACCACAATATATATATATATATATATATACACACACACACCGTATTTTTCGCCCTATAGGCCCAAAAGTGGGGGGAAAATAACAGTGCGTCTTATGGGGTGAATGCTGCAATTTACAATGATACACGGCCGCCACGATACTGCACAGCTTGGTCGGCAGGTGTACAACCGAGAGGGAGGAAGGGCTGGGAGCCGGCATCTGGATTAGGAATGACAACGTATAAGATGCTATATATGTGCCATCCACAGATCCCCCCCATAGCAGTGTCATCCAAAGACCCCCCCCCCATCACAGTGCCATCCAGAGATCCCCATAACAGTGCCATCCAGGGATCCCCATAACAGTGCCATCCAGGGATCCCCATAACAGTGCCATCCAGAGATCCCCATAACAGTGCCATCCAGAGATCCCCCATAACTGTGCCATCCAGAGATCCCCCATAACAGTGCCATCCACAGATCCCCCATGACAGCGCTATCCACAGATCCCCTCCATAACAGTGTAACCGACAGATCCCTCCCTTCATAACAGTGTCATTCACAGGCCCCCATAAGTGTCATCCACAGATCCCCCATAACAGTGTCATCCACAGACCCCCCATAACAGTGTGTCATCCACAGACCACCATTAGTTCAAAACCCACCAAAAGCACACCTTTTGGTTCAAAATATTTTCCTACTCAAAAACCTAGGTGTGTCTTATAGAGCGAAAAATATGGTATATATATATATATATATATATATATATATATGTGAAAAAATGTAAATATATTTAGAGTTTAACCTTCTAATAGTCACATTAAAATTGGAAAACTCCTCCCAAAAAAAGTAAATTTTTTAATTGTAGATTTTTAATATGTGTCTGCAGTAAATCTTGTTGGCGCACAACTCAGGGGACACAATTGCATTTTAACCCCTTAGTGACATAATTAGTTTTAGCCTTAACCACTTCAGCCCCCCTACCTTAAACACCCTTAAAGACCAGGCCACTTTTTACAATTCCGCACTACACTACTTTCACCGTTTATTGCTCCGTCATACAACTTACCACCCAAATGAATTTTACCTCCTTTTCTTCTCACTAATAGAGCTTTCATTTGGTGCTATTTCTTTCTTGCTGACATTTTTACTTTTTTTGATATTTTACTTTTTTTGATGAAATTTTTGCAAAAAAATGATATTTTTCACTTTATGTTGGAAAATTTGTCAAATAAAACTACATTTCTAAAAATTTTCTCTAAATTTATTGTTCTACATGTCTTTGATAAAAAAATGCAATAAGTGTATATTTATTGGTTTGGGTAAAAGTTATAGCGTTTACAAACTATGGTGCAAAAAGTGAATTTCCGCACTTTGACTTTCTGAGCACCTGTCCTGTTTCCTGACGTACTACAATGCCCAGACAGTAGAAATACCCCATAAATGACCCCATTTCCAGAAAGTAGACACCCTAAGGTATTCACTGACGGGCATAGTGAGTTCATGGAAGTTTTTATTTTTGTCACAAGTTAGCGGAAATGGATTTTTTTTTTTTTACAAAGTCTCATATTCTACTAACTTGTGCCAAAAATACAATTTTACATGAACTCACCATACCCCTCACAGAATACCTTGGGGTGTCTTCTTTCCGAAATGGGGTCACTTGTGGGGTATTTATACTGCCCTGGCATTTTAGGGGCCCCTAAAGCGTGAGAATCCAAATGCGTAAAAATGCCCTGTAAAATCCTAAAGGTACTCATTGGATTTAGGGCCCATTTGCGCATCTTGGATGCAAAAGTGGCACATGGGTATCGCCGTACTCAGAGAAGTAGGGCAATGTGTTTTGGGGTGTATTTTTACATATACCCTACTGGGTGTGAAAATATCTCTGTAAATGACAACTTTGTATAAATTTTTAAAAAGTTGTCATTTACAGAGATATTTCTCACACCCTGCATGGGTATATGTAAAAATACACCCCAAAACACATTGCCCTACTTCTCCTGAGTACGGCGATACCTCATGTGTGCCACTTTTTGCATCCAAGATGCGTAAATGGGCCCTAAATCCAATGAGTACCTTTAGGATTTTACAGGACATTTTACGCATTTGATTCCAAACTGCTTTGACGTTTAGGGGCCCCTAAAATGCCAGGGCAGTAAAATACACACAAGTGACCCCATTTCGAAAGTAGACACCCCAAGGTATTCGCTGATGGGCATAGTGAGTTCATGGAAGTTTTTATTTTTGGCAAAAGTTTGCAGAAATTGATTTTTTTTTTTTACAAAGTCTCATATTCCACTAACTTGTGCCAAAAATAAAATTTTACATGAACTCACCATACCCTCACGGAATACCTTGGGGTGTCTTCTTTCCAAAATGGGGTCACTTGTGGGGTATTTATACTGCCCTGGCATTTGAGGGGCCCCTAAACGTCAGAAGCAGTTTGGAATCCAAATGCATAAAAAATGTCCTGTGAAATCCTAAAGGTACTCATTGGATTTAGGGCCCCTTTGCGCATCTTGGCTGCAAAAAAGTGGCACACATGGGGTATCGCCGTACTCGGGAGAAGTAGGGCAATGCGTTTTGGGGTGTCTTTTTACATATACCCGTACTGGGTGTGAAAAATATCTCTGTAAATGACAACTTTGTATAAAATTTTTTAAAAAGTTGTCATTTACAGAGATATTTCTCTCACCCAGCATGGGTATATATAAAAATACACCCCAAAACACATTGCCCTACTTCTCCTGAGTACGGCGATACCCCATGTGTGCCACTTTGTTTGCCAGCACCTCAGGGACTCTAGGGGCTCTACGGGCCTGTTGTCTTTGCGGTGGCTGCGACGGGGAAACTATTGCACATGCCACCGTACCAGCTTCTACTGCCCTTCTGGTGCTCGCCACTTCACCATGTTCTACGGCAGTGCTGGTAGAAGGTCCAGGACGGGCTGCGCTGCTGGTGTATGCCTCACCATGTAATCCGGCAGCGCCAGCCCCACTCTGCTGCCCTTGAAGCGGATCCTGCGCAACCTGTGGTCTAGCGACACGGGGCCGGGTACGCCTGGTTCTATCAGGGACCTCCACCTCCTCGTCAGAACTTTGGGTCAGACTGCCACTGCTTTCTACAGGTTGGTATTCTGACCCGCTGGATTCGTCAGATGAGGGTTCCCACTCCTCATCCGACTGGGTCAGAATCCTGTAGGCCTCTTCAGAGGAATACCCCTTGTTTGACATTTGGCCGTCTAAATTTAGGGGGTATTCCCTGAGACTACCCAAGAAAAAAGCAAGCCGGTCTTACAATTGAGAGGGTAGCGAAGTACAGAAGCCGCTGCGATTGATAAAAATATCAAAACTGATTTTTATCGCCGCAGTGATTACAAAAAAATTTTTTTGTCACTGCGGCGGGTGGGCGTGGGTGAACGCACGTAGGGCGACCGATCAGGCCTGATCGGGCAAACACTGCGTTTGGGGTGGAGGGCGAACTAAGTGACACTAGTACTATTATATATCTGACCGTGATCAGTTCTGATCACTTACAGATACTATAAAGTACAAACGCTGATTAGCGCTACGCTAATCAGCGAACCAGTGACTGCGGTGCGGTGGGCTTGGTGCTAACGCTAACTACCTACCAAAGGGGACTAAACTAAGCTAAACCTAACAGTCAATCTTAGTGAAAAAAAAAGTGACAGTTTACACTGATCACTTTTTTCCCTTTCACTGGATGATTGACAGGTGCTGAAAGGGTGATCAAGGGGTTAATTTGGGTGATGGGGGCTGATCAGGGGCTATGTGTGGTGCTTGGTGTACTCACTGTAGAGGTGTGCTCTCTCCTGGGTCCAACCGACTGAAAAGGACCCAGGAGAGAGCACAGAAGCCATTTAATCCATCATATTTACTAATATGATGGGTTAAATGGCTCCTGATTCGTTTTTTTGAATGTCATCAGCCCGCCAGCGCTGCCGATTGGCTGGCAGGCTGATGACCAAGTTCTTCTAAATTCACTGCTATGCGCGATCTGTGCATGCGCGGGCGCTTGTGCCCGAAATCTCGCGCATCGCGAGAGGACGCCCCGATGCGTCCAAACAGAAGATCCCGGCCGCCCGCAGGACGCAATCCTGCGTACGGCGGTCCGGGACTAGTTAAGGACCAATAATATTTTTCCCCTTTGTGTTTCAGCAATTTCTTCTTAAATTCTTTTTTTTATTTTGTGGGATTAGTTGTAGGTTTTTTTTCGGTACCATTTTGGGGTATATATAGTGTAGAAAATAACTTTTATTATTTTTTTTTTAGTGGGAAAGCAATCAGCAATTTTAATATTATTTTGTGGAATTTATTTACAGTGTTCACTGTGTGGTAAAAATAACATAATTCTATTATGTAGGTCACTACAACAATGATAATGCCACATATATATATATATATATATATATTTTATTTTTTTACTATTTTTCCTTTCCTCCTGCAGGCTGTCAGCTCTGCAACTGCTCCCAGTACTCCTCCAGACTAAAGGGGAGGGGGCAGCTGCTTTAGATGCTCATATCTCTGGTTTGGTAGCAGCTAGCGATATGGGAAGATATCACTGTTAGAAATCGGGATGCAGTGAATGGCTGACATTGAAAGTAAAAGCAGGTTTTACCAGTGATTATTCCGAACTCAGTTTCTAACAATGATATCTCCTGCTTATATTTGGCTAATGCTGTCATTTTGGTCCTGTATGAAAGCCTGGAATGCTTTCAAACAAGACCGGGCCAATGCTACTAATCAGAACATATCAGCAGCTAAAGCAGCCTCCTTCCAATTCTGCCCGAGCCCAGCTCACGCAGAACAGTTAAGTACTTTTTTCACAGTCACTATATACCGTATGTATAATTATTTCCAATAATAAAGGAAATGAAGCCCAGCTCACCAGTAAGGTTTTCTTATTCTTTCTTTCTTTATTGAAGTTGCGATAAAAACTTTTCCAGGTACAGGAAAATAACTTGCTGTCTACGCGTTTCGGACCTTACACGTACGGTCCTTGCATGTAATTATTTCCCCTTGATTTATAAGCAATACTTTTCATACTGAGTTAGAGTGACATTTACCATATGTGCCAAAAAGGCTCCTGACACATACATTAAAGAACTCATTCATACCACGAAGACCTATTTGCCCTCTGTTTGGCTAGTATACGTCAGGGTCGGGTTTTTTAGCTGGATGGTGTAGCACAGAAGACTGTGCTTCCGTACCTGGAACAGCTCCCCCACGTGGCGATTGAGTAAGGAATAAAAAAAAAATATATATATTAAAAATCGAAAGTCTCAGTGTCTGGATGGGGTTAACAGAAAGCTAATAAGGGATCTGATCTGTTGGCTAAACATTAACGTGCATTCACATGTGCAGTGTGAGCAGACAATAACTGATTAGCGATATGCCCCCAATGTCCAAGATGGGACAACTCTTTAATGATATAAATATGAGGGAGGCACATGGAGGTTCGAAAATGAATAACACCATGTGTCTCAAATTAAGGGTGCATTCAAACAACCATATGTATTTTACAGTCCGCAAAACATATCGATGATATCTGTGTTGCTTCCATTTATTGCGGACCCATTGTAACGATACCTATTCTTGTTCGCAAAATGGACAATCTTTTTTGAAAGGCTGCGGAAAGGACATTGTGTGCTGCGGAAAAGACATGTTTTGTGGATCAAATGTGGAGAAAAACACGGTCTTATGAAAGAGGCCTATTAGTAACAGTGACCTCATCATGTATCTCATGTAATAGCAACATGGGGTTAATGATGGTGTCACTTACTTTTTACAGTATGTAAGCCACATGGAAGCCCAACTTAATAATCATGTGCCTCAAATTAATAGTAACCCCATACCTCCGCACATAATGGACAACATGAGGTTAAAAGAAAACCTGTCATCAACTTTATGCTGCAAATACTAACGGCAGAATAGAGTAGAGACACGTGAGTTGATTTCAGCGGTCTGTCAATTAAAAGTTAAAAGTAAGTGGTTGCCAAGAACCAACATTACAATCATTGCAGACTAGGCCTGGAAAAGAGTCACAGCCACCTGAGAAGAGTCATGGTTATTCATGAATTCCTGCTCTCCCTGCCCACCTGATGGTGACTGACAGTCTTCTGCCTAGTTTTCTCCCTTTCTGTCTAGGAGAGAACTGCCAATCATCAGCAGATAGGTGAGAGTGCAGGAGATTATGAATAACCATGACTCTTCTCAAGTAGATTTGACTCTTCAAGGCCTTTGCTGCAATGATTATGATGCTGGTTCTCAGCAACCACTTACTTTTAGCTCATGAGTGACACCGCTGAAATCAGCATTTCTGTCACTATTTTATGCTGCCCTCAGTGAGATCAGCATAAAGTTTATGACAGGTTCCCTTTAAAGTAAGGTACATGACGGGGTTACTTACTATTAATGTGAGGCACGCAGAGGTCCAACTTCATGAAACCAAGTGCCTTACATTAACAGTAAGTAATCTCCATCAGGTATTTCACATTAACCCCATGTTGTCCATTCTGTGAGGAGTGCGATCGATACTTTGCCACAAAAAAAAAAGTTGCGTGGCAACATAAGGTTAATGTGTGTGTATTTTTTTGTGTGGTATTGAATTGTATTGAGTATTGCAATACTTTTTCTTTGTATCAAAATCAAATACAAATTTTGGTATAATGACATCTCTGTCAGCCTGCTTTATTGACTCCAAGGATCTGCCCTCTCCCAGATAGAGGATGCATTTGTAGTTCTGCCCAGAACACTGGTTCAACCATAACAAAAACAAAAGAAAAAAAAAAATCCTGGGGCCTGTTGTATACGTATGCACAGTGTAGGGGAAGAAAATGAAAGTAACTGGTGCTGTTACTTCATACTGCATTGTATAGTGCAGCAATGACTGCGTGGCTGAACTACTAATCGCTCATTAAGAGGTTGTGTATCTCAGTTATCCAGCAATCCTGCTCTAAACTTCAACATATAATTCAGTGTGGGGAGGGAATGACGTCACAGCACTAATGGTCCCTTTACACGGGACAACGATCTAGCAGATTGTTTCCGAGCCGCAGATCGTGTTCACACAACACGATCTGCCACTGCGAAACAATGATCTTTTATGCTGCACAAAAGATACAATTAACTGATGAAAAAAACGTTTTGCTCATTCACCGGGTAAACGGCAATGCATTTTCACCTCCAGGTCACAGCTAACAAGAGTTACTAGTAACGCTGGTTAGTGATGATAAGTTCAATTGTCGGCCAGTGTAAAGGGCCCTTAAGAATGTTGGGAGCTGTGAGGCTGTTTGGCGGAGACTCTTTTCGAGGAGTCAGGAAATTTACATAAGAAGCCCATGCCACACCCATTCCAATTAGTATGCTAATCTTTCTTTTTCTTTATAATTGTATTTGGACATTTTATTTTTTATAATTGTATTTGGACATTTTATTTACACAGGAAAAATATTTCAAATATGACATGGGTCAAATTTTTTTATATACATGTATTTAATAAATGTATATACATACAATTTTGCTCACATGCTTTTCTTACATCAAGTGGTTGATCCCTATCTGCACAGTAAAATGCTATAGCCCATGAATCAGTCAGTCCTGTGCAATGCATCCATGTCCTAACCAAAACATGGCAACAGTCATATGACAATCTTCACATCATATCACTTATTACATTCAATAAGTAACACATCATATAATCCACTACATTCAGTAAGCAACATTGTTATATGACATGTGGTGGATCAGCACACAGGACACTTCTATGGGATAACTACATAGGACTAATAGTGGAAACTATTGTGGCTATTAGAACAATTACTTCAATGTATGTGTTCTTACATAGCTGACGAGTTTCAGGTGATATGTAAAATGGTTGCCTGTCTCTAGGTTATGCTGTCATGTTGTGAATAAAGTTAACTGTAGCCTATAATATCGCAGCTCTGATGAGAATAGCAATAGACTGGATACACCATACATCCATCTTCTCAAACAGGTGTCAGGTACAGGCCTTTATACCCAGACTGGCTCTGACCAATTTAATCCATACCACATATGGCGAGATTCCAGAGCAGGCCAGAGAGAACATCCTACTGATGTCGACCTGGCGAGCTTGGGAAAATATGAGGCTTCTCAAAAACTTACACCCTCATTGTTCTTTACAAATGAACCTCCTGGCAAACCCACATTTCCAAGCAGGCTCACCCCATAGGGATTTCTATGATTGGCATAAGGGAGGATAACTCTGGTTAGTCACTTGGTGGACCACACCACATACAAGATTCTACCATTTGAAGATCTTAAATCCAAATACCCCAACTTCTTTCTCTATTTACAAGTCAACAGTTATCTCCAGAAATTACTGCCCAACTTAACCCCCCCGAGAATGGAGCCAAGCTCTATAGGCCTCCCTCAAACATATCCTTACCCTAAGGGGACATATCATTAGCTACTATAAGTTTCTACACACCCTTCTGGATTATGGTAAGGGTGAATGGGCAATAGCTAAATGGCCCAAGGAAATCTGTCAGTTAATGATGTCCACCCTATATCAGGCTCTGGTAAGCAATCTTCGTTACTTGCCATCCAGCCGCTACAGGGAGATGACCCTACAGATTTATCACCAGGCATATATCGCTCCAGTTTGGGGTCACCGTATGGGCGTCTTCGAATCTGACAGCTGCTTTCAGTGTAAAGAGACAGGAGCAGACATTTTCCATTGTTTGTGGCGGTGCCCGGTTATATAATCTTTCTGGAATAAAATCCACACGTTTACCACCACCCATTTGACATCAGCAGCACCCCTGGACCCTATATGGGCCATCTTTGGGTACATTGACCCGACCCCTGGTAGTAGGAAATTAGTTATTAGGAAAACTAGAAGTTAGTAGGAAAACGGTGCACCCCTGGTAGTAGGAAATTGTTATGTCTGATAGCAGCAGCAGGAATCAAGACTATCCTCCACGAGTGGATCGACCCCACACCCACACCGTTTAAGCTATTGCTTGAGAAAGTCTCCTTAATGAAGATGGACTGGGTAGAAGGGTCTTCCAGGAAGGAGATCCATGTGAAGAATGCTGTGAGAGCTTCATAGATATATTGCCCCTCCAGGTTAGAAGATGCATCCAGGAATGTTTTCAACTCACTTCCTGGTATCAGACGTGTGTCTTACTAAACGATCCACCAATCTCAGGGATATGATCCTATTTGAGGATTCTGCGTGCTTGCTTCGATTCTAACTCCACTAACTGTGGAGGAGAGGTGAACATGTTGGGCTACTGTTATGTTCTATTCATCTTGCGGTTTGCAAGAAGTCCGTTTATGGTTTCTGTACTACTAATCCCCCATAACTCATCCTTTCCCCCTCACCCCCCTTCTAAAAACCGACTGGTGTCAGAAGGTTGATGTAATAGCTCCTATATACTACTCTGATCGTCTATGTTGGGACTTGCTGTAAATGATGCTGTAAAGTACTACTTATCATATCACAATGTATGTACTCCTTTATTATGTCAACCTGAAATAAAAACAAGCAAAATTTTTAACGAATGTATGGAAAACTGTATAACTGCCTATTCTCTAAACAAATAAATGTAATCAGTAAAACTGGAATACCTCTTTAATGATTAATATTTGCAGTCTGTCCACTTTATGACTACATCATTTTTTAAACGTACTTTTATTTTTGGTGAGGTTAAAAGGCTTATAAGTTTTGCAGCACTTTTACAAATTTTCTCGAAAATTTCCAAATTCTATTTTTTTTAGGAACCAATTCAGTTCTGAACTGGCTTTGAGGGATATATATATATATATATATATATATATATATATCTATATATAACAGTAAGAACAGTTAGTGATGGCTCACCTGATTATTGTATATGGAAAAGGGTGCTACCAGCCTATATTGACACACCCAGTCTATAAAAAGGACAGTAAACGTTAGTAAAAAGATGGTTGGGCACACCTCATTGGGAAGGATTTATATATGTATTATTGTGAATAAATTATTGAGTACAAGTATATTTACACAGGGTTGAACAAACCTATTATCGGAGTCTCATGTAGTATGTTTAAAGAATAGTTTATTGTATATACTAGTCTATTAAAACCTTATATCAAGTAATCATAATAAAATCCTATGGATGTAGAAATATCGGAAATATTGAACAACGTGGACCGTGGTATACCTTATCCGTGGTGTACCTAGGTTCTTATAGTAAATATTTCTGATATTGCAGTTCAAACCGCATATATTAGGTATTGATAGCAACTTAATTGGACAAACAAGATAAAAAAGGAATATTGGCGCCAAAGTTTAAAAATCTGTATGTTACATCAGAGTAAATATATCTAAAAATATTAAACTGCAGTAAGATATGTCCTGCATGTAGATCCACCACCAATTATCAGACTGTATTGTCCAAAAAAGAGAGCAGAGGTTATCAAGCTGCAATATCCAATGGATAGAAAGTGAGTATATGTTCTGAATTTATAATCACAAAAACAGTTAATTGCAGGATTCAACCACTTGTAAAATAAGTATCCGGTATGTAATTCCTCCACACATTTTCAGATCGCAGTGTCTATTACAAGAAAATGAGTATATTCATCCACACATTGCCAGATTGCGATGTAGTTAGTTGTCCTATAATATTGGTCTCAATGGATATTCGGTCCGGCAGTGTCACAGATGATACATAGTTTTCCTTCTATATTGTGTGTACATACCGTACCTTGTCACCATTTTGAGTGATATAGATTAGCCTTAGCCTTTGTACACACGGTTGCCAATATGATTAACACCGTTAATGTCTTGTGGGATGGTCTGTCTGATATAGCCTTAATGCCCTTATGTAACCCTGTTTGTCTGTCTATACTTGTGTATGTGTGCCCACTTACCAGCTCCTGATGACCCGCAGAGAGAAACGCGTCGAGCTTGAAGGGACAATGTTGCGACACTAGGGCAGTTATATTATTAGCTAGGAAAGGGCAAAGTGCCATCCTGAACGCTGCACAACTATTAGTGTAGGAGAGTGGAAGCACATAAAGTCGGCGGGAGTTAGCACCCATGAGAGGACAACAATAGGAGATGAATTGGAGCCTAGCCTAGCCTTAGTGTGCAAGTAATAACTTCTCGCTGACAATAGCTTCCCATCCACCTGGATGCAACTGAATGTTTCACATGCCGGCATGCTATACACATGTTCCAGTGATAGTGAATGCCTAGCGGTTATTTAATGTGTAGGATACTGAGTACTTGATGATAGTGGGTGGTGAGAGCGGGTTGTAACTTGCCCGGGTTCTTTGTAACCGGACAGACCAGCCCTCACATATATATATTTGAACCCAACTCACTACACAGTGGTGTTTAGCTGGAGTGACAACTGCAGGTAGAATCACCTACAGCTCTAGTCACCTGAGAGAGCCCAGTATCCTTGTTTCTACTGTTTCTAAACAATGTGCTCCACTCCTCAATTTTTTTTAAATATGTGAAATAAAGATGATGTTTTAATTGATTTCCAATAAATGCCCCCTATTTCAGTGATATCTGTGTAAATACCCTACTGCAGGTAGGTCTGGTGCGGAGGTTACCGTCTATGCCGTTGGCATCATATTGCTTGGTAGCGGGGACTGGAAATATTTCCCTGTAGTTACATTGGGGGCAACACGCTAGTGATGTTAGAGTCTGTGGCCGCAGTGTTCCTCGTGCCTACAGAGATAGCGGTGCCCGCGCTTCCCAGCGTCTTCCCCATTATAGAGGTGGTTGCGGCTAGTGCAGGATACCGCATAGGAAACAAAATTAGAGCGCTCTTGGATGAACTTTAAAAACTGATGGTGGTTGCGAATAGTAACTTGCTGGGGGTCCTATCTCACCATACGCGTTTCGGAGATCTTAGTCTCCTTCCTCAGTCGTTAGGAGACCCCCAGGCGTAATGGACCTTTTATAGTCTTATTTAAATAATTCCTTTTGGTTAGGTGGAAAAAGTGGTATGGAATCCTTCTTATGCTGGAGTTAATGTAATTATATACAGAATTTGTATAAAAGCATAAGAGTAAATATAAAATACTGAGAATAAATAAAAAATACTATACAAATACCATATTGAACAATGTTAATAAAAAAGGTACCTTATATATTACATTATATCATACATGCGGTTTATTCAATACGTTCCGTTATTTGTGCGTTTTTCTAGGTGGAAATATAATGATATGGCATATCGATTGAAAATCAAGAAACTGTTGTTGCATTTAATCGCTGTTTCGCTATCTAATTGCATTATTTAAATGATTTAAAATGTATAAAAATGAAAAAATATATAAATATATATAAAAAAAATATATGTCAAAAAAATTGTAATGTAGGTAGGATGTACATTTTTTTGTGTTTAAAACTAATATGGCATATATCTTGGGAGAATTTTTTTTTTTTGAGGAGATGGATTTTTCCCATATTTTCTTTAGAAAAGTATTTCCTAGAGGAGTAATTAGGAGAATAGTCTGAACAACATTGATAGGAGAGTCTGTGGATGGTTGATAGATGTATGGATGTGGTCGCTAGATGTCGAGGGGAGATAGCAGTGCTGGTAAAAACAGCCTGACTGCTATTTCGCATCAACAAGGAGCGTAACGCATCCTTACAAAATTCTTTAAGCGCAAATTCTTTAGTATATTCAGAAAAAACAAAAAAATCCATATAAAATTCATAGAAGACCAAATATTTCTAACTCAGCGTTGAGTCCATTGGGGAGGAGGGTGCCCAGTTTGTAGATCCTTCTGGGTTCAAGTCTGGAAATTTTGAGTATGTGGTTGCCTCCTCTCCAATATACTGGGACTTTTTCGAGTGCAACAAATGTTGAGCCTGTGGGGTCTTGATTATGAACTGTTTTATAGTGTTTAGATAATGAGTGGTTGTCATATCCCTTTTTGATGTTGTTGATATGCTCTGCAATGCATTTTTTCAAGGGCCTTTTGGTCCTGCCCACATATTGCCTTTTACATGGGCATTGAAACATGTATATCACACTACTTGTGTCACAAGTTATAAAATCCTTTATTTTGTGTGTATGTCCATTGGTAGAAGATAGGATAGAGTGAGTGACTTTAGGGAATTTGGTCAAACAGCACCCCATAAATTTGCCACAGCGAAAAAAGCCTGAAAGGTCTATCCATCCAGTCAGGGTTGGTGTCCTTGTATTTGTAATACTTTTCATTTTGACGGTAGGAGCTATCAATAGATTTAGGTTAGGGGTTTAGTGAATATGATGTTCGTTATAATAGGTATAGATTGTCCTATTACTTTATCGGCCTGAATGAAGTGCCAATGTTTCTGGATAATGGATTACATTATTTTATATTGGGCATTAAATGGCAAAATCAACCTAATAGTGTTGTCGTCGGTGTCAGTTTGGTATTTATTTGTTTTATCTTCAAAAAATGGACTGATATTCTAATTGGCATATTTTTTCTACTGATTTATCTAATAGTGGCAATAGATATTTTTACTTCTGAAACAGATTTTTCATTTTATCTGCTTCTATTTCAAAGGTCTCTATTTGTGTACAGTTTCTCCTGATGCGCCTAAATTGACCTTGCGGGATATTTAACAGCCATTGAGGTAAGTGGCAGCTATCAAAACGTATGTAATTGTTTTTAAAGACATCTTTCTGGTGAGTTTTGCAAAGAAGGTTATTGTTGCCAACTAAAATCTCCAAGTCCAAGAATACTATGGAACTTTGACTAGTGGTGGCTGTAAAATGTAAGTTGTATTGATTATTATTTCTTTCTTTCAAAAAAGTATTAAGGGAGGTCATATCACCTTTCCATATGAAAATCACAACGTCGATGTATCGACACCAGAGCACCAGTTCCGTCCCCAGTTTTGGTTGGATGGTTTCGTCCTCCCATTGGGCCATGAACAGATTGGCATAACTGGGGGCGAACCTGGTGCCCATGGCGGTCCCGCGTATCTGTAGGAAAAAGTCAGACTCATAATAAAAATAATAATTATTAAGAATAAATGATGCACATTCCATTAAATATTCTATTTGTTGAATAGGTATATTGCCTTCTTTTTGCAATTGTTTCCCCATAGATTGGATACCAGATTGATGTTCTATATCAGTATACAATGATTGAACTTCAAGTGTTCCTATAATCCAATTGGGGTTATAATTAATACCTTCTAAAATTTGAATGACTTGAGTCGTGTCCTTGATGTATGATGGGATGTTTCTAACTGTGGGTTGGAGAATTTTGTCAATATACTCAGATAGGTTGGCTGTGATGGAACCTATTCCAAAGACTATAGGTCCACCCGGCGGATTTATGGCATCTTGAAGGGTTTCTAAGAGATGCTATTTTGGAGTATCTCAATGAAAATAAGCAAATAACGCCATATCAGCATGGCTTCATGAGGGATCGGTCATGCCAAACGAATTTAATCAGCTTCTATGAGGAGGTAAGTTCTAGACTTGACAGCGGCGAATCAATGGATGTCATATATTTGGACTTCTCCAAAGCATTTGACACTGTACCTCATAAAAGGTTAGTATATAAAACGAGGATGCTCGGACTGGGAGAAAATGTCTGTATGTGGGTAAGTAACTGGCTGAGTGACAGAAAACAGAGGGTGGTTATTAACGGTAGATACTCAGATTGGGTCACTGTGACTAGTGGGGTACCTCAGGGGTCAGTATTGGGCCCTATTCTCTTCAATATATTTATTAATGATCTTGTAGAAGGCCTGCACAGTAAAATATGTACAGTAAAATATCTATTTTTGCAGATGACACTAAACTGTGTAAAGTAATTAACACTGAAGAGGACCGTTTTTTTGCTACAGAGGGATCTGGATAGATTGGAGGCTTGGGCAGAGAAATGGCAGATGAGGTTTAACACTGACAAATGTAAAGTTATGCACATGGGAAGGAATAATGCAAGTCACCCGTACATATTAAATGGTAAAACACTCGGTAACACTGACATGGAAAAGGATCTAGGAATTTTAATAAACAGCAAATTAAGCTGCAAAAACCAGTGTCAGGCAGCTACTGGCAAGGCTAATAAGATAATGGGTTGCATCAAAAGGGGCATAGATGCCCATGATGAGAACATAGTCCTACCACTTTACAAATCACTAGTCAGACCACACATGGAGTACTGTGTACAGTTCTGGGCTCCTGTGAACAAGACAGACATAGCAGAGCTGGAGAGGGTTCAGAGGAGGGCAACTAAAGTAATAACTGGAATGAGGGATCTACAGTACCCTGAAAGGTTATCAAAATTAGGGTTATTCACTTTAGAAAAAAGACGACTGAGGGGAGATCTAATAACTACAGTATGTATAAATATATCAGGGGTCAGTACAGAGATCTGTCCCATCATCTATTTATCCCCAGGACTGTGACTGTGATGAGGGGACCTCCTCTGTGTCTGGAGGAAAGAAGGTTTGTACACAAACATAGAAGAGGATTCTTCACTGTAAGAGCAGTGAAACTATGGAACTCTCTGCCTGAGGAGGTGGTGATGGTGAGTACAATAAATTAATTCAAGAGGGGACTGGATGTATTTCTGGAGTGTAATAATATTACAGGCTACAGCTACTAGAGATGGGTCGTTGATCCAGGGAGTTATTCTGATTGCCTGATTGGAGTCGGGAAGGAATTTTTTTCCCCTTAAGTGGGGAAAATTGGCTTCTGCATCACAGGGGTTTTTTGCCTTCCTCTGGATCAACTTGTAGGAAACAGGCCGAACTGGATGGACAAATGTCTTTTTTAGGTCTTATATACTATGTTACTATGTTATGTAGTTTTGGTAAACAATAAAAAACCAGAATACGTGGTACTTTTAATATAGTTAGATTCTTGTTCTGATAAGATGTTGTGTTGTATACCTTTTTCACACAATTGTATAAGTTTTTTATGGTACTCTTGAGTGGGGTCTGTTGATAATTTGTTATACGTGTCAGTGTCAGATAACTGTCTTAAGCATTCTTGATTCTATTTTTCATATTCCAAAACGACCGTCGCACCCCCCTTGTTTGCTGGTCTTATGACTATATTGTTGTCCTGTTGCAATTGTTTAATGGCGGCTACTTTACCTTTCGATAAATTACTATACTGAGGTTTATCTTTAATTAAAGACATCAGGAAAATTAAAGACTCACCTACCTGTGTTGCACCCAATATAACTACAGGGCAATATTTCCAGTCCCCGCTACCAAGCAATATGATGCCAGCGGAACCTCCACACCAGACCTACCTGCAGTACGGTATGTGCAGACAATATAGAAGGAAAACTATGTATCATCTATGACACTGCCGGACTGAATATCCATTGAGACCAATATTATAGGACAACTTTTTTGGACATTACAGTCTGATATTTTATTTTTGGACAATACGGTCTGATAATTGGTGGTGGATCTACATGCAGGACATATCTTACTGCAGTTAAATTTTTTTAGATATATTTACTCTGATGTAAAATACAGATTTTTAAACTTTGGCGCCAATATACATTTTTTCTTGTTTGTCCAATTAAGTTGCTATCAATACCTAATCTATGCGGTTTGAACTGCAATATCAGAAATATTTACTATAAGAACCTAGGTACACCACGGTATACCGGTCCATGTTGTTCAATATTTCCGATATTTCTACATCCGTAGGATTTTATTATAATTACTTTATATAAGGTTTTAATAGATACAGTATACACAATAAACTATTCTTTAAACATACTACATGAGACTCCGATAATAGGTTTGTTCAACCCTGTGTAAATATACAATATAAAATAATACATCTTGTTACTAACTGTAAGAGGGTAGAAGGTGTTGTTTTTGATAACAGGTACGTGTCACCGAGGTTGCTGGCCTCGGTGAGGTAAGAGCCGGGGTTTTTGGTCTGCAGCAGCTAGTGCTGCTCTGTTAAATAGCATGGCTGCAAAGCCGATCCGGGCCGGCTCTTACTGGGAGCAGCTAAAGAGTAGGGTGGGTGGCTGCTCCCCACGGTCCAGTCCATGTTTTGGGCTGGGTATAAAAAGCAGCCAGCAGCTGTGTCTGGGTGTGTGTGATTATCCTGGAGCCTGCAAACAGGGCTGAGGAATTCTCTGTCCTGGAGGAAGGAGCTCAGCAAGGTGGTGTTTCCTGCGACCTGAAGGTGGAATCGCCTGCGGCTGAGCCGACTGCTAGGTGTGAACCCGCACCTAAACCACCCAAGGTGACTGGACCCTGTGTTGGCCTGTTTTTGTTTTGCCACAGTATTTCCGTTGTGTGTGAACTGTCACCAAGAGACTGTTTTCATTTCTGGTGTGCAAGTGTGAATAAAACACTGTTTGATGCACAATCTGGACTCCTGGTTTTGCCTCTAAACTGCACCCGCACCGCTGTCTACCAGAGCGACTCCCCACATTTGGTGTCGGATGCGGGCATGCGCAGTGAGGCTGGCGTGAACGCCGAACTTTGTTTGCTGAGCAAAAGTGTATGTCCTATATTAGGCCGGCAAAGTTGCAGCCTGTGATTTCTGGCAACATGGAGGCTGCTGTGAAAGCCCTCATAGAGGCTAACGTGCAGCAGCGGGAGACCAACCAGTTATTGCTGCAACATGTGATGGCATTACAGGCGGCAGGAGCGTCCCACCACGTCCATGATGCCCGGAAGCGGTCCGTGCGGCGATCCCAAAGATGACCCCCGCAGACGGCGTGGAGACATACCTAGCCGTCTTTGAGAAGGTCGCCGTGAGGGAAAAGTTACCCCGTGACCAGTGGGCCGAGGTGGTTGCTCCGTTCCTGGCAGCCGGGCCCCAGCAAGTTTTTCGACTTGGCAGATGTCCAGGCAGCTGACTACCCGACCGTGAAAGGTGAGATTCTAGCAAGACTGGGGGTGAATGTTTTGGTCCGGGCCCAGCGGGTGCATCAGTGGGAATTTAACCTGGCTGAACCCGCCAGACCACAATACTATGACCTGCTACATCGGTTGCAAAAATGGCTGCAGCCAGACATACTGACTCCCACTGCTATGCTTGACCGTCTGTTAGCAGATGTATTCTGGAGGTCTCTGCCATACCCTCTCCAGCACTGGATCGGCCAGGTATCCCCCACCAATGCCCTTGAGATGGTCGACCTGGTGGAGCGATATGAGGCCACCAGAAACCTGCAGGGGGTTCTTTTGGGAGGAGGCCAGTCAAACCCGGAAACCTCCACCCCAGTCCCGGCGGCCGGCCAAACCCGCCCGGGATGTACCCCTTGCAGATCCCTCCCCAGTAGTCTGCTGGCGGTGTCACGAGCCTGGCCACGTAAGGGCCGACTGTCCACAGTGGGGGAACCCATGGAGATTAATTATGGGTACCGGGCTTCCATGTATGCCCGGAGACTGTGTGCGACCGGCACCAATGAGACAATAGACAATCGACATCTGTGCCAGGTGCAAATCGGGGATAACCTGGCAGTGGCGCTGTTGGACTCAGGGAGCCTGGTAACCCTGGTAAGTGCTGCCCTGGTACAGCCCACCCAGTATACGGGCCGGAAAGTTGGTGTGGTGTGTATACACGGAGACTTAAAGGACTATCCCACGGCTGTAATGTCTCTGTCCACGGCGGCCGGCACCTGGACTTGTGAAGTGGCGATCTCCACAAAGCTGCCCTATGAACTAATAATTGGGAGAGACTTCCCTGGTTTTCCGTCACTGTGGCCTGAGATGAAAGTGACTAATAGCCCTGAGACAGGGGTAACACTAGCAGAGTGGCCTGATACCCCTGGAAGGCCAGAACCCTGGGAGCCCGAGTCTGAAGGGCCAGCGGTAGGGGTGACCACTGCTGCAGCGGTAGTGGGGAGACAACCCCACTGAGTGTAATGGTGGGAGACACGGAGGACTTGCCACCGGGGCCTGAGTTGGCAGACCTCAATGTCTCCGGGGAAAATTTTGGGACCGCACAACACCGGGACCAAACCCTAACCAGGGCCTGGGAGAATGTGCTGGAAATTGATGGTAAACCCCAGAAACCAGGGGCTGAATTAATGTTCCCACGATTTATTGTTCGGCAGGATATGTTGTATCGGGTGAACCAAATCCGAGGTGAACCTGTTGAACAGTTGGTGGTGCCCACAGCGTATCGCAAGCTTGTCATGGAGCTTGCCCACCAACATGTTCTTGGGGACACCTGGGGTGGCAGAAAACCCAGGACCGCATACTGCAGCGGTTTTATTGGCCCAGTGTGTTCAAGGAGGTAGAGAATTATTGTAAGTCCTGTCCGACCTGTCAGATAACTAGCCCCCAGCCACATTTCCGTAGTCCTCTGGTACCTCTGCCAATTATTGAAGTACCGTTCGAGCGAATCGCTATGGATTTAATTGGGCCTGTACCAAAGTCTGCCAGGGGCCACCAACACATTCTGGTAGTTCTCGACTATGCCACTCGGTATCCGGAGGCGGTGCCTCTGCGACATACCTCAGCTAAGCTCATTGCCAAAGAGTTAATGGAGATGTTTTCCCGTGTGGGCCTGCCAAAGAGGTTCTGACAGACCAAGGGACCCCTTTTATGTCCAAAGTAATGAGGGAACTGTGTAAATTGTTGCGTATAAAGCAGTTACGGACGTCCGTTTACCATCCGCAAACAGACGGTCTTGTTGAGAGGTTTAACCAAACTCTAAAAAATATGTTAAAGAGGGTGGTGTCTAGAGATGGGAAGGACTGGGACCTGCTTCTGCCCTATCTCATGTTCGCAGTGCGAGAGGTACCCCAGGCCTCTACTGGGTTCTCGCCCTTCGAACTGCTTTATGGCAGACACCCTCGGGGCCTGTTGGATATCGCCAAGGAAGCATGGGAACAACAGCCTGTCCCCCACAAAAGTGTCATTGAGTATGTCACCCAGATGCAGGAACGGATAGAAAGGGTGTTGCCGCTGGTCCGGGAGCATATGGAGGCAGCACAACAAGCCCAGAGTAGGGTGTATAATCGTCAGGCTCGGGTGCGGGGCTTCAATCCGGGAGATCGAGTGTTGGTTCTGGTACCCACCCTTGACAGCAAATTCCTAGCTAGGTGGCAGGGCCCCTATGAGGTGATCGAGAAGGTAGGGAAGTAAATTACAAGGTACACCAGCCAGGGCGGCGCAAGCCGGAGCAGGTGTACCACGTGAATTACTTAAGCCGTGGAAAGATAGGGACGCGGCCGACGACCACAGCCCCCGACCAGGGCTTCTAGGTGAAAAGGGTCCAGCCCCACAGTTCGAGGCCTGTGAAGCAGTAACCACGGTAAAAATTGCAGACAGCCTGTCTTCCAAACAAGTTCAGGAAGTCAGGAGTTCATCAGTCGGAACACGGATGTGTTCTCGGACCTCCTGGCCGCACGTCTCTCATCCAACATGACATCGTCACTGAGCCTCAGGCCAAGATCCGGTTAAAACCATACCGGGTACCCGAGGCTCGGCGACGGGCCATCGCGGAGGAAGTACAGTTAATGTTGAAGCTCGATGTCATTGAGGAGTCGAAGAGTGAGTGGGCCAGTCCCATAGTCCTAATACCCAAGCCGGATGGGACGTTGCGGTTCTGCAACGACTTTCGCAAGTTAAATGAAGTATCCAAGTTTGGCGCGTATCCCATGCCCCGAGTAGACGAGCTGGTTGAAAGTTTAGGACAAGCCCGTTATTTTTCTGTGCTGGACCTCACTAAAGGGTACTGGCAGGTACCCTTAACGGAGTCGGCTAAGGAAAAACCGCATTTGTTACCCCGCAGGGCCTGTATCACTACAAGGTGTTACCCTTTGGCCTGCATGGCGCCCCGCCACTTTCCAAGGTTAATGGACATAGTGCTGCGACCACATCGTCGGTGCGCCTCGGCCTACTTAGATGATGTAGTCATCCACAGCACCGACTGGGAAAGCCATTTACCCAAGGTGCAGGCGGTAGTGGATGCCCTGAGGAAAGCCGGACTGACCGCTAACCCAAAGAAGTGCTCCATAGGGTTAGAGGAGACAAAATATCTGGGATATGTAATTGGGCGGGGAGTCATCAAACCTCAGGTAACCAAGGTAGAGGCCATTCGTAACTGGCCCCGACCGGTCACCACCAGGCAGGTAAAGTCGTTCCTGGGGATTGTAGGTTACTACATGAGGTTTGTGCCCCACTTTGCCACAATAGCAGCGCCGTTGACAGACCTGTTGAAGGGCGAAAGTCTGGGAGGGTTAGCTGGAGTGAGAAGGCGGAGGAGGCTTTCGCCGCGTTGAAGTCGGCCCTGTGTGGGTCCCCGGTTTTGGTGACACCCGACTTCAACAAGGAGTTTGTCGTACAGACCGACGCCTCGGAGGTAGGCCTCGGTGCGGTACTGTCTCAGGAGGTCAACGGGGAAGAACATCCCGTTGTCTTCCTGAGCCGTAAGCTCAATCCCGCCCGAGTCCAGATATAGTATAGTGGAGAGGGAGTGCCTGGCTATCAAGTGGGCACTCGAATCTCTCCGCTACTACTTGTTAGGGAGGAGGTTCCGTCTGGTGACCGACCATTCCCCCTCAAATGGATGAGTCAGGCCAAGGAGAGGAATGCTCGGGTCACCAGGTGGTTCCTATCTCTTCAGAATTTCAAATTCTCCGTGGAACACAGGGCAGGCCGCTTGCAGGGCAACGCAGATGCCCTGTCCCGCGTCCACTGCCTCACGTGTGTTCACCCCCTCAGGGTTGAACAAAGGGGGTGTGTAAGAGGGTAGAAGGTGTTGTTTTTGATAGCAGGTACGTGTCACCGAGGTTGCTGGCCTCGGTGAGGTAAGAGCCGGGGTTTTTGGTCTGCAGCAGCTAGTGCTGCTCTGTTAAATAGCATGGCTGCAAAGCCGATCCGGGCCGGCTCTTACTGGGAGCAGCTAAAGAGTAGGGTGGGTGGCTGCTCCCCACGGTCCAGTCCATGTTTTGGGCTGGGTATAAAAAGCAGCCAGCAGCTGTGTCTGGGTGTGTGTGATTATCCTGGAGCCTGCAAACAGGGCTGAGGAATTCTCTGTCCTGGAGGAAGGAGCTCAGCAAGGTGGTGTTTCCCTGCGACCTGAAGGTGGAATCGCCTGCGGCTGAGCCGACTGCTAGGTGTGAACCCGCACCTAAACCACCCAAGGTGACTGGACCCTGTGTTGGCCTGTTTTTGTTTTGCCACAGTATTTCCGTTGTGTGTGAACTGTCACCAAGAGACTGTTTTCATTTCTGGTGTGCAAGTGTGAATAAAACACTGTTTGATGCACAATCTGGACTCCTGGTTTTGCCTCTAAACTGCACCCGCACCGCTGTCTACCAGAGCGACTCCCCACATAACATATATATATATATATTTGTGGTCAGGGCTACGGACACGAAAGCCGAAGAGCCCTAGTGGGATAAACACCAAGACCCACCGTAACTGCAAGACGCATCTTACCTAACTAAATGGCTAGTGGTGTGCCTGTAGCCATGTCCGTGGGTAGGCCTATAAAAGGGTGGCATACCCTGTAGAAGTAAAAATAGAAAGGGAGGGAGGGTGGGGCAACTGAGAAAACGCCCGCCCCTAGGTGGGGCTGTGCCTGATTTAAGTAGAGCCTCCGCCCCTCCCACAAATGCAGCCCAATCAGACTGCCATACTTGTGGTCAGGGCTACGGACACGAAAGCCGAAGAGCCCTAGTGGGATAAACACCGAGACCCACCGTAACTGCAAGACGCATCTTACCTAACTAAATGGCTAGTGGTGTGCCTGTAGCCATGTCCATGGGTAGGCCTATAAAAGGGTGGCAAAAACCAGACATGTAGGGTGAAAAGAGACTTGAATGGCCTGTACAAAGAAACCCCTGATCCAAACTGCGGAGCAATATCTCCCACGAGAGTTCGGGTACATAAGTCAACCATAATGATGCCTGCATCCATCCTGCGGATAGAGCCAGGACAGAATTCTGAATGTCGCAGATACTACCCCAATGCACGAGGGAGGAACTGGGAAACGCTTCAGAAGGAAGCGTGGATGATACTAACTAAACCTGAAGACTTGGTTGTGGTGCGAGCACTGACAAATTCCCCCTAGCCTTATGAGACCGGAGAACTGAGCGCCTAACTGTCTAGACTATGTAAAGAAGGGCCCGAAAAATACTATGTAGGCCAGGCGAGGATGTAAAGCAATAAGCTAAGAACGTAGTATATGGAATCCTGTCGATGGCCTCACGCGAGTGAAGGAGTGCAATTGCGGTAAGCTGCTGGCGATTTAGTTCGCAGACCTGGCTGATTGAAAAGCTAACCAGCATGGTAATACAAATGACAAATATGAGGGGTAAACAAGAAAATAACTAAAAAAGTGGCCTGAAGAAAGTACAGGCGGGATTACACCATGGGCCTGACCGATGTGATATGCGATAAAATAACTATCTTTCCTGAAAAAACCTGACAGGCAAATATCGTGAACACGAGACCAGACCAACGTGGCCGGTGACACCTAATGACGAATGTCATTCGGTACGAGAACCTGAAAGTAGGTGGCCGATGACACCAATGACTTGAACTCCGGAAATTGAAGTCTGGTCCTGGAGGGGGGAGCATAGCCAGACAGGTGATCTGTCGACCAGGCAGGAGTTTGTGAGCTGGCCACATTGATTATTAAACGTGAAGAAAAACATAAGCGGGCAACCAACTATGGTGATTGAAAACGTAGGATTAAGAATGCAACAAGTACAGACAATAGGTTTAAAACAGAAGCCTAAGTGTGACATGAATAATTGAATGTGGATGATTGGGATGTAATGGGCTAAGGGCGTTGAGTTAGAGAACAAGGGCCTAACAAAATGAACAAGAGCTATGACACCCGGGGGTGGCCCACGCTCCAATGACAATAATGATACTTGTATGTGGCGGCAGCGGCGCCGCCGTCCATCCTGTATGTACCACGATTAAGTCTATTAGTATGTTTCTGGAATCGGCTTCCTGTCGCCGAGCATAGCAAATGACCTACCATAATCCCTGCCAAGCACTAAATTGTCCACAGAGAGAACAGAATGGTAACAAGGAGTGACCAGCGAAGGAAGCAATGCAGAAATGAGGAGCAAACGGAAAGAATCCATGCGGCACCCAAAGTCTGCCAGAAGAAGCCTGTCCGGAAGATGGACAGTAGTAAAGACTAAACCCGGAGGGTAAGCATATCCGACTATCCGGTGAAGGTAGCTGTGCAGTAAAAGATTCTCCAGCCGAGGGAGCAGTGCAGTAAAGCAAGTGCCCGGCAGAGGGAGCAAAGCGACGGTGGAACCAGCAGGGAGAGTGGTGCCATAAGAGGAGAGTCTGGTGGAAAGCTAATAAATTATGTTTGCCGAGGGGACTAGAAGAACAGGACAGCGCAATGGCAAGGACTGCCTGGTGGGTGGAGCCGCACAGCGATACCGCCTGTGGTATGCAGAACGAATGCATATGTACATACGATACCTAACTGGCAGACCGCAGGAAGTTATAACTATGATAATTAAAACCGAGGGTCTAGCCTGAATACCGGACAGGCTAATGTTACTGAAAAAGTCGCCTGACCCGCATGGCAGGTGACCCTAACCAGGCTGAGCTCCATTAAGGAAGAGTACGCCTGGGGAAGCGTGGCAGACAATGGATGCACCACCGACAGACTTTGGAAAAGTGGCCTGCGCCCGGATGAACAAAGAAGCAGATATGGATGTGAGACATTTGGGCCAAATCAACCTGGATGCACAGAAGTTCAACCCACCAGGTAAATCACCAGGCAGGACAAAAAACAGTCATCGGTCCCCCGGAACCATGGGGTCGAAGCGGTCATCGTGCCCCCGAAGCCATGGGGCCGAAGTGGTCATCGTGCCTCCAAAGCCGTGGGGCCGAAGTGGTCATCGTGCCCCCGAAGCCGTGGGGCCGAAGCGGTCATCGTGCCCCCGAAGCCATGGAGCCGAAGCGGTCATCATGCCCCCGAAGCGGTCATCGTGCCCCCGAAGCCACGGGGCCGAAGCGGTCATCGTGCCCCGAAGCCACGGGGCCGAAGCGGTCATCATGCCACCGAAGCCATGGAGCCGAAGCGGTCATCGTGCCCCCGAAGCCATGGGGCCGAAGTGGTCATCGTGCCCCCGAAGCCATGGGGCCGAAGCAGTCACGAGCCCCCAGTCATAGGGGCGAAGCAGTCATCGAGCCCTCAAGCCATGGGGCGAAGCAGCCTTCGAGCCCCCGAAGCCATGGAGTCGAAGGAATCAGCGAGCCCTCAAAGCCATGGGGCGAAGCCGCCTTCAAGCCCCCGAAGCCATGGAGCCGAAGCAATCAGCGAGCCCTCAAAGCCATGGGGCCGAAGCAGTCAGCGGGCCCTCAAGGCCATGAGGCCAAGCAGTCATGGGGTCCCCAAGCCATGAAGCAAAAGCGAACATGAGGCCCCCCCAAATCCTGAGGCCAAGTAATCATATGGGCCCCCAAGCCATGAGACCCGAGCCACCATAGGGGGCCCCCATGCCATGAGGCCAAAGCAAACATGGGCCCCCAAAGCATTGAGGCCACAGAAATCGTGAGGACCTCAAGTCATGAGGCCAAGCAGCCATGGGGCCCACAAGGCATGCGGCCAAGCAGACATGGGGCCCCTAGCGCCATGAGCCCAAGGCAGTCATGGGACCCCCAGAGCCATGAGACCAAAGCAGTCATGAGGTCCCCAAGCCGTAAGGTCAAGGTAGTCCTCGAGACCCTGATGCCAAGGGGCCGAAGCGGTCATCATGCCCCGGACACCATGGGGTCGGAGCGGTCGTGGAATCCCTGCTCCCTGAGGCCAAAGCAGTCATGGGGCCTCCGCGGCCATGAGGCCAAAGCAATCAAGGGGCCGCCGCGGCCTTGCGGCCCAAGCAATTAAGGGGCCCCCGGGGCCATGAGGCTGTCCTAGATGTACGTGATGGGTGAAGGTAAATAATAATGAGCCCAACATGATGGAAAAAGCAGCAACTAGGATGATTGGGACGTCTAAAAGTGGCCTGGAAAGGAACGTGATTGCTGACAGGTATGGAAATTAGTAATCTGCAAAACGGACCGAAACCAGCCATAAAACTTAAAAAAGCAAACGTCGAATATGAACCGGAGAAGAGAGAACAACCAAAACCTGAGGCATGCGATTTGCAAAGTCAAGTCCCTTGTCGCGAAAAACTTGAAAGAAACAGTAGTGAGTAGGAAGCTCAAACCCTAATGACCCACTGGCCTCAGCTGAGAGGCTGTTTATTGAACTGAGGCAGTGGGAGCAATCTTAGTGAATACAAACCAGAAGTAAAGCAGAGCAGACAAAAGATTATTATTTTTTGCTTGCAACTAGAGAAAAGACCCACTGATGTATACGCGCAGAAAAACCAGATGTAAAGGAAATGACCATTGATGCCTGTCATGTTTGACAGGAGAGTGGCATCGGAGCCACCAACTGCCTCAGTGTGACTATCGAGAAAAACAACCGTGACGTAGAAACCAACAGGAGAATGTGGCTTGAATGGGAGCATGTTGTGCCAGCAGATGGGTGACTGTGGACCTGGAATGAGTAAAACCTAAAAAACATGGTATAACCAAAATGCAGACCTGAATGTGAGTGGAATAAGATAGCGCCGCGACAGCGAACGCAGTTCTAGCGGGGAATGGAGTGTAGTACTAGATGTAACAGCAAATGTGTGAACTCAGCTAGAGCGTGAAAGGAGTATTAACTTGCTGTAACAGCCGACGTAAGATGCGGCCATGGATGGGCGGGAACATTGAGACGTAAACGTGAAAGTAAAAACCCGGAGTCACAGCGGTAGTGTGAACCCCAACTCTGGCAATAGGCCAAGCGTAAAATTTGGTATGACCGCAGCCTGCAGTGAACGAGGCATAAACAAACTGTAACGATGACATGAACGCGCTCTTGCAATGGGCCTAAGCAACAGTGGACGTGTGACACCGGTCTGAGTGTGGTGCAAGCGAACATATAAAAGCAAAAGAGGTATGAATGCTAAAAACAGGATGACAGAAAAATAAATAAATGCACAGAGAATAAGACAGAGTTACCCGCTGTTATGACCATGCGTGGAGCGTAAACGTGATGCGAGAGCGGACGAGAGCACCGCTCAGAAAATGAGCATGTTGAAAGAGCAGGCATGAGAAGGCAGCGTCTCAAACCTGGCGTAAAGAGTTGGAGCATAAACGCAGCCCTGATTGCGGGGGAGGGGTGGGTCACATGGGAAGTAATTGCTATAGCAAGAGCCGTAACAAGCAACAGCTGCATCCAATCTCCAACATAACATCACATGCAGCCCAGGTAAACCTTCCTTACGGCACAGGCTGAAGCAACTTTTCAAAGCAAAACAACGTGAACGTAAAACACGTGAGATAGAAGGGGAACTAAATCAGATTACCAAACAAAACAAAGTGAAAGGAATTGTTTAACACCGACAAAACAAACCTGAGGCGGATGATTTTGAGGCGATGCCTTCCGCTCGCAAGAAAAGTCAGATTCCAGCCGGCCGGAAAGACGGACACGGCACAATTAACTTATATACATGGCGCATGCGTCCCTACGGTAGCCACGAGCAGAAGAAAAGCTCCATTCCAGCTCCATACTGTAATGAAAGAAACCTCCTAGCAGAGGAGAGTGCACCCTGCTGACACACCAGCATTCCCTGTGCAACTGAGAAAACGCCCGCCCCTAGGTGGGGCTGTGCCTGGTTTAAGTAGAGCCTCCGCCCCTCCCACAAATGCAGCCCAATTAGACTGCCATACATATACATATATATATAAATCCCCCACAATCATCCCATTTTAAAACTGCTCCCCTCAAAGTATTTTAAATGACAATTAAGTATGTATGTAATGTTAAGTGTTTCACAGGAATTGATGCAGATATTAATTCTTGTGAATTTTTTTCTGCAGATTTTCAATTTTTATAAAATTTTTGAGCACAGCAGGTGATAAAATATAACTAATATTCCAAATGTATTACCCCGATTCTACATCTTTTAGAAATATCCCATATGTGCAAGGATTTTTGCCGTCCTAGGGAAAAGAAAAGTTTGCGGCCCCCCCATGTGACATCACAATGCCCCACCCATATGATCTGCCATATTAACGCCAGTGCTGCAGTGCCGCCATGTTTACAATAAAAAGCCTGCAGGGACAGGCTTTAAAGACCAGAGCCACTACATTAAGCTGCAGTGGTTCTGGGGACTATAGTGTCCCTTTAATGTGAGGTAAATTAGAGACTAGTGCCATGAATAATATACTAGATTGCATACATACAACCAGATAAGGATGATGATGGGCTCTAACTGCAGTCTGGCTCTACTAGTCTGGTGTAGAACAGGCTCTCTGGAGGCTGTATGTAACTGTGGTCACAAAAATCAAAGTTCTGGGAGAACGGGAAGCAGCTCCATTTTTTAGGACACTTTATACAGCTCAAGGTATGGGCCCCAGGGCCTGACGGTCAGTATGCCCATAAGGCCACCTACATGTTCCACCCATGAGTTTGTTCACAGTGGGTGAAATGTGTAGGGGATGTGTTATGTGTTGCTTGAGAGAATCTAATGTGTGTGCTTATGGAATGCAGTGTATAGGGATACCAGTGTGTGTAGGTGATGCAGTGTGTGTGTGTGTGTGTAGTGGATTGCAGTGTGTTTTCGTGTAAGGGATATAAATAAGTTTGTGTTTGTGTATAAGGGATGTATTGTGTGTTTCTGAGTGTGTGCATGGAATGCGTTGTGTGAATCTGTGTTTGTATGTGTAAGGGCTGCAAGGTGTGTTTCTGTGTATGTAAGAGATGCAGTGTGTGTGTCTGTAAGGGGTACAATGTGTGTGTATAAGGGGTGCATTGAGTGTGTGTAAGGGGTACATTGTGTTTCTGTGTGTGCAAGTGATGCATTGTGTGTAAGGGATGCAGTGTGTGTTTCGGTGTGTGTAAGGGATGCAGTGTGTGTGTCTGTAAGGGGTGCATTGAGTGTGTGTAAGGGGTGCATTGTGATTCAGTGTGTGTTTTTGTGTGTGTAAGGGTTGCATTGTGTATGTGTGTGTAATGGATGTCAATCTCCCCCCCCCCTGTCATTTTCTTCACCCCCTGTCATTCTCTCCCCCCCCTTGTCATTCTCCCCCCCCCCCCCTTGTCATTCTCTTTCTCCCTACCTCTAGTGTAGCTTGGCCGAGCCCTGCATGGTCCACGGGTACAGGAGCTTTTGTTTCCCGGTCCCGGGCCGACTGACAGGAAGTGCATACTGTGTGTGCACTTCCTGTCAGTCCAGCCGGGTACAGGAGACAGATGCTCTCTGTACCCGCGGACCATACAGAGCTCGGCCACACTACAATGAGGGAATGACAGGAAGGAGCGCTGAGTGCTTCCCCCGTCAGCCCCTCTCCTCTTGATGCGCCCGAGCGGTGCGTCCTCATGGACGCGCCAGCCCCGGCAATGCTGCAGCCGCCTGAGGCTCTATATAGAGCGCTCGGGCAGCTGCAGCATGAGGGGGGCCGGCGCTCCTGGCAGCACCCCTTCCCAAGGGGCGCCCTACGCGGCTGCCTAGTCCGCCTATAGGACACGCCGGCCCTGTATGTGGTTAATGGAAGAAAAAGCTTCCAAAAATTGCTGTGTCATTTCTTCCAAGTTCAGCAATACCCCATATATGGTTGTAACCTGCTGTTTGGGCACAGCAGGGCTCAGAAGTGACAGGGCACCATTTGGCTTTTGAAACGCAGATTTTACTGGAATGGGTTTGGGCTCCATGTCAAACTTACAACATCCCTAGTGGAAATCTCAAGAAATAATCTCATTTTTAATACTACACCTTCCAAGATGTTAGGGTTGTAGTGATGGTTTTAACCCCACTGATGTTTCACAAAACATATAACAAAATTACATTTTTCCAACAGTAAGTTGATTTAGCCTAAAAAATTTCCTTTTAACAAGGGTTAGAAGGAGAAAAAGCACTATATAATCAGTTATGCATTTCTCCCGAGTATAGAAATACCCAAATGTAGTAATAAACTGTTTGGTAACACGGCAGGGCTTGAAATGGAAAGAGTTCATTTCGATTTTGGATCATGGGATTTGCTAAAAAGAGCAAAACATTTTTCTTTGTTTGAGCTGTGTGAGGGGTCATTTTTTTCGCTGGAAAAGTTCTCTCTTTATTTGTATCATCTTGGGGTACATTTGACTTTTTGATTGCTTTTTATAAAAAATTTTGGGAGGTAGACAAAAATTGCAATTCTGTTTTATTTTAGCTTCTATTGGGTTCACCGTGAGGTATAAATAAAATAAAAACCATATTGTTAAGGTTGATACAATTACTTTGATATTTTTCACCCCATAAGACGCACCTGCCCATAAGACGCTCCTAGGTTTTAGAGGAGGAAAATGTTTTTCATCAGACCTCAGCTCAGACCCCCAAATGTTAATAAGACCTCAGAACAGACCCCCAATGTTAATCAGATGCTCAATCAGACCTGCAATGTGGGATTCGTGTACTGTGTTAGTACACTGGCTTGATACCCCTTGGTGCACAGCAACGACCTTGGTACGGATGGTTACATAATAGATGCTTTTATTAATATTTTCAGGTGACAACGCGTTTCGGAGTTTGTGCACTCATTTCTCAAGTCTAAAAGAAATGATGGTAAAATAGGGCCTGTAGGCCAAATAGATTTATACAGTTCGTAAAAACGTAATAAATAAATAAAATAAAAAAACGTACAGTGAAGATCGTATTGACGTAAAATGGAGAAAAATCAGAATCATGAAATGGTTACAATTTATTGCGCATTTTAAAAAGAATGCCGTTCTCTTAAGCGTGGTAAGTATAAGAGAGAAGTGCCTGAATTGGCAACTGGAAATAATAATACCAATTGGTGGAGAATAGACCTTGCTTGGATAAAATTCTAAGGAATCCACATCGCTGTGCTGGAGTCCTCAACACATCATTGCGACGTCACCAGTCCCGCCCCCCGCCTTCTCCACTTCAGAAGGCGCGCGCTCATGCACGTGGTGAGCCACGCTTCACCGAACAAACAGGACTGGAGGTAAGCTATACCATCCTTCCTGGATTTCATGCCTATATCACAACGCCCCATATCTATATTTCTCCAGCAAAACATCGAATCTATACCTACCCTTTGGTCAAATAATGAACTACCTTCACCTGGTGTATTCCCTAACACACATTCCCCTGGCTATTTACCAACACCATTCAGTTATTTATTTATATACAAATCACCCATCCATTATTCAGTGACTACCAATACCAAAATTCTCTCATTCATTTATTTAATTATATTATACAGGATGTTCAGAAATTTAACCTGTCTAGCCACCACACTCATTTTTTTTCTTCAATAACCCACAGTTATCCATTCTGGCCTACAGTTCCCATGATCGCCCGGGTTCTCAGGTAACTTCCTTCCCCTTCACACCCCCATGCCACCTCAGCTATACTTTTATTCCCACCCCTTCAAATAACTCCCACCCTACAACACAAAGGTTCGCTCCATTACACCATTTCCATATATAATATTATAACCATATAAAATATTATAATTAATATTACATGATATATTACATAATATCATTTGATCATTGAACATTCACCCTGAACATGAACACGAATTTTATCCAAGCAAGGTCTATTATCCACCAATTGGTATTATTATTTACAGTTGCCAATGCAGGCACTCCTCTCTTATAGTTACCACGCTTAAGAGAACAACATTCTTTTTAAAATACGCAATGAATTGTAACTATTTCATGATTCTGATTTTTATCCATTTTACGTCAATACGGTCTTCACTGTACTTTTTTATTTATTTATTTATTACGTTTTTACCAACTGTATAAATCTATTTGGCCTACGGCCCCTATTTTACCATCATTTCTTTTAGACTTGAGAAAAGAGTGCACACACTCCGAAACGCGTTGTCACCTGAAAATATTAATAAAAGCATCTATTATGTAGCCACCCGTACCAAGGTCGTTACTGTGTGCCAAGGGGTATCAAGCCAGTGTACTAACGCAGTACAAGAATCCCACATTGCATGTCAGTTATCAGTCCTTTAGGGGTTTGGCAACCCGGCAGCACCGGAGTGGATACCGGGAGCACCGACCCTCCCTGCCCTCACGAGTGTTGTGCCCACGTATGCACAACACCAAAAGGTGAGCGTAACTACCCTTTTCATCTACTGGTATTAAGTACACACTACCCTATGAGCGCCTTCTCCCAGTTTTGTCTTGCCAAATTTGCTCAATCAGACCAGTATAGACAGTATAAGGTCACAGAGCACACTGGTGTTCTCACTCTGTGCGCAGGTCAAAGAACAACATGCGGCTGACAAAGACCAAGAAGCAGAGCCTGCACAGGGAGCGCTGCATTCACTTCTCCCCCAGCCCTCCTGTACTGATGAGCTCTTTGATAATGCAACCACTCATTAGTATTCGCTCTATAAGACACATGAAAAATACTGTATATATTTTTAATCATAAAATAACTTTGCAATTAAAAATCAGTTGCGTTTGTTATTTTGCATCACCATATACTAACACCCATAACATATTCAATTTTACATAGAGGCAGCCATGTGTTGGCTTGTGTTTTGGTGGGAAGGGCTGTATTTTTTGTTGGCACAATACTGGGACTTTTTGATTGCTTTTTATACCATTTTTGGGATTTAAGGTGCCAAGTTTTTTTTTTTCTCTACGGCGTTCACTGTGTGAGAAAAGTAACATGATTCTTTAATAGATCAGGTTGTAACAGACATGGCAATACCAATTATGTGTACTTTATTTTATATTTCCATTTTTCTTTTACTAATCATACATACTGTATGATAGTGGATAAGGGAAAAATTGATTTTTTTACTTGAAATTCTTTTTTCTTTGTAGGACCTCCTGCTGCCATAGCAAACATTGGAACCTGCAATCGTGTTGAGGGAGTCCCCTTACTCTATTAACCACCTAGATGCTGCGGTCGCTACAGACAATGGCATGGAAGGGGTTAAACAGCCAGGATCGGCACTAGATCTGATCTTGGGCATCACGGCAGGGTGGCAGATGAAAGTTAACAGCAGGCGCCATCTCTATGCTGTAAATATATGACATACTACTTGCTGTGCCGTACATGTACAGCATGGTTGCAGGACGGGTGAATGGCAAAACACATGTTTTAGCTGCATGGTGACTTGACAATTAGGATGTCAGTTTGTGGGGATAAATAAGGCTTAACCAGTTACTACATAGAGAAATGGATTTTCTTTTGTATCAGTTTGTTATTGAATTGAAAGACAAAGAAATAAACCACTCAATACTCACTTGCCATTGACAGGCCACGTACGGGTAATGTCACTGACATAACAGGATGCTTCACAGCCACCATCCAACAGAACCATCTCCCCGGACTAACAAATAAATAAGAGAGTTTATAATGTCTCAAAATGCCATCAGTGATATCAGAGATACTCCTACAATGCTGTCTATACATAAGCGGATTGTGTAATAACAAAAATAGTGCTGAATAATTTGAGCAACTATTTACACTTTGTAATATAAACTGTTAAAATATTGTCTCATTGAGAGGCTATGCAGAACTATACAGTGCACTAGTCTCAGGTTAGAATATTTTTAACATACAATGTTGTTTTCTGGTTTATTATAACTTCAAACCACAATCAACATATAATTTATATACATAACATATAATAAATAGACACTGCTGATCTGCTGCAACCTGTAGCCAAAAATCTCTCTCTTTCCTAAAACACGTATATTACTGAAAAGTGTCTCCATACAGTGCAGAACTAAATGTGATGTAGCGTAGAACTGAGTAACTAGTCACCTCCACAGCAGACAGCCATCATATCCTGCCAGTATACTCACAGAGCAACTTGTACACTATCTTGGATGAGATTAAACACACGTGGACAAAATTGCTAGTACCCTTCCGTTGACCCGTTCACTACCAGCTGTGTACAGGCAAGAGCACATATGGCGTCTGCTCGCGCGTGCAGCGGGTGTCACGGCTGGCGGATCTCCGCTGTTTCAAACAGCAGAGACCAACAGCTAATGACCCTGACCAGCAATATTGATGATCGCGGTCATTAAAGCCTTTAGATGCCGTGATCTAGTGAAGCGGGGGCTTCTTACCAGCATCCTCTGCAGCCAAAGAAGATGCTGGTAATTGAATTAAATACACTGGGTATATACGCTCTCTGAAGACACCCAGGGTATTGAAGCAGTAATTCTTAATAAGAAATTATCAATTCTGTACAAATAATGGGTTCTAAAAGACCCATGATTGTTCACAATTAAAAAAAAGGATTTTGTAGGCTTAAATACAAGCCTCAAAATCATAAAAAAGTAAAAAGAAAACTGGTAAAAAATATATGAGATTAAAAAAATATAAAAGTTTAAATCACCCTCCTTTCCGTTGAGTAGAAAAATAAATACACAAACAACAAAAAATATAAACATCATGGGCATCATCACTTCTTAAAAACAACTGTACTATTAAAACACAAAAAATATTTTTCCAATACGGCGAATGGCGTAATGGAAAAAAGGGTCAAAATGGCCAATTTGCCATTTTTTCATTGCTTCTCTTACCCAAAAAAGTAATTCAATGTGATCAAAAAGTCACACAAATCCAAAATGGTATCAATAAAAACTACAGATTGTCCCGCAAAAAATGAGCCCCCACACAGCTCAGTAGATATAACTATAACAAGTTATGGAGGAACGTGGGAACAAAAGCCATAAAACGGTGGAAGAATTGTGTTTTTTTTCCCAATTCCACCCCATTTGGAATTTTCTTCCCACTTCCCACTACATTGTATGCCAAATTAAATGTTGGAATTAGGAAGTACAACTTGTCCTGCATAAAATAAGCCCTTATACATCTATGTGAACAGAAAAATAAAAAAGTTATGGCTCAATGAAGATAGGGAAGAAAAATGAAACCGCAAAAAACATCCAGTATCCTAACGGTTAAAGGAAGAAAATCCCACAATGATCACTGAAAAAACTTGAAACTGATAAAAGTAATAATAAAATTTACAGAAAATCAGCTAACAAATATCAGATATAGATTTTTTAATAATAATAATAAAAAAAACGAATGAAACTAGCCTGAACAAAAATGATGGTACCCTTAAAGGGATTGTCCAAGTTATATTTATCCATAGGATAGGTCATCAAAATCAGATCGGCAGGGGTCGGACAGCCGCCACCCTTGCCGATCAGCTGTTTGAAGAGAAGGCGCGCGCCGTTCCAGTGCTGCATCCTCTTCATTGTTTACCTGCTCGCCGTCACATCTGCAGCTGTGAGCAGGTGTAATTACACCCAAGAAGTCCCATTCATTTTAATGGGACGGCTATTTCCTATATACTTGTATAGGAGCGAACGGTCCCATTGAAATTAATGGGACGGCTTGGGTGTAATTACACCTCCTCACCACTGTAGATGCGACGGCGAGCAGGTAAACAATGAAGAGGAGGCAGCGCTGGCACGGCGGGCTCCTTCTCTTCAAACAGCTGATCGGCAGGGGTGCAGGCTGTCGGACCCCTTGCCGATCTGATATTGATGACCAATCCTAAGGATAGGTCATCAATAAATATGACTTGGACAACCCCTTTAACTTAATATTTTGTTGCACAACCTTTTGAGGCAATTGCTGCAATCATGCGATTTCTGTAACTCTCAAACAGACTTCTGCACCTGTCCACAGGTATTTTTGCCCACTTCTCATGAGCAAACTGCACCAGCTGTCTCAGGTTTGAAGGTTGTCTTCTTCTTCAGCTCCTTCCACAGATGTTCAATAGGATTTATTTTAAAAATAGATTTTATTGGCATTATAAGCACCTCCCGTCACGCTAACGTCGAAAGGCGTGCGGGAGGTGGTTCTCTCAGGTCTCGATCACGCCTATCGGCGTCATCTCGTGACATCTACTTTGACTAAGACATTGACGGATGGTGCTATCTGACACTGATGTACCTTGACCGTGGAGTTCACCTCTAGTCTCTTGGATTGTTGTTCTAGGCTCTTTGGTTACCATTTGTATTATCTGTCTCTTCAATTTGTCATCAATTTTCCTCCTGCAGCCACATCCAGGGAGGTTGGCTACAGTCCTGTAAGGCCTTACAATTCTGAATAATATGTGCAACTGTAGTAACAGAAACAACAAGCTGTTTGTAGATGTTCTTTACCTTTATATATAGCCTTTACCTTTAACAAGTTTGTCTATAATTTTCTTTCTAATGTCCTGAGACAACTCTCTCCTTAGCTTTCTTTGGTCCATGTTCAATGTGGTACACCCGATAATACTAAACAGAACAGTGACTACTTTTCACCCTCTAAATAAGCAGACTGACTGATAACCAGTTTGAAGACACTTGTGATGCTAATTAAAGCACACACCATTAACACCATAAGTGTTTTTTTTTATGATTCTGTTGAACCACAATTCAAAAGCAATGTGTTATTTTTTATTATTATTATTATTATTACTTTTGTCAGTTTCAAGTTATTCCAGTGACTATTGTGAGTTTTTCTTTCTTTAACGGAAAGGTATTATCAATTTTGTCCACGTGTGTATATACTTTCATAGTTGCTCACAGTCCTGAATATGCAGGAACTTCCCTAAGACAATAACGGGATATTTGCGATGTTCCGAGCTGAAAATAGATAGAGTTTATGTAACAACTACCCAGAAGTGGGTTGTCCCAGCGGGTTGAGGGGTTTCCCAAGGAGGGATTTTTGCATGACTTGACCATCAAGAACTTTTATAAGTATGCACTTTAATTAAAGATGCATCATCATGGGGTTAGCTATATTTGTGCTTTTATCAAGCAATAATTTAGGCTTTTGGAATAGTCTAGTGATGAACCTATTGAGAATAGAGAAAATATAACACACTTGTCTATCCCCCACTGACATCAAATGTGTCACAATTATTAACCTTTCAGGACACAACCTATTTTTAAATTTTCATTTTTGTTTTTCCTTTCAAGAGATTTTTTTTTTTTTTTGCTTACATAGTCGTATGTGAGCTTGTTGTTTGCAGGACATGTTCTGACAGCTATAACATTTTTATTCAATAAAAATATCTTAAGTTGTGTCTCTGACTTTCAGCACTGGAGGTTCCTAGTGAAGTACGTCTCGTCTCGTTCATGAACGATAGAATCGCGCTGCTTTCACTTGCTCAGAACAGACAAAGTCTTAGTGGCAATTATGAATGACCCCTAATTTTCTTCTTGTGTAGTCAATCACTGCTTCTCAAATGTCGTGCGGTATAAATTCCAAGATACCCCTGCTCCCACTTTCCCTGTAGTCAATCAGAAAGACAGGGGCAGAGATAGCAAAGTACAGCCAACACCAATAAAAGATAAACAGGTTTATTATACTCACAATGATTAATAAAATCACAAGCGTATCAAGTATTAAAAATCTGGTTTCCCGTCATGTGCCCAACTAAGGTTTCACCACCGCTTCATAAGGGGGGTATACTTTTCCTTCAATCAGGACTTCCTTTTTATCCACCAGAAAAGTTCCTTTTTTCATTTTCATTAATATAAAAAAACAGCATTAAAATAAATATAAAAACATCTAACATCCATTATTTTACAGCTATTTCCTTTTAAGAATATGTTAATTTCCCCTTTTACAAAATTAAAAATTATTGTACGTCACACACATCGCATATGTAGTTCCGATTCAGACCACAACTACTTATTCATTCATGAAAAGATCAAGTGCCTAGGGCTACCAATACTAAGAAGGTTAGATTCTACGTCATTCATATACAAGGCTTTTAACTTTAAGTCAATCAATTAAGCTTCCACAACTGACATTTACATCATCAGCAGGGCATGTCCATTTCATTCACAGATTAATCACGTAAACTCGTGTCCAATCTTGATATGGACAAACCCACACATCATCCAATAGGATAGAGGAAGTTTTAATCACTCCAAGGTCCTGTACAAAACAACCATTTACTATAAGATGGTGTCATACCTTGATTCAGACACTACTACTGATATTCGCCCCAATAAATCCATAGGATACACGGCTTTAAATCAATTTCTATGTTTAAACAATGAGACTGAAGGGCACCGAGCCGGTGGATCAATTCTACCTCTTTTCTGTTAATCTTCGACACGGGGTCCTCCCCCCGCCATTTGTTCATAACCAATTGAAGACCTAAAAAAAGATGTCCTCTGGTTTACTTTTGTGAAATTTTTTGAACTGTAATGAGACGCTAAGTGTCTCTAGACCATTGGTGGCGAACCTATGGCACAGGCATGCCAGAAGCAACACTCAGAGCCTTCTCTGTGGGCACCCACACCCTGGAAAAAGTCTATGGTGTACCAATATGCCTTAGACTTTTCCTGACATTCATCCATGCAGGGCACACTATGAATAGCACAGGCAGCGCAATGAATGTAGACAGGCTATTATAACTAAATGATAGAGAACATGAAAGATATACTACGGTATATCGGTATTCAGGTTAAATTGCAGTGTTGACACTTTGCGATAAATAAGTGAGTTTTAGGTTGCAGTTGGGGCACTCGGTCTCTAAAAGGTTCACCATCACTGCTCTAGACCTTTTCTAATATTATGGATGTGTTCCTGAATCGTGGTCTTCAACTTTCTCATAGTTCGTCCCACATACCAGAATTCACATGGGCACTGCAGCATGCAGAAAATCCCTGAGTGTTCACAAGTTAGCCCTCCTATCTTCCATCTAGACATTATTATTGGACATTACTTCAATTTCTTTTCTTAATACTCCGTGGGCGGTCTTTCTTAGGGTTCACAGTTAGGTGACTATGGCCAAGTTTGTCCTTAATGTTGGGGGCTCTTTTGAATATAAGGATTGGTTTAGATGGAATCAGTGTTCCTAGTACAGGATAGTATGGATCAGTTCTTTCTGACAGCATTCGTAATCAGTCCTTGATGGGTGCTGTATTAGGTGAGGAAAGAGAAGTTGAAGTAATTTTGTTTATTAAGTTGTCTTCAGTCTTTTACTTTGTGTCTTCTTTTTCTTAGTTACTCCACACTTCCAGGTCCTTCTTTTCATATCACTTCTCCATGAATCTATTAATTATAAGTTGACTTTGTTCCATATAATGTTGCCGGTTTCTTCAATTACAATGTATGCTTATAAATTGTCCTTTTGGGATATTTACTAATATTTACTAATCTGAAAAAGGCAAAAATTAAGCATATTTCAGGTGCACATGGCGGCATAATGGTTAGTTGCACCGCTATCTGCGACTTTTCCCCCATCACTCCAGGTCTAAAATTACGGGCATTTGGTTTGATTAAAATTGTTTAAATTAAAAATTGCCGACGTGGTGTGGCCTACCAGCCCGTCTCATTCATTTTCTACGCCTGTTTTAGGCTCTAAAGCGGTCTTACATTTAGAAGTGGCGCTAGATGCGCCAAAGTTATGGAGGCCGGCGCCTCATCATAACAGGCAGATCCTCAGTCAGCTTAGGGGTATATTAAGGTTTTAATAAAAGTGCCCCATAGTGTCTATGTAATCACATCTGTGGGTTTAAAGTAAATTTTAGTTTTTATTTGTCCCTCCTCCACAAAAATGATTACATCTAGAAAGTTAACATATTCCTTAACCTGTTGGGGACACATGACGTACTGGTCATGGTGTCCTGGTACTTAAGGACACATAACGTACCGGTACGTCATGTGTACTACCGATCACTGCTGCTCAGCCGGCGGTGATCGGAACAAGGTACCTGCTGAAGGATCTCAGCAGGTACCTTGTTTCGATGTCTAGGGGGGTCCTGTGACCCCCCTGTATCGCCGATCACTACAAACTGCAGGTCATTTTAGACCAGCGGTTTGCAGCGATTTCGGTAGTATCTGATCCCCGTCTGTGACCGCGGGGATCAGAGACTTAAAAAATGTCTAAACTTGTCAATCCCCCTCCCCCTGCAGCCCGCAATCATATTGTGGTGGCGGGAGTGCAGCGGGGGTTGCGGGCAGCGCGAGGGGTGCGGCGGGCGGGATCGCGATCCCCCGCCCGCCTCCTCTCTAATGTTTCCCTGGTGGTCGAGTGGTTATAGCAGAGTGTCAGCAATGTGCTAGCGCAGATGTCAGCAGTTTAACCCCTTCCATGCCGTGGTCTATACGGGCCGCTGTATGGAAGGGGTTAACAGGGAGGGAGCTCCCTCTCCCATCGGGGGCTGCTGTGCCATTGCAGCCCCCGATTCTTGATGGGAGCACAGAGGGATGGGGCCCCCCCTCCCTCCCCATCACCCGCTGCTCTGTTCTGGCAGCTGGTGATGATCACCATGGCGTCCTGCTTGCCATAGTGATGGTAAGTCTGATCAGACTTCTGCTAAAGGCAGAAGTCTGATTAGACTATAGTTGCAAGAAAAAGTATGTGAACCCTTTGGAATTATATAGATTTCTGCACAAATTAGTCATAAAATGTGATCTGATCTTCATCTAAGTCACAACAATAGACAATCACAGTCTGCATAAACCAATAACACACAAAGAATTAAACGTTACCATGTTTTTATTGAACACACCATGTAAACATTCACAGTGCAGGTGGAAAAAGTATGTGAACCCTTGGATTTAATAACTTGTTGAACCTCCTTCAGCAGCAATAACTTCAACCAAACGTTTCCTGTAGTTGCAGATCAGATGTGCACAATGGTCAGCAGTAATTCTTGACCACTCCTCTTACAGAACTGTTTCGGTTCAGCAATATTCTTGGGATGTCTGGTGTGAATCGCTTTCTTGAGGTCATGCCACAGCATCTCAATCGGGTTGAGGTCAGGACTCTGACTGGACCACTCCAGAAGGCATATTTTCTTCTGTTTAAGCCATTCTGTTGTTGATTTACTTCTATGCTTTGGGTCGTTGTCCTGTTGCAACGCCCATCTTCTGTTGAGCTTCAGCTGGTGGACAGATGGCCTTAAGATCTCCTGCAAAATGTCTTGATAAACTTGGGAATTCATTTTTCCTTCAATGATAGCAATCCGTCCAGGCCCTGACGCAGCAAAGCAGCCCCAAACCATGATGCCCCCACCACAGTACTTCACAGTTGGGATGAGTTTTGATGTTGGTTTGCTGTGCCTCTTTTTCTCCACACATAGTGTTGTGTGTTTCTTCCAAACAACTCAACTTTGGTTTCATCTGCCCACAGAATATTTTGCCAGTATTGCTGTGGAACATCCAGTTGCTCTTGTGCAAACTGTAAACGTGCAGAAATGTTTTTTTTGGCTTCCTCTGTGGTATTCTCCCATGAAATTCATTCTTGTTTAGTGTTTTACGTATCGTAGATTCGCTAACAGGGATGAAAGCATATGCCAGAGACTTTTGTAAGTCTTTAGCTGACACTAGCAAGACTCAATTATTAGGGGTACAGATAGGGCGATCTGTCACAAAGATCGTGATCGCCGAACAGTGTGCTGTCTTCCTGGCGCTAGAGTTCGACACATCGCGGATCGGGTTGACAGATTACTGGGAGGGGCTGGAGAAGATCCAGCGGTCATGGTCCATATCGGAACCAATGACAAAGTTAGAGGAAGGTGGAGAGTCCTTAAAAATGATTTCAGGGTTTTAGGTCAAAAGCTTAGGGCAAGGACCTCAAAAGTAGTATTTTCTGAAATACTGCCTGTACCACGAGCCACACAAGAAAGGCAGCGGGAGATTAGGGAGGTTAACAAGTGGTTCAAGAGCTTGTGTAGGAAGGAGGGTTTGGGGTTCCTGGAGAACTGGGCTAACTTCTCTGTCGGCTACAGGCTCTATCGTAGGGACGGGCTGCACCTCAATGGGGAAGGGGCAGCTGTGTTGGGGAGAAAGATGGCTAGAAGGTTGGAGGAGTGTTTAAACTAGGGACTGGGGGGGAGGGTAATTACATTATAGGAGGGGAAGATAGTGCAGATAGAGACCAGGGGCGAGGTAGTGTGACTGGGGGTGGAATGGAAGGGGGGACTAGAACAGCTCAGAATGAAAGATGTAGGGTAAAAAATACACATAAACCTGTCAAATGTATGTATACTAATGCCAGAAGCCTGACTAACAAGACTGGTGAACTGGAATTAGTGATGTGTGAGGAGGACTATGATATAGTGGGAATAACTGAGACATGGCTGGATGATAGCTATGACTGGGCAGTTAATATAAAAGGTTACAATCTGTTTAGAAAGGATCGTCAAAACCGGAGAGGTGGAGGGGTCTGTCTCTATGTGAAGTCCTGTCTTAATCCCGTAATTCGAGAATACATCTCGGAGGGACATGAACATGTGGAGTCACTGTGGGTAGAAATACATGGAGCAAAGAACAATAATAAATTACTAATAGGAGTGTATTATAAACCACCTAATATACCAGAGTCCACAGAAAATCTATTACTAAATGAGATAGACGAGGCAAATCATAATGAAGTCGTTATTATGGGGGACTTCAACTACCCAGATATAGACTGGGAAACTGAAAGCTGTACATCCCAAAAAGGAAACAGGTTCTTGGCAATAGCCAAAGACAATTTCCTTTTCCAACTGGTTCAGGACCCCACTAGAGGGACGGCCATACTGGACTTAGTATTAACCAATAGACCTGATAGAACAACAGATGTGCAGGTTGGGGAACAGCGGGCAGAGCGTTTCAGATCAGGTTGGGAGCCCTTACATAGGACAATCGCCCAAAAAAATAAAAAAAATATGGCTCTCAGACTATGGAGACATTAAAACATGATTTTTTTTTAGTTTCAAAAATGATATTATTGTGTAAAACTTAAATAAATAAAAAGTATACATATTAGGTATTGCCGCATCCGTAACAACCTGCTCTATAAAAATAACACATGACCTAACTCCTTAGGTGAACACAGCAAAATATATATATATATATATATAAATACCGTGTCAAAAGCCATTTTTGTCACCTTACATCATAAAAAGTGTAATAGCAAGCGACCAAAATGTCATATGCACCCCAAGATAATGCCAATCAAACCGTCATCTCATCCCGCAAAAAATGAGCCCCTACATAAGACAGTTGCCGCAAAAATTAAATAAAAAAATATGGCTTTCAGAATGTGAAGACACTAAAAAAATCATTTTTTCAAAAATGCTTTGTTATGAAAAACTGAAATAAAAAACCCCAAAAGTAGTCATATTTGGCATTGTCGCATACGTAACAACCTGTTCTATAGAAATAGCACACGATCTAACCTGTCAGATCAACGATGTAAATAACAAAAAATAAAAACAGTCCCAAAACAGCTATTTTTTTTGCAAATTTTCGATTTTAATAAATTTTTCCAGTAACAAAGCAAGAGTTAACAGTCAAACAAAACTCAATATTTAGTGTCCTGATTCTGTAGTTTGCAGAAACACCCCATATGTGGTCGTAAACTGCTGTATGGCCAAATGGCAGGGCATAAAAGGAAGGGAACGACATATGTCGTTTGGCCATACAGCAGTTTACGACCACATATGGGGTGTTTCTGCAAACTACAGAATCAGGGCAATAAATGTTGACTATGGAGACATTAAAACATGATTTTTTTAGTTTCAAAATGATATTATTGTGTAAAACTTAAATAAATAAAAGTATACATATTAGGTATTGCCGCATCCGTAACAACCTGCTCTATAAAAATAACACATGACCTAACTCCTTAGGTGAACACAGCAAAATATATATATATATATATAAATACCGTGTCAAAAGCCATTTTTGTCACCTTACATCATAAAAAGTGTAATAGCAAGCGACCAAAATGTCATATGCACCCCAAGATAATGCCAATCAAACCGTCATCTCATCCCATAAAAAATGAGCCCCTACATAAGACAGTTGCCGTAAAAATTAAATAAAAAATATGGCTTTCAGAATGTGAAGACACTAAAAAATCATTTTTTCAAAAATGCTTTGTTATGAAAAACTGAAATAAAAACCCCAAAAGTAGTCATATTTGGCATTGTCGCATACGTAACAACCTGTTCTATAGAAATAGCACACGATCTAACCTGTCAGATCAACGATGTAAATAACAAAAAATAAAAACAGTCCCAAAACAGCTATTTTTTGCAAATTTTCGATTTTAATAAATTTTTCCAGTAACAAAGCAAGAGTTAACAGTCAAACAAAACTCAATATTTAGTGTCCTGATTCTGTAGTTTGCAGAAACACCCCATATGTGGTCGTAAACTGCTGTATGGCCAAATGGCAGGGCATAAAAGGAAGGGAACGACATATGTCGTTTGGCCATACAGCAGTTTACGACCACATATGGGGTGTTTCTGCAAACTACAGAATCAGGGCAATAAATGTTGAGTTTTGTTTGGCTGTTAACCCTTGCTTTATTACTGGAAAAAAATGGATTAAAATGGAAAATTTGCCCAAAAATAAAAAATCTGAAATTGTATCTCCATTTGCTATTAATCTTGTGGAACACCTAAAGGGTTAACGATGTTTGTAAAATCATTTTTAAATACCTTGAGGGGTATACTTTCTTAGATGGAGTTTTTTTTGGAGTTTCTATTCTAGAGTTACATCAGGGGGGCTTCAAATGGGATATGATGTCTAAAAATCAGTCCGGCAAAATCTGCCTTCCAAACACCACATGGCGCTCCTTTCCCTCTACGCCCTGCCGTGTGTCTGTACAGTAGTTTACGACCACATATGGGGTGTTTCTATAAACTACAGAATCAGGGCAATAAATATTGAGTTTTGTTTGGCTGTTAACCCTTGCCTGGTTACTTTAAAAATGGGATTAAAATGGAAAATTTTCCAAACAAAAAAAAAAAAAAATCGAAATTCTGAAATTGTATTTCAATTTGCCATTAACTCTTGTGGAACACCTAAAGGGTTAATGACATTTGTAAAATCAGTTTTGAACACCTTGAGGGGTGTAGTTTCTAGGATGGGGTCATTTTTGGGTTGTTTTTATTATGTAATCTTCACAAAGTGACCTCAGACCTGAACTGGTCCCTAAAAAGTGGGTTTTTGAAAATGTCTGAAAATTTTCAAGATTTGCTTCTAAACTTCTAAGCCTTGTAACGTTCCCAAAAAATAAAATTGCATTCACAAAATGATCCATACATAAAGTAGACATATGGGGAATGTAAATTAATAACTTTTTTGGGCAGTATTACTATGTACTATAAAGGTAGAGAAATTGAAACTTGGAAATTTGCAAATTTTTTACATTTTTTGGTAAATTTTGTATTTTTTGATAAATAAAAATTAACTTTTTTGACTCCATTTTACCAGTGTCATGAAGTACAATATGTGACAAAAAAAGAATCTCAGAATGGCCTGCATAAGTAAAAGTGTTTAAAAGTTATCACCACATAAAGTGACACTGGTCAGATTTGCAAAAAATGGCCGAGTCCTTAAAAGGGTATTCCCATCTTGCTATTTCATTCTCACCAGCAGCTAGTTCTGCATTCACTTCCTGGTTTCCTGCTTCTGAGGCTGGGCGGGCTTAGGCAGTTGAGTGAAGGCCGGCCACGCCTCCTTATGACATCACACTGAGAGCTCAGTACTTGCCGTGCTCGTTCATGTGGATAGTATGACTCATCAGTCTGGCAGCCTGCAGAGTCTGTGAGGCCCCTCCCCCCTGTTGGGGAAGAGCCATAGTAAAAGTGAGCTAAGACAGTGACTGTCCTGCTTCACCAGATCGGTCTAATCTTTTACAAACCCAAACTCTGCAGCAAAACAATAATTCACCTGTCTTCCCCAGTACCCTACCAGCACTGTAGTTGAATTACTTATAGCTCTGCTACATCTGTATTCCTCTCCACTACCAGCAATATGTTTGAATAACTAGAAATACAGCTCTGCTACATCTGTCTTCCTTGAATCAATTCTTAAACAGCTCTTCTACATCTGTCTCTCTCCACTACCACCACCACTGTGTTTGAAAAACTACAACTACAGCTCTGCTACATCTGTCTCTCTCCACTACCACCGCTGTGTTTGAAAAAACTTCAAATACAGCTCTGCTACATCTGTCTCTCTCCACTACCACCACTGTGTTTGAAAAACTACAAATACAGCTCTGCTACATCTGTCTCTCTCCACTACCACCACTGTGTTTGAAAAACTACAAATACAGCTTTGCTACATCTGTCTCTCTCCACAACCACCACTGTGTTTGAAAAACTACAAATACAGCTCTGCTACTTCTGTCTTTTCTGCTGCTGTGTGGGATTGTATGGAGGGAGGGGGGGGGGAGTTGTGTGTGGGATTGTATGTCGAGACTTTTTGCATAAAATGCTGGGTCATTCATACATCAGTCCCCCCCTCCCCCCCATACAATCTCACACAGAACCACCACTCCAGTATATAATCCCATACAGCAGCCCCCCAGTATAAAGTCTCACACAGCAGCCTCCCCCCCCCCCATCCAGTATATATCACACAGCAGCCCCTCCAGCACTGTCAGACTCTCTCTCCTTTCAGTGCTGCAGACGGGGCAAACCTTCCTCCTGTGTAAACATTCCTCCGATGCAGCTCCGGCAACCGACCCACGTGACCTAGAGATGTCACCTGATCAGAAGGTCCTTACAGTCTGCCTCTGCCTACAAACTGAGCATGCGCTGCTCTGTTTCCCACTGCGTGCTCGTTCATGGATGAAATGAGAGGCCGGCCACTAGATTGATGTAGCTCATTTGCGCAGGTGCGGCCCATAGAATCGGCAGGGAGCAGTGGCCGTAACTATGGGTTATCAAAGCACAACAATGAGGTAGGAAGAAAATAATTTGATCAAAAAGGGTGTGAATTTGCTTATACAATATATTTACAAATATGATAACTGGCACTTTATTAACAAATTAACTGTGATCATTATGATGGGAATACCCCTTAAAGGTGAAATAAGGCTGAGTCCTTAAGGGGTTAAATGAGGCTCCGCGGTGTTTTCTGTAGATAAAAAGGCAGTATTCTATGTAGCGTTTCCAAAACATCAATCCTCCGTCGGTTTTATTCACGAGTACTGAATCAATAAACTTCTTTCCCCATAGGGCCATAAATAAATTGGTGAAACTGGGGGTGTATTTTGCCCCCATTGCTCCCTGTTAACTGTAGGTAGAAGACATCATTAAACTAAAAATAGTTTCAACAATTTAATAAAAACATTTTTGTTCTCCTAATATGGACGTACCCCATCTAGTTGATGTTTTGCAGCAATCATCTCCTTGTCTTTTTGGATAATTGTGTATAGGGAGGTAACATCTACTGTAACCAAGTGCATATCTTTAGCAGAAATGAATTCAACAGACTAATAACATCTCTAGTATCCATTACTATAATTCCCACTAAGACTGTCTGTTCTGAGCAAGTGAGAACAGCGCGGTTCAATTGTTTATGAAATTCATAACATGTTTATATTTTTGTTGAAGGGTTGTTTTTTTTTTTTTTTGCGGGGCCAACTCTAGTTTTTAATGTTATCATTTTGAGGTTCATATGACTTTTTGATCACTTTTTAATTGTTTGGAAGACAAGGTGACCAAAAAATAGCGATTTGAACATTTTTGCTTTTTTTCCCTATTATGGCATACACCGCTCAAGAAAAATATTTTTATTTTTTAATAGTTGACATTTTCGGACGTGTCGATACCGGTTATGTTTATTTTTTAAATATAAATATTATAGCCTTATAAGCTGAACTGGATGGACAGATGTCTTTTTTTCAGCCTTATAAACAATGTTACTATGTAAAGTTGGTAATGGGGGTGATTTGTATGTTTATTATTTCAGTTTTTTACATATTTTTGGGGGGGCATTCAGGTTCCCAAGTGTCTATTTCAGTTTACATGCTTAGGGTACTTTCACATTTGCGGCAGGACGGATGCATCCTGCCGCAAGTGCCCGTGCACTGCCGTGCTGCCGCTCCGTCCCCATTGACTATAATGGGGCGGGGGGCAGAGCTACGGCGCAGCACGGCAGTGCGCGGCCGGAGATCGCTGGACTAAAAGTCCTGCATGTCCGACTTTTCAGTCTGGCGATCTTTGCCGTGCACTGCCGTGCTGCGCCTTAGCTCGCCCCGCCCCATTATAGTCAATGGGGACGGAGCGGCAGCAGGGCAGTGCACGAGCACTGCGTGCAGGACGGATCCGGCAGGCTGAATAGCCTGCCAGATCCGTCCTGCCGCAAGTGTGAAAGTACCCTTACCTTCTTGCTTCCTAGTTATTTATTTATCTATAAATTAGAGATTGTGGATTACCAGAGTGAGGTTGGAGAGCAGGGTCATCCCTCAGCTGAACACATAGGGCACTTTAGGCATTCGTAGCATCTTTCGAGGATATAAAGCAAAGCTATGCAATTTTCCCACATACCTCGTGTCCGTTCTTAAGGGTTTTTGAAATCTCCTCTTGCAGTCATTCAGGAGAAATCTTTTTGGTCTTGTGATAATCAGGTGCACTACTCGATAAAGTACAGTTAGCGTACTGCGCCGGACTGCATGCAGTTACTGTGTCAATAAAGATACATTAAAAAAGAAGTGAAAGGCATTTTCCTAAACTCTTATACTGATGACCTTATCTGATCACTGAGGGTCCGACAACCATGACCCCCATGGATCATCTGTCTGAGAAGGCTTCGGCGGGTTACCAAGCACAGTGCTGTACATTGTACAACGGCTGTGCTTAGTATTGCAGCTCAGCCCCATTCACTACAATGAGGCTGAGCTGTGCCTAGGCCATATAACTAATGAACGTGAAGTTATATGGCTTAGGCTAAGCTGTGAGAAAGCCACAGCGCTACTTCTCAAACATTTTGACCCCACTGATCAGATTACTTATCAATAGGTCATCAGTACAAAAGTCTTGATTTTTTTTTTTAAAGAATTTAGCCAGTTTAGTATCGTAATTAAATATTGGTGTTCTGCACAGCAAACAATCTTAATTTCATTAATTGTAACTGGCTAAATTTTTTAAGGGAGCTGCCACATATTCAGGTTTTTTTTATACAGTTTTAAGCCAAAATCAAGTGTACCTCATAAAAGGAGAAAAAGTATTTAGGGCAGATCCAACTTCCCTTTTTTATAATCCACATGGTTTTGGCTTCAAAAAGTTCCTAAAAAAATCTGAATGTGTGGAAGCACCCTAAGGCCCCTTTCACACGGGCGAGTTTTCTGCGCGGGTGCAATGCGTGATGTGAACGCATTGCATCCGCACTGAATCCTGACCCATTCATTTCAATGGGTCTGTGTACATGAGCATTTTTTTTCACGCATCATTTGTGCGTTGCGTTAAAATCGCAGCATGTTCTATATTCTGCGTTTTTCACGCAAGCAAGTGCGGGTGCATTGCGTTTTTCACTGATGGTTGCTAGGAGATGTTGTTTGTAAACCTTCAGTTTTTTATCACGCGCGTGAAAAACGCATCAAAACGCATTGCACCCGCGCGGAAAAAACTGAACAACTGAACGCAATTGCTGGCAAAACTGAATGGCTTTGTCTGTAAAATTGCACAGTTTTCACTGAACGCATCTGCAACGCATCCGGACCTAATCCGGACACGCTCGTGTGAAAGAGGCCTAAGGCTACTGGAACAGGGTCAGGTTTGGATCAGGTTATGATGCAGTTTAGAAGCCAAAACCAAGTGTAGAGAGACAGTGTAAGGCTACATTCACAAGACCATATGGGTTTTGCGGTCCGCAAATTGCGGACCCGCAAAACACAAATACCGGCCGTGTGAATGTAGCTGGCCCTATGATAGAAATGCCTATACTTGTCCGCAAGTATAGAACATGCTCTATCTTTTTTGCGGGGCCACGGATTGGATCTATGGATGCGGACAGCACACTGTGTGCTGTCTGCATCTTTTGCGGCCCCATTGAAATGAATGGGTCCGCACCCGTTCCGCAAAATTGCGGAACGGATGCGGAGCCATTCATACGGTCATGTGAATGTAGCCTAAAAGGCAAATTCTACTTCTTCTATTTTTGAAATCCATAACTGGTTTAAAGTATGAACTAATTATCATGATATCGAGAGCGGAGACAAGGGATCTCACTGCACTTACTATTATCCCTGGGAGGAGTCTGTCCTTTTTGTCCTGGGCGTCTCCTTCTCCCAGGCTGTAGCGCTGTCCAATCGCAGAGCAGAGCTCACAGGGAGCTCCCTGGGCGCTGCTCTCCTTATCATGATACTTAGTTCATGCTTTTTTTTCACGTGAAAGGTCCTCTTTAAGTTTCAAAACTGCATCTGAAAACCTGATAATGTATGCATGCTAGTTGATACAGTAACTGCATGACAACTGCAAATATACTGTTGTGGCAGCATCCTTAAAGGGGTTGTCCAGTATTTATTTATTCCTAAAACAGCACCACATCTGTCCACAGGTTCTATGTGATATTACAGCTCAGTCCCATTTACTTCAAGGCAGCAGAGCTGCAATACCAGGCACAACCTATGAACAGGTGTGGTGCTGTTTCTGGAATAAAACAGCCATGGTTTTCTAATCCTGAACAACCCATTTCACTGTGTGTTAATGTACATCATTTGACCTGTACAGATTTGGATCCCCTAGAAGTACATAATGACGATTCCTATTGAATGACTGCATCAAAGCTTTTGAAAACTCAGAGACTGCAGAATGGACTGTATACTGGAAAATTATCTAACTTCATTACTCTAATTTTGTTGAAAATTTTTTTGTGTAACTGTAAATAAGCTCCATTTATTTTAATGAGGGTATTTTGGTGGGAAGTACCTGGTAAATTGATGGATTTTCAGCTGAAGAAAACTTTCTACAACAAACTGTGCCATATGTGAAGGCAAATGCAATGCAATCTAAATGAACCATGTTATAGAGCAGGAGAAGCTGAGCAGATATGCTATATAGTTTGGTAAGAAAAGATTAAGTAAAACCAGTAATTTGTACATTTATATCTATTTTTTTTTCACTTCCTGTGGATACCTATCGGTACAGGAGGGAGGGGTTGTCAGTGACTGACCACATTTTGTTTATAAGTGTACATAGAGATAGTTGTCAGTCACTGTCAACCCCTCCATCCTGTAACATTATAACATAGTATCTAAGACCGAAAAAAGACATTTGTCCATCCAGTTCGGCCTGTTTCCTACACGTTGATCCAGAGGAAGGCAAAAAAACCCCTGTGAGGCAGAAGCCAATTTTCCCCACTTAAGGGGAAAAAAATTCCTTCCCGACTCCAATCAGACAATCAGAATAACTCCCTGGATCAATGACCCCTCTCTAGTAGCTATAGCCTGTAATATTATTACACTTCAGGAATACATCCAGTCCCCTCTTGAATTTCTTCATTGTACTCACCATCACCACCTCCTCAGGCAGAGAGTTCCATAGTTTCACTGCTCTTAAAGTGAAGAATCCTTTTCTATGTTTGTGTACAAACCTTCTTTCCTCCAGACACAGAGGATGTCCCCTCGACACAGTCAGAATCCTGGGGATAAATAGATGATGGGACAGATCTCTGTACTGACCCCTGATATATTTATACAGTTATTAGATCTCCCCTCAGTTGTCTTTTTTCTAAAGTGAATAACCCTAATTTTGATAACCTTTCAGTGTACTGTAGTTGCCCCATTCCAGTTATTACTTTAGTTGCCCTCCTCTGAACCCTCTCCAGCTCTGCTATGTCTGCCTTGTTCACAGGAGCCCAGAACTGTACACAGTACTCCATGTGTGGTCTAACTAGGGATTTGTAAAGTGGTAGGACTATGTTCTCATCACGGGCATCTATGCCCCTTTTGATGCAACCCATTATCTTATTGGCCTTGCCAGTAGCTGCCTGACACTGGTTTTTGTAGCTTAATTTGCTGTTTATTAAAATTCCTAGATCCTTTTCCATGTCAGTGTTACCGAGTGTTTTACCATTTAATATGTACGGGTGACTTGCATTATTCCTTCCCATGTGCATAACTTTACATTTGTCAGTGTTAAATCTCATCTGCCATTTCTCTGCCCAAGCCTCCAATCTATCCAGATCCCTCTGTAGCAGAAAACTGTACTGATAGCACTTCACAGAGCTGCAGTTATAAGTGTAAAAATTACAAGTTTTATTGTATTGTTTCCCACCAAAATATATATCAATATGCTCAGCTCCTCCTGCTTTATAACCTCCTGCCTGCAGATAGTATTGCATTTTTTAATGACAGGTCCACTTTAAATGGGAATGTAACATCAGATAAAGATATATTGTTTAAATCAAGCATTTGTTAATTAATTTGTTAATTTTTACTGGTGTTTAAATAATGTTGCATGTCATTACAACTGAGGGGAGATCTAATAACTATGTATAAATATATCAGGGGTCAGTACAGAGATCTCTCCCATCATCTATTTATCCCCAGGACTGTCACTGTGACGAGAGGACATCCTCTGCGTCTGGAGGAAAGAAGGTTTGTACACAAACATAGAAGAGGATTCTTTACGGTAAGATCAGTGAGACTATGAGAATAGTTGAGAATTCAAGAGGGGCCTGGATGTATTCCTGGAGGGTAATAATATTATCGGCTATAGCTACTAGAGATGGGTCGTTGATCCAGGGAGTACTTCTTTCCTCTGGATCAACTAGCAGGATGACAGGCCGAACTGGATGGACAGATGTCTTTTTTCGGCCTTATATACTATATTAATATGTTACTATTACCTATACAAAGGTAATTCCAAAAGCTTGCAGTTTTCAGGCCACTTTCTGTACTCTAGAAATCATTTCCAACCGCCAGTAATCTAAACTATATAAGGTTCTCCAATCCCGTAAAGATTTTTATCTGTATTTAGTAACACAATTTTTTTGTGATTTTGGGGTCGAAAAAAATGTGCGAGTCACTCTGCAAGCCTATTCAGTTAATTGTCTACACTGCTACACAGCGATCTTTGGTCACACAGTGGGTGTTGTGGCCAAGATCTCCATACAGCCCCAGCCTAAGGCTGCTTTCATACAGTTGGTGTTTGATCAGTGATTTCTATCAGTGATTGTGAGCCAAAACCAGGTGTGGAGGCTACATAGAGATAAGGTATGATGGAAAGATCTGCACCTGTTCTGCGTTTTTAACCCACACTTGGTTTTGGCTCACCATCACTGAAATTGCTGATCAAACACTGACTGTTTGAAAGCAGCCTAAATGCCTCTTTACACTGCCTGATGTTTGGGCAGATTATTGTATGAATACTGGTTAGCGATAAACTGACGGTGCAAAGGTGCTACCAATAAGGATAGTTGGTGTGGACACCTAAATCATCGTTTGCAGACAACAGATTGTGCTGTCTAAACAGCACTCTACTAGGGCAAACAATGATTCTGTATGGGGACAAGCGATGGTTGTAGCCTATCGCTCCTCCCCATACCACAGAGGGGATCGCTACATGTAAACGCAGCAGTCACCTCCATTGACGAGTATGCGATTGTCAGGTAGGAATGCTTCCCTCCAGACAATCGTCTGCTCCATCGAGTGGTGTAAAGGGGTCTTAAGTCTCACTAAACTATTGCTGTTAAAACATAATCTATTGTTTTTCCACATTTTTATGGGATTTTCTTTTAATATTTATACATTAAAAAAGTAGTGTATGGCAAAAAATGTGCCTAAAGGTGCATTCATACGACCGTATAAATCGATCCACATCTGTTCCGCAATTTAGCGGGAAGGGGTGCGGTCCCATTCATTTCAATGGAGCCGCAAAAGATGCAGACAGCACTCCATTCTGTGGCCCCGCACAAAAATATACAGCATGTATTATTCTTGTCCGCAAACGTGGACAAGAATAGGCATTCTTTATATAGAGCCAGCCATGTGCGGTCCGAAAATTGCAGAATGCACACGGCCGGTATCCGTGAATTGCGTATCGTGTGAATGCACCCTAAAGCGGATGGAGAACAAAAATCCTGAACAACATGATAAAAAATAAAAGCAAAGAAATGAGTTATAGAATACTGAAAAAGGCTGATACATACCTTGACTATCTGATTATTATTCACATAGTGCAGTGTATTAGCTCTGTTTCCTCCAGCAACCACTGGTGGGTAAGCAAGAATTTCAGCACCTCGGGATCGGCACTCAAAATCAAACTGTTAAGGAATTAAATACAGTTAGATTTTTTGTGGTCTCACAATTACTGTTCTTGTTGCAAATGTAAGACTCTTAAAAGGGTTGGGCAGGATTTTGATATTGATGGCCTATGCTCTACATAGGCCGACTATATCAGCTCAAAGGGGGTCACCCCGCAACCCCTTCGATCAGCTGTTTCATTGCAGCTACAGTGCGGAAAGTAGGCATCTGAGAATGGTTGAGCATAAATAATCAATATGAAAATCCTAGAGAACCCCTTTAAAGCTCAGGGAGCTCACATGATACAATATGGCAAGCCATGTTTTACAGTTGTCTTTATACTCCTGTAAAACAGAGACCGAGAAGGAATATGAAAGGAGTTGTTCCATTAGGAAATGCTTGTCCATATGTCCTATTACTGCACAGCAAAATCTTAAAGCGAACCTGTCACCGGATTTGTACATCTAAAACGGCTCACAGTACCTTACAGATCTTGTTCTTGTACTTTCCAAGCTGGTGTCATATGTAATTACAGTATGCCCTTAGTATTCTTGAAAAAATGACTTTATAAAGTGCTGGTCCCATGCGTCTGCAGTCACGGCAGAAGTCAAGGAGGCAGACCCTCCGTGACTGCAGACAGTGACTCCCCCGCCATAACCCCGCCTCTCATCCCTGTGATAGACAGTTCTCCCCAACAGCCGGGACCGCGCTTGTATCGGAGCGCATGCGCCCTTGCCCACTTCGCAAGTGCGATCCCGAGCATCGCGCCGAGGGAAGCGTGATCCCCTTTCTCAATCGCGCATGCGCAGTCCAGTCCCCCGACGCTGGCCGGCTTTTTTTAATAATGTCGCTCTTGAGAAATCTCTCTCGCGATTGAGAAAGGGGATCGCGCTTCCCTCGGCGCGATGCTCGGGATCGCGCTTGCGAAGTGGGCAAGGGCGCATGCGCCCCGATACAAGCGCGGTCCCGGCTGTTGGGGAGAACTGTCTATCACAGGGATGAGAGGCGGGGTTATGGCGGGGGAGTCACTGTCTGCAGTCACGGAGGGTCTGACGCATGGGACGAGCACTTTATAAAGTCATTTTTTCAAGAATACTAAGGGCATAATTACATATGACACCAGCTTGGAAAGTACAAGAACAAGATCTGTAAGGTACTGTGAGCCGTTTTAGATGTAAAAATCCGGTGACAGGTTCGCTTTAACTAATGAGACCTCTCCTATTAGCCAGAGTTAAAGGGACACTTTGTCAGAAAGATGTATTCTTGTTTAAACTCAGTATTCATAGAAAACATTATTTTGAATTTTGGGCTGTTTCTCTTCATTTCAACAGTACTATACCAATGTAAATATACATAGGTAACACTAGTGACGTAACTAGAAAAGGCTGGGCCCCACAGCAAATTTAATACCTCCCACTCCACACCAAGCAACTTCCCTACAAGCCCCCTCCTGCATCTAGTAAAGACCACGCATGCTTGCCAGGGAACCCTCCACCCACTCTGTAGTTATGCCTCTTTAGTGCCCCCTGCAGAGCAGAATGCCCCCTTAATGACCCCACACAGTAAAATGCTGTTCGTGCCACACACAGTAGTTATGGCCCCTTAGTACCCCTACACAGTAGAATGGTCCATTAAAGCCCCAACAGTAGTTATATCCCTTTATTGCTCCCTTCACAGTTAAATGACCCCTTAGTGCTCCTAAAAGGTAAAATGTCATTAGTGCCCTCACATAGTAGTTACCCCACCTTGGTGTCCCCACACAGTCCCACACTGGTGCCCATACACAGTAGATATGCCCCTTTAGTGTATATCCAGTGAAGCAGACTGTGGTATAAATAATATTTAAAAAAAGTGCTGCTGTGTAGGATAGTGAGAGGTCGGGAAATGATCCTCGGCCCTTGCACTTTTCTACTCAGCCCAACCGATGGGATGCTGTCACTGTATCATAACTGCTGGATGAGCACGGCTGCGTAATGAAGTCCAGGCCTTGGCTGAGTACACACACAGTAATCTAAGGATGACTGAATCAGTTTGGACTTAACTGAGTTGGTCAGAACTTTGCTATTTTTCGGACGGCACACAAAACCAAATCTATCCGAGTTCATTGCAGACAGATCCACTAAATCAGCGTGTAGCACCACTGGGTACAAAGCACTAGGGAGGAAGAAGAAGGCATCTCACATGACCATGAGAGGAGGTAGGGGGGAGGGCTTGGCCTGATTGGCTCCCAGGCTGACAGTCAGTCTGGATGAGCCAATCAGTGCTGCAGCAAACAGGGAGGTGCCCTAGTAGAATGCAATTCTGTGCTGGGCTGTGAAAGAGGGTGGTTGGGTTTTACAGTGTCTGCCAGAAAAACGATGTTAGGGAGTCAGGGACAGTGAAAAATCAATCAGGGACAGTCAGAAATCAATCAAGCTTAGTGACAGGGAAAGTGAAGGGATATTCTAGGATTGCAAAGAAGAGTTGTGTGGGGAAGTGGGGAAATGGGGAAGCTGACAGACAGGGAGAGGAGACAGGACCTATGGCTGTACACTTCAAAAGCAGCTACCTGCAAGCAAATACTTTGATTTTCACATAAATCATTTTTTTGTGAGGCTCAAAATATAATTAAAGGGTTTCTGTCACCAGATTTAACCCTAATAAACTGGCTGACGTTAGCGATGTGCTGGCAGTCGGACGGAATGCTGGCAGCGCATGGCTGCGCCCCGGCAATCTGTGGCGTAAAAATCTGTCTCAAAGCAAGCTAACCAATAGTTGTTATAGAGTCAGAGAAAAGTATCTATCCATGCACCACGTTCATCATCCAGCCTGAGCCAGTGTGATAAATCTGGTGCAGGTCTAGACAGCCAGGCTAAGCTTACACCATCTTTAGGATTAGCCTGGGCCATTGTTTAGTTTACTGCTGCTGCAAGGGAAAGTTGTTATCTGTTAGTAAAATAGTAGATTTTTGCCTTCAGATTTCTGCATTGTACTAACAGAATGCAAGTCGCCAAAGTAAATTTCATTCAGCTGTTGAAATAGCAGGGAATAGTGGGAATTATTTCACATATTTGAAAATCTCTATCTGTGAAAATGAGCACAGATTAAAGACTTGAATTTCGCAGATGGTAAGTTGGCCATATAATAATGCCAGTAATGTACAGTCAGCCTAAAGGTAGCCATACAAATCAGATTAAAAGAGTTTTCATACATTTTAATACTGATGACCTATCCTCCAATACCCTGGACCCCTGCCAATCAGCTGTTTTGAGAAGGCACCAGAGCTCCTGTGAGCGCCGCTGCCATCTCACAGCTCACAAAGCACAACACCATACATTGTATAGCTGCTGTGCTTGGTATTGCACTCAGCCGCTGCTCCTAAGCTACGTGAAAGATGAATGTGATGTCACTGACCTAGAAAAAGCAGTGAGAGGGCAGCAGCTCTCCTGTGCACTGCTGCCTTCCGACACAGCTGATCGGGGATGGTCCCGGGTGTCAGACCCCCATGATCAGATACTGATGACCCAGAGGATAGGTCACCAATATTAAAATGTTGGAAAACTCTTTTAAATCTGATTTGTATGGCTACCTTTAGGCTGACTGTACATTACTGGCGTTATTATATGGCCAACTTACCATCTGTGAAATTCAAGTCGTTTATCTGTGCTCATTTTCACATAGAGATTTTCAAATATGTGGAAAAATGTGGTAGATCATCAGTAGGGATGAGCGAATCAACTTTGGGTGAAACATCCGAAGTCGATTCGCAGTCGATTTGCATAAAACTTTGAATACTGTACAGAGCGAGCGCTCTGTACAGTATAAGACTCAGATGAGCCAAAGTTATAACTTCGCAAAGTCTTGCGAGACTTCGGGTAATAACTTCAGAAATGAATTTCTACTGTAAAAAACCTTTTACCGAACTCTGGTTCAGTTCCAAGGTAACATACTGTAGGCAACTAGGAACAGAAGGAAGGAAAACTCAGGAAACTAGGCATAAACTCACAACCCTTTCATCTTAAAGGAGTCAGTAATATTGCTTAGTAAAATTATTAATAATCAACAATAGTAGAACCCCTTCCTTACATTCAATATTGGTTATTTTAGATATTAAAATTAAGTATTATTATTTCATCCCTTTTACACTAGCCATCTTCCAAGTGTTTAAAAAAGAACAAAAAATAAAATAAAACAACCACCAAAAGGACTTGTCAAGGGAAGCCTACTTACCTACTCCCCAACCCTTGGCTCCAGCTTCGTATCTTTGCTGTGCTTCAGACCCCAGAAGTAAACTTCCAGCACAGATGAAGGCTGACTGGCTGCAGCTTTGACTGCCTCCAAGTGGCACATCACTGCAGTCTCTTGCCAGTTTGGGGACACTTCACCACTGTGGCCAGTCATTGCCTCCAGCGGCGCATGTGATCCCCATCCTTGCCGGAAGTTTACATGTGGGGAGTAAGGTGGACCTATGGAGCAAGAACCTATCAACATGTGAAGCTGAACAACCCTTTTAATTGCATCAAAACCTGCCAATTTTATCTGCATCAGCCAAACATCTAGTGTGTATGATATGTGTCTCAACTCTCCCACCAAATGACAGATGTTGGGGGACCCATTCACACGTCCGTAGTACTTCGGGGTGAGGGGGACAAGGGATGGGGGGGGGGGGGGGAACTGGAATGAGAGTGACAAGGGAGGGCTGATGGAGAGGCACTGGGAGCTGATGGAGAGGCACTGGGGGCTGGTGGAGAGGCACTGGGGGCTGGTGGAGAGGCACTGGAGCTGATGGATAGGCACTGGGGGCTGCTATGAGGCTACTGGGGGCTGATATATGGCTACTGGGGGCTGATATAAGGCATGGGGCTCTTATCTGAGGTCTGATTGGGGGTCATTCTTATTATTGGGGATCTTATTGGGGCTGTTAGCTGAGGTCTGATTAACATTGGGGGTCTGATTGGTGGTCTCACCTGAGGTGTAATGAAAAATACTTTTTTCTTATTGTCCCCCTCTAAAACCTAGGTGCGTCTTATGGGCCGGTGCATCTTATAAGGCGAAAAATATGGTACTTGCTTGCTCCTCCTCCCAACCTCCCCTGACCTTTGCTATGACGTCACGCGGAGGCACTGGATCTTGGGTGAGTTCCCACACTTTTTTGCCCAGGACTTGACCCCTTGTTAAAACCCAATGTGCCTGATTCTTCTCTGCACTAATATCATCTGTTTGGGGAAAGTTGAGAGCTCCTTATACATGTACATGGTAAATTATTGAAGAGTTTAGTCAATAATAGTTTACCATGTATTGGGGCCTTAAGAGTAATCCTAAATAACAAAGAAGAATGATCCCATTATAGACAATAACCTGTTCAGTTTAAATTATTTTTCAAATAAAACCATATAGCAAGGCTTGTTAAGCAGATCCAACAGGGTGTCCCCAGATCCGCTTAAATGCATATGTGAAACAGGCCTTAGTATTTATGATAATTACTTACATACAATAGATAAAATAATCAGAATTTCCCATAATGTACTTGCTCAGAATAAAATAGAAAAAAGAGAATGTGATTTTAAAAAAAAGTAATATTCAAATATATTCAGTCTTTTCAGGGTTTCTCACCTTGGCATATATTAAAGCTTCATCCACCGGAGCCTTACACCAATGCATAGTCTCTATAAAAGCCTGAAGGAAAAAAGTCAGGAAAGAATGTAACAAAGCATACAACATAAATATGTCCACCAAAACTATCACAAATTGGGGCAGTTCCCCCAAGTACTTGATAATAAATCATATGTAGATCTCAAAGCACTTGCATGTGCCTCTTCTAATGTTTTCTGTTGCAGTTACTTCTACACACCAATCATGGATTTGGGCTCTTATTGTGTTAAAGGACTATTCTGGTTAGTAAAATGTATCCTCTATCTACAACATAGGATATAACTGTTAGACTGTTGGGATCTGACAGCTGGGACCAACACACACAAGAACGGGGCTCTGTGCCCCATATAAATGGAGCGACTGGCTGAACATGCACACTTTTGCTCTATTCTTTTTGTATGGGACTTTTGGAGAGAGCCAAGCACTGTACTCAACCAGACTCAGGCTGGCCCACAGGGGAACAGGTGAATGCACCAGTGGGCCCCAGTGCAAGGTGGGCCGTTAGTCTCTCACCCCCTACACAAGTGGTTCATGGTAAAGTAGACTGACTACTCTACATATAGTGTACAGCATGTCAACCAGGCTATTTTCACGTCATATAAAAATTAGTTACATTTTTATTTTGCAAACTTCCCAGTTTAATATTATAGATGCATCTGGTGGCTGAGATGACTTCTAGGTACAGAGCCGGGCTATCTAGCATCCTCTGTACTCAGAGACCTGTCTTTTCAATGTCATTGCAGGGACCTCTATAATTCATCATCTTGTACAGTCTTGCTGCTGCTTCACTGTGTTAATGGGAAATATTTGCATGTACAGTAGCTATACATTGGACCCCCAGAATACATTTTACTGGTGGCCCTAGGCTATCTCCAGCAGTCCCACTGAAAATGAATGGAGGAGCAGCATGCATGCTTAACCAGACGATCCATTCATTCGATGCACGGCAGTCCCTGTTCACAAAATAAATGTTAGTCTCAGTGGCTGGTCCCCCACCAATTTGTTATCCTCTATCCCTTCATTTCATAGAAGTCAGTCACCTTATCACTTTAAAGGGAACCTGTCACAAAGAAAATGCAGTGTAATCTGCCAGCAGCAAGAAATAGAGCAGGAGGAGCTGAGCAGAACTGTGTTATGGGAAAAAAGTCAAGGAAATGTGTCACCAAAAATTAGTAACATATTCATTTTTTCTAATCTTTTTATTTTCTGATTGTAGATTTTTTAATTCTATTATCTCAACATGGTTATGGAGGCGGCCACCTTGCCTGAGCTGTTCTTAACATTTTGAAAGTTGCTTTGCGGCAGCCCCATGGGCCACAGACACAATGACCTTTTTTGGCTCATCTTTAAACCTAACACTTTTGCCTAGAATTGCTACTCTAGTTTATGCACCACTCACTCCTGGAATGACTTTTTTTTTTAAACCAAATCATTAATCTGGAATGAAACTTTTTAACATTGCTGACCACGCCCACTTTTCAAAATGGGAGTGAGTTGTGTAAAAATGAAGTCGCAAAAATTTTATTTATTTTTTTATGAAAAAAAGTGAATCAAAAGGGTTTTTCTGAGATGATTTATATGGCTGGCTGACCTATCCTCAGGATCATCAGTATCTGATCGGTGGGGGTCCGACACCTGGGTCCTCCAGTGATTGCAGCTTACCAAGCACAGCCACATTCACTTTTATGGGGCTGAGCTACGCCTAGGCCATGTGACCGATGAACTTGTCGTCACTGGCCTAGGAAAAGCTGAGAGAAGGATGCATGAATGGTGCTATACAATGTATTGCGCTGTGCTTGGTGAGCTGTGAGAAGGCTGCAGTGCTCACAGGAGCACTGGTGCCTTCTCAAACAGCTGATCAGCGTGGGTCCTGGGTGTTGGATCCCCACCGATCAGATACTGATGACCTATTCATCCCTAGTAATCAGTATAAAAAATCTCGGAAAGCCCCTTTGACCTCTTTGTGCCACAGTCAGGGCAGGAAGGGGTTAATTCACAGACTGTAGGATAAAACGTAATTTTAAAGCCAGCAGGGGGTGCACTTGCATCAAAAAGATCTTTACACCCTTGTCTTGTCAGAACAACTGGATGTCATCTCTATTCTGTAATACATGCTGCATTAAACTTGGCAGTGAAGCATCCTCAAACTGGACTACATAGATAATTCTTATTTCACCTCCACTGGAAACCTATCGATCAAGACTACCAATGGACTCTCTCTTTTCACTGACCTCACTATAAATATCTCTTTATGATCTTCAACTCAAGAACACTCAGTTTGTGAGATACTTGTAAATATTTTTGACTAAACATAAAACCAAATTACAGCAAAAACTTCAAAAAGGTTGTGCTATGCTTAGATTTTGATGGCCTATCCTCAGTATAGATATTCAATATTAGATCAGCGGGGGTCTGACAAACCGAACCACCGCCAATCGCCGGTTTGAAGCAACAGCAATCACGTGAGCACTGTGTCCTCTGCACTGTTTAACTGCACGCAGTCTAGATGTAACAGTGGTACTGTTCAATTACACCTTTCTCTCCCATCCAAGTGCATGGGAGACGAAGGAGTAAGTATACTGTGCCCGTTACAATCTAGATAGCGAAGATGTTAACAGTGAAGAAGACTCGGTGGCAACCTCCACCTCCTCAGACTGCTGATCGGCAGGGGTAGCAGGTAACAGACCCCTGCTGATTTAATATTGATGACCTCTTGAGTATACCCCCTTTAACTTTCCTAAGGCTAAGCATGCAAATCCAATCCAAAGTCAACCCAATTTGCATTTAGTATGAGTTCACACGTACCGTAGGATCTAAACGCGTTGTTCACTCTGATCTGTGCAAGATTCAGGATACAAAGCTTCTCTGTATACCCAAATTGCCAACATTTACATAATCAGCTGATTTAATACTTTGCCATACCTGGACTGCATATTGCCTAAACCCAGATCAGATAGGTTTTTAAAGATCTTTGCATATTTTTAGAAAGACTCACAGAGCCTGTAAAGGAAGTATTCAAAGAAAAACATTTAAAGGGAATGTATCAGAAAATGACCTATTGTTTTTTTTCAATTTTAAATGTCATTATCTTTATTTTCTATTTTTTTTAAAATCCAAAAATTCCTGCAGCTTTCACACTGGTCACTAAGCCTAATAATAGGTGCCACTTCATGGTCCGTACATATCACTTTACTGCAGTTATCATCTAATCTGTCATTCTAATCCTGCCTGTAATGATATCACCTCTGTGTATAGATAAGGCAGAATCCACCATTCACAATAGGTGATTGTTAGAGCTTATCTATTCTTTCCTTGTACAATGACTTCTGCACAGGTCACAGATGATGTCTAGAAGACTCTCCCATAGAAGTCAACGAGGTCAACTCCTGACGATTGTGTCTATGACCCATGGGGCTGCCATAAAGCAACATTCTTAATGCTTTCTAAATGCTGTTAAGAACAGCTCAGGCAAGATGCAAGTTTTACCTGGCAGACAATATTTTTGTTGACACGTTTCCTTCAAGTCCACAAAGCAATCAGCCATGCTGCACAGGCACACATCTCAGAAATAAAAAATAGCAGCAAGGACAAGAATAAAACAGAAAATGGACAAACACAAATGTAATTTAAATTAACTCCTTAATAGTCACATTAATATTGGAGAAACCATCCTGAAAATGTCACTTTGTTATTGTAGATCAAATTATGTCTCAAGAAAATATAGGTAGTGTACAACTCGGGTGACTAATTTTAGCCTTAAGGACCAGTAACACTTTTCCTCCTCTGTGTTCCAACAGTCATAACTTTAAAACATTTTTTTTAATGTAGCTTTATGAGACCTTGAATTTTTAATGGGGTTATCCAATATCAATAACTGCCCTCTCATGTGCCGGGCCCCTCACAGGGAATTTACTTACCTGGGTCTCTGCTCCCTGCAAAACTGCTGCTGCTTCTCCCTGTGCACGGATGAAAACATCCGGTGTGGGGTGGGGGGTAGCAGCCAATGGCAGAGGGCCCGAAACGAACAATGAAACCAAACAGCCCCTGTGATCTTGGTGCAAGAGAGCCATTCTGTCCCTGGGAATACTGCACTCCCAGAAAATTAACCGTTCGGATACCATTGTCACAACTGACGGCATCTGAAGTGTTAAATTTCTGCAATCAGCGATAACTCTGCCTACCGGTGTCTGGTATGTAAAAACAGTAGACACCCAGCGGCTATGGTGTCCATTTATCTCCTGGGCAGGCGCTATCTTTAGACACCCAACATCTGCTGTAAATTTATGGTAGGATGTCAAGAAGGGGTTAAAGGGGTTTTCTGATAATTGCATATTAGTAACATAGTTTGTAAGGCTAAAAATTACATTTTCCTCACGTTAGCGGACAAAAATTCCTTCCCGACTCCAATCAGGCAATCAGAATAACTCCCTGGATCAACGACCCATCTCTAGTAGCTATAGCCTGTAATATTATTACACTCTAGGAATACATCCAGGCCCCTCTTGAACTCTTTTAATGAATTCACCATCACCACCTCCTCAGGTAGAGAGTTCCATAGTCTCACTGCTCTTACAGTAAAGAATCCTCTTCTATGTTTGTGTACAAACCTTCTTTCCTCCAGACGCAGAGGATGTCCCTTCCTCACAGTCCTGGGGATAAATAGATCATGGGAGAGATCTCTGTATTGAACCCTGATATATTTATACATAGTTATTAAATCTCCCCTTAGTTTTTTTTTTTTCTAAACTGAATAACCCTAAGTGTGACAATCTTTCAGGGTACTGTAGTCCACCCATTCCAGTTATTACTTTAGTTGTCCTCCTCTGAACCCTCTCCAGCTCTGCTATGTCTGACTTGTTCACAGGAGCCCAGAACTGTACACAGTACTCCATGTATGGTCTGACTAGTGATTTGTAAAGTGGCAGGACTGTTCTCATCACGGGCATCTATGCCACTTTTGATGCAACCAATTATTTTACTGGCCTTGGAAGCAGCTGCCTGACACTTTAGTTTGCTGTCCAGTAAAATTCCTAGGTCATTTTCCATGTCAGTGTTACCCAGTGCTTTCCCATTTAGTATGTACGGGTGACTTGCATTATTCCTTCTCATGTGCATAACCTTACATTTATCAGTGTTAAACCTCATCTGCCACTTCTCTGCCCAAGCCTCCAATCTATCCAGATTGTACTGTCCTCTTCTGTGTTGATTACTTTACACAGAGCACCCACTATTGCAAACTATGTTAGTCCTAGTCTGTTCCAAGAAAAGAAAAAATCGCATCCCCTCTGGCTTACGACTAAAGGGAGCTACAGGTGTGGACACCATAGATGTATCTGCTGCACTCATATGTCGATTTCCAATACTTTTGTCTCAGCTTCAAATGGGAGTGTTTTCCACATGAAATCATACCTTACTTGTAATACAACTTATGCAGTTTATTTAATTACATGTAAAAAATGCAAACTGCAATATGTGGGTTGTGCTACTAATGCCATTAAAGCTAGAATACGCAAACACATTTCTGATGTGCCCCACCACACATCGGATCTGGTGGTGCAAGGCATAGAGAGGGTTTTACTGCCCAATCGAGAAGAAGACTATAGAAGAAAATTATTAAACAGAGAATCCTTCTGGATTTTTGCATTAAATACGCGTCCACCAGATGGTCTGAACAGGCGCCTAGATTTGATTCTGTCCTCACAGTTTCCCAACGTATGAAACTTTCTCCTTTATTTTATTATCTTTCATAGCCACTATACATCTCATGTATTTTGCACAGGTTTTTTTTATTGTTTATTATATGTTTTTTTTTCTCTTTCTTTTTTTTCTCTCATGAGAAGTGTTGTTCTTTTTTTGAAGGGGTCTGCAGTCATGTGACCACAATTAGTGAAGACAGGTGCAATCTCTCCTACAAATAGTGCCATTTTTATGTCTTACTGTGTCATGAATAAGGGCTTGAATTGTTTCTTGTAGCCCGAAACACGTAGAAAAGACTTCTGTAACTGTAACTGGATGTGATTTTACCACAAGCAAAATAAATATTCCTTTACCTAAGTGGAGCTGGATTCCTTGAACCTCTTTACACTATATTACCCGGGCCTGACACGGGTCCTCCGTGCTCACAGGTGAAGGTGGGGCAGGTGAGAGCTGCTGAACTTTCCTTTTTACTAATCTATCCAGATTGTACTGTCCTCTTCTGTGTTGATTACTCTACACAGTTTAGTGTCTGCAAAAATTTATATTTTATTGTGCAGCCCTCTACAAGATCATTAATAAATATATTGAAGAGAATAGGGCCCAATACTGACCCCTGTGGTACCCCACTAGTGACAGTGACCCCATCTGAGTGTATACCGTTAATAATCACCCTCTGTTTTCTATCACTGAGCCAGTTACTTACCCATATTTTCTCCCAGTCCAAGCATAATCTGACACAACAATAGCTGATCTCAGGGAGACCAGCTACAAAAAACACCGCGGAGCCTCACTTAAGAGTCTCAACACAGCAATCCGAAGTGCAAAGCTCCCTGGGAAACAGGAATATGCAAAATAAATGTGGAGCCCCAGTTATGGGTCTACAACACAATGAAAGCCAGATATCCCTCAAAGGAAGGAAAACCAAGCAAAGGGGTGTCTCCATTACAGAGATCACCAAATCCAGCATATTAAGTGGCCCCTATGTCAAGATCCCGCTTTTTTACAAGCTTTAAGGATGTGACGGGGAAAACCTAAGCCAGGTATCCATCTACAGACAGCTGTTTCGGGGTGTTGCCCCTCATCAGTGTGGAGTAGGATTCTGGCTAACCGGGAGCAATGCCTCGGAGACTACACAAACACAACAATAGCTGATCTCAGGGAGACCAGCTACAAAAAACACCGCGGAGCCTCACTTAAGAGTCTCAACACAGCAATCCGAAGTGCAAAGCTCCCTGGGAAACAGGAATATGCAAAATAAATGTGGAGCCCCAGTTATGGGTCTACAACACAATGAAAGCCAGATATCCCTCAAAGGAAGGAAAACCGAGCAAAGGGGTGTCTCCATTACAGAGATCACCAAATCCACTATATTAACTGCTTGCCGACCGCCTAACGCACGGATGCGTCCAGGCGGCGGCAAGTTTGTTCCTCCTGGACGCATCCGTGCGTCATCTCGCGAGAGGCGAGATTTGCTGTGAACGCGCACTCGTTCACAGCAGAGCGCGGCTCTGCAGTGATTCTACAGCCTGCCAGCGATGATCAATCGCTGGCAGGCTGTAAATGTAAAATAAATGAAATCAAAGAGGTATATCAGACTCTGTTTTGTTAACAGCGTCTTATATACCTGCTCTGGTGGTCCCATTTACTGGGATCGACCACCAGAGGACCAGGTAACTCTGTAAAGTTGCACCAAACACTACACTAACCCCCCCAACCCCCTCACTTTATAACCACTATTAACCCCTTGTTAACCCCTGATCACCCCATATTAGACTCCCTGATCACCCCCCTGTCACTGATCACCCCTCTGTAAGGCTCTATTCACATGTCCATATGTGTTTTGCGGATCCGCGGATCCACGCCGCGGATCCGCAAAACACGGACACTGTCAATGTGCTTTCCGCATTTTGCAGATCCGCACATTGCCAGAACTATATAGAAAATGCTTTTTCTTGTCCGCAATTGCGGACAAGAAAAGGGCATGTTCTATATTTTTGCGGAACGGAAATGCAGACCCGTAAGTGCGGATCCGCAATTCCGGATCCGAGCGGGACAAAGTCTGTCCCCATAGAAATGAATGGGTCCGCAATTCCGTTCCGCAAACAGAATTTCGGACGTGTGAATGGGGCATAAGGGTCCCTTATCACCGCCAGTTAGTTAGCTACTTGTTAGGTAGCTAGCGCCCAGCCCACCGCACCGCAGTCACTGATTTTGGCAGAGATTTTTTCATCCACGATGATCGATGCGAATGAAAAAGTCTGTGCCGTTTATTTTTTTTATTTTTTCAGCCCAGAGGCTGAACGGAAAAAAAAATATCTCATTACCCGTATGCTCAATATAAGGAGAATAGCAGAAACTCCTAATGCTGGCCATAAGTGTAATGATTGCGGAGACCCTCAAGGACAGTACAAACACCTCACATGTGACCCCATTTTAGAAAGAAGACACCCCAAGGTATTCCGTGAGGCGTATGGTGAGTTTTAGCAAAATTTTATTTTTTGTCACAAGTTAGTGAAATATGAGACTTTGTAAAAAAAAAAAATATATATATATATCAATTTCCGCTAACTTGTGCCAACATTTTTTTTTTCTGTGAACTCACCATGCCCCTCACGGAATACCTTGGGGTGTCTTCTTTCCAAAATAGGGTCACATGTGGGGTATTTATAGTGCCCTGGCATTTTAGGGGTCCTAAAGCGTGAGAATCCAAATGCGTAAAAATGCCCTGTGAAATCCTAAAGGTACTCATTGGTTTTAGGGCCCCTTTGCGCATCTTGGCTGCAAAAAAGTGTCACACATGTGGTATCGCCGTACTCAGGAGAAGTAGGGCAATGTGTTTTGGGGTGTCTTTTTATATATACCCATACTTTGTGTGAGAAATATCGCTGTAAACGACAACTTTTTAAATTTTTTTATACAAAGTTGTCAATTTACAGCGATATTTCTCACACAAAGTATGGGTATATGTAAAAATAAACCCCAAAACGCATTGCCCTACTTCTCCTGAGTACGGCGATACCACATGAGTGACACTTTTTTGCAGCCTGGGTGCGCAAAGGGGCCCAAATTCCAACGAGTACCTTTAGCTTTTACATGGCTGCTCACAATTTATCCCCACCCAAAATGCCAGAACAGTACAAACACCCCACAAATGACCCCATTTTGGAAAGTAGACACCCCAAGGTATTCGCTGAGGGGCATAGTGAGTCCATGAAAAATTTAAGTTTTTGTCAAAAGTTAGCAGAAAGGGAGACTTTATGAGAAAAAACAATAAAAAATCAATTTCCGCTAACTTGTGCCAAAAAAAAAATCTTCTATGAACTCGCCATGCCCCTCACGGAATACCTTGGGGTGTCTTCTTTCCAAAATGGGGTCACATGTGGGGTATTTATACTGCCCTGGCAATTTAGGGGCCCTAAAGCGTGAGAAGAAAAATGCGTAAAAATGCCCTCCTAAAAGGTACTCATTGGTTTTAAGGCCCTTTGGCATCTTGGCTGCAAAAAGTGTCACTCATGTGGTATCGCCGTACTCAGGAGAAGTAGGGCAATGTGTTTTGGGGTGTATTTTTACATATACCCATGCTGGGTGAGAGAAATATCTCTGTAAACTGACAACTTTGTATAATTTTTTTAAAAGTTGTCGTTTACAGAGATATTTCTACACCCAGCATGGGTATATGTAAAAATACACCCCAAAACACATTGCCCTACTTCTCCTGAGTACGGCGATACCACATGAGTGACACTTTTTGCAGCCAAGATGCGAAAGGGCCCTAAAACCAATGAGTACCTTTAGGATTTCACAGGGCATTTTTACGCATTTTGGATTCTCACGCTTTAGGGCCCCTAAAATGCCAGGGCAGTATAAATACCCCACATGTGACCCCATTTTGGAAAGAAGACACCCCAAGGTATTCCGTGAGGGGCATGGCAAGTTCACAATTTTTATTTTTTTTTGGCACAAGTTAGCGGAAATTGATATTTATTTTTTTTTATTTTTTTTACAAAGTCTCATATTTCACTAACTTGTGACAAAAAATAAAATTTTACATGAACTCACCATACACCTCACAGAATACCTTGGGGTGTCTTCTTTCTAAACGGTGTCACTTGTGGGGTATTTATACTGTCCTGGCATTGTAGGGGCCCCTAAAGCGTGAGAAGAAGTCTGGAATCCAAATGCGCAAAAATGCCATGTGAAATCCTAAAAGTACTCATTGGTTTTAGGGCCCCTTTGCGCATCTTGGCTGCAAAAAAGTGTCACACATGTGGTATCGCCGTACTCAGGAGAAGTAGGGCAATAAGTTTTGGGGTGTATTTTTATATATATACTTTGTGTGAGAAATATCGCTGTAAACGACAACTTTTAAATAAAAATTATACAAAGTTGTCAGTTTACAGAGATATTTCTCTCACCCAACATGGGTATATGTAAAAATACACCCCAAAACACATTTCCCTACTTCTCCTGAGTACGGCGATACCACATGAGTGACACTTTTTTGCAGCCTGGGTGCGCAAAGGGGGCCTAAATTCCAATGAGTACCTTTAGCTTTTACATGGCTGCTCACAATTTAGCCCCGCCCAAAATGCCAGAACAGTAAACACACCCCACAAATGACCCCATTTCGGAAAGTAGACACCCCAAGGTATTCACTGAGGGGCATAGTGAGTCCGTGGGAGATTTTTTTTTTTTTTTGCCAGAAGTTTAATATTTTTATTTTTTTCCTCAGAAAGTGTCATTTTCTGCTAACTTGTGAAAAAAAATGAAATGATACATGAACTAACCATGCCCCTCCACGAATACTTTGGGGTGTCTTCTTTCTAAAATGGTGTCATTTGGGGAGTATTTATACTTTCCTGGCATTCTAGCACCTGAAGAAATGCCAAAATTCACTTTTTTGCACCATAGTTTGTAAACGCTATAACTTTTACCCAAACCAATAAATATACACTTATTGGATTTTTTTTTTATCAAAGACATGTAGAACAATAAATTTAGCGAAAAATTTATATAGAAATGTAGTTTAAAAAAAAAAAAAATTACAACAGAAAGTGAAAAATGTCATTTTTTTGCAAAAATTTCGGTAATTTTTGATTAATAGCAAAAAAAGTAAAAATGTCAGCAGCAATGAAATACCACTAAACGAAAGCTCTGTTAGTGAGAAGAAAAGGAGGTAAAATTCATTTGGGTGGTAAGATGCATGACGGAGGAATAAACGGTGAAATTAGTGTAGTGCTGAATTGTAAAAAGTGGCCTGGTCATTAAGGGTGTTTAAGCTAGGGGGGCTGAAGTGGTTAAGTGGCCCCTATGTCAAGATCCCGCTTTTTTACCAGCTTTAAGGATGTGACGGGAAAAACCTAAGCCAGGTATCCATCCACAGACAGCTGTTTCGGGGTGTTGCCCCTCATCAGTGTGGAGTAGGATTCTGGCTAACCGGGAGCAATGCCTCGGAGACTACACAAACACAACAATAGCTGATCTCAGGGAGACCAGCTACAAAAAACACCGCGGAGCCTCACTTAAGAGTCTCAACAAAGCAATCCGAAGTGGAAAGCATAATCTGAAGAAGGGGTTGTCACGTACCAGGGACCAGAGTAGCCCACGGCGTTACATGACAAGGGTTGCCCAAGTCCTTCAGGCTTCAATTTTGAATAAATCCCCAACAGTGTCACCAGCAAAGAACCCCCACACCATCACACCTCCTCCTCCATGCTTCACGGTAGGAACCAGGCATTCTACATGCGTCGCACAAAGACACAGTGGTTAGAACCAACGATCTCAAATTTGGACTCATCAGACCAAAGCACAGATTTCCACTGGTCTAATGTCCATTCCTTGTGTTCTTTAGCCCAAACAAGTCCCTTCTGCTTGTTGCCTGTCCTTAGCAGTGGTTTCCTAGCAGATATTCTACCATGAAAGCCTGATTCACACCGTCTCCTCTTAACAGTTGTTCTAGAGATGTGTCTGCTGCTAGAACTCTGTGTGGCATTGACCTGGTCTCTAATCTGAGCTGCTGTAAACCTGCGATTTCTGAGGCTCGTGACTCGGATGAACTTATCCTCCGCAGCAGAGGTGACTCTTTGTCTTTCTTTCCTGGGGCGGTCCGCATGTGAGCCAGTTTCTTTGTAGCGCTTGATGGTTTTTGTGACTACACTTGGGGACACTTTCAAAGTTTTCCCAATTTTTCGGACTGACTGACCTTCATTTCTTAAAGTAATTATGGCCACTCGTTTTTCTTTACTTAGCTGCTTTTTTCTTGCCATAATACAAATTCTAACAGTCTATTCAGTAGGACTATCAGCTGTGTATCCACCTGACTTCTCCACAACGCAACTGATGGTCCCAACCCCATTTATAAGGCAAGAAATCCCACTTATTAAAACTGACAGGACACACCTGTGAAGTGAAAACCACTTCAGGTGACTACCTCTTGAAGCTCATCAAGAGAATGCCAAGAGTGTGCAAAGCAGTAATCAAAGCAAAAGGTGGCTACTTTGAAGAACCTAGAATATGACATATTTTCAGTTGTTTCACACTTTTTTGTTATGTATATAATTCCACATGTGTTAATTCATAGTTTTAATGCCTTCAGTGTGAATCTACAATTTTCAAAGTCATGAAAATAAAGAAAACTCTTTGAATGAGAAGGTGTGTCCAAACTTTTGATCTGTACTGTATATGTTATATATTTTTATATATGTTTTACTTATGTTATTAATATGGGGACCACACTGATAGAAGATTCACTATTTATATATAATAACATGTGCGTATATTACACTATCTATGTTATTGATCACAAGCAACTGCAGATTGAAATTTCACTACAAACAGTAGTACATTATGTCATGAAAAACATCTGGACAAAAAAACGCACCTATACAAAAAATCGCAATAAATATTGCAAGAAAAACGCATAGACAATGCACCATATTTTGGATCTACTGAGAATGTGGAGAGTCCGGTTTCCATGTTTTTGACCCAATTAGAGTCAATATAAAAGATAGAGGCATGGCGGGCAACACTTAACCACTGAGGAAGGGATAGCGCATTATCCCAAAACGCGTCTGGTTGGAAGGTGGGCGCACCCGCTACAAAGCCCTCCAAGAGAACCGCATGGCCATGCAGAAAAAACTCTAGAAGAAACAGAAACGAACATTTCATTACCTCCGCTCCTAACATCAATTAAACAGCAACTAAGGTAACAGGTGCTATTGTGGCTGAAAATCCCGCGCACCCTCGCGAGATCCTAGTTTCTTTGGTTCGAGGAGTGCGATGCGAGACGCCGACAACTCTCCGCTCCGCTCGCCAAGCCACCGGGGACTATCCGGACAATACGAAAGGAGGGAGGTAAGAGAACGACTCTAGCGACTTTGGAGAGTCTATACATTAATATATCAGCTGGACTTTATTGTGATACTGGACTAACATAAAGGACCCTATAAGCACAGTACATGTGCGCAATGTGATATATTGCATTAAGAATCGCGCATGTGTTACAGTAACTATTTAGGTGCTTTAAAACCCGTAAAGCCCCTTTTTTTATATGGATTTTAGTAACATCATAACTACATGTCAGGATTAGAGTTGACCGAACTTGTGTTTTTAAGTTCGGCTTCCAAAGTTCGGGTTCGGGTTATACCACCTCTTATCCAATCCAGTACTGAGCCACGCCCCCTGCACTGATCATATGACGGTGACGTCACCCCAGGTCCTTCGTGTTGTCCAAGGTTCGGGTTCATTGAAGAATCCCCTTATAGATTCCAAATGCCGTTATGGTCCGTGGTAGCGGAATCCATAACCAGATGCTTCGATAACCCGAACCTTGGACGCCGAACTTAAAACACAAGTTCGCTCATCTCTAGTTAGGATCAAAAGCTGCTCTGAATGGCTCCATAGTCCGAATTTGAAGACGGATGTATAATTACTAATTGCTAATTGGAACCACTCAGGATGACGGCCCTTTACATTGTTTGTCTGATTTAACTAGATAGCTTTTTATATTTTATGTGTATTGTATTTTATGTTTTCTTCATTTGAATAAATCTTTTATACATATTAATTGGATGCTGAATGTATGAGTGCTCGCCTACTATAGCTCCATATTTTTACCACTTATCTTTTAGAGGGTAGGGTGTTTCTTCTTTTGGGCTAGAAGCACCACACCAGAGCTAACCAGGAGTGAGCCACCACTGTTATTATAATAAAACATATAATATCACAACAAACATTATAATAACTAGGGATAAGGCGGTCCTTATTCCTGACACCTTCCCCTTTTAAGAGATTGCAAGGGAGATCAATTCACAGATCATGCCCTGAGCCCATCTCAATGCTTTCTCCAGGACAGGATTGTGAGTGGAGATCAGCCGACCTCTCACACAAAGGTCAATCATTTCAAGACCACGGAGAGCCATCATAGCTAATCTCAGATAGCAATGGTACAGTAAATGTCCCATGATCTTAAGTAAGTCCTCTTCCTTCACTTCAGGAAATGTCTCAGGAAGGAGGGCTCACCATGATTACCCCGAAACTGTCGATATCTGGCGGGTCCGTTTTGATGTATAAGGGCCTATCATCTCTGACCCCCTCACAACTGGTGACAAGATCTGCCTTAGCGCATCTCGACGTTGAGTCTCATCGTTAAGGCTCACCCCCGACCTTAAAAGGGTAGAGTCCCTGAAACTGTTCTTTGGGTCATGATGTCTATTTTGACATTACCTCCTCTGGCTCTGGACACAGGTTCTGATGAATCCTGATCACTTCTGGAACTCCGTTCACGGTGCCAGGTACAAGAGTGATTAGAGTGACAAACAGTCCATTGTCAAATGAACAGAATAATCCATGTAGGTCAGATGATCTTTCATCATCCAGTAATCCATCTGGGTAGTCTCCATTAAGAAGGGCTCCGACTTTGTCAGTCATTTCTATGGTTTCCTCGCCCTCCTGACTGGAATTTTCAGCTGTCACTGTGAGGTCATCGCCTAATACAGTTGTTTCCGCTGCTACACCCAGTGGGGTATCAGCCACTAGGTCATCATTATCATTCCCATTTGTCAGTCCATAGTATTGGTGCTGTGGACCTGCAGTCAGTAAGGTCTCCACGATAATGGCTGGAAAAATTGAAGGGGCTTCACTGGTTAGCTCCTCCATGTTTGGGAGATTGTCCTTCTCCCCAACATTAACACAATTTACATTCTCTGCCTGCGAAGATTCTTTTGTGGCTTCACTGTATTCTATGTTTTCATCAGCTATATTACCAATGTCCATACCTGTCATCTGTTGGCCTCTGGACAATAGACTCCTCTACGACAGTGTCCATACTTCCATGTCCAGGGTCTTGGACACTAGAGTTCTCCGCTGGATATGCATCCAGTTCTGCAACACCAGCAGAATCTTTGGCCCCTGCATCACGGGACCCCCTTTAGTTAGGTCACTGTCCCCCACTGCATTGCCTCTATTAATGGGATCCTCTCTGACAGTTTCCATACATCCATTTCCCGGCCCTGGGACAATGGAATCTTTAATAAAGTTTTCCTCTTGCAACTCACCTGTCTCTTCTGAAACACTGCGATTTTCCTCTGAAGATGCAGGTTCACAGGCGAGACCCTTCTGAGACATTCCATTTAGCTCTGGTGGTGTCTCCAAGAAGGAATTATGCAGAGAGATAGGTGTTTCTGAGACTTTCGTGTTTTTGGAGCCGTCCCACAAGTCCCCACGCCTTTAAATCACAGTCCTTGTCATAATCCCCACACAGTACCTTGCTGGTTCTGCAAGTCTCCTTCTCAGGTGTTGCTGTGTTGTCCACAACTGGGGTATCCACATGATCATCCAGAGTTCCCCTATTAGTGTCATCCAGAGATCCCCCATTAGTGTCATCCAGAGAGCCCCCATTAGTGTCATCCAGAGAGCCCCCATTAGTGTCATCCAGAGAGCCCCCATTAGTGTCATCCAGAGATCCCCCATTAGTGTCATCCAGAGAGCCCCCATTAGTGTCATCCAGAGAGCCCCCATTAGTGTCATCCAGAGAGCCCCCATTAGTGTCATCCAGAGAGCCCCCATTAGTGTCATCCAGAGAGCCCCCATTAGTGTCATCCAGAGAGCCCCCATTAGTGTCATCCAGAGAGCCCCCATTAGTGTCATCCAGAGAGCCCCCATTAGTGTCATCCAGAGATCCCCCATTAGTGTCATCCAGAGATCCCCCCCATTAGTGTCATCCAGAGATCCCCCCCATTAGTGTCATCCACAGATCCCCCCCATTAGTGTTATCCACAGATCCCCCATTACAGTGTCATCCACAGATCCCCCATTACAGCGTCATCCACAGATTCCCATTCCAGCGTCATCTACAGATCCCCCATAACAGTGACATCCACAGATCCCCCCCATAACAGTGTCACCCACAGATCACCATTACAGCGTCATCCACAGATCCCCCATAACAGTGACATCCACAGATCCTCCATAACAGTGTCATCCACAGATCCCCCATAACAGTGACATCCACAGATACTCCATAACAGTGACATCCACAGATCCCCCATAACAGTGACATCCACAGCACCCCCATAACAGTGACATCCACAGTGCCCCCATAACAGTGACATCCACAGATCCTCCATAACAGTGACATCTACTGCGCCCCCATAACAGTGACATCCACAGTGCCCCCATAACAGTGACATCCACAGCGCCCCCATAACAGATCCCTCTGGATGCACATTATTATATTCCTATTTATTAATTTATTAACACTTGTACAAAGGAAAAGAAAAGCCACAGCAACAAAATTCCAGCTTTAATTTTTTTCATTGCTATCAGTAACTGCGGCACTGTTTATACGAGGTATCGGTAATTGGTATCGGCGAGTACTTAAATAAAAGTATTGGTACTCGTACTCGGTCTTAAAAAAATGGTATCGGGACATCCCTAATATGTATGTGTAGAGCGGTGCCCAGGGATCTCCCTGCACTTACTATTATCCCTGGGCACTGCTCTACACATACGGTATATATCATTATCTAACAATTGTTGGACCAGTGAAAGGTCCTCTTTACTTCCAAGCCGGACTGGAGAAGCTGTCCTTCTCCAGCTACAGGCACAGGCGCCCTCTAGCTGAGCCACCGTGCGCTGCATCCCGGCCAGTCTCTCCTGAAGCCCCCTCTCCCTGCTCTCAGTGGTTTTCTTATGCTCGGATCGTCTGTTTAATTTTTATTTGGTGTGCGTTGAAAAAGGGGTAGTCTTATACGGCGAGTATAGCCCAAACCCCATATTTTAACAGAAAAAGTAGGGGGTCGTCTTATACGCTGGAAAATACGGTAATAAAATTTATTTACGGCAGCCCCATGGTCCATAGACATTGACTTCTATGGGAGAGTTTTCTAGGCATGCTGTTATCTGTGCAGAGGTCATTGTACAAGTAAAGAATAGATGAGCTCTGACAATCACTCACTGTGAATGGTTGATGCTGACTTATCTATACACAGAGGTGATAAATCCTTATCATTACTGGCAGGTTTAGGGTGGTATATAACTGCAGTAAAGTGAGCTGTACAGACCAAGAAATGGCACCTATTAATAGGCTGCAATCCCCTAGCCGATATTTCGGATGATAATCGCTATCGGGCAATTCCAATTTTTAAGCATGCTTAAAAATCAACGCTTGCCAGCGGCAGATCATACTGTCTAGAAGCGAACTGCTGCTGGTAAACCACTAGACAGTATGGGGACGAGCAATGGCATAGCAATCGGTCCTCCCCATGCTGCGGAGGAAATCACTGCATGTACTAGCAGCGGTCTCCTCCTCTAGCTGGCAAGCTGACAATCACTTGCTGATCGGCCTGTCTAATACAGGCTTTAGTGGCCAGTGCAAAAAGTACATGAACATATGCTTTTTTTGTTTAAACCCTTCATTACCGAGCCACTTTTCACCTTAAATCCCGGGCCGATTTTTGCAAATCTGCCATGCGTCACTTTATGTGGTAATAACTTTGGAACACTTTTACTTATCCAAGTCATTCTGAGTTTTTTTTTTTCTTGTGACACATTATACTTCATGGCAGTTGTAAATTTGAGAATTTTTTAGATTTGAATTTCTCTACTTTTAAGACAGATAATACCTTATAAAAAGTTATCAGTGAACATTCCCCATATGTCTGCTTTATGTTGGCAGAATTTTGGAAATTTCTTTTTTTTTTTCAGAACGTTAGAAAGCTTAGAATTTTAGAAGCCATTTTTCAAATTTTCACCAAAACTTCCAAAACAATTTTTTCAGCACCAATTCAGGTGTAAAGTGATTTTGAGAAGCTTACGTAATGGAAACCACCCATAAATGACACCTTTTTGGAAACTACACCCCTCAAATTAAAAAAAACAGATGTTTCAAACTTTGTTAACCCTTGAGGTGTTCCACAAGAATTAAAGGAAAATGGAGATGAAATTTCAAAATTTAAATTTTTTGATATATTTTTTATGTTAATCAATTGTTTCTTGCAACACAGCAAGGGTTAACAGCAAAATAAACCTCAATATATATTACTCTGATTCTGCAGTTTACAGAAATATCCCATATGTGGTGGTAAACTGCTCTATGGTCCGAGGCAGTGGTCAGAAGGAAAGGAGCGCCATATGGATTTTGGAGGCAGATTTTTAGGCACCATTTTGTATCTGAAGAGACCCTGACGTACTCTCACAGTGGAAACCTCAAAAAGTGAAACCATTTTGGAAACAACAACCCTTAAAGAATATATTAAGGGGTGCACTGAGCACTTTGACACCCTAAGCGTTTTACAGAATTTGGAAACACTTGGCTGTAAAAATGAAGAGTTTCATTTCTTTCAATAAACTGTTGCTTTAGCCCTAAATGTTTCATTTTCACGAGGGGAAACAGGAGAAAAAGCACCCCATAATTTGTTACCCATTTTCTCCTGAATAAGGCAACACTCCATATGTAGTGGTAAACTGCTCTAGGGGCACATGGCAGGACAGAAGGAGCGCCATATGGCTTTTGCAGCGCAGATTTTGATGGATTGGTTTATGGGTGCCATTGGTTTTTATTTTTTGTCCGATTGTCTTAGGTAGGGGCTCATTTTTTGCGGGATGATGGTTTGATTGGTACCATTTTGGGGTACATAAGACTTTTTGATCGCTTGGCAAGGTGACAAAAACGGCTGTTTTGGCACAGTTTTTTTTAACGTTTACCTGACCGGTGGATCATGTGATATTTTCATAGAGCCGGACGATAACGAAGTGGCGATAAGTAATATGTCTACTTCTATTTTTCCAATTTTATTTCTAATTTTTTTTAATTAAATTTGGGAAAAGGATGCCTTTTTTTTTTTTTTACTTGAAACTTTTAATTTTACTTTATATTTTGTCCCACTCTGGTACTTCAACTTTTGGAGGTCTGATCTCCTGTACAATGCATTACAATACATCTGTATTGTAATGCATTGGCTGTAAATGTATTACCACACTGTAAAACACTTCATTCTGCTTGGCTGTGAGGGGGCTAGATCTCACAGGCTTACAGGGAAGGCAGCCACAATGCCTAAGGAAGGAATCGGGCTGCCGTCCCAGCCATCAGGTCCCCGTGACAGCAGCACGGGGACCCGATGGGAGCTCCCTCCCTGCACGGACAGCGCACGTGCCACAGTCAGCGCTGACCGCAGCACATCCAGGGTTAATGCGCCGGCATCAGTGTTTTCACCGATACCGGCGCATACAGCAGCAGTCTGGATATCATTGACTGCCGGACCCCTGCAGCTGATCGGGCGGGTGCAGCTCCGGCAACAGTCAGATCAGCACACTATAGTACTACGGCACTGGAATTTTAGACACAGTACCCAGCGCTGTACATGTACGGCGCTGGTACTGTATGGGTTACATATAGATATTCACATATATTAAAAATAACATCACCCAAAATTCTTTAAAAATATGTTAAACATAACGTTATTTAAACAATAGGTCATTTTCTGATGGCACATTTCTTTTAACTCTTACACAATTGACACTCGGTATGGCTACAGGTTAAATGTTATAATATTTGTGTCAATTTCCCCAGACTTCATATAATCCTCTTATGGATGTTTGCAACCACAGGTGTCTGAACACATGGTTGTCTATATGTTTTTCTTTCTTGCACTGGCCTATGAGTCATTGCTATGCCACTCCTGCACCAATACTGCTTTTTCCTGGAACAAAGAGATCCAGAAATTGACCAGAAAAATCCTGTCTTTCTTTGAATTATCCTGTGTGTACAAAGGCTTCCACTATCGCAATTTTTATCGAACATGATATGTTGGACACCCTCATGCACAATACAACTGCTCTCAGTAAAGAGGACCACTTGGCTGGCAAGAAGAACCTCAGTTATTTCTTAAGCTGCATCTGTAAAATGAAAGCTGAGCACTTATTGGTTGTTATGAGCATTAAAGCCAGATTTTGATGAATGAGGCCTGATAAGCATTACACTGCACAATCCACACAAGGGACACAGGGTTTTGCCTTTCCTTGCCCATGCTGTATTAGGATAGGATTATTTATGCAATTCAATAACATACTGTATAAGAAAACGTTAAAGCTAAATAGTTGGATAGCAAGTACTACATTATTAAAGAAGTAAACATTGTAAAGGTAATTTATTGTGTTATAGCAGAATTAAATGGTTTTCCGATATTTTTATACTGATCAGTGAGAGTCCAAAACACCGCGATCAGCTTTTATGAGATGGCACTGGCGCTCCTGCTCCATCAAGCACATCGCCATACATTGTACAGTGGCTGTGCTTGGTACCAAGCTCAGACAGATTCACTTGAATGGAGCCAAGCTGCTCCTAGGCCACGTGACATGTCAACGTGTCATAAATCGGCCTAGGAAAAGCAGTGAGAAGGCTGCAGCGCTCACAAGAATTCCGGTGCCTTCTTAAAGAGCTGATCAGCAGGGGGTCCCGTTTGTCAAACCCCCACCGATAAGATATTGATTACCTATCCAGAGGATAGGTCATCAGTATAAAAATCTCAGGAAACCCTTTAACCTTGACAGGAGTCCTAGGAGAGAAAGTCCTGCCTTCCCGAATGACAGCTTTCCCGATACACACTGTACAAGGAAAGTTGCTAATCACTGTGTGTAGACACGGAAAACAGGCCTCTCAATGTCTCACATAGGAGTCCTGTTAGGATTAATGCCTAATTCACACATCAGTGCTTTGGTCAGTGATTTTGAGCCAAAACCAGGTGAGGCTCTAATCATAGGCTTTACTCATTTTTTTTTTTTATGGTCCCTTCACATTGTTCATCACAAAATATGATCGTTTATGTGGTCGCCAAAATCATGAATGCGATGCCATTAGCATCCTTCACTGATCTAACTGTCGGAAAGGAATGCTTACTTCCTGACAATCATCTGCTGAATCTATCAGTGTAAAGGGACCTTTACTTAGAAATCCTTCCCCAAAACATATAAACATATACACCAAAGAGCTCAGTTTCTCACCCTATATCATATTCTGCCCTCAAACAGGACAGCATAAATCTCCTGACACATATGCTTTAAAGGGATTCTCCAGGATTTTTATATTGGTGCTGGAGCTATATGGCCTAATCCACTGTGTAGTGGACAGAACTGGTTACTACAACACTGCTCTCATTCAAGTGAAGGGGTGCTCCACCACAACACAGAGCTACTGCAGAACAGCTGATCGACAGGGGTTATGGGAGTTGGACCCCACTAATTTGATATTGACAACTTATCCTAAGGCCATAAATATAAAAATTCCAGAGAACCCATTAAAGGTACCTAGCAAACCATACCAGTCCATCAACAAAATTAAGGACATTTCAGCATTTAATCACACACTAAAAAACAAGTTAAATATGTTCAAAAGGTTGTCTAAAGTTCCATACATGAGAAGAAATATGTCCTGCTTTTTTCATAAGCTTAATTTCAGCTTCAGACTTTATTAAACGAAGATTCTGTGTGAGGAGCCGTGCAGACTTGATCCTATTTTTGACCTTGGAGTTTGACTCTAGTAGAGGCTGTATGTAGTTAGAGTGTAAAGAATGATGAGATGGTCTCAAGTAGTCATACCATAACGTCAGCTTTTCATCTGAAATAAGATAACATAGAAAAAAAAGTAATTTATAAACTGTAGCAAATTTACAAACAGAACTATTCTTATTCATTTTCTTATGCTTATTTAAATTCAATTTTAACCCCTTAATGACACAGCATATTTATCAATTTAGGATGCAGTATTTAAAGGGGTATTCCCATCTGAAACAATGGGGGCATGTCGCTAGGATATGCCCCTATTGCCTGATAGGTGTGGGTCCCACACCTACACCAAGAACAGAGTGGGGAAGGTGGTGGCCAGAGGACACCAGGTTTCACTGGGTCCGACCACCACCAAGCACTCTTCGCATAGTACTGAACGGGAACGCACAGAGCTTGTGGATCCGTACCTATCAGACAGTGGGGGCATATCCTAGCGATATGCCCCTATTTTCTGAGATGGGAAAGCCCCTTTAAGTCTGATGTTTCATTTTTATAGTAATAACTTTGAAATACTTTTACTTATTCTGATTCAGATTGGCCCAGATTTATTAATGTGTCTTCAGATAGAATCTGTCTAAAACGTGGTGCAAACTGGCACTATTTGGGTTTCTACCATATTCATTTCCCTTGCAAAGAGGTGTAGCTTATTAGGAAAGGTGGGACTTCAGTAGAATGGGGCATGGCCTAAGATACAATGTTTTGTGGCCACAATTGTGGTGTCAAATTTTTTCTCAAAGTAAGCCAACCAATAGCTAGTATAGTTTTAGAAAAAGTGTTTAGCCCTGCACCAAGTTTACATCATCTATACATTTAGTAAATCAGACCCATTGCACGTCATGTTAGTAGTAAAATATAGTCTATATGTAATGTATTTATAAAAAAAAAAAAAAAAAAATGAAATTTATTTTAAAAAAATCTGAAAAATTAGAAATGTTCCAAATTTGAATTTCTCTGTATTTAAGCCTGTCATACACTACATGAAATGGTTCATAATACAACAATTACCAAATGACTACTTGATGTGGCTATGTCTTTTCCTTTTAAGAAGCATTTACTACTATGCTGCTGAACAGGAAAAGAAGTAGCTACCTCCAGTCAGGACCCAGGTGGAAGAGCGCACAGCCTGCAAGAGTGCAGCAGAGAAAGGGCATCAGCAGTGCAAGACATGGGTAAGTACTATGAGAAACATCTTCCTTCTACAGGTTAGTAACAACTCCAGATTAGAAGAAATGCCCAGAGAAAACCTTTGATAAAAAAAAAATGCAATAAGTGTATATTTATTGGTTTGGGTAAAAGTTATAGCGTTTACAAAATATAGTGCAAAAAAGTGAATTTCCGCATTTTGAAGCAGCTCTGACTTTCTGAGCACCTGTCATGTTTCTTCAGGTGCTAGAATGCCAGGATAGTATAAATACCCCCCAAATGACACCATTTTAGAAAGAAGACCCCAAAGTATTCACGGAGGGGCATGGTGAGTTCATGTATCATTTCATTTTTTTTCACAAGTTAGCGGAAAATGACACTTATAAATAATAAAGTTTCCATTTCTGCTAACTTCCCCTTAGTAAATACCTTGGGGTGTCTACTTTCCGAAATCGGGTAATTTGTGGGGTGTGTTTACTGTTCTGGCATTTTAGGCGGGGCTAAATTGTGAGCAACCCTGTAAAGCCTAAAGGTACTCGTTGGACTTTACGCACCTAGGCTGCAAAAAAGTGGCACACATGTGTGTATCGCCGTACTCAGAAGAAGTAGGGCAACATGTTTTGGGGTGCATTTTTACATATACCCATGCTGGGTGAGAGAAATATCTCTGTAAATTGACAACTTTGTATAAACAAATTTGAAAAGTTGTCATTTACAGAGGCATTTCTCACAGCCAGCATGGGTATATGTAAAAATACACCCCAAAACACAATGCCCTACTTCTCCTGAATACAGCGATACCACATGAGTGACACTTTTTTGCAGCCAAGATGCGCAAAGGGGCCCAAATTCCAATGAGTACCTTTAGGATTTCACAGGGCATTTTTACGCATTTGGACTCCAAACTACTTCTCACGCATTAAGGGCCCCTAAAATGCCAGGGCAGTATAAATACCCCACAAGTGACCCCATTTTCGAAAGAAGACACCCCAAGGTATTCCGTGAGGGGTATGGTGAGTTCATGTAAAATTATATTTTTTGTCACAAGTTAGTGGAATATGAGACTTTGTAAGAAAAAAAAAAAAATTAAAAAAAATATAAATTTCCGCTAACTTGTGTAAAAAAATAAAAATAAAAATCTACTATGAACTCGCCATGCCCCTCACGGAATACCTTGGGGTGTCTTCTTTCTAAAATGGGGTCACTTGTGAGTTATTTATACTGCCCTGGCATTTTAGGGGCCCCTAAAGCGTGAGAAGTCGTTTGGAATCCAAATGAGTAAAAATGCCCTGTGAAATCCTAAAGGTACTCATTGGAATTCAAGCCCCTTTGCGCATCCTGGCTGCAAAAAAGTGTCAAACATGTGGTATCGCCGTACTCAGATGAAGTTGGAGCGATGTGTTTTGGGGTGCATTTTTACATATACCCATACTGTGTGTGAGAAATATCTCTGTAAATGAAAACTTTTTAAATTTTTTTATACAAAGTTGTCAATTTACAGAGACATTTCTCTCACCCAGCATGGGTATATGTAAAAATACACCCCAAAACACATTGCCCTACGTCTCCTGAGTACGGCGATACCACATGTGTGACACTTTTTTGCAGCCTAGGTGCGTAAAGGGGCCGAAAGTCCAACGAGTACCTTTTAGGAGGGCATTTTTACGCATTTAGATTTCAGACTTCTTCTCACGCTTTAGGGCCCCTAAAATGCCAGGGCAGTATACCCCACATGTGACCCCATTTTGGAAGACACCCCAAGGTATTCCGTAAGGGGCATGGCGAGTTCATAGAAGATTTTTTTTTTTGGCACAAGTTAGCGGAAATTGATTTTTTTTTTTCTCACAAAGTCTCCCTTTTCCGCTAACTTGTGACAAAAAGTTCAATCTTTCATGGACTGAATATGCCCCTCAGCGAATACCTTGGGGTGTCTTCTTTCCAAAATGGGGTCACATGTGAGGTCTTTGTACTGCCCTGGCATTTTAGGGTCTCCGCAATCATTACATGTATGGCCAGCATTATGAGTTTCTGCTATTCTCTTTATATTAAGCATACGGGTAATGAGATTTTTTTTTTCGTTTAGCCTCTGGGCTGAAAGAAAAAATAAACGGCATAGATTTCTTCATTCGCATCAATGTGGATGAAAAAGTCTCTGCCAAAAAATGTGCAAAAAAAAAAAAAAGAGGGGAAAGGACATCGGAGTGCTTGCGAAGTAAGGCCCCATTCACACGTCCGCAAAAATGTTTGCATCTATTCTGCAATTCTGCGGAATAGATGCGGACCCATTCAGTGCAATTGCGGACAAGAAAAGGAATTTTCTATATAGTTCTGGCAATGTGCAGAGACACAAAATGCGGAAAGCACATTGCCGGTGTCCGTGTTTTGCAGATCCGCAAAACACATACGGACGTCTGAATGAGCCTTACAGGGGGGTGATCAGTGACAAGGGGGGGGGGGGGGTGACAGGGGTTAATCAGTGACAGGGGGGGGGGGGTTGTGTGTGGTGATTGGTGCACTTACAGTGTCCTCTGGTGGTCCCAAGCAAAAGGGACCACCAGAGAAGCAGGCAGCAGGCATATCAGACACTGTTTACATAACAGCGTCTGATATGTGATTCAGATGCCATTTTTTTAACATCTACAGCCTGCCAGCGCATGATCACCGCTGGCAGGCTGTAATTAAAGTTCATGCCATTGCGATCCGTTGCGAGATGACGCACCTCTGCGTCTAGGAGGAACATCCCGGCCGCCCACAGGACGCATCCCTGCGTTAGGCAGTTGGGAGGTGGTTAAGAAGGCGCTCGCATTAGTGCTGCAACCTTCTCTAGCTTGGGGCTGAGCTGCGATACCAAGCACAGTCGATGTACGGTGCAGTGCTTGGTGAGCTGAGAAAAGGCTGCAGTGCTACTGTGAGCACCTGTGCCTTCTCAAACAGCTGAACAACAGACCCCCACTGATCAGATACTGATGACCCATACAGAGATTAGGTCATCGGTAAAAACCTCTTGGAAAACCCTTTTAAATTACAATTTTGCTGAATGTAAATCTACTTAGCTTCTCTTGCTCTTTTACAGGTTGCCTACGGCTAGAACACCATGTTCAACATGACAGGTGCCCTTTAATGTGCAACAGACACTGCGGAGTGAAAATTGCAATTTCCTCTCAGCTACATATACCATTTCAATGCACAAAATATTGTGCCTAGTGCATGCCACTGAAAACAACCCTTCCCCATAAACTTTTATGTGGAATTTCCCAGGTACAGCAAGTACTGTTATCTGCTGCCTGGGCATATGGCAGGGCTCAAAGGACGGCGCGCTCCTACTGGAGCATGGATTTTGATAGAATTGTTTATGGGCATCAGGTCACATATGCAGAGGCTCTGAGGTACCAGTACAGTTGAAAGGACCCAAGAAGTGACCCCATTTTGGGCATACATCTTGGGGTGTACTGAGTAGACTGATTCTAATGTTGTTGTCTCAAAGTTACTGTGCAGTGGATCTTGCAGAATAGAAATTGCTATTATACCATTTCAGTGCCCAATATAATATACCCTGGCTTTGCCAGCATAAACAACTGCCACACAATTTGTTGCACTAGATGTCCCAGGTAAAGCAGCACTGCACTTGTAGCCATTATCTGCTGCCTGGGCACACAGCAGGGTTCAGGGATAGCACCATGCGGTGTTTGAGGACAACTTAGTGATATCTACTGTATTGTTATATGAATCTCAGAGATGTCAAAATATTAGAAACCCACAAAAGATAACACTGTTTTGGAACCTAGACCCTTGATGGCATTCATATAGGGGTGTAATAAGTAAAATCTACAGGCAATCAAAAATATTCATAATAATCATCAGCAGTCGGTGCAGAGAGAAAATGTAAATTCTTCCACAGAAATGTAACTTCACTAACCAGTTTTATGTATGCAGCTTGTGGCACTGTAGAGACACACTAATAAGTAGGTTCTCCCTGTATGGCAATATCCCATATGTGGCAGCTATCTGCTGCCTGGGCACATGGCAGGGCTCAGAAGGGAAGAAGTGCCTCTGGCCTAGTGGAGCACAGATTTTGTTGGAATGGCTTATGGTTGCCAGGTTGCATTTGTAGAGGCTCTGAGGTACCAGAACTGCTGAAATCAGGGAAGTAGTGAGTATCCTGACCCCACATTTGTTGTCTCAAGTTAAAATGCAGTGGATAGTGCAGAGTCAAAATTGCTAATTTTTTAGAAAAATGTCAGTTCAGTGCCAAATATGTTGTGGCCAGATGGTGCCACCAACAGTCACACATAGCTGTAAACTGCTGCCTGGGCATATGATTGTGGTCAGAAAGCAAGGATCTGAATGCGACATTTGGGGCCTACTTTAGTGATATAGGTGTTGTGTGTGTGTGAAGTATATCAGGGTAAACAAAAGGGGGTTTAGGGACATTAATATTCAAGGTATGTGTGACAAATTATAAAACAATCTTTCATACATAATCCTAGTTTATCAGGGGGATTGTGATACTGATGAAGTCCTCTCTCCCCCCACCCCCCCTTATCCTTGGAACCACACTTCACTTTTTTGGGTTCTTTCAATTTTGGGGAACTTTGGTGGCAAATTCTTGCCCTGGTACAATGTAAATGCATGTATATTTCCTTCCAAAAGTACTGATCCCCCTTCCCTCCCTTCCTGATCCCTAAATATTTGGGCCTTGATAACCACCGCTTGAAATTCCAGTAACTTTCCCCCCTGGTCTGTACATAGATGTAGCATGTAAGTATTGTAGAATGCCATATGAATGATGTACACAGCCATCTTCTAGTGCCGGAGCCTCTATTGCTTCTGATCTTGATCGGACAGATCAACCAACTCTCCATATACCTATTGTAGCCCAGTATGCAGTATTCTGTAATGGACAAGGATTCTGGTATCCCAAAAATATCCCCCCCCCCCCTTTCATTTACTTGACACAATATGCTATTGTTGCATACTGTCCTGTTTTTCCATTTCCAGTGTGTATGCAAATGGTGGACTGGCAATAGACCCTACAGGGAAATTTCCCAGCAGGCAAAGTCCTCCTCATATCTGGAGGCAGAGTACATAACAATATTATTCTCTGCGGTTTTCTGTGCTGCACTTGGGCACTATAGACTTTGCCTAATGGTGCTGACCTCCCGTCTGTCAATTTGGACCTACCTACAACATGGGGCCACTTTTTTTTTTTTCCCCAGTGCCACTTTAACCCCTTTAGGACACATGACGTACCGGTACGGCATGTTTCCCGAGTCCTTAAGGACACATGACGTACCGGTACGTCATGAGTTGTTCCGATCACTGCTGCTCAGCTGGCAGTGATCGGAACAAGGTACCTGCTGAAATCATTCAGCAGGTACCTTGTTACAATGCCCATCTTGGGGTGCATATGACTTTTTGATCGCTTACTATTACACTTTTTGTGATGTAAGGTGACAAAAAAATTGCTTGTTTGACAACGTTTTTATTTTTTATGTTTACGGCGTTCATCTGAGGGGTTAGGTCATGTTATATTTTTATAGAGCAGGTCCTTACGGATGCGGCGATACATAATATGTATACCTTTTTTTATTTATTTTGGTTTTACACAATAATATCCTTTTTGAATGAAAAAAAAAAACATGTTTTAGTATCTCCATAGTCTGAGAGCCATATATTTTTCAGTTTTTAGGCAATTGTCTCAGGTTGGGTATCAGGTTGAGACAATTGCCTAAAAACTGAAAAATATATGGCTCTCAGACATGGAGATACTAAAACATGTTTTTTTTCATTCAAAAGGATATTATGTGTAAAACCAAAATAAATAAAAGGTATACATATTATGTATCGCCGTCCGTAAGGACCTGCTCTATAAAAATATAACATGACCTAACCCTCAGATGAACGCCGTAAACATAAAAACTAAAAACGTTGTCAAACAAGCCATTTTTGTCACCTTACATCACAAAAAGTGTAATAGTAGCGATCAAAAGTCATATGCACCCAAGATAGTACCATTCGAACCGCCATCTCATCCCATAAAAAATGAGCCCCTACATAGGACAATCGCCCCAAAAAAAAAAAAATATATGGCTCTCAAACTATGGAGACACTAAAACATGATTTTTTTGTTTTAAAAATGATATTATTGTGTAAAACTTATATAAATAAATAAAAGTATACATATTAAGTATCGCGCGTCCGTCACAACCTGATCTATAAAAATAACACATGACCTAACCCCTCAGCTGAACACAGCAAAAAAAAAAAAAAAAATACGGTGTCAAAAGCCATTTTGTCACCTTACATCACAAAAAGTGTAATAGCAAGCGACCAAAATGTCATATGCACCCCAAGATGGTGCCAATCAAACCGCCATCTCATCCCGCAAAAAATCAGCCCCTACATAAGACAGTCGCCCAAAAAATAAAATAAAACTATGGCTTTCAGAATGTGGAGACACTAAAAAAAATTATTTTCAAAAATGCTTTGTTATGTAAAACTGAAACAAAAAACCCAAAAAAGTAGTCATATTTGGTATTGTCGCGTCCGTAACAACCTGCTCTATAGAAATAGCACACAATCTAACCTGTCAGTTCAACTATGTAAATAACAAAAAATAAAAACAGTCCCAAATTTTCCATTTTAATCCATTTTTCCAGTAACAAAGCAAGGGTTAACAGCCAAACAAAACTCAATATTCATTGCCCTGATTCTCTTGTTTGCACAAACACCCCATATGTGGTCGTAAACTACTGTATGGCCAAACGGCAGGGCACAGAAGGAAGGGAACGCCATATGGTTTTTGGAAGGCAGATTTTGCTGGACTGTTTTTTGACACTATGTCCCATTTGAAGCCCCCTGATGCACCCTACAGTAGAAACTCCAAAAAAGTGACCCCATTTTGGAAACTACGGGATAAGGTGTCAGTTTTGTTGGTACTATTCTAGGGTAAACATGATTTTTGGTTGCTCTATATTACACTTTTTTTTGAGACAAGGTAACAAAAAATAGAAATTCGAAATTTCATCTCCATTTGCCAATAACTCTTGTGGAACACCTAAAGGGTTAACAAAGTTTGTAAAACTGGTTTTGAATACCTTGAGGGGCGTAGTTTCTTAGCTGGAGTCACTTTTATGGAGTTTCTACTCTAGGGGTGCATCGGGGGGCTTCAAATGGGACATGGTGTCAAAAATCCAGTCCAGCAAAATCTGCCTTCCAAAAACCATATGGCGCTCCTTTCCTTCTGCGCCCTGCAGTTTGGCCATACAGCAGTTTACAACCACATATAGGGTGTTTCTGAAAACTACAGAATCGGGGCAATAAAAATTGAGTTTTGTTTGGCTGTTAACCCTTGCTTTGTTACTGGAAAAAATGGATTCAAACGGAAAATTTTTCAAAAAATCGAAATTCTGAAATTTTATCTCCATTTGCCATTAACTCTTGTGGAAAACCTAAAGGGTTAATGACGTTTGTAAAATCAGTTTTGAGTACCTTCAGGGGTGTAGTTTCTAGAATGGGGTCATTTTTGGATGGTTTCTGTGAGGTATGAGGGATATGGATTATGGTTTTCCATGGCAGCCATGTTTCCTGAATTTACCTCATGTCAACCCCAGGCCTATAAGGTCTCTCCCTACATTCAAAACCAGGCCACAGCCATAAACTCCTTAGTTCCTGGCCTCTGACCTAGAGGTGACAACGGTCGGTGGCCTCCAGGACACTTTATATAAACAGACTCAGGTAGTGAACCACTTGAAAGAGGTTTATTACTTTACGATAGGAGCAAGCTGAGTGCATCCCGGAGGGAGGGGGGCGAGCAGCTCTCCCTGTCACCAGAAGAATCCAAAAATCATATTCTGGTCATAACTCGAATACACCGCTCAATAGAGGTTGTTGACCTACGCCATTGTAACAGTCAAGGAATGTCGGTTAGGCTCATATCAAGAACCACCCACTTGTGATAACCCTGGCTCAGGAAATCGGTTCTCCTGATTGGGGCCACGTGGACACCCCGTGTTTGGTACCTCTGTGACCCCAACCCTGAGAGCTGAAAAATGAGCCCACAATCATCGGGCGGACGTTCTCCTGCGCCGAGTTATGGGCAGAAATCAATTTCACACCAGATTTCAGTGGGACTGACAGGTCATAAACCTCACAGCCCACCCCTGTGTCCCGCCTTACAGGTCGGCTTACAGACTGCCTGGACCAGTCCTCATAAATTGGACAGAGCAGATTGTACTGTGTTCCCCATTTTGAGGTCAATCTGATTGAATGAGGATCCGTGTTTCTGTCTTGCCTCAGGACCTGATAGCTGCAGTCTCTGTGTGAGTAACGTAGCGTCAGTCTTCATTTATCCCTTTTATTTTAAAACTGTTCTCTGTATATATCTGTATGCTTCTGTTTTTAGTAATATCTTTATGTTTATTAAAACCTCTTTTCTTAACCCAGCACGGGCAATATTTTAAGGCAATTAGAGTTCCTAATTTTCAGCTACCTGTTTGCTTTAAATGCGAATCTTTCTCTGAAGGTGACTGTGGATGTCTGATTGTAAGTCTGTGACCATAGCTTCTGTGTGAAGTGTGGATAGTGGGGTATCCTCTGTGTACGTGCTGAGACTCTGTGTGCGGTCTCAGTACCAGGTATATAATAGACCGAGGTGTGTGGGGTAATTGATCCCACGGACAAGGTGAGGACAGCAGCCTCTTAGAGGAGAGGTCTGCGTCCGGGTTGTAGGTTTCCCTTGAAGGCCCTGTGTGTGTGGCAGGAGGGATTCTGTGTCCGCCAAGTCCCACCAAGTCTGATCTGGCAGATCGGGTTGGTTAGATCAGATTGGTGGGGGTTTGCTGTGTGAATGAGTGTGTGGGCTGGTAGGTGGGAGAGGAGTTCTTCCAAGCCTAGGCCCCTGTAAAGTTCCTTCATTTCTAAAAGGAACCGGTCACAATTTGATCTCCTGTGCAATCTGGTGGATTGTAAGAAGCAGGGTGATCAAATTGGATAGTGTGTAGTGTCAGAACTTGTCCCGATTGATTGCTGGCATCTGATCCCGGTCTGATCAGGTACTGCGGTCTGGGAGCTCGGGCGAGTTCGTGACAGATTGGTGGCAGCGTGTGGGATTTCATTTAAAGCATTAGTGCCGGGTTTAAGCAATTAAACCTTCCACTAACAGCTGGCAGTGCGGTGCCAGTGTACAGGTGAGCTGACCGTGCTGCAGAACATACACATACAGAACAGTTCCCCCCTCTTGTTTTTCTTTTCTATCTTTTATTTGGTGAAGTGCAGCATCATGTCCGCCTCATACCAGAAGATGACGAAGGAAGCGCTAGTCAGTCTCTGTCAGCTCAGAGGGATTGATGGTTCAGACCGGACAAAGGACTTCCTCGTGCGGGCGCTGCAGACGGATGATGAAGGGAGGACAGGCATGACAACCGGGTCAGATGGCAGTCCTCCCCAGCTGCTCCGTGAGGTAAACCCAAGGCCTGCCTCTCCTGCTGGTGAGATCTCTGAGCAGAGTACCACCTCAGAAGGACTGCCCTCATCCCTACAGGCTGCGCTGGCCTGCCTGGGTGACTCTGATGCCAACCTTCGTTTTCAACTCATCCTGGAGTACCAGAGGGCCGCTGAGCGCCAAGCTGAGCGCCAAGCTGAGAGGGAAGCCGCAGAGCGCCAGCTGACGCTGGAATTGGCACGGCTCGACCGGGGTCTTGCATCACCTGTCCCCACAGACACCAGAGAGGTACGTCAACCAATGCCGTCTTTTGACAAGTTCCCTGTGATGGACGAGAGGTCAGGGGTTGATGGATTCTTCAGGAGCTTTGAAAAGATGTGTCGCCAGTATCGGCTCCCGAAACCCAGTGGGCAAAATATCTCACTCCAGGCCTGAGAGGAAGGCACTGGATGTTTTTGCTGACCTGCCTATGGACTGTGATGGGGACTATGCTAAAATCAAGGCAGCCATCATCAAAAGCTACAACCTCACCCCTGACATGTACCAAGCGGTTCAGGACTCTGCAGCGTGGCCCCACTGACAGCTATACCGATGTCCTGGGTAGCCTGAGATATGCCTTTAACCAGTGGATCAAGGGTCTGGACATTACTACCTTCGAGGGTCTTGCTGACCTCACCATCCAGGACCAGCTACTTCACATATGCCCCCTGAAGTCAAGCAATTTGTCCTAACGCGACTGCCCAAAACAGCAGAAGAAACTGCAGAGCTTGCTGACCTATATGTGACCAGCAGGGTGCCCGACCACCGCAAACCGAGTCCTAGCTGGAAGAGCCCCAAGCCCAGCATTCCTCCCCTTTTGTTGCCAACCGAATGCCCGCTGGGGCAAACACCCACCACTCTGGAGGAAACCCGCAACCGCAGATGTCCGGCGCTGCTATGTGTGCAACAAGACCGGCCATATCAGCCTCACCTGCCCAGACAAGAAGAAATCCGGGCCGCCGGAAAACCCTCTGGTGTGTACTGCGTGGCCACACAGCCAAGTTCCAATGCTGATAACCTGCAACCTGTTAAAATCGGAGAAAAGGTTACCGTTGGTCTGCGGGATACCGGCGCACAGCTGACCCTCGTGCGTCCCGAGCTGGTGGACCCCAAGACATCCTTCCCGGAAAGACCATAACTGTGAAAGGGATTGGGGAGTTAGCCCTACTGTCCCCATGGCTCGTGTGTACCTAGACTGGGGTGCAGGGTGCGGCCTGAGAGAAGTGGGGTTGTCAGACTCCATTCCGACTAACGTGCTGCTGGGCACTGACTTGGGCCGCATGACTTCCCAGTATGAACCTGCTTCTACCCCCTCCGACCCTGTCTCGCCCCCTGCCTGTGAACCAGGGACCCTTAGAAGAGGACTTTGGGCAAGGACTGGGAGTAAAACATTGTGTCTTGCCTAATCATGTTTTTTTCCACAGAGGGAACGCCGGGCAGACACCTGTCTGTCCCCACCGGCTTCCCATATGAATAATGAGTGTGATGTATTTGCATTAAGAGGCTCCCGTGACGAGGGCACCCCGTACCCTCCATAGCAGTTGTGACTCGACAGCAGAGTGCCCAGAATGCTGCTGAGGAGGATGCGGGGACTTGATTGCACAGGGGAGCATCTGGGTGACACAGCTTTCCCACATCCTCTCCCTGAAATTACCTGGGCGGTGCAGCAGGCACCTGCCGCGAACTTGGAGTTCGAGGAGGCCCTGTCTACAGATGCCACTTTGGAAGATCTAAGGGCCTCTGCAGCCAGGCCCCCTGGAGAGTCTGACAAAGTAAAGGTTTACTGGGAACAGGGGAAGTTATATAGAGAGACAGTTTCCCCTGACCCCAGCCAATCACAGGTTACTGAGAGGGTGTTGATTGTACCCCAAAAGTACCGGGCTCAGCTACTCAGAGTAGCTCATGAAGTCCCCTGGTCTGGGCATTTGGGAGTACAGAAAACCAAGGCCAGGCTGGCCTACCGGTTCTATTGGCCTAACATGGGAACGGACATTGCCAGCTACTGTCGTTCCTGTGTTACTTGCCAGCGAGTCGGAAAATGTGGGGATGTAAGTAAGGCTCCGCTGATCCCTCTGCCCATCATCGATGAGCCCTTCCAGAGGGTGGCAGTGGATATCATCGGACCCTTGGCCATTCCCAGCTCTTCTGGCAAACGGTTTATACTCACTGTGGTAGATTATGCCACCCGATACCCAGAGGCTGTTGCTTTGTCTTCTATTCGTGCAGACAAAGTGGCAGATGCTCTGTTAGGTATATTTTCTCGTGTAGGTTTCCCACAGGAGATGCTCACTGATCATGGTGGACAATTCATGTCCAACTTGATGCAGTGCTTGTGCAGAAAATGCAGGTGGAGCATATCGTTGCCAGCCCCTACCATCCATAAGCGAATGGCCTCTGTGAGACGCTTTAACGGCACCCTAAAGCAGATGCTTAAGATGTTTGTGGAGACCCAAGGCCGGGACTGGGAACGCTATCTCCCTTACCTGTTGTTCGCATACCGGGAGGTACCCCAGGCATCCACAGGCTTCTCCCCCTTTGAGCTTCTGTATGGGAGACGGGTCCGTGGACCCCTGGATCTCATTCGTGAGGCCTGGGAGGGAGAGACTGGGGGGCGGGATCTCCGTGGTGGATTATGTGTTAAACCTCCGTGAGAAAATGGAGACTCTGGTTGGTCAGGTCGGGAGAATCTTACCAAGGCCCAGGCCAACCAGAAAAGATGGTATGACCGGCATGCCCGACAGAGAGCTTATGAAATTGGGCAGAAGGTGTGGGCCCTGGTACCCATGCTCCAGAATAAACTCCAGGCAGCCTGGGAAGGGCCATATACCGTTACAAAAGGGTTAATGAAGTGACCTATGTAGTAGCCTTGGATGATGGGGGAAAGAGAGAGGACCTTTCATGTCAATATGCTTAAAGCCCACCAGGACAGGGCTACATGGGCCCTGCCAGTGTGTAGCCTACCTGAGAATGGAGAAGAGGACCTCCTGGTTGATCTGCTGGCAGTCAGCAAGGACTGTAGATCTATGCAAGCATTACAAATTAACCCGCAGCTCACGGGGGAGCAACAAAGTAAACTTGCAGCAGTCCTTTCTGGGCAGCAGGATCTTTTACCGGGAAACCAGGTAGGACCCACTTGGCAGAGCACCATGTAGATACCGGCAGTCACCGTCCGATCCGGCAGTCGGCCTACCGGGTTACCCTGGAGGTTCTAGAGAATATGAAGCGAGAGGTGGGGAGATGCTAGACTTAAAGATAATCCGAAAATCCCACAGTGCCTGGGCTGCTCCTGTCGTCCTTGTCCCAAAAGGACCGGACAACCCGGTTCTGTGTGGATTATCGGAAGCTAAATGCTGTGACGGTCTTTGATGCCTATCCCATGCCCAGGATCGATGAACTGTTAGACAAACTGGCAGCAGCCCAGTTCATAACAGTCATGGATCTGAGTAGAGGATACTGGCAGATACCCCTGACCCCGGAAGCTCGTGAAAGGTCGGCCTTCATCACTCCCTTTGGGCTTTTTGAGTTTTTAGTGATGCCCTTTGGCATGAAAAATGCCCCAGCCACCTTTCAGCGAGTGGTGAATGACTTGCTGGGAGGTTGGAACATTGCGCGGTGGCTTATCTCGATGACATCGCTATCTTCAGCAACACGTGGGAGGAGCATCTCACCCACCTGTCACAGGTCCTCGAGAAAATCCGCTTCGCAGGGCTGACTATCAAACCTGAAAAGTGCCAGGTGGGCATGACTGAAGTCCACTACCTGGGACACCTGGTCGGTGGAGGCACCATTAAACCTGAGACTGGCAAGGTGGAAGCTATTACTACCTGGCCCACCCCGCAGACCAAGAAGCAAATAATGTCTTTTCTGGGTACTTGCGGGTATTACCGGAAATTTGTGCCGAATTACAGTGCCTTGGCAAAACCCCTGACAGACCTCACTAAGAAAAAACTTCCCAAAATGGTCACCTGGACCCCTGACTGTGAGACGTCTTTCAAGGCCTTGAAACACGCTCTCTCCCACTCTCCTGTTCTTCAGGCCCCTGACTTCACCCGCAGGTTTGTGGTACAAGCGGATGCCTCTACCTATGGCCTAGGAGCTGTCCTCAGCCAGGTGGACCTGGCTGGGGAGGAGCACCCGGTTCTGTACCTTAGCCGTAAGTTGCTGCCCGGGAGGTGGCATATGCCACCATCGAGAAGGAGTGTCTTGCCATAGTTTGGGCTCTTAGAAACTAGAGCCATACCTCTATGGGCGCAACTTTACGGTGATCACGGACCATAACCCCTTGAGCTGGCTGAACCGTGTAGCCGGTGACAACGGAAAACTGCTGCGATGGAGTCTGGCTCTGCAGCAGTACGATTTCACCATCCAGCACAAGAAGGGGAGTGACCATGGGAATGCGGATGGACTGTCCCGGGCTGCTGAACCCACAGTGACAGGTGCCATGGAGAATGACCTGTGAGTCATCCTCCCCAGGCACCTTCTAAAAGGGGAGGTGTGAGGTATGAGGGATATGGATTATGGTTTTCCATGGCAGCCATGTTTCCTGAATTTACCTCATGTCAACCCCAGGCCTATAAGGTCTCTCCTACATTCAAAACCAGACCACAGCCATAAACTCCTTAGTTCCTGGCCTCTGACCTAGAGGTGACAACGGTCTGTGGCCTCCAGGACACTTTATATAAACAGACTCAGGTAGTGAACCACTTGAAAGAGGTTTATTACTTTACGATAGGAGCAAGCTGAGTGCATCCCGGAGGGAGGGGGCGAAGCAGCTCTCCCTGTCACCAGAAGAATCCAAAAATCATATTCTGGTCATAACTCGAATACACCGCTCAATAGAGGTTGTTGACCTACGCCATTGTAACAGTCAAGGAATGTCGGTTAGGCTCATATCAAGAACCACCCACTTGTGATAACCCTGGCTCAGGAAATCGGTTCTACTGATTGGGGCCACGTGGACACCCCGTGTTTGGTACCTCTGTGACCCCAACCCTGAGAGCTGAAAAATGAGCCCACAATCATCGGGCGGACGTTCTCCTGCGCCGAGTTATGGGCAGAAATCAATTTCACACCAGATTTCAGTGGGACTGACAGGTCATAAACCTCACAGCCCACCCCTGTGTCCCGCCTTACAGGTCGGCTTACAGACTGCCTGGACCAGTCCTCATAAATTGGACAGAGCAGATTGTACTGTGTTCCCCATTTTGAGGTCAATCTGATTGAATGAGGATCCGTGTTTCCGTCTTGCCTCAGGACCTGATAGCTGCAGTCTCTGTGTGAGTAACGTAAGCGTCAGTCTTCATTTATCCCTTTTATTTTAAAACTGTTCTCTGTATATATCTGTATGCTTCTGTTTTTAGTAATATCTTTATGTTTATTAAAACCTCTTTTCTTAACCCAGCACGGGCAATATTTTGAGGCAATTAGAGTTCCTAATTTTCAGCTACCTGTTTGCTTTAAATGCGAATCTTTCTCTGAAGGTGACTGTGGATGTCTGATTGTAAGTCTGTGACCATAGCTTCTGTGTGAAGTGTGGATAGTGGGGTATCCTCTGTGTACGTGCTGAGACTCTGTGTGCGGTCTCAGTACCAGGTATATAATAGACCGAGGTGTGTGGGGTAATTGATCCCACGGACAAGGTGAGGACAGCAGCCTCTTAGAGGAGAGGTCTGCGTCCGGGTTGTAGGTTTCCCTTGAAGGCCCTGTGTGTGTGGCAGGAGGGATTCTGTGTCCGCCAAGTCCCACCAAGCCTGATCTGGCAGATCGGGTTGGTTAGATCGGATTGGTGGGGGTTTGCTGTGTGAATGAGTGTGTGGGCCGGTAGGTGGGAGAGGAGTTCTTCCAAGCCTAGGCCCCTGTAAAGTTCCTTCATTTCTAAAAAGGAACCGGTCACAATTTGATCTCCTGTGCAATCTGGTGGATTGTAAGAAGCAGGGTGATCAAATTGGATAATGTGTAGTGTCAGAACTTGTCCCGATTGATTGCTGGCATCTGATCCCGGTCTGATCAGGTACTGCGGTCTGGGAGCTCGGGGCGAGTTCGTGACAGTTTCTATTATGTAAGCCTCACAAAGTGACTTCAGACCTGAACTGGTCCCTAAAAAGTGGGTTTTTGAAAATTTCTGAAAAATTTCAAGATTTGCTTCTAAACTTCTAAGCCTTGTAACGTCCCCAAAAAATAAAATGGCATTCCCAAAATGATCGATACATGAAGTAGACATATGGGGAATGTAAATCAATAACTTTTTTGGGCAGTATTACTATGTATTATAGAAGTAGAGTAATTGAAACTTGGAAAATTGCAATTTTTTCAAAATTTTTGGTAAATTTGGTATTTTTTTATAAATAAAAATGAAATTTTTCGACTTCATTTTACCACTGTCATGAAGTACAATATGTGACGAAAAAACAATCTCAGAATGGCCTGGATAAAAAAAAGCATTTTAAAGTTATCACCACATAAAGTGACAATGGTCAGATTTTGAAAAAATTGCCTGGTCCTTAAGGTGAAATAGGGCCGTGTCCTTAAGGGGTTAAGTTCCCAGTCGGTCCCTGTGTTTACACAAGCATCATCTTAGGGAAAACTCTCTGTTTTTATTTTGTTCAAAACTGAGGTAATCTCAGGGTGGACACTGCTCATTATATAGTCCTCAATATTTAAACTACAACACCAAGCAGGAAAAGTGATGGATCGCTAGACAAGTTAATGATATGCTATCATATTTGGCACTGAACTGGCATGCTATCATTGAGATTGTTAATTGTGGCTGAGAAATGATCTGCAATACTGAAAGCAATTGGACGTGCAAATCATCCAGAGCCGATGCTGGCAGCTTCCTTTACAATTGCAGACCAATGACGCCCCAGATGTGCTCGATGGGAGTCCAGGCTGGAGACAATGCAGTCCATGGCAGCACATATATGTCACGCAGGCTGCTCACATTAGCATAAGCAACACGTGGCCAGGTGTTGTCCTGTTCAAAAACGGCTCCTGGATACTCTGGAGAAAGAACATGTTAGGAAAGCTGCCCATGTACACCACTGCCCTGATCTCCCATGTGGGCACAGATGCCGTGCTAGTCATCATGCTGCTGCTTAGTACTCCATCCTCTGTCCCCCTTGGGTGCTTCCAACTCCATTCCCTGCCAATGGCACCACCTAGCCTGCTGGTTTGTTCTATGTCTTCATTCATGTACACTACCAGTACGCAGTCCAGATCTAGTAACCTGTATTTACTCTTTAGTGACCATTTAGACTGCTCCTGCGGTTTTCCTGGCAAAGGGGATTAGGCAGAAATGTAATCTCCAGAAGTCCAAGGATGCCATAATGGCCTTTCAACCAGTGGAAGACCCCAAAAGGGGATTGCACCTTATTTCACAGTGATAGACCTGGCAAATGCATTTTTCAGAGTACCTCTAGATGGATGGACAGTAAATACCTTTTTGCCTTCACCCATGCTGGTAATCAATATACCTGGATAGTCATACCACAAGGTGCCCAGAATAGCTCTTTAATGTTCTCCCAAGCTATGACACAAGTTTTGGAACCATGGAAGATAGAACATCCCTTGGTTGTGCTCCTACAGTACATGGATGATCTCCTCTGTAGAGCTTTGCAACAAGGCCTCCATCTCTCTTTTTCAGTTTCACTACAAGAATGGTCGTAAAGCCTCAAAACAAAAACTTCAACTAAGCCAAGAGAAGGTTGTCTTTTTGGGGCATTGTATCTCTCACAAAGCAAAAACACCTTACCGGGGACCGAAAAGCTGCTATTCAAGCCCTACAATTACCTACCTGACTACAGTAAGCCTTTTAGACTTTATATGATGGAGACACAAGGCCATGCCACAGGAGTCCTTACACAAGAACATGGGGGCAGACAAAGACCTTTTGGATATTACTCTGCAAGACTAGATCCAGTTGCAAGAGGAGCTCCATCATGCATGAGAGCTGTTTGTAGTGCAACTTCTCTAGGATAAAACCTCAGAACTTGTACTGGCCTACCCCCTGAAGATCCTGGCTCCGCATGATATCACTGCCATAATGCAGCAGACTCAACCCAAACACCTGTCCGCAGCCAGACATCTGCACCTCCAGTGCTCGCTTCTCATTCCTGATAATGTTTCTCTTTCACGTTGTGCAGTTCTTAATCCCGCCACTCTCTTTCCTCCCCCAAAGGGGGGTGAAGAAGAAATTGAAACTGAAGATGATGCGGGTATGCACGTGGAAGATGAAGTTTCTGACTTACCACATGACTGCCCTGCAATTATGAGCCAAGAGACATCTGGGTTTGACTTCGTTACAGATACCCCCCTCACAGGATTCAGACCTAACTCTCTTTGTGGCTGGCTCCAGGTTTGCAGATGAGAAGGATGGTTTCACACGGGTATGGCAGTGACCACCACCACACAAGTGCTGCAGGACCAGCAGCTGGCATCTCATCTGTCAGCCCAGGAGGCTGAGTTGAAGGCTATGACGGTCGCCTGTAACATGGCAACAGGGAAAAGAAAAAACATATACACGGACTCTAGATATGCATATGGAGTGGCCCATGATTATGGTCCCATTTGGAAGGCTAGAAACTTCATAACAGTAAATGGAACGCCTGTCAGACATCACAAGGCCATAGCCCATCTCTTGGAAGCTCTGCTGCTACCTCAAGCGGTAACAATCATCAAAGTAAAAGCCCACACCAGGGCAGAGACACCAGAAGAAAGTGGAAATAATTTGGCAGATCTGGCACCAAACAGAGCGGCTCAAGGCTTTGAAGAGCATACAGAAGAAAAAGTTGATCCTATAATGACACAAGGAGAGAAGGAGGAAACTGAAGAGAACAAGGATGAAACTGAAGAAGACAAGAATATAGACTCCCAGGCTTGGGATTTGATCATTACTCTACAGAAACATACTCCAAGAAGAATGGATAAACAAAGGAGTGGTGATGACAGAAAAAGGAGTCTACATGAAGAACAAGAAGCCCTGCTTGCCCAGAACCATGTAGCCAACGGTGGCACAGTGGGCTCATGGAACTACAACTTGGTGGCATCATTTTACTTTGCTCCAGGATTCTCCACAGCATCGACACAATATACTCAGGGATGTCTTGTGTGTGCATGGTGTAATATGGGAAAAATGGAGAAGACTCCGCAGAAGTGAACTCCCAAACCACTCTATCCATTTCAGAGGATACAGATTGACCACATAGAGATGCCAAGATCAGGTCCTTATGAGTATGCTCTAGTGGTAATTGACCTGTTCTTAGGATGGCCAGAGGCTTTTCACACCAAGAATCAATCGGCAATCACCACCGCCAAGAAACTCTTGAATGAAATAGTCTGCCGGTTTAGCCTACCAGAGACAATTGAAAGTGGCAGAGGACCAGCCTTCACAGCCAATGTTACCAAGAAGCATGGACACAGTTGGGGACAGAATTAGCTTGGCACACCCCATATATCCCACAAAGCAGCGGAAAAGTTGAAAGACTGAACGGCACATTGAAGCAGAAACTGCTGAAAGCTGCCCAGGACACTGGGAAACCCTGGACAGAAAGCCTGGCCCTAGCCCTTTTCAGAGTGAGACACATGCTAAGAGGACCCCAGAAACGCAGTCTTTATCAGATATTGTTTGGCAGCATCCCAGGTTGGGGTTATATTTCCCATAACATGCAGTATGATACTCTGTCTAGATATGCTATTGAGTTATGTAAAGAATTGACTCTCCCAGATCCAGAAGCATGTCCAAGCCAACATAACATACAGCCAGGTGACTGGGTGCTGATGAAAAAGTAAAGCAGAAAAACCCCTCTTGAACAAAGGTTTGATGGGCACTATAAAGTCCTGCCGACTACAGATACCCCAGTCAAGTTGGAAGGGAAGCCAACATGGATCTATGCCTCCCACTGCAAGAAGGCACAGGATCCAGAGGATGGGACCAGATCTTGCTACTATACAGTCGTGGCTAAAGTTTTTATAATAGCAATTTGCATATACTCCAAAATGTTATGAAGAGTGATCAGATGAATTGCATAGTCCATCTTTGCCATGAAAATTAACTTAATCCCAAAAAAACCTTTCCACTGCATTTCATTGCTGTCATTAAAGGATCTGCTGAGATCAGTTCAGTAATCGTCTTGTTAACTCAGGTGAGAATGTTGACGAGCACAAGGCTGGAGATCATTATGTCAGGCTGATTGGGTTAAAATGGCAGACTTGACATGTTAAAAGGAGGGTGATGCTTGAAATCATTGTTCTTTCCTTGTTAACCATGGTGACCTGCAAATAAACGCGTGCAGTCATCATTGCATTGCATTAAAATGGCTTCACAGGCAAGGATATTGTGGCTACTAAGATTGCACCTCAATCAACGATTTATAGGATCATCAAGAACTTCAAGGAAAGAGGTTTAATTCTTGTTAAGAAGGCTTCAGGGCGTCCAAGAAAGTCCAGCAAGCGCCAGGATCATCTCCTAAAGAGGATTCAGCTGCGGGATCGGAGTGCCACCAGTGCAGAGCTTGCTCAGGAATGGCAGCAGGCAGGTGTGAGCGCATCTGCACGCACAGTGAGGCGAAGACTTTTGGAAGATGGCCTGTTGTCAAGAAGGGCAGCAAAGAAGCCACTTCTCTCAAAAAAAAAACATCAGGGACAGATTGAACTTCTGCAGAAAGTATGGTGAATGGACTGCTGAGGACTGGGGCAAAGTCATAGTCTCCGATGAATCCTCTTTCCGATTGTTTGGGGCATCAGGAAAAAGGCTTGTCCGGAGAAGAAAAGGTGAGCGCTACCATCAGTCCTGTGTCATTCCAACAGTAAAGCATCCTGAGACCATTCATGTGTGGGGTTGCTTCTCATCCAAGGGAGTGGCCTCACTCACAATTTTGCCCAAAAACACAGCCATGAATAAAGAATGGTACCAAAACACCCTACAACAGCAACTTCTTCCAACAATCCAACAACAGTTTGGTGAAGAACAATGCATTTTCCAGCACGATGGAGCACCGTGCCAAAAGGCAAAAGTGATAATTAAGTGGCTCGGGGACCAAAACGTTGACATTTTGGGTCCATGGCCTGGAAACTCCCCAGATTTTAATCCCATTGAGAACTTGTGGTCAATCCTCAAAAGGCGGGTGACAAACAAAAACCCACTAATTCTGGCAAACTCCAAGAACTGATTATGAAAGAATGGGTTGCTATCAGTCAGGAATTGGCCCAGAAGTTGATTGAGAGCATGCCCAGTCGAATTGCAGAGGTCCTGAAAAAGAAGAGCCAACACTGCAAATACTGACTCTTTGGATAAATGTCATGTAATTGTCGATAAAAGCCTTTGAAACGTATGAAGTGCGTGTAATTATATTTCAATACATCACAGAAACAACTGAAACAAAGATCTAAAAGCAATTTTGCAGCAAACTTTGTGAAAACTAATATTTGTGTCATTCTCAAAACTTTTGGCCACGACTGTATATCCTTTTTCTGAGTTTAAGGGGGGGAGCAGACACTGGAGATTCCAACTGTGGTGTTCTAACAATGTGAATCTGGAACGGTTAAATTTGATTTCTGCAGTGTAGTGGACTGCGGTACTGAAGACAAACAAGTTGCTTCGCTCTGGTCTGACAAGTATATCTGTGTGACAGGACAAGAACCATATTATGGAAACTATGCGTCTTTAGATATGAACATGCAAATTGCGGACATTGGGGACTAGTGGGATGGAACACTAGCCAAAATAGTTGGGGGTTTAAGCCAAATGAGGCAGTTACTAAGATAAGTAAAGGTGAAAACTTACTGCAGAGGATGACTATCATAAAGGGAACCCCACGAATGAACTGTAAGACTAATGAGTGTAATCCTCTTTTACTGTCTATCCATGATCCAAAACAGGAAGATTCAGGGACATATGATTAGGAGCATGGGTGAGCGGTCAAGACCCTTTAGGTAGATTTGGAATATGGGTAAAAGAAAAAGATAAAAAAAACATCACCCCTAAGGCTTTAATCCCAACTCCTATAGTTGGAGTAAAATATCTAGCTAAACTGAAATATGAAGATAAACTAGCCTTAGGGACTGGATTCTCCGACACCAATCTCTGGATGGAGTGGATAAAGTACTGGGAGGGGCTGGAGAAGATCCAGCAGTCATGGTCCATATCGGAACCAATGACAAAGTTAGAGGTAGGTGGAGCATCCTTAAAAATGATTTTAGGGATTTAAGTCATAAGCTTAGAGCAAGGACCTCAAAGGTAGTGTTTTCCGAAATACTATCTGTACCACGATCCACACAAGAAAGGCAGTGAGAGATTAGGCAGGTTAACAAATGGCTCAAGAACTGGGGTAGGAAGGAGGGGTTTGGGTTCCTGGAGAACTGGGCCGACTTCTCTGTCGGCTACAGGCTCTATCATAGGGATGGGCTGCACCTCAATGAGGAAGGGGCAGCTGTGTTGGGGAGAAAGATGGTTAGAAGGTTGGAGGAGTGTTTAAATTAGGGACTGGGAGGGAGGGTAATTAATTTATAGGATGGGAAGATAGTGCAGATAGAGACCGGGGACGAGGTAATGGAACTGGGGGAGGAATGGAAGGAGGGACTAGAACAGTTCAGAAGGAAAGGTGTAGGGTACAAAATATACATAAACCTCTTATTTGTATGTATACTAATGCCAGAAGCCTGACTAATAAAACTGGTGAACTGGAATTAGTGATGTGTGAGGAGGCCTATGACATATTGGGAATAACTAAGACATGGCTGGATGATAGCTATGACTGGGCAGTTAATGTACAGGGTTACAGTCTGTTTAGAAAGGATCGCCAAAATCGGAGTGGGGGAGGGGTCTGCCTTTCTGTAAAGTCTTGTCTAAAGTCCTCAGTCCTAGAAGATATAAGTGAGGGATATGAACATGTGGAGTCACGGTGGGTAGAAATACATGGAGGCTAAAACAATAATAAAATACTAATAGGAGTTTATTATATAAACCACCTAAAATACCAGAGTCCACAGAAAATCTACTACTAAATGATATAGACAAGGCGGCAGATCAAAATGAGGTCGTTATTATAGGGGACTTCAACTACCCAGATATAGACTGGGAAACTGAAACCTGTATATCTCATAAAGGAAACAGGTTCAAGGCAATAACCAAAGACAATTACCTTTCCCAACTGGTTCAAGACCCGACTTGAGGGACAGCCACACTGGAATTAGTATTAACCAATAGACCTGACAGAACAACAGATCTGCAGGTTGGGGGACACCTGGGAAATAGTGACCATAAAGTAATAACCTTCCAATTGTCATTCAAAAAAGTGTTTCTTCAGGGAGGAACATAAATGCCACACACATATTTTAGAGTAGTAGTGTTGATATCTCTTTTGGTACCCTAATAATTAAATAACAAAAACTGAAAAGGGGGGTGGGTTACCTTTAAAACATAACTTTTAATGATACGTAAAACGCCCATAAGTGAATCAATTGCCGTGTGCAATTGTAGGTAAACAGGGTACTGTTACCCCAATCCAGATGGGTTTGTAAAGTCTCTAGGAGTGGGGGATAGGATGGGAGGGGTGGGGGTGCTGGGTCTCTGCCCCTATTGCACACCCTAGCTCTAGGTCCCTTATTCTAACCACTGCACACCTCCTTTGCCGTCCCTGTGTACTTCCCTGATCAGTGCAATGACTGCCCAGCTTCATCCTGAAGGGAAAGGGAAGAGGGGGGAGGAGGAGACCCTAAATCACAGACCCACCTAAAGTCAGGAGTTGTGTACCCAGAGCCCTGGGACGCAACCACACTGACACAATGCTTAAAAAGAACACAGTGCGTCATGCATATCCAATAGGTCAGGCGTCACGATTCATGCAAACACCTATGTTCCACTCTATGGATGATTGCTGGAAACTACACCTAAAATACACAATGCATAACTTGACGCGTTTCTCTGGTCTTGCCCGTTCATCAGGGGTCAATAACACAAAAAAGTATACAGGACCAATGACGATAGATGTCTTGGTATTCAATATCTGAATGTCAGACAGCAACCACACACTGTATTGGCGATGGAACAGTATGACAAATCTAAAGCGGGTGGTTACAGGCAGGAAAAGTTACACTTATCTTAAGAAAGGCAGTCAGTGGACGTGTTCTCAAGATTGCAGGCCGAGCAGTGTGATTCTCATTGACCTGACGGCTGGACTCCACGTATGGCAGCACCGCTCCAACAGCAGGCACGGCCTTACTATTTAAAGGCCACCCGCACTGATCAGACCGCCCATAGTTCCGATCACATGACCCATCACATGGCCATACACGTCATGGTCACGTGGGGTGTCAGGTGATCGCAGGTCCTGCGACCACAGCATGATGAAACTAGGTATGCAGAGAGGCTGTCAAATAAGGGGCGGGCAAGAAATGTTCAAACCCTGCCCACCTCTCCCACATACAAGGAATGTCCTACAGGAGTATATGGTTTTAACCCCATCAGAACTCGAGCGATCAACGAGAGGGAGCCAGGACAGCGGTAGCTGTGGTTTTTTAGACCAAACGGTGCCCTATCATCTGCGATTACGGAAATCACCCCCTGACGCCAACATCCCGCAGAATCCCCCACACAGATCCTGAACCTGTCCAAAAGAATCCTCTCGCACGTGGAAACTGACATCCTCAAAAAAGGCCTCTCCTTTGTACCAACCTTCAATCTATTTAATTGGGTTAAAGACCTACACTTATTTGTAAGGAAGCTCCGCTGGTCCAAACATTTCGCCTTGATTGATAAACGGGAGAGTAGGAAACTAGGGATTTCACAGGAAATCATACAGGATGTGCGTCTTCTCTTTAGTCTGACTGTCAGCAACCCACTAGACTGTAAAGGCCCCTTCACATCGTTAAAAAACAAAAGCACTAAGATGCCACCAGTGGGTGATCCCACCTGTGTAGATATTTTTTTGCATCAGGTCCTTATAGATTTGGAACTTCTGATGGTACCTAGAAAAGAATTTAACTGTAGCAGAGAGAAATATCTGGCACTAATGAATCTTGAAAAAGATAAAGGTCTGACGATCAAACCCTCTGACAAGGGGGGCAATGTTGTGGTCCTAGATACCCCACAATATAAGGAGATGTGTTTGAGGCTGTTGTCCGATTCTGAAACATATGAGAGACTGAAGGATAATCCGACTAAACAGTATCAATCACAACTTTATCAAATAATAAAGGAGGCGAAAGATCAATGCCTCATATCCCAGGAGGAATATGAATTCCTGGAGTGTCGGCATCCTACAGTAGCAACTTTCTACTCATTACCAAAAATCCACAAAGGGACGTCCCCCCTCAAAGGACGGCCAATAGTCTCAGGGATTAACAGACTCAGCCAAAATGTGGGGATCTATGTTGACCATATACTGGCCCCCTTTGTCAAGGCACTACCATCTTATACGAGGGACACCAGTTACCTACTAGCAAGATTGGAGGGAGTAACGCTGGAAGATAATTGCCTTCTAGCATCCATAGATGTGGAAGAATTATACTCCTCCATTCCACATGATTTGGGCCTTGGTGCTTTAGAACAGTTCTTGAACACTAGGGGTTGCCATTTTGCCAACCACAATGCGTTCATCTTGAAGTTTCTGCATTTTACCTTGACATGTAACTTATTTGTCTTTGATGGGTCCTACTAACACCAGCTCAGGGGCACCGCGATGGGGAGTCCCTGTGCCCCATCGTATGCTAATTTGTTCCTGGGCTGGTGGGAGAGGGAGGTGGTGTTCACTGACCCCCCCTAGCCCGTTCACCGTACCAGTGGTGATGTGGGCCAGATATATTGATGACATCTTCATTATCTGGCGGGGTCAGTGAACACCTTCTCACAACTGGTAGAGACCCTCAATGTTAACAACCTGGGTCTGCGGTTCACATATGAAACATCCATACAGTCCCTGCCGTTTCTGGATGTTCATATTGTCAGATGACCAGAGGGGGAAATTTGCACGGAAACATTTAGAAAACCAACGGCTACTAACTTACTCCTTGATTGGGGGACCTACCATCCGGAGCCACTCAAACGAGGGATCCCCACGGGACAATACCGCCGCATGAGGAGGAATTGTTCCACTATCCGGCAATTTAAGAAACAGACAGGGGATCTCCGCCAGAGGTTCCTGGCAAAGGGCTTTCCGGACTATGTGCTGAGAAAGGCGTATCAAAGAGCACTAACCTCTGACCGCACAGGTTTATTGCATCCAAAGGGACCTGGTGGTGGTGGAAAAAATCTAATACGCCTGATTGGCACATATGACACAGGGGCGGAGGAGATTAAAAGAATCCTGATGAGACATTGGGGAACCCTCTTGCTGGATCCTGATATAGCTAAGGTGGTAAACCCCAATCCGCAAGTTACTTATTGCAGAGGACGCAATATACGTGATCGTGTTGTACACAGCCACTACTCAGGTACAACAAAAGTGCCAACACATTGGCTGAGACCACCCATCGTTTCGTACCACTGTAGGGGCTGTGTTGCATGCCCGTATATTAGGCAGGGCCATACTTTCAGGAGTTATGTGACCCATAAAACTTATGAGATCAAACAATTTGTGAATTGCCGCACAAGAGGAGTAATATACCGGGCACAATGTGGATGTGGCCTGGAATATGTGGGCAAGACAAGACGGGAGCTGCGCAGGAGGATAGGTGAACATCTGGGGGACTTTCGTCAAGCAAAAGATACACCCTTGGCACGCCATATGATATCCACCCATAGAGGGGACTACTCACAGATCCGGTTTATGGGCATTGAGGTAGTCCCACCTCTATTGAGGGGGGGGGGGGGGGGAGACTGGGACCGAAAAGTCCTCCAAAGAGAGACTTGGTGGATTTTTGAATAAAAAAGTGTCCAACCGAGGAGTTTGAATGAACAGCTATCATTTGGCTGTTTCATTTAATAAACCCTCCTGCGTAGCTCCCAGATAGTTTCACTTTCACTTTGTCCATCTGGCTACAGAGATACATTTAATTGGATGTTTCTTAAATTCATCCTGACCAGCGAATGCCTCTGCTAAGTCCCCAACCCCTATGGCGGGGGACACTGCCAACCACCCCCACTCATTACCCGCGAATCCTCCACTGGCTAAAAAATACTCTGGGCAGCTGTTCTGTCACTACCCAGTGTCGAACAGTTTCCACTGTATACGGATCTAATATCACTGTTTCAATAGTGCAGGGGAACATTGCCCTGTAGTTTAACCCCTGCACAAGACGTTGATCGCTCGAGTTCTGCGGGGGTTAAAACTAGGGATGTCCCGATACCGATACTAGTATCGGTATCGGTACCGATACCGGCATTTTCACGAGTACTTGTACTTGTAAAAATGCCGCCGATACCACTGCCGATACCGGAAGTTCCAGTTCGGCAGCGGCTATATTCTGTTTCATTACCCCTAACTTACTGTGCCCGTGATTACTAACTATTAATGCGCAGTCCCTCCATGCTCCTGCCCCACGCGCCTTCTGTAATAATAAAGTGGGCGGAGCGGGCAGGGGGACATGGGGCGCATGGAGGAATCGGGCAGCTTGAGCTCTCAGTTCCTCCATGCGCCTCATGTCCCGCCTGCCCGCTCCGCCCACTTTATGATTAATTAATAGTTAGTAATCACGGGCACAGTAAGTTAGGGGTAATGAAACAGAATATAGCAGCTGCGGGGCCGGTGTATGAGTCAAGCTGCACCGGCCCCCACAAGTGTAATCTGGATGACACTAATGGGGGGGATCTGTGGATGACATGTATATAGCATAAGATGCTATATATGTGTCATCCACATAGCCCCCTAACAGTGTCATCCACAGATCCCCCCCATTACAGCCTCATCCACAGATCCCCCCCAATAACAGTGATGTCCACAGGTCCGTCCCCCCCCATAACAGTGATGTCCACAGGCCCCCCCCCCCATAACAGTGATGTCCACAGGTTCCCCCCCATAACAGTGATGTCCACAGGTTCCCCCCCATAACAGTGATGTCCACAGGTCCCCCCATAACAGTGATGTCCACAGGTCCCCCCCATAACAGTGATGTCCACAGGTCCCCCCATAACAGTGATGTCCACAGGTTCCCCCATAACAGTGATGTCCACAGGTCCCCCTCCCCCATAACAGTGATGTCCACAGGTCCCCCATAACGGTGGCGTCCACAGGTCCCCCATAGCGGTGGCGTCCACAGGTCCCCCATAACGGTGGCGTCCACAGGTCCCCCCATAACGGTGTCGTCCACAGATCCCCCATAACAGTGCCATCCACAGATCCTCCCCATAACGGTGCCATCCACAGATTCCCCATAACGGTGCCATCCACAGATCCCCCATAACGGTGCCATCCACAGATCCCCCATAACGGTGCCATCCACAGATCCCCCATAACGGTGCCATCCACAGATCCCCCATAACAGTGCGTCATCCACAGATCCCCATAACAGTGCGTCATCCACAGATCCCCCATAACACTGTGTTATCCACAGATCCCCCATAGCAGTGCGTCATCCACAGATCCCCCCCCATAACAGTGCGTCATCCACAGATCCCCCATAACGGTCACATCCACAGATCCTCCATAACAGTGTGTCCTCCACAGATCCCCCAAAAACAGATCCCCCTGGAGGCACATTGGTTTGAAAACGCTATTATATTCCCATTTATTAATTTATTAACACTTGTACAAAGGAAAAGAAAAGCCGTTATCCACAGCAACAAACTTCCAGCTTTAATTGTTTTCATTGCTATCAGTAACTGCGCCGTTGTTTATATGAGGTATCGGTAATTGGTATCGGCGAGTACTTAAATAAAAGTATCGGTACTCGTACTCGGTCTTAAAAAAATGGTATCGGGACATCCCTAGTTAAAACCATATACTCCTGTAGGACATTCCTTGTATGTGGGAGAGGTGGGCGGGGTTTGAACATTTCTTGCCCGCCCCTTATTTGACAGCCTCTGTGCACACCTAGTTCCATCATGCTGTGGTCGCAGGACCTGCAATCACATGACACCGCACGTGACCATGATGTGTATGGCCATGTGATGGGTCATGTGATCGGAACTATGGGCGGTCTGATCAGCGCGGGCGTTCTTTAAATAGTAAGGCCGTGTTGGCTGTTGGAGCGGTGCTGCCATACGCGGAGTCCAGCCGTCAGGTCAATGAGAATCACACTGCTCGGCCTGCAATCTTGGGAACATGTCCACTGACTGCCTTTCTTAAGATAAGTGTAACTTTTCCTGCCTGTAACCACCCGCTGTAGATTTGGCATACTGTTCCATTGCCAATACAGTGTGTGGTTGTTGGCTGACATTCAGATATTGAATACCAAGACATCTATCATCATTGGTCCTGTATGCTCCCAGGGCTCTGGGTACACAACACCTGACTTTAGGTGGGTCTATGATTTAGGGTCTCCTCCTCCCCCCTCTTCCCTTTTCCTTCAGGAAGAAGCTGGGCAGTCATTGCACTGATCAGGGAAGTACACAGGGACGGCAAAGGAGGTGTGCGGTGGTTAGGATAAGGGACCTAGAGCTAGGGTGTGCAATAGGGGCAGAGACCCAGCACCCCCCACCCTATACCCCACCCTAGAGACTTTACAAACCCATCTGGATTGGGGTAACTGTACCCTGTTCACCTACAATTGCACACAGCAATTGATTCATTTATGGGCGTTACGTATGAATAAAAGTTATGTTTTAAAGGTAACCTTATCAGTTTTTGTTATTGAGGAACATAAATGCCAATCTTCAAAAAAGCAACATTTAGCCAACTCAGAGAGGCCATAGGCCTAACTAACTGGGACAAAGTCCTCAAAAATAAAAATACAGCCACAAAATGGGATATTTTTAAAAGCATCCTAAAATCTAATTGTGAGACGTACATACCTTATAGGAATAAAGGGTTAAGGAACAAGAAAAAAACAATGTGGATAAATAGAACTGCAAAGAAAGCAATAAATGACAAAAAGAAAGCATTTAAATTACTAAAACAGAAGGGTAGTGAGGAAGCACTGAAAAACTATAAGGAAAAAAATGGAATATGTAAAAAACAAATAAAAGCAGCAAAACTAGAGACTGAGAGATTAATTGCCAAAGAGAGCAAAACTAACCCTAAAATGTTCTTCAATTATATAAATGGTAAAAAGGTGTTGGCACTGGAACCTATCAGCTACACTATATCGCGATCTAACCTACACTGACCAGTGCTCCAAAAAATATATATATATATATATATATATATATATATATATCAAGGAGCCATTGTCTCCTAATCTGAAAAATTTAGGAGCCAAATTAATTTTTTTAGTCGCAAAATTCTTGTTGTAACATAAGGGTCAGAAACGGGGTTTTTTAAGCCTCTTGGCCGTACGGTGCATGCAAAAAGGATGGACTAAGTGCAAAAAAAAAAAAAAAAAAAAAAGGAGGGGTGTAAAGTGGTTGTCCCAAATGGCCATTTATTACATAACCACAGGTTAGATAACCCTGGGGCTACATGGTGACTTTGGCCCCTTGAAGACTAGCATTACTCCCGCAGCGAGTCTGCAACACAGCTCCCGGCCTGACCTCCCAGCACTGACGGGAATCACATAGCATTATATAGATTTATAATGCTAAGTAACCCTTACAGTTGTGGATTGTATTGAATAACACTGACAGCATTATGCCAGTGTTATATAATATATTCCAGAACTGTAAGGGTTACATAGCATCATAAATCAATATAATGCTATGTGACCCCCGGCAGAGATGGTAGGTCAAGCTGGGATCTGCGTTGTGGGTGGACTTGCTGCGGGAGAAACGCTCTTCTGCAAGGGGCCTTTGACTGTGACAAACATCACATGGCCAGAGATCAGAGTGTAGAAATGCGGCATTGCCACTAGTGAGAGGGGTAATTTTTTGACCTGCACATTGTCATGACAGCCCCAATAATTCTCACAACTGTAGGGTTGCAATGCGACACCATTCACTGTCACCATTTGAAACCCTGCCCTACACTACTATGATTGGTCATGCTGGCACACAGACATAAAGTGCACCAGGCCCTGTGACAGAACTGCGTAAACCAGCTATGGAATCCGTTTTATCTACTAGTGTGAGGAGACATAAAGCCCAGCATTACTCGGCTGAGCGCACTGCAGCTGTCCACCATCAGTGTCCTCTCTTCTCCACCACTTACCCCTTACATTGGGGGCACAGGGCACCCTCAGCACATGGCACAGTGTAAGCACAAGGCTCACCTCCGTGCACCGCTCAGACTGAAAAACTCCTCTACTTTAGCTGCCCCTTTTCTATGGAGCAGTCGGCAGTGAGCACACTCCACGTTTCCCTAACTGAAAAGCAAGCTGACGGGTTCAGCGTGGGAGAAGGTGTGTGAGAGGAGCAGCCAATGGGACGGCAGCCCGCTGGTACTGACCAATCAGCAGCCTCCTCACTAATAACAGATCTCTGTACTGTGCGGAGCTCTGCTATTGGATGGCTGTGTGTCTGCTGGATGAAAGACCTTTCTTCTACAAAGTCTTGTCGCCATTTTGCAATTCTAAGTCGCATTGGCCATCTGGAGCCCTGCTATCTCCCACTAACCATCTGTATTATATATATATCTTAACGAACTATCGCATTTTTCACCCTATAAGAAGCTCCGGCAAAATAACCCAAAAAAATTTTTCATTACACCACAGCTCCTCCAATCAGCCCTCACCATATGCCTCATATCAGCCCCCACCATATGCCTCATGTCAGCCCCCACCATATGCCTCATGTCAGCCCCCACCATATGCCTCATGTCAGCCCCCACCATATGCCTCATGTCAGCCCCCACCATATGTCTCATGTCAGCCCCCACCATATGCCTCAGGTCAGCCCCCACCATATGCCTCATATAAACCCCCACCATATGCCTCAAATAAACCCCCAACATATGCCTCATATAAAACCCCACCATATGCCTTATATCAGCCCCCACTATATGCCTCATATCAGCCCCCACCATATGCCTCATATCAGCACCCACCATATGCCTCATATCAGCTCCCACCATTTGCTTCATATCAGCCCCCAAGTGCCACTCTGCAGCCCCCACTAGCCTATCTTCAACCTTCAGTAGCCTATCTTCAACCCTCGGTAGCCTATCTTTAACCCTCGGTAGCCTCTCTTCAACCCCGAGCAGCCTTCATCAACCTCTCTTCAGCCCCCAGTGCCTCCATCAGCCCCCAAATAAAATTAAAAAAACACCTACCTTTCCTCCTCTGGAGGCCGCTGCTCCTCACTGCCCATGCTCGGTAATCCTCTTCTACAGTCTGCTGTGTGGGCGCGCACAGTTTGAGGACACAGCGCGCCCTCACACTGTGCGCAGCCATCACAGCGGAGAGCCGAGGACCAGGATGAGGAGAGTATAGCACTTTCAGCGCTTCGTGGTGCCCCGGTACTAATCAGCGCTTCTGTAATGGTAATAATTTGTATTTTGGGGGGGGGGGGAGAAATGCGTCTTATGGGGCGAAAAATACGGTAACTATCTAATGTAATGTGACACAGGAAAGCAGAGAGCACAGCAATGACACTGCTGTCTCTCCCAGAACTGTAATAAACTGCAGAAAATGCCTGTGGCGAGGTTCTTATATACTAAAGGGGTAGGCAACTTTCCTATTGGTTGCTAGGGATGTTGCTAATACATGACCTGGATGTATTTCTGGAGTGTAATAATATTACAGGCTATCGCTACTAGAGATGGGTCGTTGTTCCAAGGAGTTATTCTGATTGCTTGGTTGGAGCCGGGAAGGAATTTTTTAGCCTTAACCTGTTAAGGACACAGCCATATTTCACATTAACCCCATACGGACACAGCCATTTTTCACCTTAAGGACCAGACCATTTTTTATTTTTTCATCACATATTGTACTTCATGTCACTGGTAAAATGGAGTAAAAAAAATTTCAAAAATACCAAATTTACCCAAAATTTTGAAAAATTAGCAATTTTCCAAGTTTCAATTTGTCTACTTCTATAATACATAGTAATGCCGCCAAAAAAAGTTATTAATTTACATTCGCCATATGTCTAATTCATGTCTGGATCATTTTGGGAATGCCATTTTATTTTTTGGGGACGTTACAAAGCTTAGAAGTTTAGAAGCAAATCTTGAAAATTTTCAGACATTTTTAAAAACAAACTTTTTAGGGACCAGTTCAGGTCTAAAGTCACTTTGTGAGGCTTACATAATAGAAATCACCCAAAAATTACCCCATTCTAGAAACTACACCCCTCAAGGTATTAAAAACTGATTTTACAAACGTCGTTAACCCTTTAGGTGTTTCACAAGAGTTATTGGCAAACGGAGATGGAATTTCATAATTGCAGTTTTTTTTGGCAAATTTTTCATCTTAATCCATTTTTTCCAGTAACTAAGCAAGGTGTAACAGCCAAACAAAACCCAATATTTATTGCCCTGATTCTGTAGTTTGCAGAAACACCCCATACGTGGTTGTAAACTGCTGTATGGCCAAACGGCATGGCATAGAAGGAAAGGAGCGCCATGTGGTTTTTGGAAGGCAGATTTTGCTGGACTGGTTTTTAGACACCATGTCCTATTTGAAGCCCCCCTGGTGCACCCCTAGAGTAGAAACTCCAAAAAAGTGACCCCATTTTGGAAACTAGGGGATAAGGTGGCAGTGTTGTTGGTACTAGTTTAGGGTAAATATGATTTTTGGTTGCTCTATATTACACTTTTTTTGAGGCACGGTAACAAAAAAATTGAAATTCTGAAATTCCATCTGCATTTGCCAGTAACTCTTGTGGAACACCTAAAGGGTTAACAAAGTTTGTAAAATCAGTTTTGAATACCTTGAGGGGTGTACTTTCTTAGATGGAGTAACTTTTTTGGAGTTTCTACTGTAGGCGTGCATTAGGGGGCTTAAAATGGGACATGGTGTAAAAAAAAAGTTCAGCAAAATCTGCCTTCCAAAAACCATATGGCGTTCCTTTCCTTCTGCACCCATACAGCAGTTTGCGACCACATATGGGGTGTTTCTGCAAACTACAGAATCAGCGGAATAAATATTGAGTTTTGTTTGGCTGTTAACCCTTGCTTTGTTACTGGATTGTTACTGGAAAAATGGAAAATTTGCAAAAAAAATTGCTGTTTTGGCACCGTTTTTATTTTTTGTTATCTACATCGTTGATCTGACAGGTTAGATCGTGTGCTATTTCTGTAGAGCAGCTTGTTACGGACTCGACAGTACCAAATATGACTACTTTTTGGGGGGTTTTGCTTTAGTTTTACATAATTTTTTAGTGTCTCCACATTATGAAAGCCATATTTTTTTTATTTTTTGGGCGACTGTCTTATGTAAGGGCTCATTTTCTGTGGGATGAGATGTCTGTTTGATTGGCACTATCTTGGGGTGCATATGTCATTTTGGTTGCTTGCTATTACACTTTTTGTGATGTAAGATGAGAAAAATGGCTTTTGACACCGTATTTATATATTTTTTTTTGCTGTGTTCACCTGAGGGGTTAGGTCATGTGTTATTTTTATAGAGAAGGTTGTTACGGACGCGGCGATACATAATGTGTATACTTTTTATTTAAATTTTACACAATAATATAATTTTTGAAACAAAAACTATTTTGGGAGGCATATAACTTTTTGATTGCTTGCTATTACACTTTTTGTGATGCGAGGTGACAAAAATGTTTTTTTTTACACCGTTTTTATATTTTTAAAAATGACGGTATTTACCTGAGCGGTTAGATCATGTAATATTTTTATAAAGCAGGTTTTTACGGACGTGGCGATATAGAATATGTACACTTAATTTAATTTACTTTAATACAATAACAGCATTTTAGAAAAAAAAAATCATGTTTTAGTGTCTCCATAGTCTGAGCGCCATATTTTTTAATTTTTTGGGGCGATTGTGCTATGTAGGGACTCATTTTAAGCGGGATGAGATGTCGGTTTGATTGGCACTATTTTGGGAGGCATACACCTTTTTGATTGCTTGGTATTACACTTTTTGTGATGTAAGGTGATTAACCCCTTAGTGACCAAGCCTGTTTGGGCCTTTATGACCAAGTGTTTTACTTCCTTTTTTCATGGTCTCGTTCCAAGAGCTATAACTTTTTTATTTTTTCGTCTATATAGCTTTATGAGGGCTTGTTTTTTACAGGACAAGATGTAGTTTTTAATGGCACCATTTTGGGGTACATGTAACTTTCTGATTAACTTTTATTAACTCTTTCTGGGAGGGAGATGAGGAAAAATGGCAATACTGCCACTGCGTTTTTACATTATAAATTTTACGGCGTTCATTTTTCGGTACAAATAACATAATATCTTTATTCTCTGGGTCAGTACGATTACAGTGATACTAAATACTTATAATTTTTTTTTCGTTTTACTACTTTTTTTTGCAAAACCCCTTTTATTAACCCAAAAAAATATTTTGCATTGCCACTTCCCAAGACCCATAACTTTTTTATTTTTTATTCTATGGAGTTGATTGAGGGCTTTATTTTTGAGGGAAGACTTGTATTTTTCATTGGTATCAATTTGGAGTAAATGCCGCTTTTTGATCGCTTGTTATTACGTTTTTTTTCGGTGGAAACTAAGAAAAAATTAGAAATTCTGTCTTTTTTTTATTTATTTTTTACGCCGTTCACTATAGGGGATAATTTAAGTAATATTTATGTAGTCCGGGTCGTTACGGACGCGGCAATACAAAACATATGGGGGATATTTTCTTTTTGCAATTTTTTTCATTGAAAAGCGTATTTTCAATGGAAAAAAAAGCATATATTTTTATTTTATGGAATTTTTTTATTTAATAAATGTGTATTTTTTTTCAATTTTTTTTACTAGTTAATACTCCCACAAGGGGACTATAATATACAGTATTATGTCTATAATGCATTACATTTTAATAGCAATGCTATTCCAACTTTGACCAGCAGGCTGCGCCAGAGAGGCACAGTCTGCTGGAGATGCCGGAAGACAGGCTTGGGGCCCTGATCGGAAGCTAGGTAAGCTTCCCAGCACATCAGCACCCCGCAATCGCCATTGCGCCCGGCATGTAAAGTGTTAAACAGCCCGGATCGCACTCCTGCCGGTTCGAGCCTTTAGAGCAGGGCCCCGGGGGAGCCGTGCAGCGCTTAGACTGGGCCGCTGTAAAAACGCGGCGGCCCAGCCTAAGGCCCCTTAGTGACAGCCGTAAAAACACATATGGGTGCTCACTAAGGGGTTAAAAAATGGCTTTTTTTACACCTTTTTTTAGGGGATCAGAAACTTCGGCAAGCGCTGCAAACCGCAGGTCTGAATTGACCTGCGGTTTGCAGCGATTCCCGATCCGGGTGGGTCACAGGACCCCCCTCGGCATTGTAACAAGGTACCTGCTGCATAATTTCAGCAGGTACCTTGTTCCGATCACTTACCGCCGAGCAGCGGTGATCGGAAATACACAGGACGTACAGGTACGTCTTGTGTCCTTAAGTAATGGTAATGGTACATTATGTGTCCCCAAGAGGTTAAACTAGTTGTGTAAAGCTTTTTGAAAAAAGTGCACTGGCTTGAGCAAGGTGTTGGCAATATCCAGGAGACTGTCCTCGCATTTCAGCCATTTGTACATGGCGAGGAACCCTCTCTTGGACTTGTAGCAACAGAACAGTCTGCTGCTACATTACTTAATCCGTGATGTTCCAACTCGCTGGAGTTCAACATTGCACATGCTTGAGTGTCTGTACAAGCAGAGGAAAGCTGTGAATGATTTTGTCATGTACCAGACCGCCTCAGCAGGAAGCATATGTTGTTTCGAAGTCAGGCAGTGGCAGCTCATCTGAGACGCCTGTCAGGTGTGGAAGCCATTCGAAGACACCACAAAGTTTGTCAGTAGGGACAACTGTGGCATTAACAATCTCATCCCCCTCATATTTATCTTAGAACAGATACTGATGTTGATTCACCAGAATAAAAGCTAACATATTTCTCCTCCATGTAGCTGTTGGGGACCCACAACTCCTATGGAGTAGGGTGAGGACCTGCCACTGTAGGAGGAGGAGGATGACACCCAATTATTTCAGTGATGGGTGGAGCCGGAAAGAACTGGCTACTTGGGCAGAAGTACATCCTGTATGCTCACCTGCTTACACACTGACAGGCATATAATTGACATCAAGCAGTCTGATGATTACTTGATAGCCATGCTTTTAGACAATTGCTATTAAAGCAAAATAAGGAAATGTTTTCTTCCCTCCAAAAGAAAGGCCAAATTACATTATTACCAGGAAACACTGTGTACGCATGATGCCGCAGCTTTTGGCGAGCAGACGCCTGCTGCCAGCATGTCTGAAAAGGAGACACCCATCTGGGCCCCCCCCCCCCCCAAAGTCACCTACGTCCTGCCGCCACAAGCAGCAGAAGCTGCAGCAGAAGCTAGTTCAATGTCCTCAACATGACGGAGCAGTTTTTTCATGTACTGGGCGAATCAGCAAGCCGAGACCTCCCGCCTCAATGCTCAGGTTCAGGCTATGGTACCTAGACTTTCGCCTTTCTCTGGTGCATACCCTTTTCCTGATCTCATGGGGTTCTCGGCAGGCAGACTAGAACAGTGGACCGAACAGGCAAAGTATGCTCTCTGTATTCTTTCTTGTCCAGCCTCCAGTGTCATCTCAGAGAGGGTTTTCAGCACCGCAGGGGGCCCGATGACACCCAAACAGACCAAGATGTCTTCCAAAGAAGTCAGTGTCCAAAAAAATCACTATTGTCAAAATGAAGCAAGCCTGGATTCAGAAGGATTTTCACACTCCAACGGAGGCCACTGAATAGATCTGGCCTTACTGACTGTGCCCCATCTTCCATTATTTCTGTATGCCTACCTACCATCATGTTGCCTGCCTACCAATATGCCACTGCCTGCCTACCGTAATGTTTTGTACAGTAATTGCATGCAACTGCCATCATGCTGCTGCTTGCTTGCCAACATGTACCATATGGCTGCTGCTGCCACCTCCTCAGCTATTATTCCTTGCTGCTAAACCCCTTCTGCCACCACTATTAATGCTACGGAACCCCCACTATTACCACCCATAGACAGCAAATTTACAGACATTTGACACTGTACCTCATAAAAGGTTAGTATATAAAATGAGAATGTTTGGACTGGGAGAAAATGTCTGTATGTGGGTAAGTAACTGGCTGAGTAATAGAAAACAAACGGGGTGGTTATTAACGGTACACACTCAGATTGGGTCACTGTCACTAGTGGAGTACATCAGGGGTCAGTCTTGGGCCCTATTCTCTTCAATATATTTATTAATTATCTTGTAGAAAGCTTGCACAGTAAAATATCAATTTTTGCAGATGACACTAAACTGTGTATAATAATTAACACTGAAGTTTTCTGCTACAGAGGGATCTGGATAGATTGGAGGCTTAGGCAGAGAAATGGCAGATGAGGTTTAACACTGACAAATGTAAAGTTATGCACATGGAATAATGCAAGTCACCCGTACATACTAAATGGTAAAACACTTCATAACACTGACATGGAAAAGGATCTAGGAATTTTATTAAACAGCAAACTAAGCTGTAAAAAAACAGTGTCAGGCAGCTGCTGCCAAGGCCAATAAGATAATGGGTTGCATCAAAAGGGGCATAGATGCCCGTGATGAGAACATAGTCCTACCACTTTACAAATCACTAGTCAGACCACACATGGAGTACTGTGTACAGTTCTGGGCTCCTGTGAAAGAGGCAGACATAGCAGAGCTGGAGAGGTTTCAGAGGAGGGCAAATAAAGTAATAACTGGAATGGGGCGACTACAGTACCCTGAAAGGTTATCAAAATTTGTGTTATTCACTTTAGAAAAAAGACGACTGAGGGGAGATCTAATAACTATGTATAAATATAATCAGGGGTCAGTACAGAGATCTTTCCCATCATCTTTTTATCCTCAGGACTGTGACGAGGGGACATACTCTGTGTCTGGAGGAAAGAAGGTTTGTACACAAACATAGAAAAGGATTCTTCACGGTAAGAGCAGTGAGACTATGGAACTCTCTGCCTGAGGAGGTGGTGATGGTGAGTACAATAAAGGAATTCAAGAGGGGACTGGATGTATTTCTGGAGTGTAATAATATTACAGGTTATAGCTACTAGAGAGGGAGTTATTCTGATTGCTTGATTGGAGTCGGGAAGGAATTTTTCCCACTTAAGTGGGGAAAATTGGCTTTTGCCTCACAGGGGTTTTTTGCCTTCCTCTGGATCAACTTATAGGAAACAGGCTGAACTGGATGGACAAATGTCTTTTTTCGGTCTTATATACTATGTATGTCACATGCTATGCTGCATCTTCTGCCGCTACTACTGCGGGCATGTCCCTCTAATACTGATTCCACATCCACTGTACTGACGCTGGTCACAATTAAAAGGGGCTTGTTCAGAAAGAGACACTTTTTCTTCTAACAATTAACACTAGGGCATGTTGTATGGACAGGCATCTGGCCCCATCAAGGCATAATTTTTGGATGCTTGGTAACCCAACAATCCCCCTTTTTTGTTTTATCCCACACCGTGAGTGTTTAACCCTTTCCCTGGGTTTTTAAAGATGGCGTCCACTCCTGAGCGGAGCGGGTGCCATAGCCGGAGGTGGCCTGTTGTTTCTTATAGCAGACACCGGCGACTAATGTCCACAACCGGCAGTAATGCCGATCATAGACAATTAACCGGTCAGATGCCGTGGTCAATCCTGACCACGGCATCTGAGCGCGTGAAACACTGGAAGCACTGGAAGCGCAGCGATTGGAGTGCGGCTATCGGAGGAGCCAGAGATTGTGTGCAGCAGCCCCTGTCTTTGTGAATGACAGGAGGCTGCTGCATGGTATTTCCTATGGAGCCCTTGCCTGTAATAGTGCTCTATAGGAAATTAGCAATTTTCTCATAGACTCCAATGCTAGTGCATTTATAAAAATAAAAAAATAAAGAAAAATAAAATTCTAATCACCACCGTTTACCCAAAATAAAAATAAAAGAACTAAAAAAATTGAAAAAATACACATCATGGTTGTCGCGATGTGCGAAAACGCACATAGCATAAAAATATATTCCCCATACGGCAAACAGCAAAACGTAAAAAAGCATCAAAATGCTTTGGTCACTTCATTTTCTACAAAAAAATTAAATAAAAAGTGATCAAAAAGTCATACACAACCCAGAATGGTATCAATGAAAAGTTCAGGTTGCCCCGCAAAAACGTAAGAAAAACCATACATATAAAGTATCGCCAGATTCGAACTGACCCGTAGAATAAAAGTAACTGGTCAGTTTTATTGCACATCAAACATCGTAAAAAACCTGTAAAACTGTGGTGGAATTGCTTTTTGTTTTGCAATTTCACCCCATTTGGAATTTCTTTCCCGCTTTCCACTACATCATATGCAATATTAAATGGTGGAGTTGAAACGTACAACTTGTCCTGCAAAAAACAAGCCTGCATGTAAACAGACAAATAAAAAAGTTATGGCTCTGGGAAGGCAGGGAGCGCAAAATGAAAACGCAAAAACAAAAAAACTTCCGGGGTAGAAAGGGCCAATTTTTGAAATGTTTAGAATACGAAAAAGTAGCCGAATACGAAAAAACATATGCCATGGCGCTGTGTGCTTTTAAAAAATTGATAATTAAAAAAAAAAAAAAAGTTAACATGTTTTCGTACAAATTGTGCATCCTAGGAGACTACAGTTTTTTTTTTTTTTATATACCAATTTACAGGGCAATTGGAGACAATTTAGTTTGGCCCTAATCGATTCAGGTCCGATCAGAACTTTTTAAAAAATTAGACAAATTGGAACCGAACCGGATCTTGACGGGGTCTCTCAACTCTAATAGCCAAAAATCTTCTCTGTTGCATAAACTTTTAAAACATTTGAGGAAAATATGGGTGCTCTACTGGGTTTACTTTTAATAGATCTGAATTACTCTGATGATATAATAAAAAGTGTCTAGATATATTATGCTTTTTATAGTTCCATTTAATATTAAATCAGACGGGAACCTAACACTAAATTCTACCTGTTATGTACCATGACGGCTATCATAAAATTGTAGGTTCCACATGCATGCTGGGCCCACCTTCATTTTTGGTGCCAACATGACCTCCATTGAATCTAGGAAATGCAGGTAACATGCATGCCGAGACCATTCCACACCTCCCATAGTGCCAGATGGCTACCAACGAATGCAATGAAAGTCCACTCAATACCGCTCCTGGTGTCACAGGCTTCCAGTAAGTGAGGGAGAGCAGGGTCGTATTTAAGTACTACAAGAAAAATATATATGCACTTCACTCTTTAATTGTTTTCTGGTTAAAGCGAATAATAGCTTTTTTCCGTCCAACAAGAAATATATATTCTCGGGTCACTTCTGCAGTTAGTTCTGGTGAAAGGGTATAGGGGCGTATTTCAGTCAAAAAAGAAAAATATATACGGACTGCACTGTTGCAGTTATTTCTAGTGAAAGCGTATGGGGTCGTATTTTCAGTACTACAAGAAAAATATATATGCACTTTACTCAAATGTTGGCTGCTGCTGAGTGTGGGGCTGGGGCCCGGGCTAATACTGAGAAGGATAGGACAGTTAGTAGGGAGGGCTGCTTCAGCTGTTTGTCACATTCACAAGCTCAGACAGCGCAGCATTTTATTTCCTACCCGTCCTCCTTCTCCTGTAATCATCAGCTCATTCATTGATGGCAGTGGCGCGGGCTTCAGAACCCGTTGTTTTTATTGGGGCAGTGCAGGCTGCATCATAGGAGGGAGGGACTCCCTCCCTCCTTCTTTACTGTGTGGCTGAAGTGAAAATGAAGCGTGCCGAGCAGCGCAGAGCTTACATCCTGCAAATGGGCAGGAGTGCTGCCGGCCAGGCAGTTCCCTTATCCATACCACATAGAAGCGCCGGGCTCTTCCTCAGCAGGTACCGTACATAGATGTCCAATACATCGCAGGCTGCTGTCCTAATGCAGTACAGACTGCGATGTACTGGCCACATGCAAAACGCTGGCAATTTTATCTTCACTAGCACTATCGTTTTCTCCTCAATTTGGGGGGGGAAAGTGCATCTTATAGGGCGAAAAATACGGTAAGTTGTATTAATACAGACTATGGCACAGTCCTCGCAAGACATAATCAGGATAAACATAGAGGGGATACCAAAAATCTCAAGTTTTAGGGCATAAAGAAAATGAAGATACGCCCAAGACAAGGAGATATTGATAAAAAGTTACAAGAAGAAGAAACAAAATGGATATATTGCCTGAAAAGCCAACCAATGGCAGGCAGGGACAAACCTCCCTAGCGTCACCCGCAATACATCGCATACCCCGCCCCACCCCCCGGACACCGGATGTTTTCATCAGTGTTCAGGGAGAAGCAGCAGTGGCAGTGCAGGGACCAGGAGCAATGCAGGGAGTGGGGTAAGTATATTACCTGAGAGGAGCCCGGTACATGAGGGGGTTGTTTCTGAAATCGGATAACTTCTTTAAGTCCGCGTTCATGCACAGCAGCGCATAGAGGAAGAGAGGCCGTACACAGAGCAGTTGTCAGGTAAAAAGAAGAGGGGAAAGGTCGGGCTTACTCAAATTAGAGCCCTCGTAACATAAGATTTAATGCCCACGTGGGAACATACAGACTAGCAATACGCTAGCGTTATCGGTGATGTCATCAGCAGAAGACTTATAGGGCCATCCCCGCCCCTCTCAAGCACACTCTGCCCAATTCTCGAGGACGCCAGTTTAACTGGTGAAACATGTCTGGGGGCAGTGTTTGAGCAATTTTAATACAGCAAGTGCACATAGGAAAGAACGGAGCAATTAAGACATAGAAAATTATCATAGTGTAGGGACTGAAAGGCAGTGAGTAGAAAACTAGTGCGCAGTAACCGGCTCCCTGCCCCCTAGCTAGTGAAAGTAAATGTTGAGTAAAACAGTATTTAAAAGAGATAAGGATACAAAAGCAAGTATGTGACACAGCTGATATTTTAAGAAATGGATTCAATAAATGTTATGTTTTAATAGTTGGATAACAGTTAAAAAGTGGGGTAAAGGGAAGAGTACCAGGGAGGCTAGCCCTGATCTGACACACCCCAACAAGTTTGCAAGGTTGGCAGATGAGGGGGATGTCAGTTCAGAGAGAGCACTGCTGCAGCCGGACCCTTCCTCTGCCAGTCAGGGGAATGTCAGCTCCAGGAGAGCAGGGCAGGCCAGACAGGTGCTGGTAGTGGGAGACTCAATTATTAAGGGTACAGATAAGGCGATCTTTCACAAAGTCTGGGCTCGTTGAACGGTGTGTTGCCTTCCTGGTGCTCGAGTTCGACACATTGCGGATCGGGTTGACATGGAGGGGCTGGAGAAGATCCAGCAGTCATGGTCCATATCGGAACCAATGACAAAGTTAGAGGTAGGTGGAGAGTCCTTAAAAATGATTTTAGGGTTTTAGGTCAAAAGCTTAGGGCAAGGACCTCAAAGGTAGTTTTTTTCGAAATACTACCTGTACCACGAGCCACACAAGAAAGGCAGCAGGAAATTAGGGAGGTTAACAAGTGGCTCAAAACCTGGTGTAGGAAGGAGTTTGGGTACCTGGAGAACTGGGCTGACTTCTCTGTCGGCTACAGGCTATATCGTAGGGATGGGCTGCACCTCAATGGGGAAGGGGCAGCTTTGTTGGGGGAGAAGATGGCTAGAAGGTTGGAGGAGTGTTTAAACTAGGGACTGGGGGGGGGGGGGTAATTACGTTATAGGATGGGAAGATGGTACAGATAGAGACCGGGGGGTAATGGGACTGGGGGAGGAATGGAAGGACGGACTAGAACAGTTCAGAAGGACAGGTGTAGGCTAAAAAATATGTATAAACCTCTTAATTGTATGTATACTAATGCCAGAAGCCTGACTAATAAAACTGGTGAACTGGAATTAGTGATGTGTGAGGAGGACTATGACATAGTGGGAATAACTGAGACATGGCTGGATGATGGCTATGACTGGGCAGTTAATGTACAAGGTTACAGTTTGTTTAGAAAGGATCGCCAAAACCGGAGAGGGGGAGGGGTCTGCTTTTATGTAAAGTCCTGTTTAAAGCCCACAGTCCTAGAAGATATAAGTGAGGGACATGAACATGTGGAGTCACTGTGGGTAGAAAAACATGGAGGCTAAAACAATCTACTACTAAACGAGATAGACGAGGCGACAAATCATAATGAGTTCGTTATTATAGGGGGCTTCAACTACCCAGATATAGACTGGGAAACTAAAACCTGTACATCTCATAAAGGAAACAGGTTCTTGGCAATAACCAAAGACAATTACCTTTCCCAACTGATTAAGTACCCAACTAGAGGGAAGGCCATACTGGACTTAGTATTAACCAATAGACCTGACAGAACAACAGATGTGCAGGTTGGGGAACACCTGGGAAATAGTAACCATAAAGTAATAACCTTCCAATTGTAATTCAAAAGAGTGTTTCTTCAGGGAGAAACAAAAATACTAAACTTCAAAAAGCAGAGGCCATATGCCTAACTAACTGGGACAAAGTCCTCAAAAATAAAAATACAGCCACAAAATAGGATATTTTTAAAAACATCCTAAAATCTAATTGTGAGAGGTACATACCTTATGGGAATAAAAAGTAAAAAAAAAAAAGTGGATAAATAGAACTGTAAAGAAAGCAATAAATGATTTGAAAAAAAGCATTTAAATCACTAAAATAGGAGGGTAGCGAGAAAGCACTGAAAAACGATAAGGAAAAAGTAAAATATGTAAAAAAACAAATAAAAGCAGCCAAACTAGAGACCGAGAGATTTATTGCCAAAGAGAGCAAGACTAACCCTAAAATGTTCTTCAATTATATAAATGGTAAAAAGTATAAATCTGAAGGTGTCGGGCCCTTTACAGAGTGATAAGGGGGGAGTTGCAGAGAGTGATGAGGAGAATGTAAAGTTATTAAATATTTTTTTTCTCCACTGTATTCACTAAGGAAAATAAACTGTCAGATGAAATGCAGAATGTAAAAGTAAATTCCAAATTTAAAGTGCCCTGTCTGACCCAGGAAGAAGTACAGCGGCGTCTTAACAAGATTAAAATAGACAAATCGGGGGTGTGGCTTGGGCGTCTGAAGAACGTGGCAGCATAAGTGCTGAGCTCCGCTGCTATACTACAGCCGGGGGACCCATATGCGCCGGCACACCATCCCATGGGGAAGAAAATACCTCTAAAAAAGCCCAGGACCACTCCAGTCACTAGCTCGGTGAGCTTCACGCTAGACGGGTAACTGTCCTGCGGTCCTGCTGTTCCTCCAGTTGCGCATGGTTTGTTCCTGCCGGGGGCCATTCAAGATTGTGGTGGCACAGCACCTGCCGCGCGTCCTCCATCGCAGGACTCCCTGCAAAGCCGGCTACGACAAGCACCACTACCGCGTCTGTCCCCAGAAGCAAGGGAATTTATTCCCCAGTTGTCCAAATCCAGGGGTAGCGAGGAGGCATTATCAGGCTCCCACATTCAAACTTGCCTGGTAGCAGCCATGCCGCTTAAACTAGCAGTCAAGCAGGCAGGGCAAGCAGCGAAACCCTCACAACGTCGCCGTGACTGGGATGATCCCCCCAGGAGATCCCACGGATTCAATACAACCTGTAGAACGACATAATGAAGATGATGCAGGCTGGGAGCAACTTTCAGATGCGACCATCAGAGACCTCCATAATACTTAGCAGACCTTACAACATTTACCTACCAAGGAGGATTTCAAGGTCCTAATAGCAGAGGTGAGAAGCACTTGTAAATCTGAAATATCCTCTCTATGCCAAGACTTTAAACAGATGTATGTAAGCATTGATGCTATAGAAAAGACCATGACGATACTCACAGATATATTGGTCACCTACAATCTGTTATTACCTGTTAATCTCTAAATATCTGGAATAAGTCCCGTCACCTGGAGGATCTAGATAAGAGAAGGCGTAGAAATAATTTCCGAATTAGAGGTCTGCCTGAAACAGATGAGAATCTACATGATCTGTTGGAAGAACTTTTTAATACAATGCTGGGCTCGCAGCCGCCCCAGGCTATTAAGCTAGACCAGGCCCATAGGGTAATACGCCCAAAAAATTCCTCTGCGCAGCCTCGTGATGTCATCTACTGTGTCCATGACTTCTCACTCAAAGAAGCTATCATGACCAAAGCTCGCTCGCTGCGAACCATTGAGTTCCATGGTATGGCCATACAATTTTATCAAGACCTTTCCTGGCTGACATTACAAAAAAGAAGATCACTGCAGCCCCTGCTAAACTGCCTGCGGGATACAAAAAATACCATACCGTTGGGGGTACCCTTTCACATTGCAGGTGTTGAAAAATGGCAAGACATCTGTCCTGAGGTCCCACTCGGACCTACTAATGTTCTGTTCTGCTTTGGACATTTACATTCCTCCCATTGACTGGGAAATCCCCGAACCACCACCTATTCCTGTTCCGATCTGGCGCACGGCTCGACAAAAGAGGCATCGCTCTCCACTACAAAACGAATTGTCCAAACAAGGTCCCCAGGATGCACCTACCTGAATATAACCATCTAGGAGAAAATTCTCACTGATCGTCCCTTGTTTAAAGACACAGTATTGAGCGGCGTCTCTAAAGTCTGAAGAGACTGTCTCGTTGTCTACAAAGTTTGACTTTGTTTTAAGTTCTCTTGTTCTTATTGTTTGCGCACTTCGTATTGGAGGGCGTTCAGTCATGCCCCTACAAATGGGATATTTTTTCCTACCCTTTGTTGTTTCCCTCGTTGATGGAGGAGGAACAAAGGGTGACTTAAATCGCCTGGTGTGCACTACTGATTCCTATCTGGGTACTGGTACCCAATGACTGGAAGAATCCATGGTTTTATGGTAGATACATACACCATTATTATACTAACTACTTATGGTCTTGTTTATTCACTTCTTTCCCAATGTGTTTTGCTTCCACCCCACCACATATAGGCATCTCAAGTGTACCGCCCTTCCACTGGCAACTCCTGATTGGTTTCCTTGGTCATCATTCTCCTGGAGGGAAACTCTGCATATCATTAACAGCAAGTATGGTACTTTTTACTCACTTACAAAATGATTAAATGTTTGTCACTAAATGTAAAGGGCCTCAATTCCAATACCAAATGGAAATTAGCCCTCAATGAATGTCGCTGCTAAAAAGCAGATATAGTTTTCCTACAGGAGACTCATTTTGATCGCAGTGGTACGTTTAAATTTGCTGTTAAATCATACCCGCGAATATATTCTGCATCTGCAGACAGAAAGATAGCAGGAGTGGCGGTTCTCTTGTCTGCCAATTGTCTCTGACGTAAATGGTAGATTTATTATCCTCAAAACTACTCTCCATGGTACTCCACTGATACTTTGTAACATCTATGCTCCGAACAAAGCCCAAACCCCCTCCTGAATAAGGTATTCCTAAAACTCACTCAGTACCTCCCAACAGCAATGATTATAGGGGGAGATTTTAATCTCTCCTTCTCTGAACACATGGATAGAATGTCTATTACTGGGACTACTCCTACTCATTCTCAGCGTAGACTCTCGCGTCTTTTCGGGCGTCTGGTCCGGAAGTTTGCACTCTATGACCTACCCTACATCTAAGTCTTACACATTTTATTCTCATCCGCATCGTATACACACTCGTATTGATTATTTTTTTTAGCCATGTCCCCACTCTCCGAATGCTAAGCGACACAGTGGTGGGGACCATCACGTGGTCAGACCATGCTCCGATATCCATCTCCATTAAGACATCAGGAAATCACACTAAAGTATGACATTGGCCACAAAATGATACTTTCTTAGCCAGACCTTTAATTAGGCAAGAACTCCAGGACACTCTCTCTGAATATTTCTCTCTTAATCAAACCTCAGTCTCTTCTGTCTCCATCCTGTGGGAGGCGCATAAAGCGTTTTTAGAGGCAAGTGTATTGCTCTAGGATCTAGATTAAAAAAAGATCGTAACTGTCACTGTTTAACTGCAGGACTTAGAATCTCAGTTGGAGACGTGTTGCTTACTACTAGTAAGTTGCGAGCTAGACTACGAGAATTGGCTTTCACAAAAACAGAGAAAATGTTATTGTACTCCCGGCAAAGGTTCTATATCTGGGGCAATAAATCCAATACTTTTTTGGCGTGTCAGCTACGTGACTCTAATGTATTAGGAACACCAACAGTATTAAGACAAGCTGATGGTAGTATGATATATAATCCCAGATCTATCTCAAACCTTTTTAAACGGTTTTATACTTCTCTTTATTCCTTCCCACAACAGGTGCCATCAGATAGGCACCAAAAATGGTAAAAAGCAGAGTGGACCCAGCATGCATGTGAAACCTGCACTCCCTGAATTTTATGGTGGCTATTAAGGCACATAACAGGTAGGATTTAGTGTTAGATTCCCGTCTTATAGAGATCGCCTTGACATTTGGCAGACGGGTCCATATAATTTTGTACAAAACCTATATGTCAAGAATCTCAAATTTGCAAAATAAGCGTAGCATTAGCACCAGAATGTTTTCTATAATGATGGCATTATTGTAAGTAATTTGTGTTTGAAGAGTGCTGTTGCATTGTCTTTTTTTCTTTATGTTTCTAGCCATGGCAGCGTGCACCTGCACATTGGGATGTGTTGACTGACCCCCTTTTTTTTGCAGTTGTATCAGATCAGATGGAGCCCCAAAAACTATTCACTTTCTTTGTAACTCAATGCAACCTGCCAAAGGTATCCAAGGAAGCCCTGTCCACACTTAATGCGCAGATTACAACAGAAGAAATTCAAGAAGTGATAAAAGAACTTCCTAATAACAAATCTTCTGGGCCAGATGGGCTACCTTACCTGTACTACAAAACCTTCTTCTCTATCCTTTTACCACACATGTACACATTATTTAACGCCTTTCTGCAAGGTAAGTAACTGGCTGAGTGACAGAAAACAGAGGGTGGTTATTAACGGTACACACTCAGATTGGGCAACTGTCAATAGTGGGGTACCTCAGGGGTCAGTACTGGGCCCTATTATTTTCAATATATTTATTAATGATCTTGTAGAAGGCTTGCATATTAAAAATACAAATTTTTGCAGATGACACTAAACTGTGTAAAGTAATTAACACTGAAGAGGACAATATACTGCTACAGAGGGATCTGGAAAGATTGGAGGCTTGGGCAGAGAAGTGGCCGATGAGGTTTAACACTGACAAATGTAAAGTTATGCACATGGGAAGGAATAATGCAAGTCACCCATACATACTAAATGGTAAAACCCTCGGTAACACTGACATGGAAAAGGATCTAGGAATTTTAATAAACAGCAAACTAAGCTACAAAAACCAGTGTCAGACAGCTGCCGCCAAGGCCAATAAGATATTGGGTTGCATCAAAAGGGGCATAGACGCCCGTGATGAGAACATAGTCCTACCACTTTACAAATCAGTAGTCAGACCACACACGGAGTACTATGTACAGTTCTGGGCTCCTGTGAACAAGGTGGACATAGCAGAGCTAGAGAGGGTTCAGAGGAGGGCAACTAAAGTAATAACTGGAATGGGGCAACCACAGTACCCTGAAAGGTTATCAAAATTAGGATTATTTACTTTAGAAAATAACCTAATATCCTAAAGACCTAACCCGGGTAAGGTTGTGAATACTTTATAAACAAACTAATGCCTAAACTAGGCTATACAACCTATCTTGACCCAGGTATGAAATAAAACTTCACTTTTATTATGACAAATGTAAAATGTTTCGTGCGTATCTTATTTAGAACCAAACAAAAAAGGGGTGATTAAAAATACAGTCACCACTCCGCCAATATTCGCCAATGTCTGCAGTGACAGGTGAAGGAGATGTGCACACTCTCCTGCCTATTCACTTTTGTCTCAAGGCTCAATTGTGGCAGCTTTTGTATAAGCCGTGAGGCTAACTTTTGGTCTGTAGCCGACTACAGCATGTGCTATTGCTAGGACTGTAGCCAGTGGGGCGCTATTGTTTGTGCGCTCTCCCAGACTACCACTTGAATAAGGAGTCGTCCTATTGTTAATGCTAGAGTGTAGCAGTAACTAAGTCCTGCAACCACTTCAAACGCCAGCAACTCTGAGCTCTGAAGATGGTCAGATTACTATCTAGCTTGAGCTATTGTATGAGAGTTTGGCGGAGTGGCGTTCTGATCTAAAATCTAAGTCTGCCCCCAATCCAATGCTGCCCATCCCCCTGAAGAAGCCATAATGTTGGTGAAACATGTTGGGGGGCAGACTTAGATTTTAGATCAGAACGCCACTCCGCCAAACTCTCATACAATAGCTCAAGCTAGATAGTAATCTGACCATCTTCAGAGCTCAGAGTTGCTGGCGTTTGAAGTGGTTGCAGGACTTAGTTACTGCTACACTCTAGCATTAACAATAGGACGACTCCTTATTCAAGTGGTAGTCTGGGAGAGCGCACAAACAATAGCGCCCCCCTGGCTACAGTTCTAGCAATAGCACATGCTGTAGTCGGCTACAGACCAAAAGTTAGCCTCACGGCTTATACAAAAGCTGCCACAATTGAGCCTTGAGACAAAAGTGAATAGGCAGGAGAGTGTGCACATCTCCTTCACCTGTCACTGCAGACATTGGCGAATATTGGCGGAGTGGTGACTGTATTTTTAATCACCCCTTTTTTGTTTGGTTCTAAATAAGATACGCACGAAACACTTTACATTTGTCATAATAAAAGTGAAGTTTTATTTCATACCTGGGTCAAGATAGGTTGTATAGCCTAGTTTAGGCATTAGTTTGTTTACTTTAGAAAAAAGACGACTGAGGGGAGATCTAATAACTATGTATAAATACACTCACCTAAAGAATTATTAGGAACACCATACTAATACGGTGTCGGACCCCCTTTTGCCTTCAGAACTGCCTTAATTCTACGTGGCATTGATTCAACAAGGTGCTGATAGCATTCTTTAGAAATGTTGGCCCATATTGATAGGATAGCATCTTGCAGTTGATGGAGATTTGAGGGGTGCACATCCAAGGCACGAAGCTCCCGTTCCACCACATCCCAAAGATGCCCTATTGGGTTGAGATCTGGTGACTATGGGGGCCATTTTAGTACAGTGAACTCATTGTCATGTTCAAGAAACCAATTTGAAATGATTCGAGCTTTGTGACATGGTGCATTATCCTGCTGGAAGTAGCCATCAGAGGATGGGTACATGGTGGTCATGAAGGGATGGACATGGTCAGAAACAATGCTCAGGTAGCCCGTGGCATTTAAACGATGCCCAATTGGCACTAAGGGGCCTAAAGTGTGCCCAGAAAACATCCCCCACACCATTACACCACCACCACCAGCCTGCACAGTGGTAACAAGGCATGATGGATACATGTTCTCATTCTGTTTACGCCAAATTCGGACTCTACCATTTGAATGTCTGAACACAAATCGAGACTCATCAGACCAGGCAACATTTTTCCAGTCTTCAACAGTCCAATTTTGGTGAGCTAGTGCAAATTGTAGACTCTTTTTCATATTTGTAGTGGAGATGAGTGGTACAGGGAGGGGTCTTCTGCTGTTGTAGCCCATCCGCCTCAAGGTTGTGCGTGTTGTGGCTTCACAAATGCTTTGCTGCATACCTCGGTTGTAACGAGTGGTTATTTCAGTTAACGTTGCTCTTCTATCAGCTTGAATCAGTAAGCCCATTCTCCTCTGACCTCTAGCATCCACAAGGCATTTTCGCCCACAGGACTGCCGCATACTGGATGTTTTTCCCTTTTCACACCATTCTTTGTAAACCCTAGAAATGGTTGTGAGTGAAAATCCCAGAAACTGAGCAGATTGTGAAATACTGGGACGCGTCTGGCACCAATAACCATGCCATGCTCAAAATTGCTTAAATCACCTTTCTTTCCCATTCTGACATTCAGTTTGGAGTTCAGGAGATTGTCTTGACCAGGACCACCCCCCTAAATGCATTGAAGCAACTGCCATGTGATTGGTTGACAAGATAATTGCATTAATGAGAAATAGAACAGGTGTTCCTAATAATTCTTTAGGTGAGTGTTGTGGGGAGTTGCTCTGGTAGACAGCGGTGCGGGTGCAGTATAGAGGCAAAGAGAGTCCAGGTAGTGCAGCAAACAGTGTTTTATTTCACACTTGCACAAACAAACAGTTCAAAAAAGTCACTTAGTGTTACTTCACACTCACAGCAAAAACTTGAGGCAAAACAAAAGTCCAAGACTGAATCAAATTCACCTGTGTGGTTTAGGTGCGTGTTCACACGCGGCTGTCAGTCCAGCCGCAGGAAAGTCCAACCTCAGGCTTCCAGGCAGACTGCACGCCTCTTTGTAAGCTCTTGCTTCCAGGCCCTGAGAGCTCCACAGTAACGCCGGCAGCTTCCAGGTAAATCACTTGAAATCCTAGGTGTCAGTTTTTTAGCCCAGCACAAGGCTCAGATCTCCAACACAGTGAGACCCACTTGAATGAAGCTAGCTGTCTTAAGTGCAGCTAGGTAATCACCCAAAAAACCCGGACCGACACCTAAAATCCGGTCCAGTATTTGCCCTCACCTGGCTGCAATCAACCCAGCAGCACAGGCTGAGAGGAAAATACCTGTTTTTTACCACCAAACCTCTCACTGTGTCACATACCCCCCCCTTTGTTCAACCCTGAGGGGGTGAACACACGCCAGACAGTATACCCAGAACCGGGCACTCGCATTTCCCTGTAACTGCCCTGCTCTGTGTTCCACTGAAAATCTAAAGTTCTGAAGTCACCCGAACCCTCTGGTGACCCAGGACTTTCCTTCTTTGTCCAGATGGGGACAGGCTGCGGCCAACCCCATATCACTCTTTCAGAGATGGCTTGTGGCCGAGCCACGGGCACCTGGTACGGCTTTAACCAGACTTTTGCCTGGGGCTCAGTGACAATATCACGGCGAGTTATGGAAGGGCATTCAGGGAAATCACAGAACAGCTCTGTGTTCCGACTAACAAACTCCTTGGCTCTCTGAGTCTGTTCAGAGGAAAGGCTGCCAGTAATTTTATCTGTGGCAGCCGCTTCCCTGTTAGCAGACAGAGGGACCGGAATCTCTTTCCCTAGATAAACCGGCCGCGGGTTGTTCTCAATACAAGTCTCTCTAACCTTTCAAGGTTTCCGTAAATTTACACGGTAGACCGGCTCTGGCTTTTGCAGTCCTGGCTGGTGTACCTTGTAATTTGGGTCTCCAACTTTCTGTGCTATTTTATAGGTCCCCTTCCCCCTAGCGCTGTCCTTACTGTCCACAGGTGGCCCAACAACTAAACTCGGGTCCCTTTGGCTACGGACCCCAGACACTCGATTGCAGGTCCGGCTTTGGCCTGGCTGAGCCACCTTCCTATGTTTTCTACCTATCCTATTTAGGGGGACTGTCTTCCCCTCACCCACCGGACCTACTGTGGGTCCCTCTGCCTTGGGTTTCTGGGGTTCTAACACCTCACCTGGGCTACGCCTCACTACTGGGAGCTTTCCTACCTGTCTGGGAACTGTACGTACAATGGCCGGCCACAGGGCTGGAAACAATGGAAAGTCTCTTCCTATTATCACATCATAGGGCATACTCGTGGTTACAACCACCTCATGGACCTGCCTGCCGGCACACGTGTTTACAGACAACAGAGCAGTGGGGTATTCTTTTAAATCTCCATGAATGCTGAAAACCCCGACTCTCCGGCCTGTAAACTCTGTGGGTCGCACCAGGGAAGCCCTCACCAGGGTCACCTGACTCCCCGAATCCAGCAGAGCTGCCACTGGAGTGTCTCCCACCTCCACCCGACACAAGTGTTCATCATGGATAACCTCTGACACATCGACCCTTCTGGCATACGACTGTCGATACCCAAAGTTTACATCCATGGGCTCACCCAGGAGGGGACAGTTGGCCCGTACATGGCCAGGCTCATGGCACCGCCAGCAGATTATAGAGTCCCGATCCCCAAAGGGCACATCCCGTGCGGTCTTTCTCAGCTCAGGCCGCAGGGTCTGGGGAGGGGATTTTCTGGGTTTTATTACTCCCTTCCCCAGAGTTCCCCCCTCAAGTTCCTCAGTAGCCCCATAACGTTCGACCAGGTCCACCATCTCCAGGGCACTAGTAGGAGAGGTCTGGCCAACCCAGCGCTGGAGGGGTAGTGGCAATGCCCTCCAGAATTTGTCAGCTACAATACGGTCCAGCATAGCAGTGGGACTAAGTACGTCAGGCGGCAGCCATTTTTGTAAGAGTTTTAGCAAATTGTAATACTGGGGTCGTGCTGGCTCAGCTGGGTTAAACTCCCACTGATGTACCCGCTGGGCCCTAACCAACACATTCACCCCCAGTCTCGCCAGGATCTCACCCTTGACCACAGAGTAGTCTGCCGCTTGGTCGTCCGGTAAATCAAAGTATACCTGTTGGGGTCCTGACGCCAGAAACGGAGCGATGACCTCCGCCCACTGGTCTCGGGGTAGTCTCTCTCTCACGGCCACCTTTTCGAACATCGCCAAGTAGGTTTCAACATCATCTGTCGGTGTCATCTTGGGAACGGCGGTGCGGACTGCTTTCCGGGCATCGTGCACTCCCTGAGGCATCCCTGACTTTTCTAGCACCATTACGTGTTGCAGCAGCCGCTGGTTCGTGTCCTGCTGTCGCTGATTAGCCTCTAGCAGCTGTGCGACGACCTGCTGTTGGACAAGTAAGGCTTCTTCATGTCTCTTTTGCTGTTGTGCGATGGCCTGCTGTTGGACATCCATGGCCTGCTGTTGCTTTAAGTTGGCCTGGACAAGCTGCTTTATCATCTCCTCCATCTTGTCCTGTGTTGGTGGTTGCAGCTTGGCAGGCTTAATCCAGGACATACAACAGTGCCCAAAAAAATGCTACGAAAAGTTTTGGCTTCACGCCAGCCTCACTGCAATTGCCCGCATCCTCCACCAAATGTGGGGAGTTGCTCTGGTAGACAGCGGTGCGGGTGCAGTATAGAGGCAAAGAGAGTCCAGGTAGTGCAGCAAACAGTGTTTTATTTCACACTTGCACAAACAAACAGTTCAAAACAGTCACTTAGTGTTACTTCACACTCACAGCAAAAACTTGAGGCAAAACAAAAGTCCAAGACTGAATCAAATTCACCTGTGTGGTTTAGGTGCGTGTTCACACCCGGCTGTCAGCCCAGCCGCAGGAAAGTCCAACCTCAGGCTTCCAGGCAGACTGCACGCCTCTTTGTAAGCTCTTGCTTCCAGGCCCTGAGAGCTCCACAGTAACGCCGGCAGCTTCCAGGTAAATCACTTGAAATCCTAGGTGTCAGTTTTTCAGCCCAGCACAAGGTTCAGATCTCCAACACAGTGAGACCCACTTGCATGAAGCTAGCTGTCTTAAGTGCAGCTAGGTAATCACCCAAAAAACCCGGACCGGCACCTAAAATCCGGTCCAGTATTTGCCCTCACCTGGCTGCAATCAACCCAGCAGCACAGGCTGAGAGGAAAATACCTGTTTTTTACCACCAAACCTCTCACTGTGTCACAGTGTATATCAGGGGTCAGTACAGAGATCTCTCCCATCATCTATTTATCCCCAGGACTGTCACTGTGACAAGGGGACATCCTCTGCGTCTGGAGGAAAGAAGGTTTGTACACAAACATAGAATAGGATTCTTTATGGTAAGAGCAGTGAGACTATGGAACGCTCTGCCTAAGGAGGTGATGGTGAGTACAATAAAGGAATTCAAGAGGGGCCTAGATGTATTCCTGGAGTGTAATAATATTACAGGCTATAGCTACTAGAGATGGGTCGTTGATCCAGGGAGTACTTCATTCCTCTGGATCAACTAGCAGGATGACAGGCCGAACTGAATGGACAGATGTCTTTTTTTGGCCTTATGTACTATCTTACTATGATCACCAATGCACTCCTATAGAACTCTTATTTCGAAACCCAGAAAAGACCCACTAGATTGCTCAAATTACAGACCTATCGCTCTCCTTAATTCCGATTTAAAAATATTCACTAAAATCCTAGCCAACTTAGGGTACTTTCACACTTGCGGCAGGACGGATCCGGCAGACTATTCAGCCTGCAGGATCCGTCCTGCCGCAAGTGGCCGTGCACTGCCGTGCTGCCACTACGTCCCCATTGACTATAATGGGGCGGGGGGCAGAGCTACGGCGCAGCACGGCAGTGCGCGGCCGGAGATCGCCGGACTAAAAGTCCTGCATGTCCGACTTTTCAGTCCAGCGATCTTTGCCGTGCTGCGCCGTAGCTCCGCCCCCCACCCCATTATATTCAATGGGGACGGAGCGGCAGCGCGGCAGTGCACGGCCACTTGCGGCAGGACGGATCCGGCAGGCTGAATAGCCTGCTGGATCCGTCCTGCCGCAAGTGTGAAAGTACCCTTAGTTTCATACTGGCTTCCTCAACTAATACATAAGGACCAAGTGGGATTCGTGGTGGGTCATCAGGGTGGGGATAATACAAGGAGAACTATAGATTTAATAGATGTTATTAACAAACGTGGTAACCAAGCCTTATTGTTAAGTCTTGATGCGGAAAAGGCATTTGACCACCTGACTTGGCCTTTTATGTTCTCCACCTTGCAAGCATTTGGCATTAGGGGATCTTTCCTTACTGCACTTCGTATGCTTTATACCCAACCCACGGCCATCATCAAAATGACTCATGCCCAATCTGATGCGTTTCCCATCCATAATGGTATGCGTCAGGGATGTTCGCTTTCCCCTCTCCTTTTCATATTATTTATTGAGCTCTTAGCCGCTGCTATTAGATCTCACCCGGACATACATGGGGTCACAATTAGCCAAGTAGAACTTAAGGGTCATTTTTTGCAGATGACATTCTTCTTACTTTAACAAATTTACACACTACTCTCCCAAACATTTTTCACTTATTGAAAGGGTATAGTACGTTATCTGGGTATAAAGTGAATACTACAAAAAATGGAGGCCTTACCCCGATAGATTGGCTATAATACAAACTAATTTCCATTTTTGTTAGAGTGATAAGACCTTATGCTATTTGGGAGTACAATTAACCCCCATATATACTTCATTATATACCCATAACTTTCCACCTTTTTTCCAAGAACTTAAAACAATTATGAACAAGTGGATGTCCTTGCCTATATCTCTGTTTGGTAGTATAGTGACGGTCTATTTTGCCTAAACTATTATACTTATTCGAAACCCTTGCGGTCCCACTTCATGGGAAAGAGCTGCAAACTCTCCAATCTTCTATATTACAGTTTATATGGAATGGGAAACAACATAGAATAGCATGTAGTACTCTCACCTCTCTTAAAACACAAGAGGGATTGGCAGTTCCAGATGTTACCAGATACTACTGGGCTACACACCTAAGACGACTTCCAGCGTGGTCGAACATTTATGTTTATTCTAGATGGATGGAAATAGAAAAATTGTGGATTGCTCCCATACACCCCAACTCCATGATATGGTCCCCTGTGCCAACTGCGTTAATTTCGAGACTACTAGGGCCAATGACTTTCACTTATAATATCTGGCAGACTTGTAAACAACTATTTTCCTTAGTGTATGATAAGTATTCTATGACTTCTATTTTATGTAACCCGCTATTTCCATCGGGCACGCAGGCGTCTTTTCTCAAACACTGGTTTCCTAACAAGATATTTTGTTTTGCAGATATGGTAGATTATAGAAGATTGAAACTACTACCGTTTGACACCTTTAAAACTACATTCTAAATACCGGAATCCTCTAGATACCAATACATACAAATACAACTATTTTTTACTCGTTTGTTTAAATCCTCACAGGTATCTATCCCAACATAGTTTGAGAAATTGTGCAAGCCCTCGGACTCTACTAGGGGACTTATCTCTGAGATTTATATTATTCTCTCTTCCCCTTCCTCCTACACACCTATCAGACGCCAATATATGTCTAAGTGGGAAACACTCTTAAAACGAAATGATCTGGAAAAGAGCGGCTTTGACCTCTTCCTGTATCACTCAGAGAAAACTCTTATAAAATACTGATGTTTTGGTATCATACCCGAAATTATTAAGGCATCTTAATCCCATCATTACAGACAGGTGTTGAAGGTGTGTGTGGGTTCACACATACTTTAAACCCATTTTGCAAACTGACACAAGATATCCTACTTCAGCTTTTAGATGTTAAGTTCCCCTTAGACGCTTCTTTTCATATTTTGAATATGCCTCCCATACCCTTAAAAATATATATTTTGCTATTGACATTGCATGTATTAACTGCAGCTAGATGTCTTATTGCTAGCTTCTGGTAGAAAACAGATTCACCAACCCACCTTGACTTTATTGCTAGTGTTAAGGACAATAGAAAAATGAAACACCCTTTAGGTTCTCTGACCAATCAGATTGAGCGGTTTGATCGAATTTGGCAATAATGGGATGAATACTTTGTACTCTATTGCCTCTTCCCCTGACCTCCTTCCCCCTCATTGTCTTGTACTAGTCCTTTGTTTTTGTTTTTTTATCGTTTTCTTGCATATTATGTAAGTACCCTTACATTACAGAATTGTTAGTAATGAGTTGATGAGCAAGTTATTACTTCACTGTCTATTCAAGACAACTATGCAATTACCTATTGATGGTAGGCTGAAATCATTTATGCTGTAACACTGTGTTTTGTAAACAATACTTCAATAAAAAGATAATTGCAAAAAACAAATAGACAAATTGCCAGGACCAGATGGCATACACCCCCATATCCTAAGACAGGGGTGCACAACCTTTTCTGGTTGGGGGCCACATTGTCAGCCTGAACCAATTCCAAGGGCTGAAAATAAAACTTAAAGGGTTATGTCCAACTGAAATACTATATTTATGGAATATTGAAAATACAGTATATACTATAAATGTCTACTTACAGTTCTAATGCTCGCATCTAATGGGAGAATACATGAAAGATACATGTGAGCAGCCACAAGACATAGACATACATGTCTGTTACCAGATGGTTGGGGGCCACACAGAATAGTATCGAGGGCCGCATGCAGCCCCTGGACCGCAGGTTGTGCAACTCTGTCCTAAGAGAATTAAAGGGGTACTGTATTCCCATCTTGCTATTTCGTCCTCACCTCAGCTAGCTCTACATTTCACTTCCTGGTCCACCATTAGTTCAAAACCTACCAAAAGCACACCTTTTGGTTCAAAATATTTTTTTTCTTATTTTCCTCCTCAAAAACCTAGGTGCGTCTTATCATCAGGTGCGTCTTATAAAGCGAAAAATACGGTTATGTCATAGCCAGACCCTTATTTCTGATATTTAAGGACTCTATACTGACAGGGAGTGTTCCACAGGATTGGGACATAGCAAAAAGGGTAAAAAAAACAGAGCCTGGAAACTATAGGCTGGTGGGTAAACTGGGCCTGTGGGTAAACTGTTTGAAGGTTTTCTAAGAGATGCTATCTTGGAGTACGTCAATGAAAATAAGCAAATAACACCATAACAGCATGGCTTCATGAGGGATCGGTCATGTCTAAATAATTTAATCAGTTTTTTTGAGGAGGTAACTTCTAGACTTGACAGCGGCGAATGAATGGATGTCGTATATCTGGACTTCTCCAAAGCATTTTACACTGTACCACACAAAAGGTTAGTATATAAAATGAGAATGCTTGGCCTGGGAGAAAATGTCTGTATGTGGGTATGTAACTGGTTCAGTGATAGAAAATAGAGGGTGGTTATTAATGGTACAACTCATATTGGGTCACTGTCACTAGTGGAGTACCTCAGGGGTCAGTATTGGGCCCCATTCTCTACAATATATTTATTAATGATCTTGTAGAAGGCTTGCACAGTAAAATATCAATTTTGCAGATGACACTAAACTGTGTAAAGTTATTGACACGGAAGAGGACAGTATACTTCTACAGATGGATCTGGATAGATTGGAGGCTTGGGCAGATAAGTTTTAATACTGACAAATGTAAGATTATGCACATGGGAAGGAATAATGCAAGTTACCCGTACAAAACACGGGGTAACACTGACATGGAAAATTACCTAGGAATTTTAGTGAACAGCAAACAAAGCTGTAGAAACCAGTGTCAGGCAGCTGCTGCCAAGGCCAATAAGATAATGGGTAGCATCAAAAGGGACATAGATGCCCGTAATGAGAACATAGTCCTACCACTTTACAAATCAGTAGTCAGACCACACATGGAGTACTGTGTACAGTTCTGGGTTCCTGTGAACAAGGCAAACATAGCAGAGCTGGAGAGGGTTCAGAGGAGGGCAACTAAAGTAATAACTGGAATGGATGGACTACAGTACCCTGAAAGATTATCAAAATTAAGGTTATTCACTTTAGAAAAAAGACAACTGAGAGGCAATCTAATAACTATGTATAAATATATCAGGGGCAAGTACAGAGATGTCTCCCATGTTCTATTTATCCCCAGGACTGTGACTGTGATGAGGGGACATCCTCTGCATCTGGAGGAAAGAAGGTTTGTACACAAACATAGAAGAGGACTCTTTACGGTAAGAGCAGTGAGACTATGGAACGTTCTGCCTGAGGAGGTAGTCATGGTGGGTTCACTAGAAGAGGCCTGGATGTATTTCTGGAGTGTAATAATATTACAGGCTATGGCTACTAAAGATGGGTCGTTGATCCAGGGAGTTATTATGATTGCCTGATTGGAGTCGGGAAGGAATTTTTTTTTCCACTTAACCTCTTAAGGACGCAGGGCGTACATATACGCCCTGTGTCCGGTCTTTAACCCCTTAAGGACTCGGCCATTTTTTGCAAATATGACAAGTGTCACTTTATGTAGTGATAACTTTTAGACGCTTTTACTTATGCAGGCCATTCTGAGACTGTCTTTTCATCACATATTGTACTTCATGACAGTGGTAAAATAGAGTCGAAAAATTTCATTTTTATTTATAAATACCAAATTTACCAAAAATTTGTAAAAATTTGCAATTTTCCAAGTTTCAATTTCTCTACTTTTATAATGCATAGTAATACCTCTAAAAATAGTTATTAGTTTACATTCCCCATATGTCTACTTCATGTATCGATCATTTTGGGAATGCCATTTCATTTTTTGGGGACGTTACAAGGCTTAGAAGTTTAGAAGCAAATCTTGAAATTTTTCAGAAAATTTCAAAAACCCACTTTTTAGGGACCAGTTCAGGTCTGAAGCCACTTTGTGAGGCTAGAAAACACCCACAAATGCCCTAATTCTAGAAACTACACCCCTCAAGGTATTCAAAACTGATTTTACAAACGTTGTTAACCCTTTAGGTGCTCCACAAGAGTTATTGGCAAACGGAGATGAGATTTCAGATTTAAATTTTTTTTCCAGATTTTCCATTTTAACCCATTTTTTCCACTAAAAAAGCAAGGGTTAACAGCCAAACAAGACTGTATCTTTATTGCCCTGACTCTGCCGTTTACAGAAATACCCCATATGTGGTCGTACACTACTGTGCGGCCACATGGCGGTGCGTAGAGGGAAAGGAGCCCCGTGTGGTTTTTGGAAGGCAGATTTTATGGAACGGTATATTTACCCCGTTTCCTATTTCAAGCCCCCTTGATACACCCCTACAGTAGAAACTCCCTAAACGTGACCCCATCTAGAAACTACACCCCTCAAGGTATTCAAAACTGGTATTACAAGCTATGTTAACCCTTTAGGTGCTCCACAAGAGTTATTGGCAAATGGAGATGAAATTTCAGAATTTCATTTTTTTGCCAAATTTTCCATTTTAACCACTAACAAAGCAAGGGTTAACAGACAAACAAGACTGTATCTTTATTGTAACAAGAAGAAGTGTGGTTGTCCAGCTCACCTGCACATGAATGTCCTTCTCCCAGGGTGCACGGATGGATCCAGGAGATCCTTGGAAGTAGCAGAAAAAGAAAGATTCCAGCACTCCAGTAAATTCAGTTAAAAAGCCTTGGCATCCTTTATTTTCGGTGGACGTAATCAACATACAAGGATAAGTTTTTCCAGCATAATTACACCCGTGCAGCGGTCTACGCGTTTCGAGCGTTACCGCTCTTACTCATGACCTGGGGATAGGTACCTGGAGGGGGGTGGTAGGGAGGCCGCACTGACTTTTCCGCACGGTCCCACAAGCGGATGTGGATCTGGCGGCGAGAGACTTGAACAAGGGAATGCTAGTATAAAAATTATCCACGTACAGGTGGTAACCCTTATCTAGCAGTGGGTACATAAGGACCCACACAAGTTTCCCGCTAACACCCAGAGTGGGGGGACATTCTGGGGGTTTAATACGGGAATCTCGTCCCTTGTATACACAAAACTTGTAAGTGTACCCTGAGGTACTCTCACAAAGTTTGTACAGCTTCACGCCATACCTCGCCCGCTTTGAGGGAACATACTGGCGGAAAAGGAGTCTCCTCTTGACAGCAATGAGAGACTCATCAACCGCGACCTCCCTTCCAGGTACATAGGCCTCCAAAAATTTGGAACCAAAGTGATCGATGACCGGTTGTATCTTATACAGACAGTCATTGGCAGGATCACCTTGGGGGGGACATGCTGAATTATCTGCATAATAAAGGCATTTCCGGATGGCCTGAAATCTAGGACGTGTCATGGCTGTACTGTGAAGTGGGGTCTGGTAGAGGACGTCCCAAATCCAGTACAGCCTAGCACTAGGTTTCTTGACTAGGCCCATGTGCAGCACGAGGCCCCAAAACGTCCTCATCTCGGCTGCACTGACCAGCGTCCAGCCACCGGGCCTAGCCAAAAAAAGAGCCCGGGTGTTGAGCAATGAACTGTTGGGCGTACAGACTTGTTTGCTCCACCATTAGATTTACCAGTTGGTCACTGCAAAAAGGAATAAAAAAGTCATATTCAGTGAAGCCCACTGTGTAAATCTGGATTCCTGATTTACCAACAAAATCAGGAATCGCGGGCTCAAAGTTCTCTGGGGTACACCAGCCAAGTTCACCTGCAGGGGGCTCAGGTGAACTGACCTGGTGGGCCGGGAAACTAGTAAGAGCCCCAGAGCTGCTCGTACTCACATGTCCCTCACATGGCGGTCCCCTTGCTCCACCTGGCGGCGTCTCCGCCGCCTTGAGGGCTCAGCTGAGAACCTCCGGCGGGCCATAGGGGAGTGTGTGGGTGCGTGTGTATGGTGGCACGGGTGTTCACGGCTTTTCCCTAAAGCTAACAGGGAAAAAAGAAAAGAACTTTAAAAAAAAAGGGTTAAAAAAAAAAATCAAACTCGCTGATCAGCCGTCCGGGTGGGAGATGCGCTACCAATGGCCGGACACTAAAGAGTGCCGGCCACTGACAGCGTGCGCAAAAAAAAAAAAAAACACCTGTGCTGTGGATCGCAGACACCCTAAGAGGGTGATGCAACACACACAAAAAAAGTTAACCCTGCCTGAACTAATGCATGCGCTGGCTTTCCCTATCGTACCTGCAAGTGCCAGAAGGCACTCTGGAAGGGCACAGGAGAGTGCTGGGGGGGGGGGGGGGGTGAAGGCTGGGTGCTGGGGTCCCAATCGCCAGCATGCTCTTCTCTCCTCGCTCCTCCGACGCAAAATAGAGGAGGAGAGCAGGGGGAGTTAACCGCCTCCTGCCCGTGCAGCCAATCAGAAGCGATCCTGTGTTGAATTGACCTGTGGTTTGGTGCGATTGCCGATACGGGGGGGAGGTCACAGGACCCAAAGGGCATTGGGACAGAGTGCCTGCCGAATGATTTCGGCAGGCACTCTGTTCCGATCACCCTGCACTGCGCGGTGGTGATCGGACATACTCATGACGTACCGGTACGTCATGAGTCCTTAAGTACCAGGACACTATGATGCTCCTGCTTCATGCGGGCACCTTAGCCGCGGGTGTCTGCATGGTTCTTGTAGTAGACACCCGCGGGTAATGTCTGCGACCGGCAGCAATGCCGATCGCGGACATTTAACCCCTTAGATGCCATGGTCACAAATTGGGCTGTGCTCCAGCTCCCCCGTGTGGCGATCGGAGGAGCCGGATTGCGCCTGAAGTAGCCTGGGTTTCTATAAGTGAAACCCAGGCTGCTCTGTAGTAGTATTTTCTATGGAGCCTTGCCTGTAATAGAATTCATAGGAAATATGCGATTTTTTCATACATTCCAATGCAATTGCATTGGAATGTATGATAATCGCAATCAGATGATTGTAAGTTATAGTTCCCTATGGGAACTATATAAAAGTGTAAAAAAAAAAGAAAGTTTTAAAAATTAAAAATAAAAACATAAAAGTTCAAATAACCCCCTTTTTGCTAAAATAAAAAAAAAAAAATAAACATCATGGGTGCAGCAATGCGCGAAAATGTCCATACTATAAAAATATAAAAAAAATATTCCCCATACGTCAAACAGCAAAACGGAAAAAAAGAGACAAATGGCGGATTCGCCATTTTTGGTCGCTTCATTTTCCACGAAAAATTAAATAAATGGTGATCAAAAAGTCATACACACTACAGAATGGTATCAATAAAAAGATAAGATTATGATGCAAAAAATGAGCCCCCATACAGTTCTGTACATATAAATACAAAAAAGTTATAGGGGTCAAAACATGGCGACAAAAAAGTAACAGATTTTTCACTACTTTTGAATTATTTTTTTACTATCAAAACACAAGAAAACCTATACATATAGGGTATCACCGGATTTCTACCGACCTGTAGAATAAAAGTAACTGATCAGTTTTATCGCACATTAAACGTCAGAATTCAAAAACCCGCAAAACTGTGGTGGAATTGCTTTTTTTTTTTGCAATTTCACCCCATTTGGATTTTTTTTTCCGCTTCTCACTACATCATATGCAATATTAAATGGTGGCTTTGGAAAGTACAACTTGTCCCGCAAAAAACAAGCCCTCATATGGCTATGTGTACAGACAAATAAAAATAGTTATGGTCTGGGAAAGCAGGGAGCGCAAATTGGGCCTCACATTTACAGAACATATTAGTGAAAAAGATTTAGTTTTTAGATATACAGTTGTTTAGAAAAGGAAGTAAAATAGAGACCAAAATCTTTTAAAAAAATCTTTTTTATTGACACAACCAATTCTGAGAATGGTTAACAACACATGTTGGTGGTAAATTTGAGTCGAGAAGTTTTACTATTATTAAAAAATAAAAAAATACCAAATATTTGCCACTTTTAAATTTGTAATTCTCTACTTTTAAGACAGCTAGTGACACCTCATAAATTGCATATAGTGTCACCTCAGAATTGAGAAAGCTCGTTGGAAGAACGAGTGAAAAGTTTTCAAGAAATCTACAGCAAGTCCAGTTGCCTTGATTTATTCTTTACAGAGATACCTCATAAAATAGTTATTACTTAACATTCCTATATGTCTACTTTATGTTGGCATCATTTTGTAAAAGCAATTTTTTAGGACGTTAGAAAAAAAGTTAAAACTTTAGAAGAAAATTTTACAAATTTTAAAAAAAATTCCAAAAAAACAATTTTTTAAAAGGACAAATTCAGTTTTGAAGTTACCGTATTTTTCGCCCTATAAGACGCACCTGGGTTTTTGAGGAGAAAAATAAGAAGAAAATATATTTAACCAAAAAGTGTGCATTTGAAGTAATGGTGGTCTGTGCATGACAGTATTATGGGGGGATCTGTGGATGGCACTGTTATGTGGGGGAGATGTGGATGGCACTGTTATGGGGGGATCTGTGGATGACACTGTGATGGGGGGATCTGTGGATAGCACTGTGATGGGGGATCTGTGGATAGCACTGTGATGGGGGCATTTATGAATGACACTGTAATGGATTGGATCTGTGGATGACACATATATAGCATCTTATGCTATATGTGTCATCCACAGATCACCCAATTACAGTGTCATCCAAAGATGCCCCTTTTCTAAAACATCTGGCCCATAGTGACTGCTTAGGGGCGGAGCCTGGCAACATGCGGCGGGCGGCCCGCCGCTAACAGCGTGACTGCTTTCATAACATTTATAATCTTTAATCATGTCCCCTTATTCCCTATAAGTCCAGTACAGTAGCGCTCTGCTAACCTGCTATACCGATCCTCTAGCAGGCAGAGCGGTGTGGCGGCAGGCTGCTGTGTAACGTCCTCACTGGCGTCATCTGCCTGCTCCTCCTGCTTCATTCATAAAGTGAAAGGAGCAGGCAGATGACGTCAGTGAGGACGTTACACAGCACCGCTCTGCCTGCTAGAGGATCGGTATAGCAGGTTAGCAGAGCGCTACTGTATTGGGCTTATAGGGAATAAGGGGACATGATTAAAGATTATAAAGGTTATGAAAGCAGTCACGCTGTGAGCGGCGGGCCACCCGCCGCGTGTTGCCAGGCTCCGCCCCCTCCTCCTTCCATGCTGATACATCGCAGGCTGTGCGGTGTATCGGCTTTAACTATAGGAAAATGGTAGCATTCGCCATATAAGACGCACTGCCATTTTCCCCCCAAACGGATCTTCGAAAATGTGTTAACTCTTTAGGTGTCCCACATGAATTTAAGGAAAATATTAGACACATTTAAAAATAGCCCTTTTTTTTTTTCATTTCAAACCAATTTTTCTGTAAAACAGCAAAGGTTTAAAACCAAACAAACCTCAAAATGTATTACCCTGATTCTGAATTTTACAGAAACACCCAATATGTGGTGTAAACAGCTGTGTGGCCACACCAAAGGGCTCAGAAGGGAAGCAGCACAACATGTCTTTTGTAGGGCAGATTTTTCTGGAAAAATGTTCTGGGCCCATGTCGCATTTGAAGACCTCCTGGTGCACCCCTACAGTGGAAACCCCCAAAAAGTTACTGCATGTTGGAAACTACACCTTCAAGGAATATTTCAAAGGTGGTGGTGAGGACTTTGTTTCATAGAAAAAATAAGCACTTAGCTGTGAAAACGAAAAATTACATATTTTACAAGAAAATTACACTTTAGGCCCAAATTTTTCATTTTCATAATAGATAACAGGAGAAAATGCACCCCAGTATTTGAATACCCCACTATTTGAATACAACAGCACCCCATATGTGGTCATAAACTGCCATATGGGCACACTGCAGGGCTCAGAAGGGAAGGAGCACCATATGGTTTCTGGAGGGCAGATTTTGCTGGGATGGTTTTTGGATGCCATGCACATTTAAAGAGACCTTTTCCATTTAAGAATTATGGAGGACACTGTGCTCTGAGGAATTTTCAGTGCCACACAATTTTTTGTACCCTTCTCCAGATCTTTGTCACCACACAATCCTGTTTTTAGACTCTGCAGGCACTTTTTTCCTCCTCAAACAATGACAAGGAAAAAAGGTTTGCGCAGCTCACCCAAAGTCCACTGGTAATATGAGATATCCTGGTTAGTGGTTCTAGTAGCATGGATCTCTCCCTGGACCTTGGGTTGGAAATACTTTTGGAAAAAAGACATTACATTGCATAAACATTACACTTAATTCATAAGGACTAAAAACTTTATGGTGTCTTCCAGGCTATGCGCTCTGTGCTATACAGAGCTTTATCACAGCCCAAAGGAGGACTCAAAGAGCGGGGATTTAAAAGCAAACATAACCAATGAAGTTTAATAGAAAAATCATAATAGGGGAACCCCTTTCTCTATTATCTGAATAGGTACATATATGTCTATCAGATGTAAAACGGAGCAGTGAGTATGTGCATAGATCTCGGTTAAATCCCGACTTGACATCTGCACTATGATTATTACAATGTGTTAAACAGAAGATATCAAAAACCTCAATAAGAAGGGGCAAATACAGGTATATGCTACAAACAGCAATTAATTTCCAATCAAGTGGAGTCCTGAACACGTAAATGCATAAGTGAGTGTAAAGGTGCATATACGGTAATAGACGTGTAACCGCAATTTAGATTAACAATATATGCACCAATATACAATTGTCAGGAGATACTTAATAATGTCAATAAAAATAAACAGGAAATTCTAATTCAGGAAACAAAGCCGCATTGTTGGCACTGTGTTCAACAAACAGAAAAATGGGAACGAATGGTAAACCACATCTATGCATGCACAAATGTCAAAAGCTTACTCGTACACATGTAAAATATAATTACAATAGTACTTAAATTAGAAGTCAACGCTATAAAGTGACTATAGCGGTTTCCAAAGAAATGATAATTGATCTGAATTAGTATGATACATATAATAATGGATGTGTTAGTAAATACAGTGTACATGCAAAATAACAGAGGAAAAATATGCCCAATATAAGAGCTTTTTTCTCTTATATGCTTTTTCAGCTGTGAAACCTTATATAGACAAGGGTGGTCTTTTCAAATCAACTGAATTTACCACTCCAGTCAAGGAGTAGAAACATCTCAAAGATTATCAAGAGAAATAGGAGGCCCCTAGTTACATTTAAAGTCATTGCAAAGGGTGTAAATACTTATGTCCATGCAAAATTTCAGTCTTCTCTTTTTAATAACTTATCAAACATTTCTAACACTTGTTATCCCTTTTTCATTATGAAGAATTATGGGCAGATTGATGGGGGGAAAGTTGATTTTTTTCCCCTTTATTTTAGTACAAGAACGCAACATAAAATGAGAGAAAAGTGAAATGGTCTGAAGACTTTCCAAATGCCCAGTAATACAAAGCACCTCTGATGTGTGCCGTAGAAATATTAAAGGGTCAGGATAGTACCATATTCACCAATATCCGTGCAAAGGAGTAGGTGTACAGGGCTTCAATGGCTCGTACGATATTGTATGAGAATCCATATCTTTATAGAATGGAAAATGCAAAACCCCAACAATTTCTTTCAAAAGTCTTCTCCCCATCCTGGATAAGGAGTAAAGAAGGCCTTTGCAGAGACTCAACCTTCAATATTAAGTTAATAATTTAGAGTGTGCCATCAGGGTCCTTGTCAATCAGCACCTGAATATTGTGGCATATTAAGGTGAGGACATTAAGGAAGACTGTAGCATCTAGTAGCACAGTTTCGAAGTGATTTGAGCCTAAATTTGAGGCAAATAGAAGGGCTGGTAACAGGTTCCAGTAGGGCAAAAGAAGACCCAAGGTCTGGCATGGAGTAATCCAGAAATTCCTTTATGAATCCAACAAATATTGGAACAAAAAGACCCATCCTCAGATACAGTTGGATGTGCATAATAAATGGCGGAGAAAAGATACAAAACATCCTGCACGATATGATAGTAAATATACGGATGTGCATGGCTACATTTATAAAGTCACTTAAAATAATGCACTAAAACAATATATGCAAACATGATATATGGACTAAGCCCCCACTCTAATAATAAAATCGATAGGTAAAATAGGTAGCTTTAGAGTAGGACCTGCCTGACTGAGACGCGGGTAGGTGGGCACAGATGTGTTTTGATCAAAATATATTGGCTAAGAGTATCAGATTTTATTATTGGAGGGCTTATTCCATATTATGTTTCCATCTATTGTTTTAGTGCATTATTTTCCATGACTTTAAGGATGTGCATAATATAGCAAGCACAAAATGGTCTGCTTTATATGCACAGTACTATAGCAAAATTGCAGGAAGTGTGCACATAATAGGGGAGAGGCTGGGAAAACAGTTCTTCTGCATTGCCTCAATGACTCAAATACCTTAAGTAGTAGGTGTAATAAGAACGGTCAGATCCCAAGGGAACTAGTTGTCCGGAATAAAGAAAAAATATTAAAATATTAGTGCAATGAGAGTTTGACAGGAGTGATCACAAACTCACAGACAGGCACAGCAAAAAAAAGTGCAGCAGCTAAATAGGCAGTTTATGTCTCAGCCCAATAACTGTATTCACAACCATACCAGTCAGTACTCTGTAATATCCTCTATGATACTGAGACTGCTTCTGAGTAAAATAAAAGTTAGGGTACTTTTACACTTGCGGCAGGACGGATCCGGCAGGCTATTCAGCCTGCCGGATCTGTCCTGCCGCAAGTGCCCGGGCACTGCCGCGCTGCCGCTTCGTCCCCATTAACTATGGGCATTGAATGGGGGAGGGGCAGCTTGCGTTTTACTTCTTGCCCTAAGAAGCCATCACAGCCATGCCTACTAATGGCATGGCTGTGATTGGCCAAGTGCAGCATGTGACCCAGCCTCTATTTAGGCTGGAGTCACGTAGCGCCGCACGTCACTCTGCTCTGATTAATGTAGGGATAGGACACAGCTTCTGTGAGAGTGAGATTAGGCAGGGAAAAGTCAGCAAAAACACCTAATGAAGTGATCAATCTACAGCTGTGAATCATTCAACTTCTGCTAGTTAATTGCTCACTGGTTTTTAGGCTGCACACAGCGTTTTTCTATCACTTTTTTCTGTGTTGATCGGCGGCCATTTTGTGTCTTGTGGTGCACCAGCACAAGCTGCCAACAAGTCCATCAATCCTAGTTTTTTTTTTGCTATATCCTACATCAGGGGCTTGGCTGTGTTTATTGTCACCCTTAGAAACTCAGGATAGAAATTTCTATAATTTTATTGAGGGGTTAAATTCAATTGCCAAAATAGCAATCCCCTAAATCTGGTCTTCCAGCTGTGGCTAGCCAAGTGTAATACTGTCTGCTGTCTGGCAAAGGATAGATTTTGCTCTGGGGTAAAATTCAATTGCCAAAATAGCAATACTATAAATCAGTGGTTTCAGCTGTGCCTGGCCAAGTTTAAAGTGTCCGGCAAAGGATATATTTTGTTCTGGGGTTAAATTCAATTGCCAAAATAGCAATACGGTAAGTCTGGTGTTCCAGCTGTGACTGGACAAGTTTTATAGTGTCCGTCATAGGATATATTAATTTCTGCGGTGAAATTCAGTTGCAAAAATAGAAATACCGTAAATCTGGTGTTCCAGCTGTGACTGGACAAGTTTAATAGTGTCCGGCAAAGGATATATTTTTTTCTGGGGTGAAATTCAATTGCCAAAATAGCAATACCATAGATCAGTGGTTTCAGCTGTGGCTGGCCAAGTTTAATAGTGTCCGGCAAAGGATATATTTTTTCTGCGGTGAAATTCAATTGCCAAAATAGCAATACCGTAAATCTGGTGTCCCAGCAGTGGCTGGCCAAGTTTAATAGTGTCCGGCAAAGGATTTATTATTTTCTGGGGTGAAATTCAGTTGCCAAAATAGAAATACCGTAAATCTGGTGTTCCAGCTGTGACTGGACAAGTTTGATAGTGTCCGTTATAGGATATATTATTTTCTGCGGTGAAATTCACTTTCAAAAATAGAAATACCGTAAATCTGGTGTTCCAGTTGTTGTAGGCCTAGTTTAACTCTGTCCGTAAAAGGGTATTTTTTTGTGGGGTGAAATTTAATTGCCAAAATAGCAATACCCTGAATCTGGTGTTCCAGCTGTGACTGGACAATTTCCCTAGTGTCCGTCAAAGGATAGATTTTGTTCTGTGGTGAAATACAGTTTCAAAAATAGAAATACAGTAAATCTGGTGTTCCAGCTGTTGCAGGCCTAGTTTAAATCTGTCAGTAAAAGGGTATATTTTTTTCTGGGGTGAAATTTAATTGCCAAAATAGCAATACCCTGAATCTGGTGTTCCAGCTGTGACTGGACAATTTCCCTAGTGTCCGTCAAAGGATAGATTTTGTTCTGTGGTGAAATACAGTTGCAAAAATAGAAATACAGTAAATCTGGGGTTTCAGCTGTGGCTGGACACGTTTCATAGTGTCCGTCAAAGGATAGCTTTTGTTCTGGAATGAAATTCAATTGCCAAAATAGCAATACCGTAAATCATTGGTTTCAGCTGTGGCTGGACAAGTTTAATACTGTCCGGCAAAGGATAGATTTTAAATTGTTGGGTGAAATATTACCATTTTTGCCAGGTACAATCCCCTGCACTGCATAACTGATAGGGAACTTACAATTGGCGGTTACATTCTTGCATGAAATGAAGCCTTTTTTGGTTCTTTTTAATAAACGAAAGCTTAGTTGCCAACATTGTCTGCGGACAGGCGGCTGCACTTGTCTGTGATAATGCCCCCAGCCATGCTAAACACACGTTCAGACAATACAGTGGCTGCAGGGTAAGCCAGCACCTCCAAGGCGTAAAGGGCAACCTCAGGACATGTGCCTAATTTGAAGACCCAGAAGTTGAATGGGCCAGACCCAGTGGCGTAGCTAGAAATAATTGGGCACCACATCAAATTTTTGAATGGGGCCCCCCTCCCCCAGTAATGTTTGCGGAACCCCTTCCTTTCATGCCGCCATGCCTGTGGCTACTAAAGATCGCTCTCTCTTTATATTGTTCATCAAACATATCTGACTCCAGTCAGACTATATAGAATGGGCAGGGCGGCGTCAAAGGCGTGCCCACGGTGTGGAACGCTGGGAGCTGACTTCTGGCATATGATCTGGAGTTGTGGTCCGATTGCTCAGTTCTGGCAAGCAACCACAGATCTATTATCTTCTCTATTACCAGTTCGAGTTCCATGCTCCCCTGAGATATGTCTACTGGGTATATTGCCGGAGGATCAGTGGGATCATTATATGCTAATATTTATAAGAGAATCCCTGTTCTTAGCACGCAAATGCATTGCCTTGAAATGGTATTGTCCGGAATCGCCGACTCTGTCTATGTGGAAAACACAGATAAATCAAATATTACCTTACATCGCGATAGTCTATAAACATCGTAATAAACCAGACAAATTTACTCGTGTGTGGGGTCTGTGGTGTGATTCTCCTCAGACTACACTACAAATAGATTTAGACAGGCTCTTACAGTGGCGCTGCATTAATTAGGACACTATTTTTCATTGATACTGTTTCTGTTGTTGTTCTCCCCCATTCCCGAATGTCTCCATTTAACACAGATGTGCACTGTGTCTCTGTTACTAGACAAGATCGAGCTCTTCAACTGCACTCTCAGGTCTTGTTTGGGGTTCACCATGGCAACCTGCGATTATTTACAAGTTTGATACTTTTCTTAGTTCTTATTTTACTCTTTATGTACTGCATGATTTACATGTATTCAATGATTTGGATTTGGTCCGACGTGGACACGCTTGCATATCATCTGCTATTTGCTCCTGTTATACTATATACTATGTAATGTATGCTGTTGGACTCGATTCTGTTAATAAAGCAGTTTAAAAAAAAAAAAGATCGCTCTCTCAGACCAGGCCCAGCAGCTGTTCCATTCGCTTTCTACACTGTCTATACTGCCACTGTATATAATTTCATTGCATAATACTGTTGAGGGGGCCCTGACAAAGTCCTTTACTCCTCCTCCTCCTGGATGGGCCCTTTCTAGGTCATGGCCCCAAAGCAGTTGCTTCCCCTGCAGCTATTCCCCTAGGCAGACCCATCAGTCAGTACGTGTACTGTTCCAACATGTTGCTGAAATGCTGCCTCCTGCTAAGATGTTCCAGATCTGCTGGTGGTGCAGGTTGTTGTGGCGTGATGACAAAGCTTTTCCACATTTTGCCAATGATAAACCTGCCTTCTGAGGTGTTGGTGGTGACCCAGCTGCATTGGAAAATTCTTTCTCCTCCTCCTCTGCCTTCACCTTGTGCTTCCACTGAGTCCACGGTGTCAGGTGTAAATGCCATCAGCAGCATGTCTACTAGCGGGCTCATCTTCCCATCACACTCCAGTGAGGGAATTAAGGACGGCACGTTGTCCTTGTAACGGGGATGCAGCAGGGTCGTTGCACAGGCACTGCAGCATGTTGTCGCTCATGTCTGCCAGTCTGCCCAGAGGCAAGGACAAGCTATCCTCTTTGAGGGAGGTATATCGTCTGTGTCCTCTGTATCCCCCAGCGTTCCTCCAACTCCTCCTCATCAGGGCTGTGGAGTCGGTAGATAAATTTTCCGACTCCGACTCCTCAGATTTTGAAACTTCCGACTCCGACTCCTCGACTCCGACTCCTCTGTATTTAATATGCAAATACGAAGCTGTTCCACCAAGTTCTTCTAATCTCCTCTAGCACAGAGAGGTAGTTGAGCAGAAGCTGCTGCCTTCTCCTTTGTGTGCTGATCTTCTGCTGAAGATAGAGCAGTGGGAGGATCCAGGAAGGGGCAGGGGAAGGGGCATTTATTTTAAAACATGATTTTCCTAGTAGAATCCCATAGTCATGTTTAAAATTTAAGCTAACAATCTGAGTTTACACGTTTTATAGCCTTAGCTGTCTCCAGTCCTTAATCAGTTATCAGTGAGAGGCTAGGATAACCATGAGTTCCCTGTAACAGCAGACCACAAGACAATGGAAAGTGTAAGTATTGCCGCTCCTTAAAGGGACACTGACAGGCTGATTTTCCAGCTAAAGATATATATATATATATATATATATATATATATATATACTGGTATTCATCAGAGAATTAGGAATAAAACTATACTAATGTTACCCCCAGTTAAGCTGTACTTGTGTTTAAAAAACATTTTAATCTGTATGCAAATTCACTATCTTTGTGCCCAATGGGGCAGCGTCTCCTGCGGCTTTGTGCCCAGCCGCGCCCGAAGTACAGCTTCCCAGCGCTGTTCCCCTCGTTATTATTCACTGCACTGGCCTTTTTTTTCAGGCTAGACGAACGCTGAATTCCTGCGCAGGCGCATGTGTAGAGTGCTGGCAGCAGCCTCGTCTGGCTATGCTGAGGCTGTGCCAGCTTTCTCTCTTCCTTCTCGCTACCAAGTCCTGTCTAGTGCTGCCAGTACTCTACATGTGCGCCTGCCCCCTTGGGCACAAAGGTAAAGAATTTGCATATTGATTAAAATGTTTTTAAACACAAGTAAACCTCAACTGGGGGTAACAGTCGTCTAGTTGTATTCCTGATCCTCTGATGAATACCTGTCAGTGTCCCTTTAACTGCATAGTAAAGCATATGAAAAGCATGCTTCTTCACGGTCACTTAACGTCTTTGTTTAGCGGTAACGTGACGCACTGCATGCATTGGCCTTTATTCTTACAGTAGAGAAGTAATTAATTATAACTTTATCTGAATTGGGACATTTAAACTTGCTTTTTTTTTATTCCAAATTTTTTTTATTCCAATTTAAATCTAGTAGGAGTCGGAGTCGGAGTCGGTCCATTTTTTGCCGACTCCGACTCCAGGTACCCAAAATTGCCTCCGACTCCGACTCCTCGACTCCGACTCCACAGCCCTGCTCCTCATCCTCCAGAACTGTGCCCTGGCTGGAAAATTGTGTTCCAGGCCAGGGCCTATGTTGGTGCAGGAACCTACCCTCCGAGCTACTTGTAATTGGCTGGCCTTAAATTAAGGATAAGGCATGTATATAGTTTTGTTTGTTTGTATGGTTAGTTTAGCTGCATTATAGTTATTTTAATATGTTTTTAAGTAAATTTGTAAATAGTTTGTTAATGGTTTGAGTGAAAGGGGGGGTGGGGTTGTTGTGTGTGTTCGATTAACTGAATTGATTTTCACTGTCTGGTGTTTAGAAATTTCTGCTCCCCAAATTCAGTACATGTGGCAGGCAGGCGATGTGCGTCAAACCGGCTAGGCCCAGACCTGCTATTCCATTTTGCCCCTTTAGCGCATAACACCAGGCCGGGCTGAAGGCTCAATAGCACCCACCAATCATCCGTCTGTTGTTCCATGCCTGTCCACAGCTCCTGCGCGTTGTGGGGGTTTTCCCACAAACACACGGTTTTTAAAAACAGAATGCTGTCATTTCCCCTGGCTGTGCTGCTGTGGGTGGTGAAGGTGTTACACTGAGTGGATGAGGGGGTGGTAGAGGAGGAAGAGGAAGCAGAGGAGAAGGAGGAGGAGGAAGCAGAGTAGGAGGAGGTAACAGGATACAAAGAGAAATGCCCAGGCGGCAGAAGGACATTTGCAAAAATGCTATCCGCCTCTGGGCCAGCCGCTACATTTACCCACTGTGTTGTTGGTTATGTGGACGTTGCCATAGATAGCGTTGCGCAGTGCACACCTGATTTTGTCCGCCACTTGGTTGTGTAGGGAAGGGATGGCTCGCCTGCAAAAGTAGCGGCGGCTGGGATACACGTACTGTGGGATAGCCACCACCATAAGGTTTTTAAAACTGTCCACCAGACAGCATGACAGCATTTCAAAGGACCAGGAAGTTTGAAATAAGGCATTCAGAGCCATAGGTAAGGGGGTTATTCCTTTTTCTATTTCTTTTTCTCTCCGGTGTTTGGGAGATGGACAGCTGATAGCTGAACACTTTCATGGGATTTGGTGGAGATGATTAGAATGTTTATTTATTATTTTTCTCTATTTTATGTTATTTTAAGTCATTTCCCTATCCACATTTGTTTGCACGGGATTTACCTACATTTTGCTGCCTTTTGCAGCCCTCTAGCCATTTCCTGGGCTATTTTACAGCCTTTTTAGTGCCCAAAAGTTTGCGTCCCCATTGACGTCAATGGGGTTCGGGGTGAAGTTCGGGTCGAGTTCGGATCCCGAACATTTTCGGGAAGTTCGGCCGAACTTCTCGAACCCGAACATCCAGGTGTTCGCTCAACTCTAGCTTTGAAGCAAAATTACATAAAAGCGCCAATGACTGTAAATTGTTGGGTGGCTTTTTCACAATGTCCAGGTGTCTAGTTTCTAAAAAAATATATGGGTATTGAGGTAAAATATGATTTTATTTCTTGAATATTTCAAGTTTTATATGTGTATGCCAAACATGTTGAAAATGTACTGTTAACAAAAAGGTACAACCAGGGTTAAAATTCAATTTCCGTTTGAAATTCCATAAATCCTGGTATTGTATAGCTGTCCATAGGCTAGAAATACACATGCAATGTTTGCAGTAAATTCTGAAAAAGTATAAATCCTTAATTTACATTGTCAATTCGTTTAGAATCTACTCCTGGCTTTAGAACCGAGTTAAAAAACTGCACCAAACCTTCCATGAGAACGGCATTTGTGAATCCAGTCTGCTTTCACACAGCAAAATATTCAGCCGAAAAATAAGTGATAGAGCAGTAGTGTAATTAGCAGCTGAAAACAGGTCTTTTTTGGTTGCATAAACTCCAAATACACTACAGATAGGCCCTCTACTCAATGTGCTTTACCGCTTCCCCATTGACTTATATGGAAAACCATCAGTAAATCAGCCACTTCTCAAATGTTTTTCAAACCAGCTGGTGCATCATGTGCCCATGGTAGTGTTTTACTTACATTTTAGTCAATAGGAAGTTATTCATGCCATTTTGAATGTGGACTATGAAGTGGAAACGTCTATATTCCACAGCAGAAACACCAGCTGATTTTGCCCATGTGAACATAGCCTACTGATGAATTTTTCAAGCCAAAGCCAGAAATTAAGTTAGTCCTTTATATTTTGTGATCATTTACTGACTGACTCAAAAAACAGAAATGGAGTGTAAAATAAAAAACCCTTGTGCGTGAAACCAACCTTAAAGAACTGTTTACAAAACACAGCTGTTTTAGTTTTATGACTCTTCAATACCACAGACCATAAAAGAGTCCAACCTCTGTAACCCAACTTACTGTTGCAGAGAAGGGTGCACCAAACCCCAGTTCTTGGTGCAGCAAGAGAATAATGGGAATGGACTGATGTTCTCTATAGATATGAAAGGGTGTGTAGGAAATAGGGTTGTTTCGATGCAAACATTTTTATTCAGTATCAATACCATAAAAAAGTATTGCGATACTCAATACCATTCGATACCACGCGAAAAAAATAAAATGCCAAAAAAGCTGTGTGCATTCCATGGAACGTCCGGCCCATAATCGAACAGTTCGATCCTATTTTTTGGGGGGACAAGGCGACTAAAAGAAAATGGCGAATCGTGCAGTTTTTCTTTTCTTTTACAGTGTTCACCGCATAAAAGAGGATTTTTTTTTAACAGTTTGGACTTTTGAGACGTGGCGATATGTAATATTTTATTTATTTATTGTTTATATATTTTATATGTAAAATTGGGAAAGGGGTGATTCATACTTAATATTTTGGTGTACTTTTTACCTTTTTTTTTTTTACAGTTTATTTATTAACTATTTCCCCCTTAGGGGCTAGAACCTGGGATCTTTTCATCCTTTTCACCCCAATAGAGCTCTATTAGGGTGAATAGAACTTCACACTGTCCCTGCTGTCCTGTGTTTTGTGCACACAGCAGCAGGGAACTCACTATGACAGCCAGGACTTCAGTAGCGTCCTGGTTGCCATGGTAACCAATTGGAGCCCCAACATTACACTGCTAGGGCTCCGATCACTGCCACTGCCACCAATGAGGAGGAGGTGAGGGGACCCTGTGGGCACTGCCACCAATGATTTTAATACTGGGGGAAGGGAGGAAGGGGCGCACTGGCCACCAATGTCTTTAATACTAGGGAAGGGGGGGGGGCGCACTGGCCACCAATGTTTTAATACTGGGGAAAGGGGGGCCAATGTTTTAAAACTGGGAAAAGGGGGGGGGGGCGCACTGGCCAATGTCTAATACTGGGGACAGGGGGGACGGCGCACTGGCCATCAATGATGAGTAACGTTTAATATACAAATGCAGGCAGAATAAACACATTGCCGGCACCGACCTCTGACAGGCCGCTGCGTTTAGCAGCAGTTTCTAACGCTCAAGTGCGGCACCTGAGGGGTTAATTGCTGCGGATCGCAGCGCTCGGTCACAGGCAGGGTGCCGGCAATGTGCTTCTGCTGCCTGCATTTGTATATTAAATGTTACTCATCATTGGTGGCCAGTGCACCCGCCCCTACTCCTTCTCCCATCTCTCCTCATTGGCAGCAGCATCACAGGGGGAGGGAGAGACTGCCTCCTTCTCTCCGTGCTGCTGAGGGAACGTAGCGCGCTGAAAGCTGCGCGGCCACGTTCTCTAATACTAGGCTGTGTAGTAGCACAGCCTAGTATCGATAAAAGGCAAATCCCGGAATCGTATTGATACTGGGCTAAAAGTACCGATTGGGTATCGAAACTTCGATACCCGAAACATCCCTAGTAGGAAACAGTCTAAGACTGGACCTCCTAACCGATGACAGTTCAAGAAAGTAAAAATGGGTTAATTGTGGGCAGAAACCTTTAAAGAGGATCTGTCATCTCTGCTGACATGTTGATTTTAGTAAATACTTTTATTTGTCATGAAAAAACTATTCTGGAGCATCTTTGCTCCACATGCTCTACCCTCTACCCTCTATTATTATTAGAAATTTATGAATAAATTGATGACTGGGCTATCTTGTTGGGAGATGTGTCTGACTGTGGAAAAGGCACGCCCCTTAAATAAGAAGAATGATATTGCCCAGTTGTCAATTTAGTCATAAATATTCAGAAGGAATAACTGAGGAATGCTATACAACATCAAATTATAATAATAATACAAATGCTTCAGAATTATTTCATGGGGAATATTTACTAAAACAAGCAAGTCAAGGAAAATGACAGGTCCTCTTTTATAGAAGATAATCTTGGGAATCAGAAGTTTAACACAGCATTCTGCTTGCTGAGCAAAAACATTGGCTTTTATTAGTTTAAAAATGAAGATGCACATACCAAATAGCCTGGGTAATACATGTTTAAATTCCTCTATCGGATATGCTTGGTCTACGCCAGTCAGTGCAACTGCTCCATCGGGACCAGAGCGAGGTCCATCCCATAATTCCCATCGAGAGTCTCTGCGTGGGACAAAGAGCGTGGCTATGTGAGATGGCATTGGATGCCCTGGTCTGCTTTGTAAAAGAAGGATGCTATCTGGCTCTAAGAATCCACACAAGTAGAGAAAGTCGTTGTTCTGATGAAATGGAAATGGAATGTCATTTGACATAAACATTGTAGTACTTGATAAGAACACTGCAGCATGGTCTGTTTCAATGCCCAAAGCTTGAGATTCTTTCTGTATATTAGACATCAGCTTGTGACGACGAAGGGCATACTCTGTCTGTGTCAATCCTGGGGTGACCTCCCCTGAAAAGAAAAATACACAAGTTATTTTCACCAATTTTAGTACTTGCTAGCCATTATTGTTCAATTTTTGTTATTCAATTTTTGTAAGGCTTTGCTCTCACTTTGATTAATTTTTTTGACATTTTATGCAGGTTTATTCATTTACAGACTACCAAAAAAGTGAACACTGTGGGTACATTCACTCATATCACATTTTTTTCGAATTTTATACGTGTTAATTTGTGATTTTTTTTTTTTTACATATAGAGTCTTAACCATATTGTCTCATTATGGTTCTTAACTGTTAATCTTAACCCTTGGTCACACTGTGTTTGCATGTGTGCCGTAAATTCTTGAGACATATTTTGGTCCACAATGCCTCTGCAAACCTTTAATTTTATTTAGTACTTTACTGTATAACATAGCCAAATGCACTTTAATACAGAGATACCCTGAAATAAAAGTATACTCTACGGAACACTTATTTTTTAAACGGCAGTCAAGAGACAACATATGCAACTGTATAACACACAATTGAATTTGCAATGGGTTGGAGGTATACTACTGGTAGTAATCCTGCTGTATACAACTCATCTACACAGTAAACTTTATATACAGATCACAGCATCTGTACAATTACTATATTTTTAGGTGCCGTTTTACTACTAAAAACGATCAGCTGGCAGTTGGCAGCGTTCTTGGAGAGTTCAGGGTGAGTCAAAAGTCCTGGTAGTGCAGTATTCTGGAAGCATATGTATGGTGTTTTTTTGAATCTCTGTGGTAACACCTGTGATGGAGTCCACAACAGGTCTGATGGGTTAATGGGGGTACTCAAAATTCTACTGTCTAATTAGTCTGCAACTATTATAACGAAAGATGCTTTAAACCTGTCTATATTTGGTGTGTAATATTTGATTATATTTCAGCAGATTTACAACTGAAGTTGCTCCTATTTTTTAATCTATGCGTTCAGCGGCAGTAATATCTTTATGGTGAATATCTAGCAGTTTATTTTCAGCTTCAAACTAATACACTGCTACATATTTTTTCTTGCTCTAATCTGTTGGTTTGGCAACATTAACTATTCAGTTCCACTTACTCAACTGATAACCTTTTGTCTACCATACAGCATCTGCAGTATGCTTCTATCAGCTGGTATATCCTATCTTGCATCAAAGGCTCAGCATCTACTATTTGAAAATTGCTACATACACAGACCCTCTAACATGTTTTGCTGATATACATCATTATTAAGGGTACCAGGGGCTATGTCATCAAGGTAACGTCAAACTAGCCAATACTTATCAGCTCTAAGAACCCACCTACAATCTCTTAACCAATGGTGTTTTTAATATGGACAGAAGCCACCACCAATTAATCATGAACAGAGGTAACCGCAAGATGACATTATAAATGTTTCATCCTATGCCAGGTAATTCTAGTTCCAGGCAGGCTCAATACTGTATCTCCTTCAAGTTATCTAAAGTGCCTACATAGACACTTAGATTTCAGCCTGTTGTTTGGCCAATTGAATGTGTCTATTCATATACCCTATATCTCTTATAATAATCTATAAGATGCGCTTGCTCGAAGACTTATTAACTATTGGTAGATCCCAATCCAAATTAATGGCATAATTATGCTGTGTCTGTAAAAACTTCAATTACTGGGCATGGCCTGGAGCTTGAGGAATATGGCTGATTAACATCAGAGCTCCTGCATACCGCAGCTACAAAAGAGACCCTGGAGGTCTATTGTGCGCATATAGGGAGTCCAATTCACCCTTTTTCCCACCACGACTGCATCTGCCACATCGGGCTCTGGACCAGAATCGCTGGGAGTGTTGATGGCTGCCCCGCCACTTCAGACGTGACCACTCTCTCACTGCTGGCAGTAGTTTTCCACCCGCAGCATCAATCTCCACCACTCAGCCATAGGCACCATCTTGGTTCCACATGTAAGCAGGTCAGCGCTTCTATTCCATTATGCCGCCAAACCACCAGCTCAAGACTACTAAGCAGTTTTCTACTGTGCTGCCTTCCTGTTCTGACTGGTCTGCACCATCAGAGGACCCTTTCCCTCACAGGTATAGATCCCTGTCCACATCAATGGGATGACGCCTCAGATTCCATCTCAGAAGCCTCTTCCTTGGTGGCACATGCTGGAGCTTCCAAATCACTCCATAAATAGATATAGCAATTGCCTACAAAAGCATTAAAGACTCTTGTTACAGAGGTACGCGAGTTCTGTAAGGCTGAGATTTATGGATTTTTTGGAGGAGGCTCAAGATAATTTGTGTAAACATGTACAAAAACTGTCCATGTATCTGCTTTGAAGGAAGCTAACTGTCATCTAGAGGACCACAATAATAGGGAAAGACAAAATTATTTTAGGTTGTGGGGGCTGCTGGAGGCAGAAGGTAAGAAAGACCTGAAATCTGTTCTGGTGTCCCTTTTCAATACTATGCTTGATGACACTTCCCCGAGAGCCATTAAATAGAATAAGGCCCACCATGCCCTGCAACTTAAGGGTACCTCTGCTATGCCTTATGAATTAAGATGAGCGAATTTTTCTAAAATTTGATATGCCAGTTCACCGAACTTTTCTGGCAATATTTGATTCGATCCGAATATATTCGCGGTGAATTACATAAAAAAACTGCTATTTCCTGACTGCTGAGAGCCTTTATAGTGGTGTAGAGCACAGTGCCTTGCAGTAACAAGCATAGGGAGTCTGCTTTGGTAGTGAAATAATACTGTGAGTCCGTATGCCATGCAGATGACAGACGTCACTCTTAGAATCACTGCATACTTCACTTATCGGTCACTGGGCCAAAACTGACCAAATAACTCAAGTATCAACTCAGCCTTACAGGTAGATTGTAGCGTCAAGAAAAAGAGCACTCCTTTTACACCCTCGTCAGCTGATTCCACATAGATGTCTACAGAACCTGTTCTATTAAACGCTTATACAAGTAGAGCTCAGCAGTAAGTTTGTGTTGACGTCACTGATTAATTATCCCCATACTCTGATGCGTCAGAACAATTACCCAGAAAAAACAGATCCTGTCTGTGGAGCATACGCCTTCAAGTCATGAAGTGGGGAGGGTGGGAACAGCATGAGAAGTCCACAGAGTGGACCTATGACATAGTGGTGAGGTGAAAGCAGCATGAGGAGACCACAGAGTGGCCCAATGAAAGGGTCTGAAGGTGGAAGAAGAATGAGGAGGCGACCGAGTGGCACAATGACAGAGTCTGGAGGGTGTGGCAGCAGTAGCATTAGGAGAAGGCCAGTGAGTGGCACAATGACAGAGTCTGGAGGTGGCAGCAGTATAAGGAGGCTACCGATGGCACAATGACTGAGTCTGCAGGTGGCGGCAGCATGAGGAGACCACAGAGTGGCAAAATGACATAGTGTGGAGAAGGCAGCAGCAGCAGGAGAACACAGAGTGGGAAGGGGACATAGTGTGGAGATGGCAGTAGCAGAATCGGGAGGATACCACAGACTGGCAAGGTGACAGTGTGGACATAGCAGCAGCAGGATACCAAAGAGTGGCAAGGTGACATAGTGTGGAGATGGCAGTTGAAGCAGCAGAACCGGTAGGATACCACAGAGTGGCAAGGTGACAGTGTGGACATGGCAGCAGCAGGATACCAGAGTGGCAAGGTGACATAACGTGGAGATGGCAGCAGCAGCAGGAGGAGACCACACAGTGGCAAGGTGACAGTCTGGAGGTGGCGGTGGCATCAGGAGGCCACAGAGTGGCAAGGTGACAGTGTGGCTATGGCAGCAGCATGAGGAGACCACGGAGTGGCAAGATGACAATGATGAGATGGCGGCAGCAGCAGCAGGATACAACAGAGTGGCAAGGTGACATAGTGTGGATATGGCAGCATGAGACCACAGAGTGGCAAGGTAACAGAGTGTGAATATGGCAGCAGCATGAGGAGACCACAGAGTGGCTAGGTGACATAATGTGGAGATGGCAGTAGCAGCAGCATCAGGAGGATACCACAGAGTGGCAAGGTGACATAGTTTTGAGATGGCAGCAGCAGCTGCATCAGGAGACCACAAAGTGAGCCGGTAACAGAGTGGGGCAGTGGGTGGCAATACCAGTAGCTGACAAAGGTGGGTAAAATAAGGAGCACTTGGCATCAGGCGAGTTGAAGCATCAAAGTAGTAGCTCAGGCAGGTAGTCAGAAGAAACCGGTCTCTTGTATCAAAGTATTGGTGTGGCACCATGGATTATCTAGTCTGATCCACGCCTGATTCATCTTGACAAAGGTCAGTCTCTCTACATTTTGGGTGGACAGGCGAGTTCTTCTTGGGGTAACTATGGCCCCCGCCGCACTAAACACCCGCTCTGATGCCACACTACTGGCCGGGCAGGACAGCTTTTCCAGGGCAAACTCTGCTAGTTGCAGTCACAAAACCAGTTGGCTACCCAGTAGTCCAGCGGATCTTCAATGTGGAGTGGCGGGGTGCTGTTCAAGTATGCCACCACCTGCTGGTTTAGGTCCTGCTCCAGGTCTACCTACTGCTGCTGGTGAGTAGTTTCTTCACTATGCAGGTGAAGAGATCTACTCATCAGCGACTGTAGACTCAGACAGCTGCTGATGGAGCTGGCACTGCTCCTGCCAACCCACCCCTCCCCAGCAGCCATTGCAGTGGAACGTGAGCGCAGAGGGCACCACTGGACAGACCAGCGAGAGGATGGACGATGGCGCAGATAGGAAGCAGCCAACTGACTACGTTGGTCTCTGTAGTAGTTTAGATTGTCCTCCCTCTCAGTGGGTGTAAAAAAAGGCCCCCATTCAGGACCGGTAGCGAGGGTCCAACAAGGTGGAGAGCCAGAAGTCATCCCTCTGCTGAATGGTGACAATTGGGCTGTCACTACGCAAGCAAGTAAGCATGCATCGTGCCATTTGTGCAAGTGACTCGGAGGGACTCCCTGCCTCCATCTCCACTGCTTACTGCCACGGTGTGTCGGGATCCTCGGTTTCGTCTTCCTCATCGCACTGTAGCTCCTCTTGCTGCTCCTGCTCCTCCTGTGAGCTGAGTAGAAAAACCACCCATTTGGCTACATTGCCTGTGCTAGAATGTCCTCCTACTCCTTCTCTTCCAGTTCAGCCCCCACAGGGCTCATGTGGCCATGAAATCAAGGCGCCACGTCTCCTGTCCCCTGACCAGCCATTGTTACCACCATCTGTTCCAGGACATGAAGCAGTGGAATAACGTCATTCATACTGTAGACTTGGCGACTGACAAATAACGTGGCGTCCTCAAAGGGCCTGAGCAAACGGCAGGTGTCACGCATGAGCTGCCACTGGCTGACATCGAAGTTACACAGGGGAGTACTCCTATCCGCTTGCATCATCAAGAAATTGTTGATGGCCTTTCTCTGTTCGTATAGTCGGTCCAACATATGGAGGGTGGAATTCCAACGGGTGGAAATGTCACATATCAGCCTATGTTGGGGGATGCCGTTCTGCCGCCGCAGCTCAAGGAGAGTGTGCTTTGCGGCGTACGAGTGGCTGAAGTGCATGCAAAGTTTTCTGCCCATTTTTAGGATGTCTTGCAGATGGGTGGAAGACTTCAGGAACCGCCTGACAACCAGATTGAACACGTGCCATGCAGGGCGCATGATTCAGCCTTGCTTGATGCAGCGCTGATACCATGTTCTTAACATTGTCGTTTAGCAAGGTTCCGATTTTCAGTTGTTGCGGAGAAAGCCAGGATTCGATTTCATGATGCATCACACGGAGCAGATCCTCCCCTGTGAGACTCAGTTCGCCAAGGCAAACCAGGTGCAGAACAGCGCGATACCACATGTGCAGGGCTCGGCGGTATGTTGGAGGGGCACTGTGACTTGTCCCTGCAGTGGAGGCTGAGGACATGGTGGAGGATGAGGAGGCAGAGGCGGATATTGTCGCAGGACCAGCGGCGTGACAACATGGAGGTGGAAGCAGTGTAACCTGTCCAAGATGCTGGTGTAGCTGTGCAGGAAGGACATTCACCCAGTGGGCCGTAAAAGACATGCATTTTCCCTGACCGTAGTTACAGCTCCACACGTCGGCGCTGCCGTGCACTTTGGCAGACACCAACAGGCTCAAGGACTGGCCCACCTTCTGTTCTACATGTGTGTGCATGGCTGGTACTGCCTTTTTCGTAAAGAAATGACGGCTTGGGACTCTCCACCTCGGCTCGGAACAAGCCACTTGGAAAGGGAGGGACTGAAGCACCAGCAACTTGGACAGGAGCAAGTTCAGCTTCTGCGCCCTTGGATGCGTGCACACATACTGTTGTCTCATGGCAATCGCTTCAGTGATCGATTGCTGACAGAATGACTGACGAGGAGTAGGAGCATCTGGACAAGCAGAAGATGGGATTGACAGACAGCTCACTTTGGCTGAGGTGCTGGAGCCTTGACTGGCTGAAACTGGTTGCGTGCCACTGGGTGATGTAGCGGTAGCTGTGGCAGGCTGGACCACCACATCGGAGTCATGGTTCTCCCAGGCCAGTTTATGGTGACGCTGAATATGTTGATGCAGGACCGTGGTGCAAACTTTGGCACCCTGGCCACGCTTCACCTTCTGCCCACATATTCTAAATATGGCCATGTTGACCTCCTCCGGCGGCTTCAGAAAAACTGCCACACTGCTGAACACCTTATTTTCCCCCCAACACTACTCACTGGCTGACTGCTAACGCCGCTGCTTCCATGAACCCGTGCACCACTCCTTTACGAGCAGATAGGCTGCTGCAAAGCAGGTGGTCTACCCCATGCCCGCTTGGCTCCGGACCTCCCACTGCTGCCATCCTGGTGACCCCCGGCTACGCTAGCGAGTTGCTGGCTCAGCCGCTGCCTTATGATGACGAAGCCCATTCTTCACCCAGCTCCCAAGTGGGATCGGCTTCATCATCATCGAGTAGTGTCTGCACATCACTGATGTCCTCCTCTGACCACTCGCAACACAAGCTCCCGTGCGACTCTCCTCATCACTACTTTCCCGCCTAGCGGAGGAAGTGGTGGATGTCTCCTCCACATCTTGGCTGGGCAGTAGCTGCTGACTGTTCTCTAGTAGCTCTTCCTCGCTAAAAAGTGAAACTGAGCCCACTGCATGTAGTACTTCTAACGGAGAGGGAACAAAAAAGGCCAGAGGCAGGTTGAGGACAGGTGGGGGCACAGAGCCTGCTCCCGGGCCATGCCAACTAAGGGTTGTGTCTGACAAACCCACCGACTGTTGGCTGGGGGTGTCTGATGTCACCTGGGATGAACGTGGCTGACTGAGTTAAGCAATCAAGAACCGCTGGGTTGCTGGTCAAGACACGACCGCTGCGACTACTGCTGCCCCGACCCCTTACTCTGCTGCGACATCTGCTTGCGCCAGAAACATTCAGGCCTCTGCCACTCCTCTATGCATGGCCTTGCACTTTTCTGCATAACATACTTGAAGCTGAGCTAAACAAATTAAACGGAAATTAGAACACCCCTAAAAGCGAGGAATATATTTTTCTCTTTGTACTGAAATAGGCCACTAAACGCTTTCACCACAATTAACTGCGGAAATGCACGTAGAATATTGTTTTCTTGTTGTACTAAAATACGACCCTATACGCTTTCACCAGAATTTTTTTTAAAGTGAAGTGCGTATATATTTTTCTTCTAGTACTGAAATGCGCCCCTATACACTTTCACCAGAAATAACTGCAACAGTGCAGTGCGTATTGTGGGGATCCGCTCTGGTAGGCAGTGGTAGCGAGTGCAGTATAGAGGCAACACAGACAGGTCTTGGTGTTAAACGGTGCTTTCTTTATTCACACGGTGAACACAAGTGAAAAGGCAGTGCAGTTCATAGGGAGGGTGGTCACACACAACGGCAAAACAATAGTTCAGTCCCAAACCAGCTGCAGGCTACTTGAGGCCTGGTTCCATCACATCAAGAAAAGTCTATTCAAAGCCAGGAGTAATGTCACCTCTTTCTCCTTGGGGAAGCAAGCCCCTGGGTCCGGCTTCTAGCCACGGAATACGGATCCCTCCTGGCTTCAGCTGGGGTTCCCCGCACAGTCCTTTACAGGCCTCAGTACACAGCCCAGCTCACCTTCACCTCTCACTCTCACAGCAAGAGAACAACAGCTTCCACACACCACACCCTTGCTGCTGGTCGGGTTTCAAACCCTCCCCTGCAAACCTGGCCTGGACCGTGGGGAGACAGGCACCCATCCGCATATCTGCCTGCTCCCAGTAAGAGCCGGCCCGGATCCGCTGTGTTAACAGCATAACCGCTGCAAAACACACTTTTCCGGCTCTTACTCCACCGGGACCAGGACCCCCGGTGGCACGTACCTACCGTCTATTACCACCCCAGGTACTCTCCTACATATCCCCCCCCTTTGTTCAACCCTGCAGGGTTGCACACCCTGTTCAATCCTGAGAGGTTGGACACATGTACAGCAGTGTACCCGGGACAGGGCATCTGCATTCCCCTGTAAGCGGCCTGCTCTGTGCTCGACACTGAATTTAAAATTCTGGAGGGACAAAAACCATCTGGTAACCCGGGCACTCCTCTCCTTGGCCTGGCTCATCCACTGGAGAGGGGAATGATCAGTCACCAGACGGAACCTTCTCCCTAACAGATAGTATCTAAGGGACTCGAGGGCCCACTTGATGGCCAGGCATTCTCTCTGTACCACGCTGTACCTGGTTTCCGCTGGAGTGAGCTTGCGACTCAGGAAGACAACAGGGTTTTCTTCCCCATTGCCTTCCTGAGAGAGTACTGCCCCTAGGCCTACTCCAGAGGCGTCCGTCTGAACAACAAATTCCTGTGTGAAGTCGGGTGTCACCAAAATCGGTGACCCACACAGAGCCGACTTCAAACGGGAGAACGCCTCTTCCGCCTGCTCATCCCAGCGGACCATTACCGTCTTCCTCCCCTTCAAGAGTCTTGTCAATGGGGCCGCTACCGTGGCAAAGTTGGGGATAAAGCGCATGTAACACCCTATCATGCCTAGGAACGAACGTACTTGCTTCGTGGTAAGAGGTCTGGGCCAGCTCTTGATCGCCTCAACCTTGTCTACCTGGGGTTTGACAACTCCCCGCCCAATCACGTATCCCAGGTACCGGACTTCCTCAAACCCGATCAAACACTTTTTTGGGTTGGCCGTCAGTCCAGCTTTTCTAAGTGAATCAACTACGGCCTGAACCTTGGGCAGGTGACTCTCCCAGTCCTGGCTAAACACAATGATGTCGTCCAGATATGCCGAAGCATATGGACGATGGGGCCGTAGGATGACGTCCATCAATCGCTGGAAGGTGGCTGGAGCGCCATGTAGGCCAAAGGGCAAAACTCGGTACTGAAACAACCCCTCGGGGGTGACAAAAGCCGTCTTCTCCTTTGCCGCCTCCGTGAGAGGCACCTGCCAGTACCATTTTGTAAGGTCGAGGACCGAGAAATAGCGAGCTTTCCCCAGCCGTTCTATGAGCTTGTTTACCCGAGGCATGGGGTAGGCATCAAATTTCGACACCTCGTTGAGCTTTCTAAAGTCATTGCAGAAGCGTAGAGTACCGTCAGGTTTTGGGATGAGGACTATGGGGCTGGCCCACTCGCTTCTGGACTCTTCAATGACTCCTAACCTCAACATGGACTTTACTTCTTCTGAAATGGCCTGTCGTCGGGCCTCCGGTACCCGATATGGCTTCAACCGTACCCTGACGTGGGGCTCGGTGACGATGTCATGTCGGACTACTGAAGTTCGACCAGGAAGATCAGAGAACACGTCCCTATTTCGACTCACGAACTCTTTGGCTTCCTGAGCTTGTTTGGGCGACAGTCCACCAGCTATCTTTACTGTGGAGGTGCCCTCCGGGACCTCCGGTGGGGCGGGGATCTTCCCGGCAGTCAAGACAGTGCTTGGGCCGTCCCCAACGAGATTCTCCCTATCTCTCCACGACTTCAGTAAATTTACATGATATACCTGTTCTGGCTTCCGCCGTCCTGGCTGGGATATCCTGTAATTTACTGGCCCTACCTTCTCTTTCACCTCGTAGGGACCTTGCCACCGTGCCAAAAACTTACTGTCAATGGTGGGGACTAGTACCAGTACCCGGTCATCCGGGTTAAATGTCCTGACCTGGGCACTCCGGTTGTATACCCGGCTCTGTGCCAGTTGGGCGGCCTCCATGTGTTCCCGGACGATTGGTAGGACTGTCTCTATGCGGTCCTGCATCTTTTCTATATGCTCTATGAAGCTCTTGTGTGGGGTGAGCTGTTGCTCCCACGCCTCTTTAGCGATGTCCAGCAACCCCTTGGGCGTCGACCGTATAATAGCTCGAAGGGCGAGAACCCCGTAGATGCCTGGGGCACTTCTCGCACTGCAAACAATACGTACGGCAGCAACAGGTCCCAATCCTTTCCGTCTTTGGCTACGGTTCTTTTGAGCATAGTTTTTAAGGTTTTGTTAAACCGCTCCACCAGTCCGTCGGTTTGAGGATGGTACATGGGCGTGTGCAACCGTTTAACCCTAAAAGCTTGCAGAGCTCCCTCGTCACCTTAGACATGAAGGGGGTCCCCTGGTCGGTCAGGATCTCTTTCGGAATCCCCACTCTTGCAAACATACCCATGAGCTCTTTGGCTATGAGCTTAGCCGAGGTATGGCGTAGGGGATCGCTTCAGGATATCTGGTGGCGTAGTCTAGGACCACCAAGATATGCTGATGCCCTCTGGCCGACTTGTTTATGGGGCCTACCAGATCCATCCCTATTCTTTCAAAGGGAACCTCGATGATGGGCATGGGCACTAGGGGACTGCGATAGTGGGGCTGGGGGCTTGTCATCTGACACACTGGACAGGATTGACAAAACCTTTTGACCTCCTCATAAACCCGGGCCAATAGAACCTTTGCAGAATCCGCTCTTGGTTTTTTACACCCAAATGTCCTCCCAGCACATGGGAGTGGGCTAAGTCCAGTACCATACGGCGGTATGGCTGGGGTACCACCAGCTGCTCCACTACCTCCTGCTGCACCTTGTTCACCCTGTACAGCAGGTCCTGGTTAAAAGCCAAATGGGGAAACACCAAGTCGGCGCCTGGGTGCTGAGCCACCCCATTTACCACTGTAACCCCTTCCCTCGCCCGCAATAATGTCGGATCCTGGAGCTGGGCGGTCCTGAACGTGTCACGGGATACCTCCAGGTCCGGGATGGACGGGGTTTCCACAGATTCGCCTGCCAACACCTCTAGGGGAAACCTATCGGGATGACACTCTACAGATGATGTGGTGTGTAAGGTAAGGCATATCACTCTTCCATAGAGCCCAGAACAACGGAAAATCCCTTCCCAGTATGGCGGCATAAGGGATCTGGCGTCCCACACCGACAACGTGCTGCACCTCTCGGCCCAACACGGACACGGTAATCCTGGCGGTGGGGTGCTCTCGGCAGTCCCCATGGACACAGACAATGGAAAGGGTTTGCTTCTCTGGTAGGGTCTCAGACACTAAGGACTCATGCACAAGGGTCACAAGGCTCCCAGAGTCCAGCAAAGCATTAATCGGATGCCCATCGATCGAGACTTGGCACAGGGGTGGCATATCGGCGGCCAGTAGGGGGTCCGCGGTACATACAGGCCGGGCAAAGAAAGAGGACCGGCGAACGAACCCGCAGTCCATGGGTTCAGGGGCTTGAGGACAGTTCGCGGCCCTATGTCCCAGTCCGTGGCAGTGCCAACATTGAATGCCCGTGGTCCCTCCCCGGTCTCTCTTCCCCGGAGTAGGACTAGCCTTCCCCCCCCTTTGTGGTTGGGACCCTTTTTCCGGATCCCTAGCCTGAGGGGGAGCCAGACGGGTTTCCCGTGCCTGCGTGGAGTCCCGCACCAAATCCTGGGTCGCCACATACCTCTTGACTAGGCTTACCAACTGATCGAGGTTGCCAGGGTCTCCCTGACCGAGCCAGCGCTGTATGGCCCTTGGCAGTGTCCGCACAAAACGGTCCACGACCACTCGCTCGACCATTTGGGAGGGACTCAAAGTTTCCGGCTGGAGCCACTTGGACTCGGAAAAGGCCCACCGATGAACTCTCTGCGCCCGCACATAAGTGGTAACACCCGAGCGTGCCATTACCTCAGCCTTTAGCTTCCCATAATCCTGGGCGTCCTCATGGCTGAGGTCGAAGTATGCTTTTTGGGCGTCTCCGAATAGGAATGGCGCCACCACTTCTGCCCACTGTCCCGACGGTAAGTTCTCCTGTTCCGCAGTCCTCTCGAACACCATCAGAAAGGCCTCTACATCATCCTCCGGAGCCATTTTCCTTAATGCAGACCGGACTTTATCCCTGGGAGCTGGCGGTGAAGGAGTCACTGCCGGTTGGGTCTCTCGCTGGGATGCACTCAGAGCCTCTTGCATAAGCGCCAACTGTTGTACCAGCAAACTGTTTGTTTGTTGCTGTTGTGCATTGCTCTGCACCAACTGCTTAACCAGCTCCTCCATTTTGTCAGGGATGACCAAGCTTGCTGGTTTAATGTATGACATGCAGCCGTGCACCACCCGAATAAATATTCTTTGCCAACCTCACTGCAGTATGCCCGCATCCTCCACCAATTGTGGGGATCCGCTCTGGTAGGCAGTGGTAGCGAGTGCAGTATAGAGGCAACACAGACATGTCTTGGTGTTAAACGGTGCTTTCTTTATTCACACGGTGAACACAAGTTAAAGGCAGTGCAGTTCATAGGGAGGGTGGTCACACACAACGGCAAAACAATAGTTCAGTCCCAAACCAGCTGCAGGCTACTTGAGGCCTGGTTCCATCACATCAAGAAAAGTCTATTCAAAGCCAGGAGTAATGTCACCTCTTTCTCCTTGGGGAAGCAAGCCCCTGGGTCCGGCTTCTAGCCACGGTATACGGATCCCTCCTGGCTTCAGCTGGGGTTCCCCGCACAGTCCTTTACAGGCCTCAGTACACAGCCCAGCTCACCTTCACCTCTCACTCTCACAGCAAGAGAACAACAGCTTCCACACACCACACCCTTGCTGCTGGTCGGGTTTTAAACCCTCCCCTGCAAACCTGGCCTGGACCGTGGGGAGACAGGCACCCACCCGCATATCTGCCTGCTCCCAGTAAGAGCCGGCCCGGATCCGCTGTGTTAACAGCATAACCGCTGCAAAACACACTTTTCCGGCTCTTACTCCACCGGGACCAGGACCCCCGGTGGCACGTACCTACCGTCTATTACCACCCCAGGTACTCTCCTACAGTATATATTTTTCTTTTTTTACTGTAATACGCCCATATACACTTTCACCAGAAATAACTGCAACAGTGCAGAGTGTATATATTTTTCTTTTTTTACTGTAATACGCCCATATACACTTTCAACAGAAATAACTGCAACAGTGCAGAGTGTATATATTTTTCTTTTTTTTACTGTAAAATGCCCCTATACGCTTTCACCAGAAATCACTGCAGAAGTGACCTGAGAATATATATTTCTTGATGGACTGAAATAGGCCACTATACACTTTGACTAGAAAAAGATTAAAGAGTGAAGTGCGTATATATTTTTCTTGTAGTACTGAAATACGCCCCTATACTCTTTCAATAGAAATAACTGCAGAAGTGAAATGAGTATATATTTTTCTTGTAGTACTGAATAAGATACTAAGATATAAGCCACTAAAAGCTTTTCAACATAACACTTGCAGTCCAATAACAAAAGGGCGCCCCTATACACTTTCACCAGAAATAACTGCAACAGCGCAGTGCGTATATATTTTTCTTTTTTTACTGAAATACGCCCCTATAATCTTTCAACATAAGTAACTGCAGAAGTGAAATGAGTATATATTTTTCTTGTAGTACTGAATAAGATACTAAGATATAAGCCACTAAAGGCTTTTCAACATAACACTTGCAGTCCAATAACAAAAGCTGAAATGATAGAGCTGTGTAATGACTATTTGGATCCCAAAATAATCTTTCCCTGCACTTGTAAATCACTTTCGTATCAATATCCCTAGCACCTTCTGACGTCTCTCACCGCAGAAAAAGAAAGATTCCAGCACTCCAGTAAATTCAGTTTAAAAAGCCTTGGCATCCTTTATTTTCGGTGGACGTAATCAACATACAAGGATAAGTTTTTCCAGCATAATTACACCTGTGCAGCGGTCTACGCGTTTCGAGCGTTACCGCTCTTACTCATGACCTCCAGTGTATCTGCAATCTTAGCAAATAAATACTGTGTAGTGGGGGAGGAAACCTTCCTCCAAGTAAAGGAAACATCAGGTGTTTCAATTTACACCTGATTGCAGAAGCACTGGTGAACATTGCTTGGATAAATTTTATCACCAACTTAACATATTCTTAGTTAAAAACAACATTACAAACAAACAATGATCTATTTACACTGAAAGTGTAACTGGCAAGTGTCTGACTAGCACACTAGAAAAAATAGTTGCATAATATATGTAGACATAGAAAAAACTGCATCAAAATCTAGTCTGAACAGTGTCCAATTTGTCAAAATAAGCAGTGCGTCATAATAAGACCACTACTGTGCAACAAGAATATAAAACCAAAGTAAGAATATAGCGCATAGTACTTTGTTCTATTACATGGAATGATTAGTTAAAAAAGTGCAAAAATTCTTTCTTATAATTCATGCCTAGAGGTAACCTGGTATTCAGTTTGAAAAGCCAAAAGGCTTCCCTTAACAGAGTCTTATGTTTCATGTCCCCCTCTTATTGGTATAAAAACTTTTCTATGGCAAAAGCCTTGAAGGATTGTGTGCTTCTGCCATGAAAATTAATAAAGTGTTTCGCAGCACCTGAAATGTTAGTGTATGACTCGCTTTTTATATAATTCAGATGTTCTAGAAGACGGACTTTAAATTTATGTGTGGTGCTGCCCACATATAACAAGTCACATGTTGTACAGGAGATAATATACACAACACCGCTACTATTACAATTTATGTAGGAATTAATATTATATTCAGTGTTGTGTGTAGAATCCCAAAAGGTTTTTGTGGGTAGCACATGTTTGCAACATTTACATGGGTGGCTGCCACATTTATAAAAACCTTTAGTACTCAACCATGTGGTTGTTGTTTTGGGGGTGTATGAAAAGAAAGAGGGTGAAACTTTGTTAGCAATAGTTGGCGAACGTTTGCTGACAATTCTGCAGCCACTATTTAAAATGTTGCTAACCATTTGATCTTCATGGAGTATCGGTAAATGATTAAGGATTATTTGTCTAATCAATGAAAACTGTCTACTATATGTGAGCACCAGAGTGGGTTGAGAGGAATTTTTAACGCAGCGTCTACCAAACAGAAGGTCTTTGCGATTTTTATTCGTGGCTATATAGTAACCTCTGTTGATCATCCAGAGTGGATAACCTCTATTTTGCAGACGGTGCGTTATTAACTTACATTCATGTTGAAAGTCTGTATCAATGCTGCAATTCCTTTTAGCTCTAATAAACTCCCCTGTAGGTACTGATTTTATCACATGTATCGGATGGTGGCTGTTGGCTCTGAGTATAGTGTTGCCTGATGTAGGTTTACGGAATGTTTTGGTGTGCACTAAGATGCTGTGAAATGATTCCTCCCTATCCTTTCCCTGCACTTATAAATAGTTTTTTCTGTCTTTTTTTTTCACAATCGTTTTTCCACTTGCTATCCCTAGCTCCTTCACACATCTGTTCCTGCACTCTGAACGCTGGAAAATGTCTGGCTGTAAGATGGCCACCGTATTTATAGGGCTGTGATATCACAGGGCTGGCTGGCTGCATGCAGGCATATCAATATGGGTGATCCCACCTTCCCAGAGTTCCTTGCCCAATGCCCTCAGTCCTCACACGTGTAGCCGCCATTTTAGGAAAATTGCAATTCGTTACCACGAAGCGCAAGAAAATTCGCATTCGTTGCGTATCAAATTTTTCATGAATTCTAAACGAACTCCACTTCTTCAGCTTCTATTCGCTCATCTCTACTCATAATATTATCTGCAGCTATTAAGTTAGGCGGCTATTGTGTCCAAAGCCTGCACCATGCCCTCTATTGAGTATACGGGCTCTTCCCTGCAGATCTATCCGGATTTATCTTGGTCCACACTACAAGAAAGATGAGCACTCCGCCCACTCCTGTCTCTCTTGAGAGATAACAAAACACCAAAAAGCTGGAGATTCTGGTTCTCCCTAATTGCTATCCAGAATGGTAGGTCTGTACAGCTGAAGACCATTGAAGTCTCATTGATCTCACTGCCTTTTGTTCTGCACTGAATGTTACACCTCCAGAGCTTGTAGATTGGGACTTACCATCTGTACCCTTGCACCCATATGGCAAGTGGTTCAACAGAAGCGGAAACACCCCTCATTTCGTATGCACTCCAGCAATTTGTGACAAACCTCTGTGAGATCTCTTGTTTGCTGAGGAAATGGTTCCAACCTACTTTGTATATTACGTATTTTCTGAGGACTGTAGACCTAGGGCAGGAGTTATCGTTATCAAGTTTTCTCCTTTTTGGAGACTAGCAGGGTTCTCAAACTGCTTTTAACATTTGATTGAAGTTATTAGGCTCAGTATTTGATTACTTTTCTTGGTTCATACTTCCAGTATTATGGTTACATACAGTGCTGCCCAGAGGCAAGCAGACAGACAGGTATTCTGGACCACATGTTTATATGTGTGGTCCTACATCCAGGATTATAAAAAGCAAGTGTATGTGATCCTCTCATTCAGGCCCAGGGGGGACTGGGATCTGAAACGATGGATCCATTTGCACTCCTTCTGGAGTATCTTCTGGTCCCAGTTCCCCCCTCTTGAAGGAGGCGGTATAACTTCCAAGATGGAGAATTTCAGGGGCCGTGGATCCCCACTGTGTTTTTCCACCACATGGGATGCAACCGGGGTGTCTTTTCTTATTGATGTCGTTGACATGTTCTAAAAATCGCCTCCGTGCCTCCCTAGTTGCTTTACCTACATAATCTAGGGGGCATGGACATTGGCATACATATATATGCCCCCCGGCTTCTGCAATTGTGGAAATCCCTAATCTCAAACACACAACCTGTTACTGAACATGTTATAGTTTTCGAGGTCCGAATGAAATCACAGGCCTTACACCACCCACACTTATACATCCCCCTGGGTTTTCGATCTAGCCACGTGTTTTTACCCTGAGGAGGGATGTAATGGCTGTGAACCAGACACTCCCTGATGTTCTTACCGCGTATATAGGTGACACCCGGGTATTGAGGCAGGATGGGCCAATATCGTCTCAAGATACCCATCACCTCAGTCTTTGCCGAGTCAAAAGTTGTTATAATACGGGCCACCTGACCTGTCTCGGTTCCCCGTACCCGTGGTGTCAATAAATGATCACGGTCCTGTTGTGGTGCATTCTTAAAGGCCTCTGTAAGAACAGTTTGAGGGTAACCTCTATCAGTAAATCTGTTACGGAGATCCCTAGCCTCCCTAAAGAAGGCTTCCTTGGTGGTACAGTTTTGTTGTACCCGGAGGTACTGTCCCATAGGTATACCCCGTTTAAGGGGTCTCGGGTGGTGGCTTTCCCAATGTAAAAGGGAATTGGTTGCCGTTGTTTTTCTATGCATATCAGCGACTAGTCTATACTCCTGTTTGGACACCTTAACGTCCAAAAATGACAATGAGGTGGGATCAATTTCAAAGGTAAATTTAAGACCTATCTCGTTCCTATTAAGTTCACTGAAGTTCACTGATGACCCACCTTTCCAGGCCACAAACACGTCATCAATGTAACGTGTCCAGAAGATGATTTTCTCGGACCACCATGTGTGTGGAAAGACACACCGATCCTTCCACCAGCCCAGGAAGAGGTTGGCATAAGTGGGGGCACTGAAATTCTCCATCTTGGAAGTTATACCGCCTCCTTCAAGAGGGGGGAACTGGGACCAGAAGATACTCCAGAAGGAGTGCAAATGGATCCATCGTTTCAGATCCCAGTCCCCCCTGGGCCTGAATGAGAGGATCACATACACTTGCTTTTTATAATCCTGGATGTAGGACCACCCATATAAACATATGGTCCGGAATACCTGTCTGTCTGCTTGCATCTATGGCATCACCTATGACTATGGCTGGCTGGATGTGGGAAACATCCGAATTGATGAATATATATTCGCCATGCATCATGTGCCGATTATTTCTAGTATGTCACACATCTATAATCAGATGGCGACAATGTAATATGGAACTCTCTTTTGAATGCTGGCCGTCTCACTGTAATGTGGCCCTTTGTGAATTACCTTTTATTGTTCCTGCACCCCATTCGTGATGAATAGACATCATGATAAGCTTAGGCAACTCTATGACTGATCATCACTTGCGGCTGCTCATAAGTGCATTATATGGCAATATTCATGGCTCTTTTGGCTGCATGATGTTAATACATATGCCGCTTTAATGTAATGGAGCCTATTGATCCTGCACTTTATAGATCGTAGCCTGTGCAATCCAATGACAGGAAGTGATGCGCAATGTGTCTGTGTATGCGTTCCACAGACTAACTTCCTTGTGTTCCACTGGCAGGACGTGATGTGGTGGGAGCACAGATGCTTCTCTGTCTGACAGTCTCGTCAGCAGAGTATCTGTAGGAGGGACTGAATGGGCCCTGTGCGGCATGATTGGCCTGCGCAGATCCTTGATTGGCCTGCGCAAATCCTTGATCCTAGATCCTTTTTTGAATATGGGCACCACATTTGCCTGGCACCAATCACTTGGCACTGTACCAGTACATAGAGAAACTTTTAAAATTCTAAACAGCGGCACAGCAATGACAGAAATTAGCTCTTTAACCAGCTCCGGACCGCCTAATGCACGGATGCGTCCAGGTGGCGGCTGGTTTACTCCTCCTGGACGCATCCGCTCGTCATCTCGCGAGACGCGAGATTACCTGTGAACGCGCGCGGACACGCTCGCTCACAGGGTCGTGTCGGGGAGAACTTAAACTACGACCTGCCAGCGCTGATCATGCGCTGGCAGGCTGTAGAAGTAAAAAAAAAAAATCAGACGCCGTTTTGGTAAAAGCGTCTGATATGCCTGCTGCTCGTTCCTCTGGTGGTCCCTTTTGCTTGTAAGTGCACCAATCACCACACAGACCCCACCCCCTGTCACTGATTAACCCCCGGTTAACCCCTGATCACCCCATGTCACCCCGTCACTAATCACCCCCCTGTAAGGCTCATTCAGACGTCCGTATGTGTTTTGCGGATCCTTGGATCCGCAAAACACGGACACCGGCAATGTGCTTTCCGCATTTTGTGGATCCGCACATTGCCAGAACTATATAGAAAATGCCTTTTCTTGACCAGACAAGAATAGGACATGCTCTATCTTTTGCGGAGCTGCGGCCGGATGTTTGGGGGCGAAACCTGGAAGTTTGCGGCTGCATCTCCGCAAATGCTGATGCAGCTAGCACATAGTGTGCTCTCCGCATCACCGCCGGCCCCATTCACACTGAATGGGTCCGCATCTATTCCGCAGAATTGCGGAATAGATGCAGACATTTTTGCGGACTTGTGAATGGGGCCTTACTACGGTTTTTTTTGCACATTTTTTGGCAGAGATTTTTTCATCCACATTGAAAGATGCGAATGAAGAAATCTGTGCCATTCATTTTTTTTTTTTTTTCAGCCCAGAGGCTGAACGGAAAAAGAAAATCTCATTAACCGTATGCTCAATATAAGGAGAATAGCAGAAACTCCTAATAATGGCCATACATGTAATGATTGCGGAGACCCCTAAAATGCCAGGGCAGTATAAATACCCCACATGTGACCCCATTTTAGAAAGTAGACACCCCAAGGTATTCCGTGAGGGGTATGGTGTGTTCATGTAAAATTTTATTTTTTGTCACAAGTTAGTGGAATATGAGACTTTGTAAGAAAAAAAAAAAGCCAATTTCCGCTAACTTGTGCCAAAAAAAAAAAAATCTTCTGTGAACTCGCCATGCCCCTCACGGAATACCTTGGGGTGTCTTCTTTCCAAAATGGGGTCACATGTGGGGTATTTATACTGCCCTGGCATATTAGGGGCCCTAAAGCGCGAGAAGAAAAATGCGTAAAAATGCCCTCCTAAAAGGTACTCATTGGAATTTGGGCCCCTTTGCGCACCTAGGCTGCAAAAGAGTGGCACACATGTGGTATCCCCGTACTCCGGAGAAGTAGGGCAATGTGTTTTGGGGTGTATTTTTACATATACCCATGCTGGGTGAGAGAAATGTCTCTATAAATTGACAACTTTGTATAACAATTTTCAAAAAGTTGTCATTTACAGAGATATTTCTCACACATAGCATGGGTATATGTAAAAATACACCCCAAAACACATTGCTCTACTTCTCCTGAGTACGGCGATACCACATGAGTGACACTTTTTTGCAGCCTGGGTGCGCAAAGGGGCCCAAATTCCAACCAGTACCTTTAGGTTTTACATGGCTGCTCACAATCTAGCCCCGCCCAAAATGCCAGAACAGTAAATGCACCCCACAAATGACCCCATTTTGGAAAGTACACACCCCAAGGTATTCACTGAGGGGCATAGTGAGTCCGTGGGAGATTTTTTTGAAGAAACATGACAGGTGCTCAGAAAGTCAGAGCTGCTTCAAAATGCAGAAATTCACTTTTTTGCACCATAGTTTGTAAACGCTATAACTTTTACCCAAACCAATAAATATACACTTATTGGATTTTTTTTTTTTATCAAAGACATGTAGAACAATAAATTTTACGAAAAATTTATATAGAAATGTAGTTTAAAAAAAAAAAAATTACAACAGAAAGTTTGAACAGAATTTCGGTAATTTTTGATTAATAGCAAAAAAAGTAAAAATGTCAGCAGCAATGAAATACCAACAAATGAAAGCTCTATTAGTGAGAAGAAAAGGAGGCAAAATTCATTTGGGTGGTAAGTTGTATGACAGAGCAATAAACGGTGAAAGTAGTGTAGTGCAGAATTGTAAAAAGTGGCCTGGTCATTAAGGGTGTTTAAGCTAGGGGGGCTGAAGTGGTTAATTGTGTCAATGAAGAAATCACAAAAAAAAAACATTTAATACTGTATTACAAAAACAATTGATGTAATTTTAGTTGCATTTAGTTCTTTAAAAAGTCCTTGTAAGATTTCATTCTGAACATAATTACAAATGTACACTAAATTCCCTAAAACCCTTTACAGCATTGGGGGTTGAATAATTTTGAACACAACTGTAGGTGGATTGCGATATTAATTTGATTATTCAATTCAATCAGTTTAATCCATCATCCGAAAACAGAAGTAGTATGGAACAACTGCAAACCTACCAAAAAAAAAAGCATCCACCTAAACTGACAGTCCAGGCATGGAGAGCACTAATTAGAGAAGCAGCCAAAAGGCCCACGATTACTCTGGATGAACAGCAGAGATCCACAGCTCCGGTGAGAGAATCTGTCCACAAGACAACTATTAGTCATGTCCGCCATAAATCTGACCTTTATGGAAGAGTGGCAAGAAGAAAGCCATTTTTGAAAGCAAGCCATTAGAACTCTCAATTGCCACAAGCCATGTAGAGGACATACATGTAGCAAACATGTGGAAGAAGGTGCTCTTGCCAGATGAGAACAGAGTTGAACATTTTGGTCTAAATGCAAAATTCCATGTGTGGCACAAAACTAACACTGCACATCACCCTGAACACCCCATCCCCACTATGAAACATGGTGTCACGCTCGTGTGTGGGAGGAAAACACCACTCCGAGCATTGGAGGTAAAGAGGATACCGGAATAAGGCCTGGAAACTAGGGAAGGAAGGTGGACACCTCCTAGAGAAAACCCTAACTCCAAACAAAAAATCCAGCCCATGTCACAATAAATAAAGTGCAGTACAATTAGAGCAATGTCAGCAGGTTATATAATAATGACATGCACGGCTATAGCTATATAGCAAAGATCGCGGGAAACATACACACACATAAATAATGGTGTATGCCAGGAAGGCGTCACCCCAACACGCGTTTCGGCGTGCCTTGGTTCGGGGGTATAATAAACAACAGGAAAAGGCAACACACACATATATAAACAAAATACAAAAAGGGAAAGGAAACACTTATCTTCAATGAAGCTTTGCGTCACGAACCAGTGGGTGTGAAACCACCTCGTGTCCTACCTCCTCTAAGGGCGTTGTCTAAGTGAACCCCTCGATCTTCACAGTACCCCTGATGGTGGGGATAGACTTTCACGAGGGGAACACCAGGTCGCTACCTCTTGAGGAGGATTGGCACACGAGGCAGCTGGTGCAGGCGGATCGGGAGGTACCTGAGCAAGGTACCAGAGGTACAGGCATTGTCAGCAGGCTGAGTCGTAACCAGGAGCAACAGTGCAGGACCTAAGGATGAGGCAGAGGCGAAGTCAAAGAGGCAACAGATCCGGGTCGGCAACAGGAAAGTCAAGACAAGAAGGCAGGGATCAAACAGGTAGCAGAGTCCAGGAATACAAGTATGAGTCAGGAACACAAGCAGATATCAGGAACCTTAACAGGACACAAGGACCTTGACACGGAGGCATCTAGGAAAGTGGCTGGGCCACTTATATATGTGACACGTTTCATATAGGAATCATCAGGAGCACATGCACGTGGAGAATGATAGCAAAGAACGCTGCCACACTGGTGGTGTGTGGCAGCGAGTCCAGCGCTAGGGTGGCCGGACTCCAAGGGCTATACTAATTAATGATTGGTAGTGCCCCTGCAGCTGTATTTATCTCAGCTCAAGTGGGTCACCTATTTCCCCCATACCCGTATATATAGCCTACCATTTTTATTTATCAGATGTCCTGCACGGTCTCTTCCCTGATTGGATGATGTTTGTGTAGTCACAAACAGGACTATACCTCAATTATTTGAACTGTACGGCACACTCAATATGTGTCTTGGCTTTATGGTATAAAAAAGGCCTCAATGGGTCATTAATTAAGACACAACTTATTTGGTTATAGTACTCTGTCTTTCATTTCTTGCCATTTAGCCATTACGTGTTTATACACTGTAACTTGTTTGTGGGATTTTAACACACAGTCCCGCTCATTTTTATTTTATTTCTGAACCTAATAAAGTTTTTTTTTTTTTTTAACGCCTCTCTTCATCGTGATACCATTAGTTAGTAAGAGATGTATATTGCCTTTAATTTTTGCACAGTGAATTTATGGATAGCTTACTGACCCACAGACGAGGAACCCTGTTGTAGAAGCAGAGCTGATGCAGAGGACGACGTGCGGCCAGGCTCTTCAAAGACTAGCCGAAATGTAGCCAGGAAAGGCTGCAGATTAGGGGTCTCCGGACCTCCACGTTCCCAAATAGGATTTGCCCAAGCAAGGGCCTCATCAGACAGCAGGGACACAATGAAGGCAACCTTGGACCGCTCAGGGGAAACTTCTGCCCATGCAACTCAAAGTGGATACGACATTGGTTTAGGAATCCACGACAAGTCTTTGGATCTCCACCATAGCGGGATGGCAGAGGGAGTTGCACACCAGCGGCACACAAATCTGGATTCACCAGTGTGGGTATTGCAGGGGTAGCAGTTACTGGCAACCCTGCAGTAGCTGGAGAAGAGATGGCATCCAGACGAGAAGCAACATTTTGCATGAACTGCATCATGACATCCTGATGCTTGCCGAGACGCCTCACTTCATGTAACAATTCCTGAACGACAAGCTTGGCGTGACCAGCGGGTTCCATGGCCTCAATGTACTGTATTGAACCAATGGGTGTGAACCTACTGTGCCTTGTGTCCTACCTCCTCTAAGGGCGTTGTCTAAGTGAACCCCTCGATCCTCCCAGTACCCCTGATGGTGGGGATAGACTTTCACGAGGGGAACACTAGGTCGCTACCTCTTGATGAGGATTGGCACACGAGGCAGCTGGTCCAGGTGGACCAGGAGGTACCTGAGCAATGTACCAGAGCTACAGGCCTTGTCTGCAGTGCAGGCTGAGTCATAACCAGGAGCAACAGTGCAAGACAGTAGGATGAGGCAGAGGCGAAGTCAAACAGGCAACATGTCAGGGAAGACGACACAGGTCAGGCAATCCGGGTCAGCAGGAGAGGAGAGTCAAGGCAAGCAGGCAGGAATAAAATAGGTAGCAGAGTTCAGGAATACAAGTACGAGTCAGAAACACAAGCAGATATTTGGAACCTTAACAGGACACAAGGACCTTAACACTGAGGCATCTGGGAAGGGCGCTAAGCCACTTATATATTGCAGGAGAGCTAGGATTGGTCAGCAAGGTCACATGATCCAACCCATAAAGCACAGGAAGCGATACGCACCGGCCCCCTTAAGGAAACGCTGCAGGAAACAAGCAGCAAGCATGTTGTGGCAAGGGCTGAAAGGAAACACTGCCAGATCATCACTGAAAACGGCGCCAGGTACAACGGCGGTGAGCAGGGGAACCGCGGCGCACAGCAGCCGCTGTTACACTTTGGTAGCACCAGGAATTCAGCCGAGAACCAAACACATGCTAACCATAAGTCCAACAGAAGCTATAAACAGCATAGCATAGTGGGAGAAACAACAATAAATAGAGAAGGTTAAATGACCACCATAGCCACACCTGGGGAAAGGTGTTGCAAGCACCAGAAACAACACAGACGTCATTTGATCCAAAGGGAAAACATGTCAAATCAAACCATATGTTGAAAGTCTCACAGATCTCCTGCCACCTGTCGCGGGAATGTCCGTATGTTTCGGTACGTCCGTGACACATGGTGGTGACAGCATCATACTGTGGGGGTGCTTTTCTTCCGCAGCCTGCCGTTTGGCCATACAGTAGCTTACGACCACATATGGGGCGTTTATGCAAACTAGAGAATCAGGGCAAAAAATATTGAGTTATGTTTGGCTGTTAACTAGAGATGAGCGAACTTTAAAAAAAAGTTGGGCGTTTGGGTTGTGGTAACTCGCGCATCCCGTTATGGATTCCACTATCGCGGCATATGGAATCCATAAGGGGCGGCTTCCACCAACCCGAACTGTTGAACAGCCGAAGGACCTGGGGTGACATCACCGTCATGTGATCAGTGCAGGGGGCGTGGCTCAGAACTGGATTTGATCCCGTGCAGACTGGTTGCTAAGGGCTGAATCTTATTAAATAAGGGGTAAGTAAGTCTAATAGTTATTGATTCAGGAATATTATCATATTAGTAACTACATATATGAAAACTGAAATTAGGGTCTAAATGTGACAGTTATCCTTTAAGGTGAAATAGGGTTAACCATTTCCCCCCATTAGGGGTTAGAACCTGGGATCTTTTTATCCCTTGTACTATTCACCCTAATAAAGATCTATGAGGGTGAATAGGAATTCAAACTCTCTCTGCTGCCCTCTGCATTGTACACACAGCAGCAGGGAGATGACCATGGGCTTCAGCAGCGTCCTGGCTGCCATGGTAACCGATCGGAGCCCCAGGATTACACTGCTGGGGCTCCAATCGGAACTGCCACGAATGCCAATGAAGAGGAGGCGAGGGGACTCTGTGGCCACTGCCACCAATCAGGAGGGGAGGGGAGAGGTGACCCTGTGGCAACTGCCACCAATGAGGAGGAATACCTGCCACCAATGTTTTTAATACTGTGGAGGAGGGGACAGTAGCGCGCTACTTGTCTGATACTAGGCTGCGCAATAGCACAACCTAGCATCGATAAAAGACAGATTCTGGTATTGAGCTCGATACCAGACAAAAGTATCGACTGAGTATCGAAAGTTCGATACCTGAAACAACCCTAAAATGAACAGGTTAGTATTTCCTTTGCTGTGGCCAGCAATATGAAGAGACTATATAAAGGGACACTATGTGGGGGCACTATAATGAGTGAACATGCTGTGGCCCTGTAAAGAAGCATTGAGGATGGTTCTTATTCTATATTTATGTATTTAACCTAATGTATTTTTTTTTTACTATATCCAACATAATCCACAGTGCTTCACAGATATTATTACTCGCTGTCCCCAGTGGAGCTGAAAATCTAAATTCCTTATCTGTATGACTTTTTGGAATAAAGGGGAAAACTGGAGTACCCAGAGGAAACCCATCCAAACACCTGGACAACATATAAACTCCATACAGATATTGTCCTTTGATTTGAACCTACGACCACAAGTGATGCAAGGGACCAGTACTAACCACTAGGCCACTGTGCTTCCCACACATACTAGTTCTGGTTTTCATGATAATACATTTTATGTTTTCTACACCTTTTGACTACTCATGATCTATCCTGTGCATAGATCCTCCACATCTGATTGGCGGGGTTCTGACACCTTAGACCCCCACTGATCAGCTGTTTGAGAAGGCAGCAGTGGTGGCAGTAGCAGTGCAGCCTTCTGGTTGTTTCCCGCAGGCCACTGGCCTGGGAGCGGCTCAGCCCTATTGAAAGCACATCTTGCACATATTTTAGTCAGCCAGGTAGGGAAGCCGTTGTTAAAAATTTGAATTCTGTCCTACTCTAAAGGATCTACTGTTTAAGGTATCAAGCATGTGATGCTCTATTTCAGTTGGCCGTTGAACAATATCTCGGTTCTAAGCTGTAACCAGCTCTTTCAGTAAATAACTGTATTCTGATGCATCTTTTCTTATTAGCTCTGAATAATATATACATTGATGGGTTTTATGTCGCATATAATCATATGTATAAAAATGAAGAGTCAATAACATTGTCTAGGGTTTGAATTTGGTTTCTTAATTAGCCTGTCCCAGGTTATTTAGAGGCTTTAACAAGTTTTGTAGGTAGATCACTGGAAGACCTTTTGTAATTACTGAACAGATTTCCTCCTTTGTGATTTATTACTCACTATTTTTAAGATATGTTTGCAACCCATACTGATAACATTAAAGGGGTATTCCGGTTACTATAAATATAACTTATGCGTTAGTCTAATTCATCATCAACAATTACCTAATATAATGTTAATTTCTCGTATTTACCATTCAGTAGTTTCTTCTTCAGCTACCCACTGTGTTTCCTTATAAATTACCATGGCATCGACCTGCAGTTTTGAGACTTTGGTTGAGCATGCTCTACATCTGGCTCTCCAGCTGTGGTAAAACTACAACTCCCAAGTCGAACACTTGCTTCGCTGTTCTCAAAACTCCATAGAAATAAATGGAGCATGCTAGGAGTCGTAGTTTCACCATAGCTGGAGTGCCGGAGGTCAGCCATCACTGGTCTAAATAAAACAAGGGGAGTGTTAGGGCTCTTTCACACGAGCGGATGCCGTGCGGGTAATCCACTGCATGAAAGAGAGTCAAGCCCCGTTCCGGACAGCAGAGACACGGAGCATTTACATGATTAGTACTGCTCTGTGCCTCTCTGTGATCATTTTAGTACAAAGTCACTGTGATTTTGTCGCAAAAAGGTCACAGAGAGGCACGGAGTATTATTAATTAAGTTAATGCTCTGTGTCTCTGCTGTCCAGAACGGGGCTTGGCTCTCTTTCACGCAGCAGATTACCCGCACGGGATCCGCTCGTGTGAAAGAGCCATTAGTGTGCTGGTGATGACTGAGTAGAGGGGGCGTGACTGGACTGTAAATCATGCAGCCAATCAATAAACATCAACACTCATGAACAAGCACAAACTCACAGCAGGAAAGCTAGGAATTGTGGGTATTGTAGTTTTGTGAGGGAAGATTAGATGGCATTGTTATGGACTATTGAAACAGTATGGATACTTGCTTGTTTTATACATCTGCATCACACTGCTCACCATCATTTAGTAGAAAAATCCTGCTTCCTGGATGTACCAGGCAAACACACAGCTTTCCCACTATCTTGAAGATGGGAGGGGTGAAGGAGCGCATTCCAAGGCCCTAGGTACAGTGAGGGGGTTGCGGAGCTGCGCTGTGAAGCTGATATCTTAAGTCAGTCTGATAGAAAAGAAGTGTAAGATAAACCCATTGAAAGCGTGCTATTATTTCCCAGTAACCGATAAAAATTAACCGCCTTTAGTTACCGGGAGGGTATATTCTGTGTGGACACTAAACAATAAACTAGAGATTTACTTTGACTCTGACTGGTGTGTCAGAGTTTGATTTCTCTGTGCACGTTAAGACACCTTTAACCTAATCTGGAGCAGTACATCAGCCTACCTAGTATCTTGACCAGAACCAAAATATCTGGCGCCCAACGTGGGGCTCGAAGGACGTGACTCCCTGATCCAGTACCTTTGATGACTAGACAAGGAGGACCTCACTAACGGACGCCGGGACTGCAGGCCCATGATATGAGGTAGGACACAGTGTGTCCTTTGGTGTAGTGCATCCGTGCCTGTCTAAAGAGAGGGGTGCCGTGTCAGCTTGGGGCATCCTCGAGGGCACGAAAGTAAAAACCCCATGTGTTTTAAAGTCTTGATATACTGTGTTTATAAACTACTCTGTTGACAAGTATCACTGACTGAGACACGGAGAGATCTCCTATTTTCCTTTATCGGAGTGCAGCCCAGTTGTCTGACTCGATCATAGAAGGGGGGGAGCGGTCCGCGGCAGCCCAGAGTGTGTATGTCCGGGACTCAAAGTTTCATCGGGTCCAGTGATTAGTCTATACAGGGTTCTCTAGATGACTCCAGTAGGTGCGAGAGACGATGGGACATAACGCAAGTGTCCCAAAAGATTACTGCTCACCTGAGCAGTACATGGCGGAAAAGAGAGGAAACGATTAGTGAAAAGTCTGAGCAAGCTAGAGAAAAATTATGGTATATATAAAGGTGGTACTTTGTGCTGTACACCATGGCAAACTTTGCTGACAGAAAAGAAAGGTAGATTAGCAGATGAGAAGTTAGTGGATACAGTCCGAGTGTGGCTGGACTGTAGCAAGGAATTTGAAGAGAAGGGAAGGGAGCAAAATCTTGATGAACTAGTGGCAAATACTAGTGTAAACCTGGTAATCTTGTTGGGCTGGTTATAAAAAGTAGAAAAAAAAGGTAAAAGAACACCAAGATACTAAAAGTTTAAATCGCCCCCTTTCCCAATTTTACATATAAAATTTGCAAACAATAAAAAATAAACATATTACATATCGCCACGTCCGAAAAAGTGTCAGCTATTAAAATATAAAAAAATATTTCTGCTCTGGTGAAGGCCGTAACAGAAAAAAAAAGTCAAAACCTTACAATTCGGCATGTTTAGTCACCTTGTCCCCCTGAAGATGTCACTGGATGTGAGAGTTATGTGGTTATGTATTCTCCTATATGTAGAGCTGGCTCACTACTGTGACCTGCGTCTCATCTTCTCCTCCAAGTCTTTTGTTTAATTATATGCATTCTAAATTTGGCAACAATTTTTTTTTTATTTGGCTCCTACATTTTTTAGTTTAGAAGCCAATGGATCCTGGTTATTTTTTTTAGTCTGGAGCACTGCCCAAGCATGTCCTTCCAGTCCCTGCTACGGCGCAATCTTATTCCAATTCCCATGGCTGGACCATTAATCTCCTTCAGCCCTGATCCTCCTGTCACCCCTATACAGGGGCGTAGCGGGGGTCATTGCCCCGGGTGCAAAATTGCAGAGGGGGCCAGGCAGCCAGCACTTCAATGAGGGCCCTCCGTTCTTCCTCATAGGCTTCAGGCTAGTGGCCTGAAGCCTATAAGGCAACAGAGCAATCGTAGTGAGTAGAATGGAGTTGCTCCTGGTAGGTATGATGATGTCAGGAGAAGAGGCGGGGCTTTGTCATACAGGGGGCGGGGCCTCAACATGCGTGGGAGACTCTACAGAGCAGGTTGCCGGACAGAGGAGCAGAAGCTGCAGGTGGCTGTGAGAAAGAGAACAGTAACTGGTATTTTTACTGAGTAACCAGCTGGACCGCACCGCTGTCATAGTGAGTACTGATGCAGGCGATTAGTCTAGTTTATCAATAGGAGAGTAATTGATTTAGGTTTAAAGAAATACTTTACATACAGATAATAAAGTACTGTAATGCTGTGACACAGAGGGCCATGAGGGGGACCAGCATAAGATGCTATATGTGTGTCATCCACACATATATAATCTTATTCTGGCCCCCCTCATGGCCCTATGTGTCACAGCACACATCCCCCTTAACAGTGCATTATCCACAATTCCTCCTCCATAACAATGCATCATCCACAGTCCCCCCTCCATAACAGTGCATCATCCACAGTCCCCCCTCTATAACAGTGCGTCATCCACAGATCCCCCATAACAGTGTGTAATCCACAGATCCCTCATAACAGTGTTATTCACAGATCCCCCATATCAGTGTCATCCACAGGTACCCATATCAGTGTCATCCACAGGTACCCCATAATAATGCATCATCCATAGATATCCCCAATAACAGTGTCATCCACAGATCCCCCATAACAGTGTCATCCACAGAGCCCCATAACAGTGTCATCCACAGAGCCCCATAACAGTGTCATCCACAGAGCCCCCATAACAGTGTGTCCTCCACAGATCCCCCATAAGTGCCATCCACAGTTCCCCCCATAACAGTGTCATCCACACATATATCATCTTATTCTGGCCCCCCTCATGGCCCTATGTGTCACAGCACACATCCCCCATAACAGTGCATCATCCACAATTCCTCCTCCATAACAATGCATTATCCACAGTCCCCCCTCCATAACAGTGCATCATCCACAGATTTCCCCCCCATAACAGTGCGACATCCACAGATCCCCCATAACAGTGCATCATCCACCGATCCCCCATAACAGTGTGTAATCCACAGATCCCTCATAACAGTGTCATTCACAGATCCCCCATATCAGTGTCATCCACAGGTACCCCATATCAGTGTCATCCACAGGTACCCCATAATAGTGCATCATCCATAGATATCCCCTATAACAGTGTCATCCACAGATCCCCCATAACAGTGTCATCCACAGAGCGCCATAACAATGTCATCCACAGAGCCCCCATAAGTGCCATCCACAGTTCCCCCCATAACAGTGTCATCCACAGATCCCTCCATAACAGTGTCATCCACAGATCCCTCCATAACAGTGTCAGCCACAGATCCCTCCATAACCGTGTCAGCCACAGACCACCTTTTGGTTTAATTTTTTTTTTCTTATTTTCCTCCTCAAAAACTTCAGTGCGTCTTATCAAGTGAAAAATACGGTACCTTACATGAGACTGTATGCTGGAGGGGCTGAAGGCAGGACGAGTGATTAATTTTACATGGGACTGTATGCTGGAGGGGCTGAAGGCAGGACGAGTGATGAATTTTACATGGGACTGTTTGCAAGAAGAGTTAGAAGGCAGATGGCACGTTTATCGCCCCTAGTAATCCACCTTCTGCCTCGATCATGATAGGGGGACAGTCATAAGTACCTGAACAAGAGAATCCGGACAGTGTTGCTGGTCCTGTAGAATACAAAACGCAGACGCCTAAGCGACCACCCCCAATAAACTATAGTGGCGCCGGCACCCAACCCTTAAGCCTCCCCACACCAACTCTGCTCCTGGAACAGATTAATGAATTACAAAAGGAATATACAAATTTTAGAAAGGGGCAATTTTCAAGTTGTAAAGGAAGCCCTAGCTCTTACCCGACCACAAGGACCTCCAAAATATGTGTCCTTTACCCCGCATCAGTTATTCACCATAAGTGAACCTGCTGCCAGATCCTGAAACCCATCCCATGCCCATTTTCAGGAAATTGTCACAGGTACATCAAACGTATGGATGTACGTGGTCAGACCTACAGAGTATTGTGGAAAACAAGACAGGGGAGTATTGTTCACTAATATTGGACCATATCCCGACCCCTATCCTAAGGGGTCTGACATTCAAACCTAGGGTTCATGAGTCTGGGGAGTTCTTTATAGAGAGGTTACACAAATGGGCAAAAGTGAAGTTAGATGATCAATCTACCACATTGCAGGACATGGGTTTCAGCCAGAATAAAGCTGTACACCTCAGACTCCTGGACTGCTCATTTGTCGATGGTCTGCGACCAGAGATAAACAAAGCCCTTGTGACCTGTCATCCTCAGTGGAAATCCCTGACCCTGGAAATTTTGGAGCAAATTGCAAAGGACTTGGAAAGCAACACAAAGAAAACTCGAGCGGCTGTGATAGCTGCAATGTCAGGAGAAGATGGTGGAGAACACTTGCCACCTCGTGTCTGTTATGGGTGTGGTAAGCCTGGACACATCAAACGGAACTGTCATAGCAGACATCTGTGGCCAACCAATCAACAGCGACAGGGGGGCACTGCGCCTCCTTCATCACAATAGAACGCTGGCAAACCAGTGCTGGGAGGGAACACTCCATGTGTGGCAGTCTCCGCCCCTCCTGGTGGTCCCGCCCCTCCAGTCACTCTCGAGGTGGCCGGGAAAGAACTCCCATTCCTTGTAGACACTGGTGCAGCCCGCAGTGTTTTATGTGAGACTGCCGTACCTCCTTCCTGGCTCACTGACATTTAATTACCCTGTTCTGGCTTAGAGGGGTCATACAGCATAACCCCGTTACCAAGCCACTCTCAGTCACTTCCGCTGAATTCTCCCGGACCAAAACCCCTCGGCTCCACCTTCCAACAGGAGTCATGTCGCAATTTGTTCTCAGCCAAACATGGCCATTCAATCTGTTAGGCTCTGATTTCCTTCAGAAAATCCAAGCTAACATACAGTTCAGAGAGCATGGGAAGGTCGCCCTCGTCACAGCAATATACCCGGAAGAAACCTGCCTCCTCATGGCATTAAAGGGGTATTCCAATCTCAGACAATGGGGGCATATCACTAGGATATGCCCCCTTTGCCTGATAGGTGCAGGTCCCACCGCTGGGAACCGCACCTATATTGAGAACGTAGCCCCGAAAGTGAAGGAGGGTGCACTGCGTATGCACAGCCACCCTCCATTCATTTTCTATGGGGCCGGCAAGTATAGCCGAGCGCTGGCTTGGCTATTTCTGTCGGCCCCATAGAAATGAATGGGATAATGGGCCGCACATGTGCGGTGCGCTCCCATTCACTTCTATGGGAGAGGCGGGGAGCAGCGCTTGGTGGTGCACAGACACCAGGAAAATTGGGGTCCTCCAGCCACAGCTTTCCCCGCTCCGTTCTCGATATAGGTGCAGGTCCCAGCACCTATCAGACAATGGGGGCATATACTCGTAATTGTCTGAGATGGGAATACCCCTTTAACAACTCTTCAGGTCACTGATTCATATAGTCCTGCCATACAAAGCGCAATATCCGTTTCTGTCTCACAACAGGATGCTATTACACTCCGAGTGTAGGCCCTCCTGCAGAATGGGGCAATAAAAATCACAACCTCTCCTTGTAACTCGCCCCTTTACCCAGTCTGGAAGAAGGCCGCCACTGCATCTGCCCCTGCTCTTGGCATCCCTAACTACAACCTTCCTTTCCGACTGTATATCAGGGAACATCAGGGCCACGCGACTGGAGTCCTTACCAGGGCTCCAGACAAAAAAAAATCCCTAGGAGCCATTGGCTCCTAAACTGAAAAATTTAGGAGCCAAATAAAAATTTTAGTCGCCAAATTTAAATACATACATAATTATGATATAAAAAAAAAATAGCCTCATTCACACGTCCGTGTTTGGTCAGTGATTTCCATCAGTGATTGTGAGCCAAAGCCAGGCGTATATGCTACACAGACATAAAGTATAAGGGAAAGATCTGCTCTTGATCTGTGTTTAAAGCTGCACCTGGTTTTGGCTAAAAATGACTGATGGAAATCACTGACCGAAGACTGACTGTGTGAATGAGGCATCAGTGTTCGGTCAGTGATTTCCATCGGTGATTTTGAGCAAAAACCAGGTGCGGCTTTAAACACAGAACTGGTGCAGATCTTTCCCTTATACTTTATGTCTGTGGAGGATCCAATCCTGGTTTTGGCTCACAATCACTGATAGAAATCACTGACCAAACACTGATGTGTTAATGAGAGCTGACTATGACTGTGCTTATATGGCGTTCTAATTTGTGCTTCCATTCTGCATTTCCGTGATTGCGGACCCATTCAAGTGAATGGGTTCGCATCCGTGATGCAGAGTGCACGCGGGCTGCTTCCGGTGTATTGCGGAAGTGCTGTTTGTGGGCCGCAATACAGGCAGGGGCAGAACACTTTCTTGTGATAACTGGTGGTGACAGCAGCGCTGAATGACAGTAGCTACTGAAACCACCTACTAAGGATTTAGCATAGACAAGTATGACTTCTCAATGCTAAATCTTACAGCATGTCCTAATTATAAGTAAATGGACATTATGGTGCTAGCTGAGACTCACTGGCTAAATGAAGAGCTGAAGGGGTTAAACTTTAAACAACTGGGGGAAAAAAAAAAAAAACCTTACTAGTCTGAACAAGGGGGGAAGGGAGGGCAGCAGGAGCCATACTCACGTCAGGAGCCGGAGGACTGCAGGAGGCAATGATGCTGGGACTCGGCAGTCCTTCTGCAGGGGGGGGGCAGAGGAGCCACACTGTCACAGGACTCACATGTACGGAGCTGGAGGGGGGGAGGCACTGACCCAGGCACCCGGCCGGCCGTCCTTCTGCAGGGGGGGGCAGGAGGAGCCATACTCTCACAGGACTCGCATGTCAGGAGCTGGAGGGGGGGAGGCACTGACCCAGGCACCCGGCCGTCCTTCTGCAGGTCTCTGTCAGTGCTCCCAAGCGCGCTCTCTTCCCGGGCTCTGTGAGGGGGCGGGGCCCAGGACGAGCCACTACAGGCTGGCAGAGCAGGCTGGATGTCGGGTGCTGGGCTCAGCAGACGTGCCGAGCGTGGCGCGTCTGCTGAAGAGAGTTTTTTTTCTCCCTTGAAGCTGCCGCGCGGAGGTGGGACAAGTCGCAAATGGCGATAAGACTTAAAAGTATTGTCGCCATTTGCAAATTCCTGGTCGCATTTGCGACCATTTTGGTCGCCATCTGGAGCGCTGCTTACTCAAACTCATGGTGGTCGCAATAGACCCCCTAGGTTACTATTCTAAGCTCCTTGACCCCGTAGCCAGAGCCGTCCCTTCCTGTGTCAGAGTCATACATGCTGCCATCTCTCTTCTGGACGTCACATCTGACGTTGTGCTTGGTCACCCCCTCACTATTCTGGCTCCCCATGACATTTCTGCCATCCTCCAGCAGACACAACCTAAACACCTCAATGCACAGCGCCACCTCAGGGTCCAGTGTAGAGATGCCACATCCTCAACCCTGCAGCACTCCTTACTCTTCCAAGGGGGGGGGGAGTATACTAGAGACTCTGAAGATTTTATTGATCTACATGCTGAAGAGGATCTTCAGGAAGAAGAACTATGGACCTCAACTGACTCTGTTTACAAGTAACCAGATCATGATTGCATCACAATGATGGAAACTGAAGTAGGGACACCACCATCAGTCCAAGACAAAACCACATTGGACTCTCTTTGTGGACGGCCCAAGGTATGCCGATGACAAAGGGAAGTTCCATAAAGGCATGGCGGTCACTAGTGAGCATGAGGTGCTGAGTGCAAGACAATTGCGCTCAGACCAGTCAGCACAGGAGGCTGAACTCATTGTCCTCACTGAAGCCTGCCTCATGGCAAAAGACTCTACCGCCAATATCTACACAGACTCTAGATATGCCTTTGGAGTAATATGGAAAGACCGGGATTACATCACAGCCGCAGGAACTCCAATCAAGAACGCTTCAGCAGTAGCGGCTCTAATGGCAGCAGTACTCCTGCCCACCCAAGTGGCAGTGATCAAGGTAAAGGCCCATACTCAAGCTGACACCGCTGAGGCCAGAGGAAATTCCCTAGCTGACCAAGCAGCTAAGAAAGCAGCAGTGGAAGAGAAAGCAGTCCAGTCAGACCAAATTATGGTAGCACAGGAAGACCTGGAACAAAAAGAAGTCACATGGGACCTACTGAAACAGATGCAGAAACAGGCCACTCCCATGGAAAAGTAAACCTGGTTGAAAGAGTCAGCCCTCGAAGAAGAATCTGGACTCTGGACACAAGGAAAGAGAGTGTGGTTACCCAGAGCCCTCTATCCCTTAATAGCTGACCTGACAAAATATGGGTGGCCCCAGGAATCACCCCAGTACTGGTAAGGCATACCCAGTCTTGCCTCATTTGTGCCGAGTGCAAGCCAGGCAGGACTGAACCCACGCCCACCAAGTGCCTTTCCAGAGCTCTGTACCCATTCCAAAGGATCCAAATCGACCACATCCAGATGCCAATGTGCCAAGGGTTTCAATATGTACTAGTAGTAATAGACTTGTTCTCTGGGTGGCCAGAAGCCTACCCTGTCCGAAACCAGACAGCAACCACCACTGCTAAGAAACTAATGCAGGAAACTGCAACGGTTTGTAGGTTTGAGGTATCTGAGGTCATTGAGAGTGATCAGGGCCCAGCATTCACTGCTAGTCTAACCCAAGAGGTCTGGATGCGGTTCACACCCCTTACCGACCCCAAAGCAGCGGAAAAGTTGAAAGACTTAACGGGGTGTTGAAATCAAAAATGCTGAAGATGACCAGGGAGACAGGGCTTAATTGGGTTCAGTGCTTGCCTATAACACTCTTTTCAAATAGACACACACCAAGGCACTCACACAAATTGACTCCATTCGAGATCCTATTTGGGACAGGGCCAAGAATAGGACAGTATTTTCCGCAGCAGCTACAAATGCATTATGAATCTGTTGCAAAAAATGTGATAGCATTGAGCAAACAACTGTCTAACTTACATGCACAAGTTCTCTCTTCCATTCCAGATCCTTACACTCAGTTCACACTTTCGCGTAAAACGCCGCTTTAGAACGCGCAAAAAAACGCACAACAGTACAGGAACCATGCATTCCAATGGAGGTGGTTCACACTTGCGCGTTTTAATGCACGTTCGTAGGCGCCTATAAACGTCCGACGCATAGGCAAGTATGTTCGCGTTAATTTGGGCGTTTATCCAGCGTTTGGTTCCAATAGACTTCAATGGGAAACGCCATAGGCGTGTTGTTCGGGCGTTTGTGCCGCGTAAAACGCGCCTATGGATGCGCGTTTTACAAAGTTTGCAACATGCTGAATCAGCCACCATGGAATGTCACACCTCTAAAGCACTCAGATTGGCCAAACTATATCATTGATCATTGGCCAACTATGCAGTCAATCACATAAACGCGCGTCAAACGCGCCTACACTATTTACCAAAACGCTTGAAAAAACGCGCCTACACGCCAGTCTTGAACGCACCAAAAACGCTAGGCTTCAAAACGCTCAGGTCTGAACCCAGTGTTACTCCCTGGAAGGAAGCCACACTCTGAAACCTGGAGAGTGGGTGGTAGTCAAGAAGCACGTCAGAAGCACCCTCGAACCATGATACAAGGGACCCTACCAAGTGCTGTTGACTACCCCAACTTCCGTGAAACTCGAAGGGAGACCTAACTGGATCCACGCCTCACATTGTAAAAGAGTAAAGACTGTCCTGATGACCCCCGAACAATAAGTCATGAGGATCCACCTACTTATCATGACTTTGACCGTAGGCATATCCGCAGTATTCACACCACTGGGTGATGAATAGGACAATTCACTGATACGGCACCATCAAATTCTAGTCCAGGGGTTGAATGAGACTGAAACTCAGAGATTGTTGGATCTGTACCCACAGTCCCGTGAGCTCAACAGTATGCCTTATTTTGCAATACCCCTGGACCTTTCTGAAATGATTGACCTGTCTAACTCTACTATCTTTCTCACTAGCATATACCAAGTTAAATCCAGTAAAGACATGATAAACAGATCCGCACCCTCGATAGATCATAGCTCTACCCCCTGGCATATTAGCTAACAACACCGAAGATCAGTTAAAAGGATATGAGCTGGCGAAAGGAATAACATTAGCCAAACTAATTACCCAATTATTCAATAGCACAGCAGTGGCAGTTCCAGAGAACATATACTTAGTTTGTGGACACAAAGCGGACACATGTTTATCCGAGAATGTCGCAGGACTGTGCACCATTGCCAGGCTTACTCCTGTTTCCGTATACGGTCCGTATACGAAACCATTGATTTCAATGGTTCCGCAAAAAAAAAAAAAAAACTGAAGTGTTTCCGTGTGCATTCCGTTTCCGTATTTCCGTTCCATGCAAAGATAACATGTCCTATACAAGTCAATGGGTCCGCAAAAAAACAGAACGCATACGGAAATGCATCTGTATGTCTTCCATATCCGTTCCGTTTTTTGCGGAACCATCTATTGAAAATTTTAAGCCCAGCCCAATTTTTTCTATGTAATTACTGTATAATACTGTATAAAAAAACGGCCCGCAAAACACTGAAAAAGCCATTTGGTCGTGTGAAAGAGGCCTCATAGTACCACACTCTAAAATTAACATAAATGCTATTCCTAAACACACCTTGTACCATAGGGCCAAATATAACATACCCAGACCAAAAAGTAAGCCACATGTTGTAGAAATGAGCATTCCCAATACATTTTTTAGTACCCTTTTCATATATCCCATGGTAATGCAGATGTGGGATCATTTGGTGGTAGCAACTGATTATCTAGATGACCAAATATGGGAAGTGATGAGACTTATGAACATCTCAAACATCATGTAGAACCAGTTGATCATTGTCACCAACCAACACACATTAGTTCTAGACTATGTTACAGCTAAAGATGGAGGTATGTGGCAGGTTGTGGGTCCAGCTTGTTGCCATGACATAGACCCGCAGGGTAACTTGCAAGTTAAGGTGGGTTTAGAGAAAATGACGGATCTAAGGGATAGATGGCTGAACGCACATAAATCTGATAAAGATACATGGTGGTCTGATACCTTCTCCTTTTTTAACCCCGCCAACTGGTTTAAGGGTATTGGTGGTTGGTTCATGGGAATTGTCCAAGGAATATTACAGGTGGCCCTAATACTATTGGTGATATACATGGTAATTAAGCTTGTTCTTACTTGTGTGACCCGCCTTTAAAAAAGGGTGAAGAAAACTGATGAGAAACCCATCATGCTTCTCTACGATGAGGAAGAACAAAAGGAAAACGATATTCAACACGGCTCCCCTTACCAGCTATAATGCCATGCAGAGATAGGGCAAGATGAATCCCGGGGTACTACCATAAGCCCTGAAACCGGGAGCTTATCTATTAGAGGTAAGTTGTCGCCACTGTAGGTGAAGAGGATACGAAGGGTATGCAGAGTGGATTTGTTAGGTAGGGATAGCCTACAATCTAGTTTCCAAGGGGGGACTGTTAAGGACTATTGAAACAGTATGGATACTTGCTTGTTTTATACACCTGCATCACGCTGCCCAGCCACCATTTAGTAGAAAAATCCTGCTTCCTGGATGCACCAGGCACGCGCACAGCTTTCTCACTATCTTGAAGATGGAAGGAAGGAGGGAGCACATTCCAAGGCCCTGGGTACAGTGAAGGGGTTGCGGAGCTGCGCTTTGAAGCTGATATCTTAAAGAGGACCTTTCATCACTTCTAAAGATATTAACTAACGATGCTCACATGTAGAGCGGTGCACAGGGATCTCCCTGCACTTAATATTATCCCTGGGCGCCGCTCTGTTCTCCCGGTATAGGCTCCGGTCTCTGTGCTCACAAAGTTATAGTAGGCGGGAGTGGGGACTTGGTTATAGTAGGCGGAGCCTGCCTTTCATCTCCTTCTCCCAGGCTGTAGCACTGGCCAATCGCAGCGCAGAGCTCATAGCCTGGGAGAAAAAAAACTCCCAGGCTATGAGCTCTGTGCAGCGATTGGCCAGTGCTACAGCCTGAGAGAAGGAGATGAAGGGCAGGCTCCGCCTATTATAACCAAGTCACCGCCTACTATAACTTTGTGAGCACAGAGACCGGAGCGGCGCCTAGGGATAATAGTAAGTGCAGGGAGATCCCTGGGTGCCGCTCCACATGTGAACATCGTCAGTTAATATCTTTAGAAGTGATGAAAGGTCCTCTTTAAGTCAGTCTGATGGAAAAGAAGTGTAAGATTAACCCATTGAATGCTTGCTATTATTTCCGAGTAACCAATAAAAATGCACCGCCTTTAGTTACCTCCCACCGAGAGGATATATTCTGTGTGGACACTAAACAATAAACCAGAGATTTACTTCGACCGATGGCTGTGTCAGAGTTTGATTTCTCCATGCAAGTTAAGACACCTTTAAACTAATTTGGAGCAGCACATCAACCCACCTGGTATCTTGACCAGAACCAAAACACCATGATACTCAGTGTGTTGCAGGCTCACACAAGAGCTAGACAAATGGATTGCAAGGTAAATTGAAGCGCTCTGGTTATATATATGGGCTCTGGTTGGGTCACAGCTTGCAGCCTTAATGCAGTTTTTCTAAAATTAAGGTACTTTGCCAGAATACCCCTTTAATAACATAACTGATACCACTTATTTTTTAAACGAAGAACATCAATGAATAGCTGTAACAAAATGTATGGCAGAAGTGCATCCGCTTATTTTAGAAGACACTCCCTTGTTTTTTGTGTGGTATTTGATCAGTCACAACATACATTTTTATGTATATACTCATGGTATAATACTCTATAAATAAATTCCTAAAAAATGAGCAACTTACCTTTCTTTAAGAGATGTGCATGGGTAAAAGGACTTGGTTGTCCAAGATATCTTTTTGGCAAGTTCAAAGAGAGCTGTTCTGTTCTTGTAAAAAATCTTTGCACCAAACAATTAGCACAGGCTATGAGACAGAAAATAACGTACAAATTGTGAGTCATCCATAGGCATATTCAATAGAAACAATCTACAGTAAAAGCACCTTGTGAATTCAAATCAAAAACAGGTTTTTATGAATATCAAAAAACATGGTACTCTAGCAAGCAGGAGTTTGTAATGATGAATTCCCGAAAGGTAAAGAGGGTCCTGGATGTATTCCTGGAGTGTTATAATATTACATGTTAGGCTGAGTTCACACTTCAGTTATTTAGTCAGTTATTTCCAGTAGTGAAGCCTACACAGCGATAAGGTATAATGGGAAAACGTCCTCCTGTTCTGTGTTTTTGACCCGCACCTGGTTTTGGCTTACAATAACTGATGGAAAAACCTGATCAAATAATGGAAGTGTGAACTCAGCCTTATGGTTATTAGATTTCTGGAGAAGCGTTGTTGATCCAGGGAGTTATTGCGATTTCCTTATTGGAGTTCGAAAGGAATTAGGAAATTAGGAAAATTAGCTTCTACCTCGTGAGGGTATGCCTTCCTCTGGATCAACTTTGCAGGATAACAGGCTGGACTGGATGGATGTGTCTTTTCAGCCTATCTTACTATGTTTGGAAGAGAAAATACATGCCACAGTACATACTTAAAGGGGTTGTCTCACTTCAGCAAGTGGCATTTATTATATAGAGAAAGTTAATACAAGGCACTTACTAATGCATTGTTTTTTCCATATTGCTTCCTAGGCTGGCTAGACAAATTTTTTCATCACATTATACACGTCTCGTTTCCATGGTTACCACCATCCGGCTATCCAGCATCAGTGTCCGTGCCTGCACATTATAGAAAAAAGCAATGGCCTCTCTGGTGTCCGGAACCATAAGAGCGCATATAGGCCAGTGTTTTTTTTCTATAGCATGCAAGCATAGCCACCAGTGATGGATTGCAGCGTGGTCATAACCATGGAAACGAGACGTGTATAATGTGATGGAAAAATTAGTCAAGCCAGCAAAAGAGGCAATATGGACAATCACAGTACATTAGTAAATGTCTTGTATTAACTTACTCTACATGATAAATGCCAATTTCTGAAGTGACAAACCCCCTTAACTGTAGCAACCAGTGTCAAAGCTAATAAGATCCTAGGATGCATTAAAAGGGTCATTGTCCTGCCATTTTACAAATCACTAGTTAGACTGCACATGGAGTATTTGCCACCTATGCACAAAAATAGCACAGCTTGATCAGGTTCAACTAAACTAAAGTAATAACGGGCAACTAAAGTAATAACTGGAATGGATGGACGAGAGCAGGCATGTCCAAACTCTGGCCCTCCAGGTTTTGCAGAACTACAACTCCCATCATGCTCTTCTGTGGGTTGATAGCTGTAGGTTGTCCAGAAATTATGGGAGTTGTAGTTTTGCAACATCTGGAGGGCCGGAGTTTGGACATGCCTGGACTAGAGTAACTAGAAAGATGATCAAAATTAAGGTTAGGCCTCTTCCACACGCGCAATACGGACTGTGGCAGGATCTGTTCAGGAAAAAAACCTGATGATTTTGCATGCAAGTTTAATCATTTTTTCTGCGTTTGTGTATTTTCCATCCAGATTATATAGTCGTTTTTCACTTGTGTGGGGGGAAAAAAATGAAGAATAACAACCTACATCTCCTAGCAACCATCAGTGAAAAAATATTGCTTCCAGATACCTTCAGTTTTCCAAGCAAGCCCAATTCACTTCTATGGAGCCAGGGTTGGGTGAAAAACGCACAATATAGAACATGCTGCAGAGATGAGTGAAAAACTACATGCATCACATATGGACGGGAAAGTCCCTTTTGTGAAAAAGGCATTATTTAGTTTAGAAAAAAGAAAGCTGAAGAAAATGAACAATTCTGTAATGACAGTTCACAAAAGAGGTGCAGCTCTCTGAGCTCATTGCTATGTATATAGAGGATTGGTTCAGGACCAGTCATGTGTTACCAAGACTTAACATGGTTGGGTTCTAAAACACAGTACACAGAGCCAGCAGGGGTATTCTTATAGCAATAAGACCTGGAGGTCATAAAACCTGAGGAAAGCCAAAAGAAGTCAAAATAGCAGTGGCTGTGCAGTAATGTCAAGATGAAGCAGCAGCTCCAGTTGAAGAAGGCCAAGATACAGAGGGCCATTGGAGAAAGGTAGCTTCGCCCACCAGAACACTCCTTGGCCAATAGGGGAACTGCCTACAGTTCTCACCCACAAGGAGAAGTGTAACAGTACATCATCAACCTTGTAATGACTGGGGACACAACACGGGACTGTAGTTAGGTAGGCTGTATTACATGGAATGCATCAAGGATAAACTTCAATCAAATAAGAACATAACAATCCGCAGTGCGGTGAAAGGGGGCGGCATAGTTATACAAAACAGAGAGGATTATGTCAAAGAGGCACTAAGAATTCTATCTGACACTGAGTATTATATACACCTCTCAAATCCTCCAGGAAAGCCTATCCTCTCTGGGGTGTCATCACTCACTCAAAATGTATCCCACTATATCGACATCTTCTTACAGAAATATGAGGTTAACCTCAAATTATATATCAAAGATTCTAAGTCCCTCATTAAAGAACTGAGGAACATCAGATGGGAAGAAAACTATCAATGGTTGACCTTAGATGTATCAGCATTGTATTCTAACATATCACATGAACTAGGTTTAAAATGTACTGCCCATATCCTAATGGAAGATGAGTCCATGCCAATACAACAAAAATAATTCATTGTAAGGGGAATCAAGTTTATACTGACCCACAACACATTCAAATTTCAAGATCAAATATACAAACAAATACGAGGAACCACCATGGGCATTAGATTTGCCCCTAGTTTTGCGAATCTGTTCATGGGTCTTTTGAGGAAATCCACATTTACAAAACCGATTTTTGGGCAGACAATTTTTTTTTGGAAGATAAATTGATGATCTGATCTTCATCTGGAAGGGGGACAAAATAGCCATAGAAAACTTCATCTCACACCTTAACAATAATAAGTGGGGCATAGCATTTACAGGAGAATACCAACAGAATATTTGGATCTTTAAATTTTTGTTCAGGGGAAGGACATCCTGACTCGCACTTTCTTAACGAAAGTTGATAGCAATAGCTATCTGGATTTTAGAAGCACACATTACAAGAAATGGAAACTGAATATTCCTTTTAGCCAGTTCAAGAGGATCAGGCGGAATTGCACTCGGGAGGAAGATTTCAGACAACAAAGCGAAACTCTATACTCAAGATTTCATGAGAAAGGGTACCCCGATGGCGTGGTCACTGAGGCACACAAATGTGCATCAGCACTGACACAGTCTTAGTGCTTACTTCCAAGATCAAAACCGATTACCACGGAGATCTTTTATCATTTAAATTTTATTACCACTTATAACCAGACTCACAATCTTGTTAAATCTGTTCTAGCCAAACATCCAATTCCTAATAAAATCATTCAGGGCACACACTTTGAAAAATATTCTAGCTCCAAGCAAGCTGAAAAACACTACTAATACGGGGAAGAGCTGCTGTAACATGCAGCATAGAGGCAGTATAAAATGCGGCCAGTCTAGATGTTTATGCAGCAAAACCATCAGTCAAAAAATCTGTTTCAAGAATAAAAGGAACAGTGAATATTAGGTACCCTGGCCTGGACTGCAATTCCACCTATGTGAGTTACACTCTTAAATGCCCCTGTGGCCTACAGTATGTGGTACACACAATACAAACTCTACGCAACTGACTCAATAAACATCGGCGCCGCGAGATGTACTGGATCTATAAACCTAACAGCCTGAACCCATATGGTCTAAATGAAGCATTTGAGATCAATCTCTGAGTCTCAAAAACATCTCCCTCCTGAAACTCCATCTGGTACTATGCTTCTTCACCTCATAAAACTTTCATTTTTATATATTTCATATATTACCACACTGGTTAATATCCATTTAATTGTTTCAACCAATTCCCAAAGCTTATTAAAAAGTTTTTTGCACATTTTGTACAATATATACTATATTTATTGCATTTTTAGTTAAACATACAGTATATCTATTGCATGTTATGATATATTCAGATATACATTTTACATATTTGCCAAATATTTTCTATCTGTAGATGATATACTTTATGGATTCCACACATATATCTTATATACATCTTTTACTACTATTATTCTTATCCCCTTAATAGGTTTTGCAATTCTAACCTTTTGTTAGCTATCCATGTATTTCATCTGATTTAAATGTACTCCTGGAGGTATACTTTATGTCATTTAGTTACATGTACACCATTGTACATGGATTCTTGTATAATATATACCATCTTGAATGTAGACATGGGTCTCAAAAGCCCCATTTTTCTACCTGACCATGTATTTCCTATACCCTATAGTAGGGGTTAACTCTATCCCTTGGCATAAATATGCTATCCACAGCCGATCCCAGCATTTATATTTTAGTCACTGGTCTTATTACCACGCCCCCTTCCCCTCCGTACCTCTGAATGTGGCCGACACTTCAGCTCAGATGCGTACGGGAATGCAGCTGTGCCTCAGCTCTCTCCCCGTATCTAGGAACTAACAAGCGCTCTGCAAGCGTCATGGATCTATGGAAACGGGTCATGTGATCGCAAACTCAGCGATCACATGACCGCAACTCTGCTGGCGAAAGCTGGAGTTGGCGTCGCCGTTCCTAAGCAATGGGTCACATGGATGCGGCAAACGCGATCACGAGACCCTGAACGATGACGGGAAATTCCGGGACAATTTCCCATTTCATTTTCATATATGTATGACTATTTTTACCTGTAATATAAGCAATTAAACCTAAGTTTACGTTTTTATTCCAGCAGTTGTTCTCAATTCCTAGTTCTCTTTTTTCTAATCTATAGTTCTGGAGTGCATTTTAAAATGCTAATGGCGAGGCACTTGGGGGTGTGTTTACTACAATTGGACAGCCCCCAGATGTGTCTTTTTGGCAATTTTTCTGTGTATATATACCTGCAGTTAGCTTGTAACCCATTATCAAGCTTTGCTCCATTTGGGGTCAGAAAAGAGTGAGATCTCGCAAGCATTATAACACTTAAGTGAGATCTTGCGGGAAAAGTCTTGCGAGAGCGTGACTTTCCTTAGAAATTTTTCCGGTGGCCATGAAACAAGAAGCTTGCTGAATAGCAGCGTCCATGTCCAGGGGGGCATCCCAACAAATATTGATTGGGACTCCAAAATGCCTTAGGGAACAGTCCCCAACTACCTGTACATCCTCAGTAGCGTTTTTTTGCGGACAGTTCAGCATGTTTGCTAAAAACGGATTGCATTCCGTTTTTATGCAGACCCTTAGACTTCAATGGAGTCACATCCTGATTTTCAATGACAGATATAGGACATGTTTCATTTATTTTGCGGAGAAATGGAATGGAAGAACAGGGCCCAATAATAGTGAATGTGTCAGCATCAAATTCCGCATAAAAACGTATCTGCATTTTTGCAGACAGCATATGGGACATCTGAATGAGCCCTAATTCTCAGGAATTTTATAGGGATACTTGACATTCAGGCTCTAACTGCTCCTGATACAGACCAAATTACATCACTGACGAAACGTTTAAAAAATGGTACACTTTAAAGTAGCAAGTGAAAGCCAATGAGAGGATGCACACCATAGGATAAAAAGGATTAGAACTTTATTGGATAAATGAAAAACAAAAAACACCAACATGGGGACTGGAGGTCTCCTAACAATAAATGGGAATACCTCCACCCACATCACAATTTATAGTATAACCAGTAAAAAGAGGACCAAATAATTCAGATCAGAATTCCAAATAAGTTTCAGAAAGCATGATTAACCTCTTAAGGACACAGGACGTACCCGTACGTCCTGTCCCTAAAGATGGTGCCCGCTCCTGCTTCATGCAGGTGCCATTACTGTGGGTGGCCACCTGCTTATTCAAGCAGACCCCCCACAGCGCTGTCGATCCCGATCATTTAACCCCTTAGATGCCGTGGTCAATCCTGACCACGGCATCTGCGCGCGATTAAAACTGAAAGTAAAACTTTCGGCAGCTCTCGGGCTCCCCCTTTATGGCGATCGGGGGAACCGGAGCCTGTCAGCAACAGCCATGGTTTCTGTGAATGAAACCATGCTGTTGCATAGTATTTCCTATGGAGCCCTTATTAGTAATAGGGCTCCATAGGAAACTAGTAAAATCATCATAGACTCCAATACAAGTGTATTGGAGTTTATGATAGAAGCAATCAGATGACCGATTTATATAGTTTCCTATGGGAGCTATATAAAAGTGTAAAAAAAAGAAAAAAAAGAAAAATTCAAATCACCCCTCTTTTACCAAAAATAAAATAAAAAAAATAGGGTGTCGCAATGTGCGAAAACGCCCATAGTATAAAAATATAAAATATATTTCCCATACGGTAAACAGAAAAATGGAAAAAAGCATCCAAATGGCCGATTTGCCGTTTTTGGACGCTTCATTTCCTCCCAAAAAATTAAATAAAAAGTGATCAAAAAGATATACGCACCCTATAATGGTATCACTTAAAAGTTTAGATTGTCTCGCAAAAAATAAGCCCCCATACAACTCCGTACACATAAATACAAAAAAGTTATAGGGGTCAAAATGTGGCGACAAAAAATAAAAAATTCATACAAGAAAAACTATACATATTAGGTATCGCCAGATTCGTACTGACCTGTAGAATAAGACTAACTGGTCAGTTTTATCGAACGTCGGAATTTAAAAACCCATAAAACTGTGGTGGAATTGCTTTTTTTTGCAATTTCACCCCATTTGGAATATTGGCGTTGGAAAGTACAACTTGTCCTGCAAAAAACAAGCCCTCATGTGGCTATGTGAACGGAAAAATTAAAAAGTTATGGCTCTTGGAAGGCAGGGAGCGCAAAATGAAAATTAAAAAATGAAAAAAAAAAAAGTGTCCTTAAGGGGTTAAATGCCAGTAATCAATAAAGATAATGAATAAATAAGAAAATTCATAATGTGACATCACACGTACAACAAGTGCTAGAGGTAACAAATAGGGCCACAATAAGTAAACAGAATTGTTATAAGACCTGTTATAGTAATAGGAAAACAGGAGGACCTTTTTCACTGACCCAACGCATATCGCTGCAATGGATTATATGCAGCGTCATCAGTATTTACATGGCCCAATGTTTGGGTTGACTATTAGGAATGAACGTTCCTAAGAACTCCCCTTACCGATAATCTACCCGTCTAAATGTGCAGCAGATCACAACTTTTGGCTTGTTCATCAGGTTAAATGATCGGAGGTGTGGACACCGCAATCAATGCCTAAACAGCACTCTGCTGCCCAGGAGCAATGATTTTGTAAGGGAACGAGCCATAGCAGCAGCATACTGTGGAGATGATCATTGTATGTAAATGTAGCACTTCACCTCCACTTAACCCCTCCAGGACCCAGGACGAGAATGCTCGTCCAAACTGAGCGGTACTTAGCGCATTAGGACAGGCATTCTCGTCCTACAGTTAATCTGTCACCATGTCTGCAGACATGGTGACAGCGCTGAGACCCCGGCTGTTACACACAGCCAGGGGTCTCAGCTAACAGGCCAGGGACCAATCACAGCAGTCCCCGGCCAACGATCGCTCTGATAGGCTAGTCTGCACAGACTAGCCAATCAGAGGATTCTAATGCCGGGTCAAAGGTTCTGATTCCCGCAGTCAGAACCTTATAAAATGTATAAAAAATATTCCCCACTATATTTCCCCCCCCGGGCGGTGCAGGAGGCGGGCGGTGCAGCATGCGGGATTGCGGTCCCCTGCCTGCCTCCTGTGTAATATTCATTGGTGGGAAGCGGGAAAAAAATTCCAAATGGGGTGAAATTGCAAAAAAAAAGCAATTTCACCACAGTTTTACGGGTTTCTAAATTACGACGTTTGATTTGCGATAAAACTGACCATTTAGTTTTATTCTACAGGCCAGTACGAATCCGGCGATACCCAATATGTATAGCTTTTCTTGCGTTTTGATAGTGAAAAAAAATTTTTTTTTTGTCGCCATGTTTTGACCGCTATAACGTATTTGTAATTAAGTGTATGGCGTTGTATGGGGGCTTATTTTTTGCGGGGCGATCTTAACTTTTAGTTGATACCATTATGGGGTGTGTAGGACTTTTTGATCGCTTTTTATTTAAATTTTTTTGAGGAAATGAAGCGTCCAAAAACGGAAAATCAGCCATTTGGGCGCTTTTTTCCGTTTTTCTGTTTACCGTATAGGAAATATATTTTTATATTTTTATACTATGGGCGTTTTCACACATTGCGACACCCATGATGTGTATTTTTTTATTTTTTTTATCATTTTATTTTAATTTTGGGGAAAGGGGGGTGATTTAAATTTTTTTTTTTTATTTTTTTTATTTTTTACACTTTTATATAGGTCCCATAGGGACCTATATAAATCAGTTACCTGATTGCTTCTATCATAAACTCCAATACACTTGAATTGGAGTTTATGAGCATTTTACTACTTTCCTATGAAGCCCTATTGCTAACAAGGGCTCCATAGGAAATAGTAAGTGATAGCCTTAAGCTGAATGAAAGGCTTACCCTGGGAACACACCTGAGCGTTTTTCAGCCCAGTTAAACGCGCTGAAAAACGCTCAACATGTGAAAAGCCATGCATCCCTAAGGGCATGGTTCACATTTGGGCGTTTTACAGCGCTTTTGAACGCGCTGTAAAACGCCCAACGACCAAACGAGTACATGAGCTTCTTTTGGGCGTTTTAACGCGCCTATGGACAATGTTGCCATAGGGGAGAATCACTGAATCGCGCGTATGACGCGCGTTTCTTAGTTACAAAAACGCGGGTAAAACGCGCGTCATACTGCAGCGATTCAGAAACGCCTAGGTGTGTCCCCAGCCTTAGGACACACCTAGGTGTTTCTGAATCGTGTGTATGACGCGCGTTTTTGGATGCGCGTTTTGTAACTAAGAAGCACGCGTCATACGCTGATTCAGTGATTCTCCCTATGGCAACATTGTCCATAGGCTGCTAAAACGCCCAAAAGAAGCTCATGTACTTGTTTAGGCGTTATGCTTTACAGCGCGTTCAAAAGCGCTGTAAAGAGCTCAAATGTGAACCATGCCCATAGGGATGCATGGCTTTTCATATGTTGAGCGTTTTCAGCGCGTTTGAACGCAGCTGAAAACGCTCAGGTGTGTTCCCAGGGTAAGCTATCCCTACAGCGCTCCGATTCTCCCGATCACCACTAGGGGAGCCGGGCGCTGCCGAAAGTTTTACTTTCGGTTTAGCCAGCGCAGATGCCGTGATCAGGATTGATCACGGCATCTGCGGGGTTAAATGATCGCGATCGGCAGCGCTGCCGACCGCGATCATCAGCTGCGGGGGTCAGCTACAGGAATCAGCAAGACCCCTGCAGCGATGGTGCCCGCAGCAAGCAGGAGCGGGCGCCATCTTCAGGGACTGGACACATGACGTACCCATACGTCATGTGTCCTTAAGGAGTTAAGTATCGCCGCGTCCGTAAAAACCTGCTCTATAGCCCCAACATAGTACAATCGCCCAAAAAAATAAATCCCGTCATCTTATCGTGCAAAAAATGATACCCTACATAGGACAGTCGCCCCAAAAAATAAAAAAAATATGTCTCAGACTATGGAAATATTAAAATATGATTTTTTTTGTTTCAAAAATGATGATATTGTGTAAAACTTAAATAAATAAAAAGTATACATATTAGGTATTGCCGCGTTCGTAACCTGCTCTATAAAAATAACACATAACCTAACCCCTAAGGTGAACACAGAAAAAAATATATATATAAATACCGTGTCAAAAGTCATTTTTGTCACCTTACATCACAAAAAGTGTAATAGCAAGCGACCAAAATGTCATATGCACCCAAAGATAGTGCCAATCAAACCGTCATCTCATCCCGCAAAAAATGAGCCCCTACATAAGACAGTTGCCCAAAAAATAAAAAATATGGCTTTCAGAATGTGGAGACACTAAAAAATCATTTTTTTCAAAAATGCTTTGTTATGAAAAACTGAAAAAAACAAAACAAAAAGTAGTCATATTTGATATTGTCACGTCCGTAACAACCTGCTCTATAGAAGTAGCACACAATCTAACCCGTCAGATCAAATATGTAAATAACAAATAATAAAAACGGTCCCAAAACAGCTATTTTTTTTTTCCACATTTTACATTTTAATCCATTTTTCCAGTAACAAAGCAAGGGTTAACAGCCAAACAAAACTCAAAATTTATTGCCCTGATTCTGTAGTTTGCAGAAACACCCCATATGTGGTCGTAAACTGCTGTATGGCCCAATGGCAGGGCATAGAAGGAAGGGAACGCCATATGGTTTTTGGAAGGCAGATTTTGCTGGACTGGTTTTTTGAGCAGTCCAGCAAAATCCGCCTTCCAAAAACCATATGGCATTCCCTTCAGTCTGTACCCTGCCGCTTGGCCATACAGCAGTTTACGACTATAAATGGGGTGCTTCTGCAAACTACAGAATCAGGGCAGTAAAATGTGGATTAAGAGGTTAAAAATAAAACCATGTTATAAGGGAAAATAAAAAAATCTACAGAATACTCAAACCGAAACCGGACTTCAGTGATGAAGTTCGGGTCTCGGTACCAAACATGCCGATTTGTACCATTAAAACGCTTTGCACTCGCGCAGAAAAATTGCGCATTTTCCCGCAACGCACCCGCCTCTTATCTGTGCGTCAAACATGACGCCTGTGTGAAAGAGGCCTAAGGGTTCATTCACACGTCCGTGAATGTGGTGCGGAACGGGTGTGGACCCATTTATTCTCTATGGGGACGGAATGGATACGGAGAAGCATCTGCATTTCCGGAGCGCAGCCCCGAACTTACGGTCCACAACTCAGCGTTATAAGTCTACTTTCACACTCACGTTTTGGCTTTCTGTTTGTGAGATCCGTTCAGTGCTCTCACAAGTGGTCCAAAACGGATCAGTTTGTATTCTTCTAATGTATTCTGAAAAGAAAAGGATCCGCTCAGAATGCATCAGTTGAGTCTCCATTCCGCTTTGGACACGGACACCAAAACGCTGCTTGAAGAGTTTTGGTGTCCGTCTGACGAAACGGAGCCAAACTGATCTGTCCTGGCACACAATGTAAGTCAATGGGGACGGTTTCGTTTTCACTGACACAATCTAGCACAAAAGAAAACGGATCCGTCCCCCATTGACTTTCAATGGTGCTCAAGACGGATCAGTATTGGCTATGTTAAAGATAATACAATTGGATCCGTTCTGAACGGATGCAGACGGTTGTATTACCTGAACAAATCAGTCCATGATGGATCCGCACAAAACGCGAGTGTGAAAGTAGCCTAACCCTGGGTTCACACCTGAGCGTTTTACAGCGCGTTCAAACGCGCTGTAAAACGCTCAACACATGAAAACCAATGTTTTCCTATGGCCCTGGTTCTCACTTGAGCGTTTTACAGTGCGTTTGAACGCGCTGTAAAACGCCCGACACATAAACAAGTACTTGAGCTTTTTTTGGGGCGTTTGTCGCGCGTTTTTGATTGACACCACAGTAGTCAATCACAAGAACGCGCGTACGAACGTGCGTTTCCTATTTGCAAAAACGCGCTGAAATAAGCGTGACTAAAACACGCGTTTCAAGAACGCTCAGGTCTGAACCCAGGGTAAGCCTGATACAAATCTCATTACTGAAAGCTCTCACTACATGCACTCTCTTCTAAATACAGTATTCTTTGCAGTCCACACAGTGAGCGGTCACTTTTCCCACACAGATAAGTATAAGGACTAGGCCATTTTTTTGTAAATCTGACCAGTGTCACTTTATGTGGCGATAACTTTAAAACGCTTTTTCTTATCCAAGCAATTCTGAGATTGTTTTTTCGTCACATATTTTACTTCATGACACTGGTAAAATGGAGTCAAAAAAATGTATTTTTATTTATAAAAAAAATACCAAATTTACCCAAAATTTTGAAAAATTAGCAATTTTCCAAGTTTCAATTTCTCCATTTCTATAATACATGGAAATACCGCCAAAAAAAGTTATTAACCACATCAGCCCCCCATATACCCATGCTGGGTGTAAGAAATATCTCTGTAAATGACAACTTTTTAATTTTTTTATACAAAGTTGTCAGTTTACAGAGATATTTCTCTCACCCAGCATGGGTATATGTAAAAATACACCCCAAAACACATTGCCATACTTCTTCTGAGTACGGTGATACCACGTGTGCCACTTTTTTGCAGCCTAGGTGCGTAAAGGGGCATAAAGTCCAACGAGTACCTTTACACTCAGTTCACACTTTCGCGTAAAACGCCGCTTTCGAACGCGCAAAAAAACGCACAACAGTACAGGAACCATGCATTCCAATGGAGGTGGTTCACACTTGCGCGTTTTAATGCGCGTTCGTAGGCGCCTATAAACGTCCGACGCATAGGCAAGTATGTTCGCGTTAATTCGGGCGTTTATCCAGCGTTTGGTTCCAATAGACTTCAATGGGAAACGCCATAGGCGTGTTGTTCGGGCGTTTGTGCAGCGTAAAACGCGCCTATGGATGCGCGTTTTACAAAGTTTGCAACATGCTGAATCAGCCACCATGGAATGTCACACCTCTAAAGCACTCAGATTGGCCAAACTATATCATTGATCATTGGCCAACTATGCAGTCAATCACATAAACGCGCGTCAAACGCGCCTACACTATTTACCATAACGCTTGAAAAAACGCGCCTACACGCCAGTCTTGAACGCACAAAAAACGATAGGCTTCAAAACGCTCAGGTCTGAACCCAGTGTTAGGCTTTACAGGGCTGCTCACAATTTAGCCCCGCCCAAAATGCCAGAACAGTAAACACACCCCACAAATGACAACATTTTGAAAAGTAGACACTCCAAGGTATTCACTGAGGGGCATAGTAAGTCCGTGGGACATTTTATTTATTTTTTGCCAGAAGTTAGCAGAAATTGAAACTTTATTATAATTTTTTTTCCTCAGAAAGTGTCATTTTCCGCTAACTTGTGAAAAAAAATTAAATGATACATGAACTCACCATGCCCCTCCGTGAATACTTTGGGGTGTCTTCCTTCTAAAATGGCGGGTATGGGAGGTATTTATACTATCCTGGCGTTCTAGCACCTGAAGAAACATGACAGGTGCTCAGAAAGTCAGAGCTGCTTCAAAATGCCGAAATTCACTTTTTTGCACCATAGTTTGTAAACGCTATAACTTTTACCCAAACCAATAAATATACACTTATTGCATTTTTTTTATCAAATACATGTAGAATAATAAATTTAGAGAAAAATTTATAAAGAAAATTTTTTTTAAAATTACAACAGAAAGTGAAAAATGTCATTTTTTTGCAAAAATGTCGTAAAATTTTTATTAATAGCAAAAAAAGTTAAAATGTCAGCAACAATGAAATACCACCAAATGAAAGCTCTATTAGCGAGAAGAAAGGGAGATAAAATTCATTTGGGTGGTAAGTTGTTTGACGGAGCAATAAACAGTGAAAGTAGTGTAGTGCAGAATTGTAAAAAGTGGCCTGGTCATTAAGGGTGTTTAAGCTAGGGGGGCTGAAGTGGTTAAAGTCTTTGGTGGCAGTGGCCACAGGGTCCCCTCCCCTCCTCCTCACTGGCAGTTTCCAGTGAACGGCGGGGCCCCTGTATTGGGGATCTGTGGATGGCACTATTATGGGGTGGGGGATCTGTGGATGGCACCAATATGGGGTGGGGGATCTGTGGATGGCACTATTATGGGGTTGGGGATTGGTGGATGACACATATATAGCAGTATTGAAGATAGCCAGCACTCGATCCTCTTATCACGTTGCGCGGGAAGGAGCTTTCTCCACACTTCATTCACAAGATAGATCCCAGCAAACGTGTTCTTTTTAAACTGCTGTTATATTTTTTCCGGCGGGGCACTCGGCGCCCCAGAGGAGGAGGCGCAGGGCGGGCCGCAAACATCAGCGGCACGCAGGAGACCGGACTGGGAACATCGATCCAGACCCGCTCACAGGTAGGGAGACATTATTAGTGATAAAGCTGTCTTCCAAAAAAAAAACTGGACCCTGACCAAATTAATGCACTCCAAAAAGGACTGAAATTTAGCCCCACCTCACACTTTGACAGTTTTCAATTTGAAATTGATATGCAACAATTCTTCCGCAAACTGCGATTAAAAGTACATTATATGCAACGTGAAGGGGAGGCAGTTAATTTTTTGTAGATTGCCACTGAAGGGGTTTTATCCCAAACCTTGTCTCTGGATAAACTGGGCTTAAAGACTAAAAGTACTTTTTTACCACCAAAGGTCTACCACCCAGTAGAGACTTATGTTCATTTGGTTCAAAAGGAAACCAGGGATTTATTTGACTCAATCAGGAAAGGAGAATGGATGTTGTCCCATAATGTAACTGTGAGGGAAAGGAATGCCATCAAAACCTTGATGGAGGATAAAACCCTTGTCATCAAACCAGCTGACAAGGGGGGTTCTATTGTGGTCATAGACGGAGTGAATTATGTGAAAGAGGTTCTGCGTCAGCTATCTGATAGAGAGACGTATACACCTTTACAGAATAATCCGGTGTTCCTGATTAAAAATAAAATCACTGAGGTGGTATGTCATTTTGCAACTAGGGGCGTCATAGATGAAAAAATGAAAAATTATTTGATAAACCAGGGACCAATTACCCCTGTACTGTACATCCTCCCAAAAGTTCATAAAACTCTGATAGACCCTCCGGGATGCCCCATTGTTGCCTCAGTAGATTCTATTTTATCTCCTCTGTCAATTGTACTAGAAAAGGTATTAACACCACTAATCAGGAACACTAGATCTTTTCTACTTGATTCAACACAATTTTTCGCTGTTATCAGAGAAATTGAATGAATACGGGAAGATAGTTGGCTAATGACTATAGATGTTGTTAGTTTATATACATCGATTGATCATGGTAAAGGAATACAGGCTGTATCCCAGTTATTGCGAACCAGTGACTACTCTGATCTACAGCAGGAGTTCTTACTACAATTGCTACATCTAGTATTGTTTGAAAATTACTTTCTCTTTGAAGACACCTATTTTGGTCAGCGATAGGAAACTGCGATGGGCAGTAATGTGGCGCCGCCCTACGCTAATGCATTTATGTCGTCCTTTGAAAATCAATTTGTATATACTGTGGGGGGGTTGCTCTGGTAGACAGTGGTGCGGGTGCAGTATAGAGGCAAAGAGAGTCCAGGTAGTGCAGCAAACAGTGTTTTATTTCACACTTGCACAAACAAAACTCAAATCAGTCACTTAGTGTTACTTCACACACAGCAAAAACTTTAGGCAAAACAAAAGTCCAAGACTGAATCAAATTCACCTGTGTGGTTTAGGTGCGTGTTCACACCCGGCTGTCAGCCCAGCCGCAGGAAAGTCCAACCTCAGGCTTCCAGGCAGACTGCACGCCTCTTTGCAAGCTCTTGCTTCCAGCCCTGAGAGCTCCACGGAACACCAGCAGTTTCCAGGTTAAATCACCTCAAATCCTAGGTGTTAGTTCACACCTGGCTGAATGCTCGGCAACACAAAAAGTCCACTGACCGTCTTTAAATGGCCTGCTCTCCTGACACACAGGTCTCAGCTTTTCAGCCCAGCACAGGGCTCAGATCCCAAACACAGAGAGAGAGTTTGCATAAAACCCAGCTGTCTTTTAAAGGCACCTAGGCATTAACCCAAAAAAAACCCGGACCGGCACCTAAAATCCGGTCCAGTATTTGCCCTCACCTGGCTGCAATCAACCCAGCAGCACAGGCTGAGAGGAAAATACCTGTTTTTTTACCACCAAACCTCTCACTGTGTCACATAACGCATGAAAATTGTTGCAAAATTCTGGTATGGAAAAGATTTATCAACGACATATTCTGCATGTGGGCGGGGCCACATGAAGCCCTCGTTCTCTTTTTTGAACATTTAAACTCAGCGTGTGAGGGCCTAAAATTCACCATGACCAGCGATAGGAACCGGGTCAGCTTTCTAGACACGGTGATAATAAAGGATGTGAATGGCGTCCTCTCCAGTGATCTCTATAGAAAAGCTACTGACAGGAATAGCACTCTCTTCTACACCAGTGCTCACCCTCCCCCTTGAAAAAGGCGATACCCAAATCGCAGTTTCAACGTATACGCCATATTGTGACCGATTCTGAAAGTTTGAATTTTAGAATGGAGGAGATGACCACTAGGTTTGAGTAGAGGGGCTATCCTAGATCAGTCTTGGATAAGGTTAAAACAGATTTATGCATCCAGCCTGAGGTCGATACTGCCAAAAATGAAAAAGCACCAAGGATTGCCTTCATACACAAATTCCATGCTTTTAATAGGGGCTTTCATAACATAGTGAGAAAACTTTGGCACTTGCTTAAGAAAGCATATCCAATGGTGGAAGAGTTTAAACCTCCCCCATTGATCTGTAATAAACGGAATCCCAGTTATAGGGACCAATTAGTATGGGCAGATTTGGGCAGTAGGAAAATGACACTGAGACAGAGTACTTTATTCAGTCAGAAAAAAGGCACATTCCCATGCCTGCACTGTCTACAGTGTTCGCACATTATCAGAGGGCCCCACGTACAGGCAAACCTTACAACATCACTGGTTATTTTACTTGTGAATCAACTAATGTCAAAATTAGGACACAATGTCCACAATTAGGACACAAAATCTGTTACTACCACTGCCCTATCATTTTGAAAAGTATAGACACAGCATTGCACAATTAAAATTTTAAGTGCTGGAGCAGGTGAAAATACAGAGAAGAGGAGGTGACATTAAGAGGCTTCGTGTACGGTTTGCTTGTTTATTTGGTAATGAAACTAAGTTTCTGATTGGTTATTTTTGTTTGTCAATCATTGTCGGCGTCTGACGTCACTTTGTCTATTTAAATGTATTGTGTGCTTATACCTGTGACCTGCTGAGAAAGGCTACTTGCCGAAACGCGCCCAGAATAAGGTTGTATCTTTGTATTTGATACTTATGGAATAAAACAGCAGTTTAAAAAGAACACGTTTGCTGGGATCTATCTTGTGGACATATATAGCAGTGTCATCCACAGATGCCCCACCCCATAACAGTGCCATCCACAGATCCCCCACCCCATAACAATGCCATCCACAGCTCCCCCCCCCCCATAACAGTGCATCATTCACAGATCCCCCATAATAGTGTCATGCACAGACCACCATTAGTACGCCCTTTGGTTAAAAATATATTTTTTTCTTCTTATTTTCCTCCCTAAAAACCTAGGTGCATCTTATGGGCGTCTTATATGACGAAAAATACGATAAACAAAAGTGTAAAAAAACACAAACACGAAAATATTAAGTGTCAATTGCCCCCTTTCCCAATTTTATTTATAAAATATATAAACAATAAATAAAACATATTACATATTGCCACGTCCAAAAAGTCCAAACTATTAAAAAATATCTCCTATGCGGTGAACGTCATAAAAGAAAAAAAGAATAACAGTGTCACCTTGTCCCCTCAAAAAAATAGGATAGGACTGTTCTATTATGGCCCGGACATTCCATAAAATGAGGAATGGTGGTGGTGTTTTTTTGCGTGGTATCGAGTATCGCAATACTTTATGGTATCGAAACCAATTAAAATTTTGGTATCCTGACACCTCTGTGCTGGCTCATTACTGTGACCTCCGTCTCATCTTCTCAAAGTCCTTTTTTATTTATTTATTATAATTATATATATTTTCAATTTGGCAACTAAAAAATTTAATTTGGCACCTACATTTTTCAGTTTAGGAGCCAACGGCTCCTGATCATTTTCTTTAGTCTGGAGCACTGAATGTATAACAGACTCAGACCAAGTTAACTCCAGTTATTTCCATCAGTTACTGTGAGCCAAAACCAATAGTTAAGCTTGCTTAGAGATAACATATAATGTAAAGATGTGCTCCGGTTCTGTGCTTTTGACCAGTACCTGGTTTTGGCAGACAATAACTAATGGAAATAACTGATCAAACTGTAGTGTGAACTCAACCTAGCGTTATCTCTTACAAAAAGATATGAATCTAATAAAAATGCACATGCCTCTGCCAATTCAAATGCAATAGAACGATTTATAATTGAAAAGTCATGATGTTTGACCTCTCCAACGTCTCTTACACCTTCAGCCATGTAATGAAGGGTCTAATCTCTCATCTATAAATAACAGGAATAATTAGCATGATCTATTTAGAAGATCTGTTAGTATTCAATGCGAATCCAAACTCTTTATTGGTCTAAAAAGAAAAACTCCAGAAAAGAATATACTAGCTCATACACACTGGCTAAGCTTTCTAGGTTCTACAATTGATATCAAAGCTTTTGATAGAGATGTGGACATCATTCTTTTGATAAGCTAAAAAAGCTCCCATATACTCCAGCTCTTAGACAACACCTTATCTTCTCCAGAGCACGAAGGTTCCATCCTACCGAAGAGAAAACGCCTCCTTGCTACGTCATATATGCCTTTCTGCTGTTAGTACAGACTCCATTACAAGATGGCCACCATAGCTAGATGTTTACATACCAGAGTTAGCAAAACGATGCACAATGCACAGATGCCAAGTGTTATCTCTTTTCATATTTTCATATTCTAGCCAAGGTAACAATGCCACATGCCCCTCTAATGTCCTTATAAACTGCTGTTATTCCTGTAATAAATGAGAATTTGCTTTGACCCCAGTGTGTGTGTCACTGTTATTTTATTCCGTGCACGTAAAACCCTTGGGTAACTATTAATTCGGAGCAGTAGAGCAAACATTATCAGCCCTGATTGAGGGCATCCACCACAGTTGGCCCCTAAACATGGGGCCCTAGAGAAGTAGCATCACTAGTCGAAGTTTGGGGGTTCCCAGATTGAGGACGAGGACTGCAGCCTCATTCAGACCAGGTGAGAAAATGTGTTTATCTCATCTGATTCTTGCTGCACTCCAGTGTGCTGAGGTAATCTGTTCTGCTATTGATGTTGCATTGTGGGTAGCAACGTCGGTTGACAGTTAACCCTGTGGCCCTAGAACCTTTAGAAGGAACGTTTAAGTTTGCTCTTCTGTGGTTTGTGTCAGGCACCTTCACAGTGAACGGTTAAGCACATCAAGAGATTTCCCCTGGCTGGGGGGGGGGGGGGGGGTGGGCACTAAAATATCTGTCCTGTTCAGACAGAGGGTGTAGCTCCGGGGTGCTCTAAAACAGGGCTTGATTTAGGGGTTACTGATTTATCTGTCCTAGTTACCACGGACCATAGTGCAATTCCATGACAGAATGCATAACGGAATGCATTTACAGGCATTCCGTCATAATTGAAGTTAATGGCCTGCATAACGGATCCGTCCGGTTTACGTTATGCAGGAGAGGACTCCAGCATAACATAAACTGGACGGATCCATTATGCAGGCCATAGACTTCTATTATGACGGAATGAATAACGCCATTCCTTCATGGAATTGTGTTATGGTCCATGGTAACGGAATCCATAATGCAGTTCAGATTATACCACAACCCGAACTTCAAAATATGAAATTCGCTCATCCCTATCTGTAAACAAACTGTTGCTTTGCATTGCAAAAAAAGCTTGATTTTTGTTTTATCTGTCAACAGAGCATTTTCCCAGAAGGATTGTGGTTTGTCAAGGTACTCTTTGGCAAAGACCAGTCGTTACTTTTTATGTCTTTTCTTCAGCAATGGTTTCTACCTTGACCTTCGTCCATAAAGCTCTGCTTGGTTTAGTGTGCGGCGTATGGTACTTGTTAACCCTTTGGATACTGGAGGTTTTTTGTTTTTATTTTTCTTCCCCATTTTCCATGAACCATAACTTTTTTATATTTCCGTTCACATAGCTGTATGAGGCTTATTTTTGCGGGACAAGTTGTACGTTCTAATGCCACCATTAATTATGGCATGAAATGTAGCGGGAAGCGATAAACAAATTCCAAATGGGGTGGAATTGGAAAATAAATTTCTCCACCATTTTATGGGTTTTGTTCCAACTGCGTTTTGTTTACAGCAAAAGTGACCTATGTCCTTCATCCTCTGGGTCAGTACGATTACAACAATACCCCATATGTATATAGTTTTTATTGATACCATTTTGGAGTGTGCATGACTTTTTGATCACATTTTATTACATTTTTTGGGTAAGAGAAGCAATGAAAAAATGGCAAATCGGCCATTTTGACCCCTTTTCCGTTATGCCATTTACCGTATTAGAATTTTTTTTTCTATTTTAATAGTATTTTTTGTGATCATATTGTGGCTCATATATGAACGTATTATTTTTTTTTTTCATTTCAGTCTATCAAAGATTTTTTAAATGCCATTGAAAGTTCATTTTGCTGAAAGATGCCCGAATTAACTACACGGGGCATCGGTAGTAAGCCCGGAAGTACGAGCTTCCGGGTTTTTGTACATTTAGGTGCCGTGATCTCACTTGATCACGGCATCTAAAGCATTAAATTATCACGATCCCAATAAAAAGCAAAGTCTCTGTAAAGGATATTTGTCCCCTCAGGTGCTGCAAATCCTAGAACGATGTGGGTAAAAAAGTCCTCTAAATATAAATGATAAAAGTAGGGATTGCGCTACAGGAGAAGATTCTTTTCTTTCTCTAATGTTTGGTGTAGTATGTTCTGAACACTTATCACACCAAGTGGGTGTAGTATACTCACAAGACTCCACTTACATCAAGCGTAGATAGAATACTCTTGTGTATCTTCAATAGGAGAGCTTTATCCGTGGAGAAGGCGAGGACCAAGAGCCATAAGTTCACCATCAGCAGATTTTAATCCAAACCGCAATCCCACCGACTGAGCACCACTTGCAGAGGATACTACACCCACTTGGTGCGATAGGTGTTCAGAAGATACTACACCAAAGTGTGTCTTGTTACTATATTTCAGGTTTCCATGCCATTTTTGAGAGTTATTGATTGTATGTGGTCCGCTTAACTGAAGAATACTACAAACATTAGAGAAAGAAAAGAAAAAGAAAAGAATCTTCTTCTGTAGCGCAATTCCTACTTTTGTCATTTATAATTACCACGATTGGCATTATTGCCGGTCAAGGTAAGTAGCCGCAGGTCTCTGCTATATGAAACAGCAGAGATCTGCTGGCCATGTTCGCATATCGCTCCAGCGCCATACAGTGCTGGTAGCGAAAGGGTTAAAATCATGACCCCAGACTATTGCAGGTTGGCCTTCAGGTCTTTGGATGTTTGACATGGTGTTTTTCTTCCACCATTCGCTCCAACCTTCAAAGACATCTCTTGTCAATTTTTTTTTCTTTCCCCCACGTCCAGGGAGGTTCTTGACGGTTCCATGCTTGGCAAATTTCTTAATAACACTGCGCATCAGTGGGTGTCGCTGCTAAGGGGTGACCTGTGGGCGACGCTGCTATGGGGTGACCTGTGGGCGACGCTGCTATGGGGTGACCTGTGGGCGACGCTGCTATGGGGTGACCTGTGGGCGACGCTGCTATGGGGTGACCTGTGGGCGACGCTGCTATGGGGTGACCTGTGGGCGACGCTGCTATGGGGTGACCTGTGGGCGACGCTGCTATGGGGTGACCTGTGGGCGACGCTGCTATGGGGTGACCTGTGGGCGACGCTGCTATGGGGTGACCTGTGGGCGACGCTGCTATGGGGTGACCTGTGGGCGACGCTGCTATGGGGTGACCTGAGGCGACGCTGCTATGGGGTGACCTGTGGGCGACGCTGCTATGGGGTGACCTGTGGGCGACGCTGCTATGGGGTGACCTGTGGGCGACGCTGCTATGGGGTGACCTGTGGGCGACGCTGCTATAGGGTGACCTGTGGGCGACGCTGCTATGGGGTGACCTGTGGGAGACGCTGCTATGGGGTGACCTGTGGGAGACGCTGCTATGGGGTGACCTGTGGGAGACGCTGCTATGGGGTGACCTGTGGGAGACGCTGCTATGGGGTGACCTGTGGGTGACGCTGCTATGGGGGATCTGTGGGTGACCCTGTCATGGGGGATCTGTGGGTGACCCTGTCATGGGGGGATCTGTGGATGAAACATATATAGCAGGCATGCTCAACCTCCGGCCCTCCAGCTGTTGCAAAACTACAACTCCCAGCATCCTCGAACAGCTTACAACTATCAGCCTACAGCAAGGCATGGTGGGAGTTGTAGTTTTACAACAGCTGGAGGGCCGCAGGTTGAGCATCCCTGATATATAGCATCTTATGCTATATATGTGTCACCCACAGATCCCCCCATGACAGGGTCACCCACAGATCCCCCCATGATAGGGTCACCCACAGATCCCCCCATGACAGGGTCATCATCAAGTGTCCGGGGGCGGGGGCCGCGACGGCCGGTGCAGTGTGACTCTAATACACCGGCCCCGCAGCTCATATACAGTATTTATGTAAACCTAATCTATGTAAAAGTAGCCCGAACTTACTAACTATTGTGGCGCAGTCTCTAACAGCTTGAGCGCTCAGTCCCTCCATGCGCCACTTTATTAATCAAGGATGCAGGCGGGGCAGGAGGCACATGGAGGAACTAAGGGAGACTGCGCCGCAATAGTTAGTAAATTCGGGCTACTTTTACATAGATTAGGTTTACATAAATTCTGTATAAGAGCGGCAGCGATATCGGCGGCATTTGCACGAGTACAAGTACTCGTGCAAATGCCGGTATCGGTCCCGATAACGATACTGGTATCGGTACATCCCTACTCAATACCATTTGATCTTCCGCAAAAGAAAGATAAAACGCCCAAAAAGCAGAGTGCATTCCACATTTTATGGAACGTCCGGCCCATAATAATAATAAAACAGTCCTATCCTATTTTTGTGAGGGTCAAAGCGACAAAAAAAATGGCGAATCGTGTGGTTTTTTTTTCCCCTGTTACAGCGTTCATCACATAGGAGATCATTTTTAATATTTTAAAGGTGCAGACTTTTTTGGGCATGGCGATACCTAATATGTTTTTTTTATTGTTTATATATTTTTATATGTAAAATTGGGAAAGGGGGGGCTTAAACTTTTAATATTTTAGCGTTTTTTTTTACTTTTTATTGAATAACTATTAGCCTGTTTTTTTTTACTTTTTATTGAATAACTATTATCTTTTGATCCCTTGTCCTGTTCACCCTAATAGAGATCCATGTGCACAAAGCACAGGGCAGCAGGGAGCTTACCATGGCAGCCATGGTAACAGATCGGAGCCACGAGATTTCACTGCTGGGGCTACGATCAGAAGCTTCCAGTGTCATAAATGAAATTACTGAGGAGGAGGGGACCCTGTGGCCACTGCCACCAATGAAGATGATACTGATGGGGGGGGCGCTGCACCACCAATGGCTCTATCACACAGCCGGCACCCGGCCTCAATGACATGGATCCTGCCGAACCACGTCAATTTACCCATCAGGTGCCGCACCTGAGTGGTTAATTGACGGGGTTCGCGTGCCCTATGACTGAGGCCAGGTGCCGGCTGTGTGATCGCCTCCATTTTTATTAAGTTATAGGTTAATTTATATTCATTGGTTAAACCTTTCTCAAAGCCCTGTGTTAATTTACATCGGCGGTCAGGCATTAAAAATGGCGCCCACAGCCACCAGGTACCTGCTGTTTTAACCACATCAGCCCTCCTAGCTTAAACACCCTTAATGACCAGGCCACTTTTTACAATTCTGCACTACACTACTTTCACCGTTTATTGCTCCGTCATACAACTTACCACCCAAATGAATTTTACCTCCTTTTCTTCTCACTAATAGAGCTTTCATTTGGTGGTATTTCATTGCTGCTGACATTTTAACTTTTTTTGCTATTAATCCAAAATGACTGAAATTTTTGCAAAAAAATGACATTTTTCACTTTCTGTTGTAAAATTTTTAAAAAAACTACATTTCTATATACATTTTTCGATAAACTTATTGTTCTAAATGTCTTTGATAAAAAAAAAATGTAAGAAGTGTATATTTATTGGTTTGGGTAAAAGTTATAGTGTTTACAAACTATGGTGCAAAAAAGTGAATTTCCGCATTTTGACTTTCTGAGCACCTGTCCTGTTTCCGGAGGCACTACAATGCCCAGACAGTACAAACACCCTACAAATGATCCCATTTTGAAAAGTAGACACCCTAAGGTATTCGCTGATGGGCATAGTGAGTTCATGAAAGTTTTTATTTTTTTGTCACAAGTTAGCGGAAATATATATATTTTTGTTTCAAAAAATTTAATTTTCCACAAACTTGTGACAAAAAATAAAAACTTCCATGAACTCACTATGCCCATTAGCGAATACCTTAGGGTGTCTACTTTCCGAAATGGGGTCACTTGTGAGGTATTTATACTGCCCTGGCATTTTAGGGGCCCTAAAGCGTGAGAAGTCGTTTGGAATCCAAATGCGTAAAAATGCCCTGTGAAATCCTAAAGGTACTCGTTGGAATTTGGGCCTCTTTGCGCATCTTGGCTGCAAAAAAGTGTCACTCATGTGGTATCGCCGTACTCAGGAGAAGTAGGGCAATGTATTTTGGGTTATATTTTTACATATACCCATAATGTGTGTGAAAAATATCCCTGTAAATGACAACTTTTTCCAATTTTTTATGCAAAGTTGTCAATTTACAGAGATATTTCTCTCACCCAGCATGGGTATATGTAAAAATACACCCCAAAACACATTTCCCTACTTCTCCTGAGTATGGCGATACCACGTGTAATACTTTTTTGCAGCCAAGATGCGCAAAGGGGCCCTAATTCCAATGAGTACCTTTTAGGAGGGCATTTTTACGCATTTTTCTTCTCACGCTTTAGGGCCCCTAAAATGTCAGGGCAGTATAAATACCCCACATGTGCCACCATTTTAGAAAGAAGACACCCCAAGGTATTCCGTGAGGGGCATGGCGAGTTCATAGAAGATTTTTTATTTTTTTTGCACTAGTTAGCGGAATTTGATTTTTTTTGTTTTTTCTTACAAAGTCTCCCTTTTAGCTAACTTGTGACAAAAAGCTCAATCTTTCATGGACTCAATATGCCATTAAGCGAATACCTTGGGGTGTCTTCTTTCCAAAATGGGGTCACATGTGAGGTTTTTGCACTGCTCTGGCATTTCAAGGTCTCCGCAATCATTACATGTATGGCCAGCATTAGGAGTTTCTGCTATTCTCCTTTTTTGGAGCATACGGGTAATGAGATTTTTTTTTTCCGTTTAGCCTCTAGGCTGAAAGAAAAAATGAACGGCACAGATTTCTTCATTCTCATCGATCGATGTGGATGAAAAAATCTCTGCCAAAAAATATGCAAAAAAAAAAAAAAAGAGGGGCCTGGCGATTGCCAGGGCATAGTTCTCCGCCCAAACATCCATACCCACTTCAGCTCCTATGTCCTGGCAAACGTGATTTCTCCATTCACATCGATCAATCGATCGTTGTGGTGGAGGAAGACATCTTTGCCGGATTTTTGATACAAAGTGTTTGCCAAAGCATATGAACTCCAACACCTCTCCTCAGCTCATATGCCTGGGCAAACTTACCTGTACTGAGGAGAAGAAATCTCGTCCTGCAGCGCCGCATACACCGACTTCACGTGTCTTCTGACAGCAGCGCAATGCTTCTCTCAGAATGCACATCAGTGCTGCAACGTTTTCATCGGTTGGTCCAGCTGGAAAATAAAGGGTGGTTAGTGTAAAAAAAAAAAAAAAAAAAAAAGAAGAGAAAACAAGCAGCAGGCTCATAAATTTGAACGCTACAAACTTTAAAAGCTTGAACATCATAAAACTTTTAAAACGTAAACTAACTCAAGATTTCTTTTTCTTGCTACCTGTTTAATTTGTTTAATTTTTTTTTTCTTTTCACTCTTTATTTTCCTTGCAGAAACCTCTCCTCTCCCATAGGACAATGTGTAAAGTGTAAAGAGATGGTGCGAAGTACATTATGCACTTTATCCCAAGTGAAAGGAGAGGTCTCTGCCGTTTCACATAGCTGCAGTAGCACACTAGCACCCCTGTGTGTTAGGGTCTCTCAAAACCTAGTATCCTGAGAGACCCTTATGTAAAAACTACCTGTGTCCTGCGGTCCCTACGTCCCTAAGTGTACCTGAGTGTGGCACTTCCGGAAACACTCCCCTAGGCATAGGGCAGGGTGGTCAGGACAGTCAGAACAGAAATAGCGGGTGTCACGCCTTATTCCACTCCTGCTACAGACACGACATCTTTTTCGGGGTGGCGGTTGGGTTGAGGTACCAGCAACGACACTGGGGAAGCGTCGCTCGTGTAGACGGCTCACTACACTGGGGTTTGGGGCCACGGAACCTCCTGGATACAGGAGGTTCTCGATGATCTCTTCCTGAAATTTGAGGAAGGACCCTGTTCTCCCAGCCTTACTGCAGAGAACAAAACTATTATATATAGCAAATTGAATTAAATATACAGACACCTTCTTATACCAGCGTCTGGTCCTGCGGGAAAGCAAATACGGGGCCAACATCTGGTCATTGAAGTCCACCCCTCCCATGAGCAAATTATAGTCGCGGACCGAGAGGGGCTTTTCGATGACACTCGTTGCCCGTTCAATTTGGATTGTCGTGTCTGCGTGAATGGAGGAGAGCATTTAAATGTCATGCTTGTCTCTCCATTTCACCGCGAGCAGTTCTTCGTTACACAAGGCAGCCCTCTCCCCCCTTGCAAGACGGGTGGTAACGAGCCGTTGGGGGAAGCCCCGGCGACTAGGTTGCGCGGTGCCACAGCAGCCAATCTGTTCTAGGAACAAATGCCTGAAGAGGGGCACACTTGTGTACAAATTGTCCACATAAAGATGATACCCCTTGCCGAATAAAGGTGACACCAAGTCCCAGACTGTCTTCCCACTGCTCCCCAGGTAGTCAGGGCAACCGACCGGCTCCAGGGTCTGATCTTTACCCTCATAGACACGAAATTTGTGGGTATAGCCTGTGACCCTTTCACAGAGCTTATACAATTTGACCCCATACCGGGCGCGCTTGCTTGGGATGTATTGTTTGAAGCCAAGGCGCCGGTAAAATGTATCAGGGATTCGTCTACGCAGATGTTTTGTGCAGAGGTATACAAATCTGCAAATTTGGTGTTGAAGTGGTCTATGAGGGGCCGAATTTTGTGGAGCCGGTCAAAAGCTGGGTGGCCTCTGGGAAGAGAGGTGGTGTTGTCACATAAAGTGCAGGAAACGCAGGATGGTCTCAAATCGTGTCCTGGACATGGCAGCAGAGTACAAGGGCATGTGATGAATTGGGTTCGTGGACCAATATGACTGCAATTCATGCTTTTTTGTTAGGCCCATGTTGAGGAGAAGGCCCAGAAAAGTTTCTAATTCGGAAACTTGGACTGGTTTCCACCAGAAAGGCTGGGCATAGAAGCTTCCCGGGTTGGCTGTTATAAATTGAGTGGCATAAAGGTTTGTTTCTGCCACGACTAGGTCAAAGAGCTCCTCAGTGAAGAACAGCTCAAAAAAGCCCAGTGCCTATCTGATCTGAGCTGTCTCCACCCGAACTCCTAACTAGGCGGTGAAAGGGGGAACTACTGATGCGGCTGAAGATGGGGGATCTACGGGCCTGTCTGCACGGTGGCTGCAATGGGAGAACTACTGCACGTGCCACCGTAACCAGCTTCCACTGCCCTTCTGGTGCTCGTCACTTCACCATGTTCTACGGCAGAGCTGGTAGTAGGTCCAGGATGGGCTGCGCTGCTGGTGTATGCCTCACCGCGTAATCCGACAGCGCCAGCCTCACTCTGCTGCCCTTGAAGCGGATCCTGCGCAACCTGTGGTCTAGCGACACGGGCCTGGGTACGCCTGGTGGTGTCAGGGACCTCAACCTCCTCGTCTGAACTTTGGGTCAGACTGCCACTGCTTTCTACAGGTTCATATTCTGACCCGCTAGATTTGTGTGCGCCCCGTGCCCGTATTGCGGACCGCATTTGCGGATCCGCAATACACGGGCACCTTTCTGTGGCCATTCCGCATCACGGATGCGGACCCATTCATTTCAATCAGTCTGCAAATCCGGAGATACAGAACGGAATGACGGAACGGAACACTACGGAAGCACTACGGAGTGCTTCCGTGGTGTTCCGTTCCGTATTTCCGTCCCGCAAAAAGATAGAACAGGTCCTATCTTTTTGCGGAACGGGCAGATCACGGACCCATTCAAGTGAATGGGTCCGCAATCCGCTGCCCCACTGTCGGTGCTTGTGCATTGCGGGCCGCAATTTGCGGCCCGCAGCACGGGCACGGGGCGCACACGTTCGAGACTGCTCAGATCAGGTTATAGACTTCTGTGCCCTAATTCCAATGGTACCTTTATTTGTGCAGTCCCTCGACGAAATGTTCCAAAAAAGACTTTTAAAACTTATGCTAATTTGGTCCGGAAGGCGCCCAGGGGCAGCGTTACTGCCAATGTTCCCAGAAATCCACACCTCTTTCACCCCTCTGGCCCGCCCTCCATTCCTATTATTAACTCCTCCTCTCCCTCACAAATCTCGTGCCTGCTGGAGAAAAGCAATGCTGCGCTGACCCACCCCTTTTTTGGCTTCACTGCAGTCCTCTGCACATGCGCTGGTTATTCCTGCCCGCGCCACTGGATTTCAAACTACGTACCAGCGCATGCGCAGAGGACTGCAGTGAAGCCAAAGAAGGGGTGGGTCAGTGCAGCATCGCTTTTCCTCCAGCAGGCGCGAGATTTGTGAGTAAGAGGAGGAGGTAATAATAGGAATGGAGGGTGGGCCAGAGGGGTGAAAGAGGTGTGGATTTCTGGGCACATTGGCAGTAACGCCGCCCCTGGGCACCTTCCGGACCTAATTAGCATAAGTTTTAAAAGTCTTTTTAAGGACAATTCGTCAACGTATCTTGTTTCCATGTCCGTTCCATTTTTTTTGCGGATACGATGCAGACCCATTCAATTCAATGGGTCTGCAAAAAATGCGGACAGCACAACGTTTGCTATCCGCATCCGTATGTTCGTTCCGTAGCCCCGCAAAAAAAATACATGTCCTATTCTTTTCCATTTTAGGTATTGTTACAATGGATCCACAAAAAAAAAAAAAAACGGAGGGCATACGGATCCGTTTTTTTTTGTGGACCGCAAAACACATACGGTCGCGTGCATGTAGCCTTACCAATACGCTTAGACTTTTCCCTCACATTCATCAGAGCAGGGCGCACTGCGAACGGCACAGGCAGCGACGTTGACTTTGCCTGCAATAACCAATAACAAAGCACCGTACACCAAGGAGCTTTGTTATTGGTTAGTTCGGGCAGGCTGCTGGAGCGGTATCGTGTCCTGCAGCAGGGGAAGCTGGCGGGAGTTGTAAGGAGGCGGGCTTAGCTCCAGGGGTTGCTATTGCAAGGAGTGTCGGTTGCGTTACCCAAGGAACCCGGAAAACATGGCGGCAGTTAGGCTAAATTTGTCTGGGCAGCTGGTCATGCCGCCTTCCCGCCATTACCACATCTCCTTTTGGGAAAGTGGCAGGGGCAGTGCAAATGTGAGAGATGCAACTATTTTTTAAAAAGTCACAAACACATATGGGGTCATTTATCAAACTAGTGTAAAAAAGAACTAATTCCACCTTTCATTTTCCAAAGGAGCTGTTAAAAATAAAAGGTGGAATCTGATTGGTTGATGTGGGCATTGGTACGATGTTCACCGCATATTTTTTTATTTTTTTTTAACAGTTTGGACTTTAGATATGGCGATATGTTTATTTATATATTTTATATGAAAAATTGGGAAAGGCGGCAATTTATACCTAATATTTTGGTGTGTTTTTTATTTTTTATTACATTTCTATTTACCATTTCCCCCCTTAGGGGTAGAACCTGGGATCTTTTCCTCCCTTGTCCTATTTACCCTAAGGGTACTTTCACACTAGCGTTGGTGCGGATCCGTCTGTTTATTTGCACAGACGGATCCGCACCTCTAATGCAAACGTATGTATCCGTTCAGAACGGATCCGTTTGCATTAGCTTTAAAGAAAAATGACAAAGTCCAAAACGGATCCGTTTTGAATTACATTGAAAGTCAATGGGGAACGGATCCGTTTTCAAATGCACCATATTGTGTTACTGACAACGGATCCGGCCCCATTGACTTACATTGTAAAAAAAAACGGATCCGTTAGGCTCCGCCTCTTCAGACGGACACCAAAATGCTGCATGCTGCGTTTTGGTGTCCGCCTGCAAAACGGAATAGAGGCGGAACGGAGCCTAAATGATGCATTCTGAACGGATCCTTATCCATTCAGAATGCATTGGGGCTGAACTGATCCGCTTTGGACCGTTTGTGAGAGCCCTGAAACGGATCTCACAAACGGAATCCAAAACGCTAGTGCGAAAGTACCCTAAGTCCTCTTTCACACGGGCGTCATGTTTGACGCCCGTATTGAATGCGGGTGCGTTGCGGGAATATGCACGATTTTTCCGCGCGAGTGCAAAGCGTTTTAATGCGTTTTGCACGTGCGTGTGAATAAACGGCATGTTTGGTACCCAGACCCGAAGCCGGACTTCATCACTGAAGTCCGGTTTCGGGTGGAGTATTCTGTAGATTTTATTATTTTCCCTCATAACATAATTATAAAGGAAAATAATAGCATTCTCAATAGAGAATGCAAAGTAAAAAGGGCACTAGAGGGTTAAAAGTAATAAAAACATAAACTTACCCCCTCCATTTGATCGTGTAGCAGCCGGTTACCGGTTGTTGCTACGCGATCAAATGGAGGGGGTAAGTTTATGTTTTTATTACTTTTAACCCTCTAGTGCCCTTTTTACTCTGCATTCTCTATTGAGAATGCTATTATTTTCCTTTATAACTATGTTATAAGGGAAAATAATAAAGATCAGGTCCCCATCCCGATCGTCTCCTAGCAACCATGCTGGAAAATAGCACCGCATCCGCACTGGCTTGCGGATGCTTGGGATTTTCTCGCAGCCCCATTTACTTCTATGGGGCCTGCATTGTGTGAAAAATGCACAATATAGAGCATGCTGCGATTTTCACGCAACGAGGAAGTGATGCGGGAAAATCACCGCTCATGTGCACAGCCCCATAGAAATGAATGGGTCCGGATTCAGCGCGGGTGCAATGCGTGTGAAAGGGGCCTAATAGATCTCTATCAGGGTGAATAGGACTTCACCTTTCCCTGCTGCCCTGTGCACACAGCAGCAGGGAGCCCCCATGACAGCCAGAGCTTCAGTAGCGTCCTGGCTGCCATGGTAACCGATCGCAATGTAGGGCTCCGATCGGTTACCATGGCAGCCAGGACGCTACTGAAGCCCTGGCTGCCATGGGGAACTGCCACTGCCACCAATGGAGGGGACCCTGTGGCCACTGCCACCAATGCTCTAAATACTTTAAAACTAGGAGGGGGCGGGATTGAGGGCTCCCTGCCCACTCATTGAGTTTAACAGGGGGTGTGTTGGGGGTCGCACTGCCCACACAATAATTAGCTTTTAATACAGATACAGGAGGCGGATACCGCTGGCACCCACCTCCTGTATCTGTATTAAAGGTTAATAATCATTGTGTGGGCAGAATACCTAAAGAGTTAAAGTTTACTAAATCAGTTATGAATAAATTTTAGGGGTGTTATTTCTAAATTGGATCATTTATGGGTCCTTCCCTTCCTGACCAATATACATTGGTGTCAGGTACTTAAACATGGCAACCGCTCGTGGCAGACACCAGGGCTAATGTATGTAATCGACGATAATTGATTGCGCACATTTAACCCCTCAGATGTCGTGGTCAAATGTCACCATGGGATCTGGAAGCTAAAAGAATCGGAAACATGCATTGCTTGCCAATGCAACGGCTCCCCCTAGTGGGGATCTGGGGAGCCGGACGGTGTGTATGGAAGTCTCCGGCCACTTAAAGGGGTATTCCCATCACATACACTGGGGGGCATATCGCTAGGATATGCCCCCATTGTCTGATAGGTGCGGGTCCCAGAGGAGAACAGAGCAGGGTCTGTCCACCACCAAGTGCTGCTCCCATTCATTTCTATGGGGCAAACTTAAATAACAGAGCCAGCACTGGCCTTTTTTCGGCAGCCCGATTGAAATCAATGGAGGGCGGCTGCGCATTCGCCCTCCATTAATTTCCCAGCTCCGTTCTTGTTGTAGTGCTGGTCCCAGAGGTGGGTAGCGATATGCCCCCATTGAATGCGATGGCAAAACCTCTTTAAATGATCCGAGGCTGTGCAGATAAGCTCTTATGAAGACCCTGACTGTGAAAGGGCTCCAGAAGAACACAGTGAAATTCACCTAATGCATTGGAGTCTATGGGAGTGCCAATCTAATGATTGCTCGTTTAAGTTTCCTGAGAGAACTATTAAAATGTGTTAAAAAATATATTTAAAAAATATTTTTTTAAAATACAAATCTCCCCCTTTCCCAAAAATAAAAATACATAAAAGAAAATAAACATCATAGGCATTGCAAAGCACAAAAACGTCCATAAGTCACCATTTTTTTTGTCAAAGGAGTATTCCCAAAATAACAGAAAATAATGCACTATAAAATTAGATGCAAGCATAACATGTGGACTAGGCCCTCACTCTTGATAAAAACTGAGACACTTGGTCAATACATTTTGGTGTGCTGCCCCTTGTTACCTCCATGTGCAACAGCAGCCGGTGGGAGGAGAGACACACACACCTATATGTTGTAAAACTACAACTCCCACAATGCCCTGCTGTAGGCAGAGATTTTTTCATCCACATTGATCGATGCGAATGAAGAAATCTGTGCCGTTCATTTTTTTTTTTCAGCCCAGAGGCTGAACGGAAAAAAATATCTCATTACCCGTATGCTCAATATAAGGAGAATAGCAGAAACTCCTAATGCTGGCCATACGTGTAATGATTACGGAGACCCTCAAATGCCAGGGCAGTACAAACACCCCAAATGTGACCCCATTTTAGAAAGAAGACACCCCAAGGTATTCCGTGAGGGGCATGGCGAGTTCATAGAAGAATTTTTTTTTTTTGGCACAAGTTAGCAGAAATGTATTTATTTTTTTCCTTGCAAAGTCTCATATTCCACTAACGTGACAAAAAATTACATTTTACATGAACTCACCATACCCGTCACGGAATACCTTGGGATGTCTTCTTTCTAAAATGGGGTCACTTGTGGGGCATTTATACTGCCCTGGCATTTTAGGGGCCCCTAAAGCGTGAGAAGTAGTTTGGAATCCAAATGCGTAAAAATGCCCTGTGAAATCCTTTGCGCATCTTGGCTGCCAAAAAGTGCCACTCATGTGGTATCGCCGTACTCAGGAGAAGTGGGGCAATGTGTTTTGGGGTGTATTTTTACATATACCCATGCTGGGTGTGAGAAATATCTCTGTAAATGACAACTTTTAAAATTATTTTATACAAAGTTGTCAGTTTACAGAGATATTTCTCTCACCCAGCATGGGTATATGTAAAAATACACCCCAAAACACATTGCCCTACTTCTTCTGAGTACGGCGATACCACGTGTGCCACTTTTTTGCAGCCTAGGTGCGTAAAGTCCAACGAGTACCTTTAGGCTTTACAGGGTTGCTCACAATTTAGCCCCGCCCAAAATGCCAGAACAGTAAACACACCCCACAAATGACCCCATTTCGGAAAGTAGACACCCCAAGGTATTAACTGAGGGGCATAGTGAGTCCGTCTGAGATTTCTTTTTTTTTTTACCAGAAGTTAGCAGAAATTGAAACTTTTTTTTTTTTCTCAGAAAGTGTCATTTTCCGCTAACTTGTGAAAAAAAATGAAATGATACATGAACTCGCCATGCCCCTCCGCGAATACTTTGGGGTGTCTTCTTTCTAAAATGGTGTGATTTGGGGGGTATTCATACTATCCTGACATTCTAGCACCTGAAGAAACATGACAGGTGCTCAGAAAGTCAGAGCTGCTTCAAAATGCAGAAATTCACTTTTTTGCACCATAGTTTGTAAACGCTATAACTTTTACCCAAACCAATAAATATACACTTATTGCATTTTTTTTTTATCAAAGACATGAAGAACAATAAATTTAGAGAAAAATTTATATAGAAATGTAGTTTTTTTTGAAAAATTTTACAACAGACGGCAAAAAATGTCATTTTTTTGCTAACATTTCGGTAATTTTTTATTAATATCAAAAAAAGTAAAAATGCCAGCAACAATGAAAAACCACCAAATGAAAGCTCTATTAGTGAGAAGAAAAGGATGTAAAATTCATTTGGATGGTAAGTTGTATGACGGAACAATAAACAGTGAAAGTAGTGTAGTGCAGAATTGTAAAAAGTGGTCTGGTCATTAAAGAGGACCTTTCACCTGAAATTGCATGTTAAACTAAACATATACCCTTACTTGCTGGCCCCCGGTGGTGCTGATTCTCCTCTTCTTTTTTCGATATGTGCCCCCGTTTGTCCGCGGTGCCCCCCTCAATATCTCCCGCCGTGTATGCTAATGAGCCATTCGGCTCAACTGGGCGGGCCTGCAAAAGTTCTCCGAGGCGTGTCTGCCTTCTCCTGGCACGGAGCGCAGCCAATAAGCGCTCCGCTCTTAGCCAGGGAGAAGACGCTCCAGATCTCGCGAGATTCGCGAGAACTGGAGCGATTTCATCCATCCTGAGCCGATGCTGGCTGCGGGAATCCAAGATGGCGCCGGCTCAGGATGGATGAAATCGCTCCAGTTCTCGCGAATCTCGCGAGATCTGGAGCGTCTTCTCCCTGGCTAAGAGCGGAGCGCGCTTATTGGCTGCGCTCCGTGCCAGGGAGAAGGCAGACACGCCTCGGAGAACTTTTGCAGGCCCGCCCAGTTGAGCCGAATGGCTCATTAGCATACACGGCGGGAGATATTGAGGGGGGCACCGCGGACAAACGGGGGCACATATCGAAAAAAGAAGAGGAGAATCAGCACCACCGGGGGCCAGCAAGTAAGGGTATATGTTTAGTTTAACATGCAATTTCAGGTGAAAGGTCCTCTTTAAGGGTGTTTAAGCTAGAGGGGGGCTGAGGTGGTTAAAGGGGTTGCCTGGTTACCAATATTGATGAACTAGCCCTAGGATATGTCATCTATATTAGATCGGCGGGGGTCCAACACCCAGCACCCCACCTTCTACCTTACAGCAGCAAAGTGGCAGGCTGTTTCGACAGGGAGCAGCTTGCTGGAGTTGTCTGCATCCGACACTGCCGAACGCTAGGTGACACCCACCGTTCCCATTTACTATAATGGGTAGTGGCAGAGATCTGGCCACAAACTGGCAAACATGCCAACAATCGTTCTGACAAAAAACGCTGGGTGAATGGGGCAGGGAACAGCCAGATGAGAAACAGGCCTAGTTCCAGCTTCTTCAGCTATAATGCTGGCTGCTGCAATGTGTTGGCGCACAGGTAAACAGTGAGGAGAACACAGGAGAAGGTGATCAGCAGGGGTTTCAGGAATCAGACCCCCTCCAGACTGATATCGATCACCTATGGTGAGCACAGGTCATCAATATCAGTAACCAGACAACCCCTTGAAGGGGTTAAAATTAAAATTACCATGAAAATAACAAAAAAATACAGGAACTTATAAAAAAAAAATCTTCTTAGACACAGAAAAAAAAAGTCCCATTTGTCTGGACAGTTGGATAGGCATAAAAAAGCTGCTGATCAAGTCTGACTTTGATGGGGACAAAACTGTGTGTGAACATGGTAACATAGTACATAAGGCCTAAAAAGGACATTTGTCCATCCAGTTCGGCCTGTCATCCTGCAAGTTGAACGATCCCTTATCACTGCTCTACTCTTCTGTTGCACCAGTTTCGATCGCCGAAACTGACCGCATTGTGTGAACACGCCATAAACAGAAGTACCAGAGGAAAGCTGCCTAACCTGACAGAAAGGTGCGGGCAGCGGGCCACATCACTGCTCGGCTTAGAAACAGCTTCTCCTCCCGCGTCCTCTCCGCACCACGTGGGACCTAGCTCAGCCGCGCACTGATGACATCAGCACAGGAAGGGAACCCTGCCTGAATGCCGTGACAGAAACCTAGTGGTGTGAACGGGAGTAGTACTTTTACAGACGTTTTAACATTCAATGGCTGCTCTAAAGAGAAGCGCCTCTAGATAGGAACTAGTGATCAGCAAGCCGTTGTCACCGCATTTAATGCCCAGGTTTTGTCAGTCTACTGTGGAGAACATCACAAACTACGCGTACATAAATTATAACGTAAAGTTCTCTTTCTATTTAAGGACTTGCCATTAGGCATTCTGTAGCGTATACTGTCATGGCGCCTGAAAGCCAGGAACTGTAGCTGAGGCCGGGCGTGGTCGACACTTAGCCACGCCCTCTTCAGCTTTTCCTCCTGCTTCTAGCTCTTTCCAGCAGCTTTCCTGTCTATGCGGTTTCCACAGTGAACGCGTCTCTGTGAGCCATGGATCCACGGAAGTTACAGGAGCTGCGGGAGTTTGTCCACTTGTGTCAGAGTAATCCGGCCGTGCTGCATCGCTCGGAGCTCGACTTTTTCACAAGATGGCTGCAGAGGTGAGCCTAGGCTCCGTACAGGTTATTATGGTGGAACTGTCAGAGGGGGTGACGTGCTGCGCATGGCTCCTGCTCTGTGACTGTCACCTTCCCTGGCAGTGTATGTCTGGTGACCCTTTCTAGAGAGCGCCCTACATTTACTAACACCCATAGGTAGGGTTGCCACCTGGCCCATAAACCACCAGCCTAGTTGGTATTTCTGTCAGGAGACTAGTGCCAGTACTTTATTTTTCTGTTTGCTTTTTACTCCCTGCTAGAGTTGAGCGAACTTCTGTTTTAAGTTCGGGTTATCCAAGCATCCCGTTATGGATTCCGCTACCACAGACCATTTGGAATCCATAAGGGGATTCTTCAATGAACCCGAACCTTGGACAACACGGAGGACCTGGGGTGACGTCACCGTCATGTGATCAGTGCAGAGGGCGTGGCTCAGTATTGGATTAGATAAGAGGTGGTAGCCTACGACCTCTTATCCAATCCAGTACTGAGCCACGCCCCCTGCACTGATCACATGACGGTGATTCCAAATGCCGTTATGATCCGTGGTAGCGGAATCCATAACGGGATGCTTGGATAACCCGAACTTTGGACGCCGAATTTAAAACAGAAGTTCGCCCAACTCTACTCCCTGCGTTCCCAGAGGCATAACTTTTTTATTTTTCTGTTCACCGCCTCATGAGTTTGTTTTTTTGCAGGACAAATTGTTTTTTTAAATGCCACCACGTATTATTGTGGTGGGAAGCAGGAAACAAAAACCTAAATGGGGTAGAATTGGATTGAAAAACAAAATTCCACTATAGTTTTATAGGTTTAATTTTTACGGCATTCCCTGACATGTTAAGTGTTGTCCAGCCATGTATATTGATGACTGATCCTCTAGACAGGTCATCAATATCTGATTGTTGAGGACCCAACATTCCCCCCCCCCCCTTGTCCCTGCAATCAGCTGTTTGAAGAGGAGATCCTGGGCTTTACACTACACATCTTCTCCCTTGCAGAGGAGTGTTGTAATTAGAAGTACTTGCTACATTCACGTGAATGGAGAAAGTACTTGTATTACACTTCACTTCCGAGACGACAGTGTAATAAACAGGAAGCGGCGATTACATGATCCTCAGGGATGCCAAGTGCTGGACTCCAGTTGATCAGATATTGAAGGCCTATCCTGACGATAGGTGATCAATATATCTGGCCAGACTACCCCTTAAAGGGGTTGTCTCAGGACAAACAATGGGGGCATATCACTAGGATATGTCTACATTGTCTTATAGGTGCAGGTCAAGAATGGAGCCCCGAAGGTGAAGGAGGGTGCACTGCGCAGCCGCCCTCTATTCATTTTCTATAGGCCCACTGAAAATAAGCGAGCGCTGGCTTGACTATTTCCATCGAGCCCATAGAAGTGAATGGGAGCCGTGGCCGATCATGCGCGTTGCACTCCTATTCACTTCTATGTGAAGCCGGCTTGCTGGTGGCCAGACTGTTGTCCTACAGCCACCTCCTTGGGGACTCCGTTATCTATATAGTTGAGGGTCCCAGAGGTGGGACCCGCACTTGTAAGACAATGGGGGCATATCCTAGCAATATGTCCCCATTGTCTGTGATGAGACAACCACTTTAAGGCTACTTTGACACTAGCATTTTTGCTGGATCCGGCAGGGTTCAGCAAAAACGCTTCAGTTACTGATAATGCAACCATCTGCATCCATTATGAATGGATCCGGTTGTATTATCTTTAACATACCCAAGACGGATCCGTCATGAACTCCATTGAAAGTCAATGGGGGACAGATCCATTTTCGGGATGGAAATGCATGCTATGGTTTGCTCTCTGATATGAGAACGGAATGCGTTTTGGAGCATTCCGTTCTGTTCAGTCACAGAAGCGTTTCTTTCCGGTATTGAGACCTTATGACGGATCTCAATACCGGAAAATAATAACGCTAGTGTGAAAGTAGCCTATATTGAGTTTTTTTCCGAGCATCTAATCGGTGGCGGCCCAAAACCCAGGACCCCCCTGCCAATCATTTGTTTTGAGAAGCAGTGGCATCCCTGTGAGTGCCACTGCCTTTTCACAGCTCACCAAGCACAGTGCCACCTGTGCTTGGTATGGCAGTCGTCACTTGGTCTTTCTAGGAAAAGCAGAGAGAAGGCCGCGGCACTCACAGGGGCACCGCTGCCTTCTCAAACAGCTGATCGGGAAGGGGGTCTTGGGTGTCAGTGACCCCCACCAAAGAATAGGTTAAAAAAAATAATAAATCTTGGGAAAACCTTTTGATTTTAATTAATTCCATATCTTTTGCCATATAATTGCCATATTATAACCCCCCTTTCCCAAGAACACGTATTATATGTGTGTGTGTGTGTGTGTAGTATAAGCATGAAGGATGGCGTAAGGCCATCCTTCATATAAGATAGGGCCAGGAGCTATTCATAGTATTCAGCATATTGGGCAGACTAGATGGGTCAAATGGTTCTTATCTGCCGACACATTCTATGTTTCTATGTGTATATATATATATATATATACAGAAAAATGGCGGCACCGACAAATCGTAGAGGGTGGGTGCAGCGTTCACGGGGAATGGCGTCTTACCCCAAAATATAAAGCAGAAAGAAGAATGGCACTCCAAAAAATCAATCAATTCCTTCCTTTATTCACCCATATGGTGCAACGTTTCAGCTCTATGCTAGAGCCTTTCTCAAGCTTAAGAAAGCTGTTCACAGGAGGTGGAAAAAGCAAATATATAAATTACAGCCTTTACTGACTCTTTTCCCACAAAAATATACATTAATCAGGGCTCCAGATTAAAAAAATTACCTAGGAGCCATTGGCTCCTAAACTGAAAAATTTAGGAGCCAAATAAAATTTTTAGTCGCCAAATTTAAATAGATATATAATCATGATAGAAAAAATTGCCTCATTAACACGTCCGTGTTTGGTCAGTGATTGTGAGCCAAAACCAGGACTGGAGCCTCCACAGACATAAGGTATAAGGGAAAGATCTGCTCCTGTTCTGTGTTTACAGCCGCAACTGGTTTTGGCTCAAAAATCACTGATGGAACTCACTGACCGAACACTGATGCCACAGTCACACACGGGTTCACATTATGTTTCGGTCATATGTTATATTATACTATGACCGAAACATAACGGACGCCTCAGACAGATGCCATACTGTGGCATCCCTCACCATAGAGTTACAGGATGGGTAGACGTGGTACACTACGATTTCCCATTCTGCAAAAAAAACTTATAAATTAGCATATATGGTTTTTTGTACAATGGAATGTATCTCTATTGGATGGATGCCACAGTATTGCATCTGTCTGAGGCGTCCGTCAACATACGTTTTTTTTTTTTTGTATATGTTAAACATATGACAAAAATCCAACACTTCCATTATTTTCATTGTTCTGCTCATCAAACGGAGCAGAACAACAGAAATAAATAGTGGTGGTGTGAACGGGGCCTAAGAGGTGGGTGTGCAGGGAACCATTACCGGTCTAATAACATGAAGCAATTATAGCAAAGTGATAAAGTCCAGTCCAATATGGCGGAACTTCCCTGTACGTTATCACTTGACTATAATAGCCTGCTGTGTATTTACTACACACTGCAACACATACATCACTGCACTACATACATCAGTGTGAGCTGTATGTAGTGATGTATACATGTGTGTGATGTGTGTAGTGCAGTGTATGATGTATGTAGTGCAGTGTGTGATGTATGTAGTGCAGTGTGTGACGTATACATGTGTACTGTATGATGATCACACACTCCACTACATACATTGCACACATCGATACATAACACCTTTCGCTGTCACCTTCTTCTGCGGCTCCATCTTGATGCTTGGGCTGTAGGCTTCAGCTCCTCAGCGCGCCCGGCACTCCTTGCTTCAGACACCCCCAGAGCCGGCCCCTCCTCCTTTCATCTCCCGCCAGCGTTCTCTGCTGCAGGGCACTGTATGGCTCCGGCGCCCGCCCAAACTAACCGATAGCAAAGCTCCTTACTTTATGGAGCTTTGCTATTGGTTATTTCAGGCTGCGCTGCCTGTGCCTATCGCCATCTGCAAATTCCTAGTCGCATTGGCGACCATTTTGGTCGCCATCTGGAGCCCTGTTAATGTGCTCAGCTCACTCTGCTTTATAGCATGGTGCTTTCAGATTGCATTGCATTTTTGGTGGCAGGTCTTTAACCACGTCAGCCCCCCTAGCTTAAACACCCTTAGTGACCAGGCCCCTTTTTACAATTCTGCACTACGCTACTTTCACCATTTATTGCTCCGTCATACAACTTACCACCCAAATGAATTTTACCTTCTTTTCTTCTCACTAATAGAGCTTTCATTTGGTGGTATTTCATTCTTGCTGACATTTTTACTTTTTTTGCTATTAATAAAAATTTAACGACATTTTTGCAAAAAAATGACATTTTTGACTTTCTGTTGTAAATTAAAAAAAAAAAAATACATTTCTATATAAATTTTCCGCTAAATTTATTGTTCTACATGTCTTTGATAAAAAAAAATCCAATAAGTGTATATTTATTGGTTTGGGTAAAAGTTATAGCGTTTACAAACTATGGTGCAAAAAAGTGACTTTCTGAGCACCTGTCATGTTTCTTCAGGTGCTAGAATGCCAGGAAAGTATAAATACCCCCCAAATGACACCATTTTAGAAAGAGGACACCCCAAAGTATTCACGGAGGGGCAGGGTGAGTTCATGTATCATTTCATTTTTTTTCACAAGTTAGCGGAAAATGACACTTTCTGAGGAAAAAAAAATATTAATAAAGTTTCCATTTCTGCTAACTTCTGGCAAAAACAAAATCTCAGACGGACTCACTATGCCCCTCAGTGAATACCTCGGGGTGTCTACTTTCCGAAATGGGGTCATTTGTGGGGTGTGTTTACTGTTCTGGCATTTTGGGCAGGGCTAAATTGTGAGCAGCCATGTAAAAGCTAAAGGTACTCGTTGGAATTTGGGCCCCTTTGCGCACCCAGGCTGCAAAAAAGTGTTACTCATGTGGTATCGCCGTACTCAGGAGAAGTAGGGCAATGTGTTTTGTGTTTTGTATAAAAAAAATTTAAAAAGTTGTCGTTTACAGAGATAGGATTTCACAGGACATTTTTACGCATTTTGGATTCTCACGCTTTAGGGCCCCTAAAATGCCAGGGCAGTATAAATACCCCACATGTGACCCCATTTTGGAAAGAAGACACCCCAAGGTATTCCGTGAGGGGCATGGCGAGTTCACAGAAAAAAAAAATTTGGCACAAGTTAGCAGAAATTTATATATATATATATATATATATATATATATATATATATATTATTTTTTTTTTTTTTTTACAAAGTCTCATATTCCACTAACTTGTGACAAAAAATAAAATTTTACATGAACTCACAATACCCCTCACGGAATACCTTGGGGTGTCTTCTTTCTAAAATGGGGTCACATGTGAGGTGTTTGTACTGCCCTGGCATTTGAGGGTCTCCGCAATCATTACACGTATGGCCAGCATTAGGAGTTTCCGCTATTCTCCTAATATTGAGCATACGGGTAATGAGATTTATTTTTTTCCGTTCAGCCTCTGGACTGAAAAAAAAAAAAAAAAATGAACGGCACAGATTTCTTCATTCGCATCGATCAATGTGGTTGAAAAAATCTCTGCCAAAATCAGTAGGTGCGGTGGGCTGGGCGCTAGCTACCTAACAAGTAGCTAACTAACTGGCGGTGATAAGGGACCCTTATGCCCCTTTCACACGTCCGCAATTAGGTTTGCGGAACGGAATTGCGGACCCATTCATTTTTATTACGACAGACTTTGTCCCGCTCGGATCCGGAATTACGGATCCGCGCTTCCGGTTCGGCACTTCCGTTGCGCAAAAATATAGAACATGTCCTATTCTTGTCCGCAATTGCGGACAAGAAAAAGCATTTTCTATATAGTTTTGGCAATGTGCGGATCTGCAAAATGCGGAAAGCACATTGCCGGTGTCCGTGTTTTGAGGATCCGTGGATACACAGATTCGCAAAACACATATGGACGTCTGAATGGAGCCTTACAAGGGGTGTGATCAATGACGGGGGTGATCAGGGAATCTAGATGGGGTGATCAAGAGGTTAACATGGGGTTAATAAGTGTGGGGGGGGGGGGTTAGTGTAGTGTTTGGTCCAACTTTACATAGCTACCTGGTCCTCTGGTGGTCGATCCCAGCAAATGGGACCACCAGAGGACCAGGTAGCAGGTATATCAGACGCTGTTACCCTAAGTTCACACCTGAGCGTTTTACAGCGCGTTCAAACGCGATGTAAAACGCTCAACACATTAAAACCAATGCTTTCCTATGGCCCTGGTTCTCACTTGAGCGTTTTACAGCCCGACACATAAACAAGTACTTGAGCTTTTTTGGGGGCGTTTGTCACGCGTTTTGTGATTGACACCACAGTAGTCAATCACAAGAACGCGCGTACGAACGCGCGTTTCCTATTTGCAAAAATGCGCGTTTCAAGAACGCTCAGGTCTCAATAGTCCCAAAAACGTCCTGTAAACTAAATCAGAAAACCACGGCTGAACCGAGGCAATGGGAGACAATAAAACATAACTTTTACTCAATAATGTTAAAATCGCGCATCAACATAGACAAAACAAACAATCAGACAGGTACGTTGAAGCTTCCATTAAACCGTGCACAGTAATAAATGGAACGAGCTCACCATAGCGTAGATCTCAACACAGGTTCCCCGGTACACATATAGCTTGCAGGATGGCAGATGCCGTCCTCCGGTACAGATGAGGGGTCCTATGTGGATAATGGGGAAGGCTAATGGCATCGGAGGGGTCAAAGTAGGGAGAGGGTTAACCCTAGGAAGGCCTGGTGGAAGGGGCTGCTCGATCCCTACCTATCTACACAGAGCATCCGCCCCGATAGGGGCGACCCCGTCCGGATACCTGACCCTAAATTGGGGGTCTATCCCTGTAATAGCCCTCAAATGGAAAGAATCTTGCTCCCGACGTGACACGTTTCTCCTGGGTGGTTCATCAGGGGACCAAGAAATGTAAAAATAGATGACCAATAAAACAATGGCTCAAAAAATTGTGTCAAACAGCCATGACACTGGGTTCACACTTGAGCGTATTTGATACGCGCGTATTACAGCACGTTTTTGCAAATAGGAAACGCGCGTTGTACGCGCGTTCGTGTGATTGACCACTGTGGAGTCAATCACAATACGCGCGACAATACACCCCAAAGAAGCTCCTGTACTTCTTTGGGCGTTTTACAGCGCGTTCGTACGCGCTGTAAAACGCTCAGGTGAGAACCATGCCCATAGGGAAACATGGGTTTCTGCCTGTTGAGCGTTTTACAGTGCGTAGGAACGCGCTGTAAAACGCTCAGGGTAAAGGCTATGTGCTTTACCGAGGGTCAAAAACCAAAAAGGTTAAAAGAAAAACGTCCATGATAGATTGCGATACCCTATGAGATAGTAGTACAAAACTACGTTAATAGTAGCCAAGGGGTAGCAGACGCGCTCACCCCTATAACTACAATGCACAGGGTACCGAATAGAACAGATGCTGGCGGTAGGCTGCCTCACCAGTGGGTGAGGGAAACTGAATCACTATGGCCAGAGTTGCTGTGTGTCAGTGCGCTTTAAATAGGCTACTTACTTGTCATAGGACAGCTCCACTTCCTGAACGCTACACGTGGGGCCGGCTCCATGCTCCGGAACAAACAGGAGTCACGTGAGCCGCGCTCTGGTTTCGTGTGCGGAAGTACGGGGCCGGAGCCAGGTTGCTAGGTTACCAGGATGCCCACAGATCGTAAGCGCCGAGGGAACCAGCAAACACAAATGTCAGGCTCAATGCGGAGTCCTGAGTGATAGTAAAAATTGTGAGAATGCACCCAATCAATAGAGCATGTAATACAGGTTCTTTTCAATACTGGACAATGAAAATACATTATCCAATCAAAGAAATGAGGTTAAATATATACAATACGGTGACACATAAATGATACAGGAAGCCAAAAAAGAAGGTAAAAGGAGGTTGCGCCACAAAAGGATGGTAAAGTGCAATAATTGCATAACCCATGTATATTGGTATAGTAAATTTAAAGAAAACAGCTAAAGCTAAGCTGTTCATTGAGTCCCCTAGGGGACACAGTCATCAGATAGTAGATCCAGCGGTTCTCCCTTTGGAGGATCAATTGATCCCAATAACCGCCTCTACGTGGGGGAGCAATTTTGTCAATGCCCATAAAGGTGAAACATAGTTCACCCCGATGATGGCTGTGGGCATGTATCGCAATGGGCATATCTTTCTGGTTGATGATGTCATTAACATGCTCCCCCACTCTCCTACGGAGCTCCCGTTTGGGTTTTCCCGATGTACTCAAGACCACAAATGCAGACGCCCCGATAGATTACACCTTTAGCCCTGCAATTAATAAACTGTTTAATCATATAGGTGCGGCCGGTGTTGTTACTGACAAAGGATTTAAAATTGGCACTACTGAAGGCAACAGAAAAGTGCATTAGGCTTGTCAGTAAAGGCAAAAAAAGGAAGAGACCACTGTGGTACTCAGCAGAAGTGGCCAAAATCATTAAAAACAAAAAGATGGCATTTAGCAAGTATAAAAACACCCAAAACGAGGATGACCGGGAAATCTATAAGATGAGGCAGAGAGAGGCCAAGCAAGTTATAAGAGCTTCTAAAGCTCAGGCAGAAGAGAAATTAGGTAAGTCAGTGAAAAAGTGATAAGACATTCTTCAGATACATAAATGAAAAAAGGAAATTAAAAAAAGGAATTACCAAATTAAAAACAAAAGAAGGAAGGTATATGGAAGAGGATAAAGAACTAGCTGACTGCCTCAATGAATACTTATGTTCAGTTTTTACAAAGGAAAATGAAGGAGAAGGACCTCAGTTAGGGAGGAAGACTAATGAATCCTTTGATGCATGTGTCTTTACAGAGGAAGAGGTTCTAAGTCAGCTGTCCAAAATTAATACAAATAAATCACAGGGGCCTGATGGGCTACACCCAAAGCTATTAAAAGAGCTTAGAGGTGTACTAGCAAATCCATTAACAGATTTATTTAACCAATCACTGGTAACAGGTGTCGTCCCAGAAGATTGGAAATTAGCAAACGTTGTGCCAATTCACAAGAAAGGTAGTAGAGAGGAATCAGGCAACTATAGGCCAGTAAGCCTGACATCAATAGTGGGGAAATTAATGGAAACCATACTCAAGGAGAGGATTGTGGAACATCTAAAAACCCATGGGTTGATTGATAAAAAACAGCATGGGTTTACTTCAGGGAGATCATGTCAAACTAATCTTATTGACTTTTTTGATTGGGTGACTAAAATAATAGATGGCGGAGGTGCAGTAGACATTGCTTATCTGGACTTTAGTAAGGCTTTTGATACTGTCCCACATAGAAGGCTTATCAATAAACTGCAGTCTTTGAGCTTGAGCTCACATATTGTTGAATGGATTAGGCAGTGGCTGAAGGACAGAAAACAGAGGGTTGTAGTCAATGGAGTATATTCAGACCATGGTATTGTTACCAGTGGGGTACCTCAGGGATCTGTTCTGGGACCCATTTTGTTTAATATCTTTATCAGCGAAATTGCAGAAGGCCTCAATGGTAAGGTGGGTCTTTTTGCTGATGACACAAAGATATGTAACAGGGTTGATGTTCCTGGAGGGATACACCAAATGGAAAAGGATTTAGGAAAACTAGAGGAATGGTCAAAAATCTGGCAACTAAAATTTAATGTTGATAAGTGCAAGATAATGCACCTGGGGCGTAAAAACCCAAGAGCAGAATATAAAATCAGTGATACAGTACTAACCTCAGTATCTGAGGAAAGGGATTTAGGGGTCATTATATCAGACGACCTAAAGGTGGGCAGACAATGTCATAGAGCAGCAGGTAATGCCAGCAGAATGCTTGGGTGTATAGGGAGAGGCATTAACAGTAGAAAGAGGGAGGTGCTCGTGCCGCTCTACAGAGCACTAGTGAGACCTCATTTGGAGTATTGTGTGCAGTACTGGAGACCATATCTGCAGAAGGATATTGAAACTTTGGAGAGAGTTCAGAGAAGAGCTACTAAACTAGTACATGGATTGCAGGACAAAACTTACCAGGAAAGGTTAAAGGACCTTAACATGTATAGCTTGGAAGCAAGAAGAGACAGAGGGGATATGATAGAAACTTTTAAATACATAAAGGGAATCATCACGGTAAAAGAGGAGAGAATATTTAAAAGAAGAAAAACTGCTACAAGAGGACATAGTTTTAAATTAGAGGGGCAAAGGTTTAAAAGTAATATAAGGAAGAATTACTTTACTGAGAGAGTAGTGGACGCATGGAATAGCCTTCCTGCAGAAGTGGTAGCTGCAAATACAGTGAAGGAGTTTAAGCATGCATGGGATAGGCATAAGGCCATCCTTCATATAAGATAGGGCCTGGGGCTATCCATAGTATTCAGCATATTGGGCAGACTAGATGGGCCAAATGGTTCTTATCTGCCGACACATTCTATGTTTCTATGATTTCCCAACCGTCATAAATTTGCAGGCCACGCAGCCGCTACAATGGTAGCAACCTACAACAGTCGTCTGCTGGGTTAACCACCTACATCCTGCTGGTGTGGGTGGAACATACTCACTATGCACCAAACTGTCCCTTAAGCTGCGTCCCCGGTGATATGTGATATGAGGACGATCGCCCAAGACTGCTCGGAGTTCTGGATCCATAGTGAGTATGTCCCAATGTTGGGAAATGATCTTCCGTACTTGGGTCGAGGCAACATCGAATGTGGTCACCAATCGAATCGGACCAGTACCATGTCCTGTTTTTTGTCTAGTGGTAAGGAGAGTGGCCCTATCAGCTCTGGCAGCAGTCTGGAATGACCTACGTAAAACAGAGTCCGGGTACCCCCTTTGTAAGAATCTACATCGCAAGTCCGCTGCCTGCAGAAAGAAATCTCTGTTATTCGAGCAATTCCTGCGTAAACGCAGGTACGGGCCCTTGGGGATACCTCGTCTGAGGGGGCCGGGGTGTCCACTCTCCCACCGCAATAGAGAATTGGTGGAGGAGGGCTTCCGATACACACAGGTGTCAATGGTGCCTGATTCAGTTTTCTTAATGAGTACATCTGAGAACGGGAGAGACTGTAAGTCCAACTCAAAAGTAAACCGTAGGTTAAAATTATTCTTGTTTAACCAATACACAAACGACTCAAAAGTGGGCCTATCACTCTGCCAAATGACGAAAACGGCGTCAATGTATCGTGTCCACATACCAATGGGTTCCTGATAGTGCTCAGTGGATTCAGAGAACACCACTGTCTCCTCCCACCAGCCCAGGAGCAAATTTGCATACGATGGGGCACATGAACTCCCCATCGCGGTGCCCCTGAGCTGGTGGTAAAGATGACCATTAAAGCAGAAAACATTGTGGGTCAAAGTGAAATCCAAGAGTCGGAGAACAAATTGGCTGTGGGCACGATACTGGCCACCCCGGGAGCTTAAAAAGTGGGATACTGCTTGTAAGCCCAATGAATGGGGTATACTAGAGTATAAGGCCTCCACGTCTATGGAACAGAGCCAATGGCTCAGATCCAAAGATATGCCCTCCAGCCACAATAACAAGTCAGTAGTGTCACGTGTGAACGATGGCAGAGTGGTGACAAAAGGTGCCAGAATCCGATCAATATAAATACCGATGTTCTGGCAGAGACCACCCACGCCTGACACAATGGGTCTCCCCTTTAGGGGGGAGGTGCCCTTGTGAATTTTGGGCAAACAATAAAAGGTAGGTAGGCGTGGGTGGTTCGGTAACAGAAAATCGTATTCCTCTTTTGATATGACCTTAAAGGATAGACCATCATCCAAGATATTTTTAAGTTCTACCAAGTGGCCGGGTATGGGGTCAACGTTCACGATGCCATAAGTGTCACGATCTTTTAAGAGATTTTCGCACATCAAGCAATATTGTTCTGCAGCCATAACCACCACGTTGCCCCCTTTATCTGAGGGTTTAACCGCAATGGTGTTATCTTTTTCCAGGTCGGCAATCGTGTTGGATAGGGCGCGATCAATGTTAGAAGAGACCCTATTAATGGTCATATGTTCAATCTGTTTACTCACACGATCTAAAAATACATCGATACATGACACTTCCCCACTTTGTGGAGGCATCTTCTTGCTCTTCAAGCAAAGGTCCGTGAATGGTCCCAGACCCAGATCCTGCTGGGGAACATTCTCTAGGTTAAACAGCAGTCGTATGTCAGATAACATGTCTGTAGGTATACGCAGGTCTCGGCACTCCCTCCTCTCCTGTTGTCAGAAATGCTTATGCCACTTAAGTTTTCTCACAAAGAGATTTAAATCCTTAATAAGGTTAAATCGATCAAAATTAGGGGTGGGACAAAAGAGAGACCTAGTCCTAGTATCTGGCTTTCTGCCATACTCTGTGCACGGTTTGATAGATTGATAACCTGAGGTCCTTGAATTACGGCTGTGGGGGTTGGCCCCGGTTGCGTAATTGGTAAATTGGGGCCTGCTGGCATGTCGTTTGACCCTGTTGTCCTGCCTGATTGGGGCCTAAAAAAAAACGAACGGTCTTGTGTCGTAGAGGCTCCTCTACGTCGGCCCCGTCGATGATTGCCTCTAAACGGAACTCGGGCAGGCTTGGGTCCTGAGTCCTTGTCGGAGTCTGAGGGATCTGTTTCTGTACAGGACGTGTCAGGGTACCTAGGTGGTGTGCTTCTATTCTGCGCAATGGCAGAATAGGCCCTGTTCTCTTTGAAATCACCCAGATCCCTGATAAACTGACTATGCTTCCTCTCCTTCAGATGATATTGGAATTTATCCAGTGTGGATTGTAACAATTTTTCACGGTTAACAAATTCGGGTTCCTGGAAGAAAGACTGGGCAACCTGGACGCTCTCAAACAATTTTTTATTCAGAGCGTCAAGGTTGGTCTTCTTCTCTTCAATCAGGAGAAGTCACATTAATCGCAATGAATTCTGCGTGTTCTCCTGCTCCCACTTAGTCAGAAACTCAGAGTTGCGAAATCTGGGGGCCGGCAGTATTGAACACCGTAACCCCCTAGGTACTATGTTATTCTTCAGGTAACTTTCAAGGCTCTGCACCTCCCACCAGGATATAATTTGGTCTTTGTAGACCGTGGTTAGCTGTCTGAAAAGAAGGACTATATTTTTTGATCTGGAGTGTTTTATTTGAAAAGATATCTTGGGCTTCTACTAGCCAGTCATCCGTACTGAAACCAGTGGAAAGAAAATCCTATCAGCACAATTAAGAGAACTGCCAATAATTGCTGTTCTCAATAGTCCCAAAAACATCCTGTAAACTAAATCAGAAAACCACGGACTGAACCGAGGCAATGGGAGACAATAAAACATAACTTTTACTCCCTTTGGAGGATCAATTGATCCTCCAAAGGGAGAACCGCTGGATCTACTATCTGATGACTGTGTCCCCTAGGGGACTCAATGAACAGCTTAGCTTTAGCTGTTTTCTTTAAATTTACTATACCAATATACATGGGTTATGCAATTATTGTACTTTACCATCCTTTTGTGGCGCAACCTCCTTTTACCTTCTTTTTTGGCTTCCTGTATCATTTATGTGTCACCGTATTGTATATATTTAACCTCATTTCTTTGATTGGATAATGTATTTTCATTGTCCAGTATTGAAAAGAACCTGTATTACATGCTCTATTGATTGGGTGCATTCTCACAATTTTTACTATCACTCAGGACTCCGCATTGAGCCTGACATTTGTGTTTGCTGGTTCCCTCGGCGCTTACGATCTGTGGGCGTCCTGGTAACCTAGCAACGTGGCTCCGGCCCCGTACTTCCGCACACGTGACCGGAGCGCGGCTCACGTGACTCCTGTTTGTTACGGAGCATGGAGCCGGCCCCACGTGTAGCGTTCAGGAAGTGGAGCTGTCCTATGACAAGTAAGTAGCCTATTTAAAGCGCACTGACACACAGCAACTCTGGCCATAGTGATTCAGTTTCCCTCACCCACTGGTGAGGCAGCCTACCTCCAGCATCTGTTCTATTCGGTACCCTGTGCATTGTAGTTATAGGGGTGAGCGCGTCTGCTACCACTTGGCTACTATTACCGTAGTTTTGTACTACTATCTCATAGGGTATCGCAATCTATCATGGACGTTTTTCTTTTAACCTTTTTGGTTTTTGATCCTCGCTAAAGGACATAGCCTTTATGGCTGTTTGACACAATTTTTATATATGTGTACCGGGGAACCTGTCTTGAGAGCTACGCTATGGTGAGCTCGTTCCATTTATTACTGTGCACGGTTTAATGGAAGCTTCAACGTACCTGTCTGATTGTTTGTTTTGTCTATGTTGATGCGCGATTTTAACATTATTGAGTAAAAGTTATGTTTTATTGTCTCCCATTGCCTCGGTTCATTCCGTGGTTTTCTAATTTAGGGATCTGTGGATGACACTGATGGGGGATCTGTGGATGACACTGATGGGGGATCTGTGGATGACACTGATGGGGGATCTGTGGATGACACTGATGGGGGATCTGTGGATGACACTGATGGGGGATCTGTGGATGACACTGATGGGGGATCTGTGGATGACACTGATGGGGATCTGTGGATGACACTGATGGGGGATCTGTGGATGACACTGATGGGGGATCTACAGATCTCCCTCCCCCCCCATAAGTGGCATCTGCAGATCTCCCTCCCCCCCCATAAGTGGCATCTGCAGATCTCCCCCATAAGTGGCATTTACAGATTCCCACCCCATAAGTGGCATCTACAGATCCCAGCAAAGTATCAGTGTGGTGGGGGGAGGCGGGGACACTCATGGCGGGGCCCGGTGCAGTGATTCTATTCTAATACACTGGGCCCCGCAGCTGTTAAGTACCGTGCAATCAATCCCATTAATATCTTCATGTACACCGCACTGTCCTTTACTTACTGTAGTACCGTATGTCTAGCATTAAGATGGCGCAAAGCGGCAGCTCCCTACTCATGTGCCTCCTGCCCGCCGATCTCATTTTATGAATGAGCAGGCAGGCAGCGCATGAGGAGGAAGCTGCGGCAGGCGGCGAATGACCGAGGGAGCTGCGCCTTCATGCTAGATATACGGTACCATAGTAAGGACAGTGCAGTATACATAAAGATATCAATGGGATTGATTGTACGGTACTTAACAGCTGCGGGGCCCGGTGTATTAGAATAGAATCACTGCACCGGGCCCCACCATTAGTGTACCCGCCTCCTCCCTTCACACTGATACTTTGCTGGGCGCGCTGTGCAGCATAGCGGCCAGCGAAGTATCAGTGTTCGCTTTATAAGACGCACAGCCATTCCCCCCCACTTTTGGGGGGAAAAAAAGTGCGTCTTATAAAGCAAAAAATAGGATATTTTTTATAAAAATCTAAGACGCATACAACAGTAACAGTGGGATCATTTTAAACACAACAAGGAGACGGATGGGCACATATAAATATCGCTATAGCGTTAATCCTAGTGACGGAATCCCTTTAACTTCCGAAAGTATGTGGACGAGCAGGAGCTCGGAGAACCAGCACTTCCACAAACAAGGAGCTATCAACCGCATAAATGGAGAAGGAATGACCACTTAAAGAGGACCTTTCATCTGAAAATGCACATTAAAATACATATATCCACTTACATGGCGGCCCCCGGTGGTGCTGTTTCAGCTTTTCATTTTCCAAAATGTGCCCCTGTTTGTCCGCAGTGGCTCCCGCAACAATTCGCGCCTTATATACAAATGAGCCATTCGGCTCAACTGGGCGGTTCTGCAAAAGTTCTACTGGGCGTGGCTTTCTTCTCCCTGGCACGGAGCGCATCCAATTAGCGCACCCCGCTCTCAGCCAGGGAGAAGAAGCTCAAGTTCTCGCGAGATTCTTGAGAACTCGAGTGATTTCACACAGCCTGAGCCGGGCGCCATCTTGGAGTCCTCTGGGGAATCCAAGATGGCGCCCGGCTTAGACTGTGTGATATCTTGCGCAGGGCAAGGGATGCAGGGATCCAGTTTGTTGAGGACCAGATTACACGACTGATTTTGAAACACGCACTTAAAGAATCAGCGGGAAATACATGTTTTTTTGTTTTGTTCTTTTAGCGTGAAAAAAGTATTCACTTGAGTACAAAGCTAAATTTTCAGTTTGAGGTTTTTGAAGCAGCTTTGAGAGCCATAGTTTTTTTTATTTACGTTTTACACAATCACTTTTGAAACAAAAAAATCATATTTTAGTGTCTCCATATTCTGAGTGCCATAGTTTTTTTTATTTTTTGGGAGATTGTCTTAGTTAGGGTCTCATTTTTTGCGTAATGAGATAACGGTTTTATTGGTATGATTTTGGGGTGCATATGACTTTTTTGATTGCTTCGTAAGGTCATGGGATATTTTTATACAGCAGGTTCTTACGAACATGGCGATACATAATATGTCTACTTTATTTTTATTTATTTACGTTTTACACAATAACATCACTTTTGAAACAAAAAATATCATATTTTAGTGTCTCCATAGTCTGAGAGCCATAGTTTTATTTTTTTGGGCAATTTCCTAGGGTAGGGGCTCATTTTTTGCAGGATGAGGTGACTGTTAGATTAGTACTATTTTGGGGGGCCTACGCATTTTTGATCGCTTGGTGTTGCACTTTTAGTGATGTAAGGTGACAAAAAAATGTTTTTTTTTTAGCACAGATTTTATTTAATTTTTTTACGGTGTTTACCTGAGGGGTTAGGTCATGTAATATTTTTATAGAGCCGGTCGATACGGACACAGCGATAACTAATATGTCTACTTTTCTCTATATATATAAAAAATTTTTATATATCTTATATATCATATGGCTCTCAGATAATGGTGACACAAAACATCATCATTTTTTTTTCAGAAATTATTTTATTGTGTAAAAGTAAAACTGATAAAAAGTGGGGAAAAAACTATATATTTAGCATCTCTGTAATTGCACTCAGCAGTAGAATAAAGGTAGCGTTATTTTTCCTGCACATCGTACATATCAAAAAGTCATATATAGGCCAAAATAGAACCGATGATTATGGCAACTCAACCTTCAAAAAAATAAGCCATCACACAGCTCCTCTGAGAGAGAAATAGAGTGTGCTTTCCAGAAAATGGCTGTACTGGTACCCCAGAGGATGTTTGAAAGCAACATGACGCCTATAAACCAATCTCCAAAAATTGCTGTGCAAAAGCCAAATTATGGTCTTTCCCTTTTTGGACCCTGCAGTGTAGCAGCAGTTAACGATCACATTTATGGCATTACCGTTCTCAGTAGAAGCCGTCTAACATTAACCCCTTAAGGACCCAGCCATTTTTCACCTTAAAGAGGACCTTTCATCACCCTAACAAATCTAAACTAAGTATACATACATGTAGAGCGGCGTCCAGGGATCTCCCTGCACTTACTATTATCCCTGGGCGCCGCTCCGTTCTCCCGGTATGTCCTCCGGTGACTTCAGCTCTGCGTCTCAACTGGGAGGAGCCTGCCCTTGTTCTCCTGGGCGTCTCCTTCTCCCAGGCTGTAGCGCTGACCAACCGCAGCGCTCAGCTCATAGCCTGGGAGAAGAAAACCTCCCAGGCTATGAGCTGAGCGCTGCGGTTGGTCAGTGCTACAGCCTGGGAGAAGGAGACGCCCAGGAGAACAAGGGCAGGCTCCTCCCAGTTGAGACGCAGAGCTGAAGTCACCGGAGGACATACCGGGAGAACGGAGCGGCGCCCAGGGATAATAGTAAGTGCAGGGAGATCCCTGGGCGCCGCTCTACATGTATGTATACTTAGTTTAGATTTGTTAGGGTGATGAAAGGTCCTCTTTAAGGAACAGGTCATTTTTAGCAAATCTGACCAGTGTCACTTTATATGCGAATAACATTAAAACGCTTTTACTTATCCAGGCCATTCTGAGATTGTTTTCTCGTCATATATTGTACTTCATGATAGTGGTAAAACGGAGTCAAAAAATGTAATTTTTATTTATAAAAAAAATACAAAAATTGCCAATAATTTAGAAAAAATAGCAAATTTGAAAATTTTCAAATTCCCTACTTTTATAATAGATAGTAATAACGCCAAAAATAGTTATTACTTTACATTCTCCATATGTCTACTTCATGTTTGAATCATATTGTGAATGCTATTTTATTTTTTGGGGACGTTAGAAGGCTTAGAAATTTAGAAGCAAATCTTGAAATTTTTCAGAATATTTCCAAAACCCACTTTTTAAGGATCAGTTCAGGTCTGAAGTCACTTTGTGGAGCTTACATAGTAGAAACCACCCAAAAGTGACCCCATTTTAGAAACTAAACCACTTAAGTTATTCAAAACTAATTTTACAAGCTTTGTTAAATCTTTAGGTGTTCCACAAGAAAAAATGGAGATAAAATTTCAGAATTTCACTTTTTTGTCAGATTTTCCATTTTAATAATTTTTCAGTAACAAAGCAAGGGTTAACAGCCAAACAAAACTCAATATTTATTGCCCTGATTTTGTAGTTTACAGAAACGCCCTATATGTGGTCGTCAACTGCTGTACAGGAACACGGCAGGGCGCAGAAAGAAAGGAATGCCATACAGTTTTTGAAGGCAGATTTTGCTGGATTGGTTTTTTTAACACCATGTCCCATTTGAAGCCCCCCTGATGCAACCCTAGAGTAGAAACTCCAAAAAAAGGACCCCATATTGCTACTTTTTTAGGGTACATATGATTTTTGGTTGCTCAGTAATATACTTCTTGTGAGGCAAGGTAACAAAAAATAGCTGTTTTGGCACCTTTTTTTATTTACAGGTGACAGGTTAGATCATGTGGTATTTTTATAGAGCAGGTTGTTGCGGATGCGACAATACCAGATATGTTTAGTTTTTTTGTTGTTTGTTTCAGTTTTACATAATAAAGCATTTTTGAAAAATAACATGTTTTAGTGTCTCCATATTCTGAGAGCCATAGTTTTCTTTTTTTGTGGGCGATTGTCTTAGCTTTGGTCTCATTTTTTGCAGAATGAGATGACTGTTTGATTGGTATGATTTTGGAGTGTGTATGACTTTTTGATCGCTTTGTATTACACTTTTTGTGATGTAAGGTGACAAAATTTTTTATTTTTTTATTTTTTATGGTGTTCACCTGAGAAGTTAGGTCATGTGATATTTTTATAGAGCAGGTCATTACGGACGTGGCAATACATAATATTTCTACTTTTAGTTATTAAAGTTTTACACAATAATATTATTTTTAAAACCCAAAAAAATCATGTTTTAGTGTCTCCATGTAGAATCAGGAGATGTGGTGCGCTCTCCGTGGAAGGTGCAGCACGGACAGCGTCCGGATCCGGGACGCACCAAAGGTACTTTAGGAAAACAAAGAAAATGTCCAGCTTCATACACCAACTCGTTCTTTATTTCAAAGCGATAAAAACAGCGGGATACATGTCGCGTCTACGCGTTTCGGATCTCTGTTACAAATACCGATCCTTAATCATGACAAAGCAACAATGGCAAAGCCACACATATATGGGCAAATACACCAGCTGGAACAATTCAGCCTTAATTGGGTGCCGCCCACATATATGTCCAAAGGCTATACACATACAAAATGCTTAAAATGTCAATACATCTAAACATACAATCTATGAAATTAAACATAAGAAAAGATAAAAGCAAGTGATTAATAATGCAGGATCAGATCGTGTTTTTGATTAAGGCCCAGAGGTGCATATGAACCCATTTTAAATATCCATAGAGATTCTCGATTCAAAAGCTTCTTGCGGTGGTCTCCACCCCTAATTGGAGAGGGCACATATGTATCTTTTTTCTGCCGTGAATATTGAGGCACCCGCCCTAAAATGGTATGGTCGTTATATAGACGACTTGTTGTTCATTTGGTCGGGTGATGTTCCAGACATAACCCTTTTTGGGGAATTCCTCAATACAAATTGTAACAACCTAAAATTCACGGTGAAACATGATATTTCCTCAATTGAGTTTTTAGACCTTAATTTACGAGGAGATGCAGTCAGCAATAGAGTTATTTCTGCCAGCTATTGCAAGGAAACCGCAGGTAATACAATTCTCCACGCCACATCTTGTCATCCCCCTCATGTTACCAAAAATTTACCTAAAGGGGAATTTACCCGTATACGACGTAACTGTACGCTGGATGACAAATGTAGAATGGAGCTTCAGGCAGCCTCTGACCGTCTTGTCCGGAGAAAGTATCCTAGGCACAGTCTGAACAGGGCCCAACAAAATGCACTGGGTCTTTCACAGAGAAGTCTGGTTTTTCCTATAGCAAAAGGTTGTGATTTAAACAAGCACGTATATGCCAGCATTCCCACCTTTGTGACCAATTACAGTCTGGAATATGCGCAGGTATGCAAGATTGTTAAATCTCACCTGCCCATACTCCATATGGAAGAGGATTGGCGGCCTCTTATAAGACACGGCATAAAATGTGTAGCTCGGAAGGCACCCACATTAGCAACTAAACTTAGTCCATCGATGTATAGGGATCAACCGCAAGTCCAACATACATGGTTACGCTATTTAGGCAGCTTTAAATGTGGCCATAAAATCTGCACTTGCTGCACACATATGACAGTAGGTAAGGAAATAATGTCTTTCTCCAAAAACAAAGTTTTCCCTATACGGCAATATATCAACTGCAATACCCCATATGTGGTTTACTGTATATCCTGTACATCATGCTCCCTACAATATATTGGCTGCACAACAAACAGTTTGAAGATTAGGATTTGTAGACACATCTCTGATGTCCCTCATTCCCGAGACAGAGGTGTGTCTGCAGCCAGCTTACATTTTGCGGCCATACATGCTGGCAGTGTGGAGAGCATGGTAGTGCAGGGTATAGAACGAGTGCCCTCTCCAATTAGGGGTGGAGACCACCGCAAGAAGCTTTTGAATCGAGAATCTCTATGGATATTTAAAATGGGTTCATATGCACCTCTGGGCCTTAATCAAAAACACGATCTGATCCTGCATTATTAATCACTTGCTTTTATCTTTTATCTTTTCTTATGTTTAATTTCATAGATTGTATGTTTAGATGTATTGACATTTTAAGCATTTTGTATGTGTATAGCCTTTGGACATATATGTGGGCGGCACCCAATTAAGGCTGAATTGTTCCAGCTGGTGTATTTGCCCATATATGTGTGGCTTTGCCATTGTTGCTTTGTCATGATTAAGGATCAGTATTTGTAACAGAGATCCGAAACGCTTAGACGCGACATGTATCCCGCTGTTTTTATCGCTTTGAAATAAAGAACGAGTTGGTGTATGAAGCAGGACATTTTCTTCGTTTTCCTTTAGTGTCTCCATAGTCTGAGAGCCATAGTTTTTTCAGTTTTTAGGCAATTGTCTCAGGTTGGGTATCATTTTTGCAGGATGAGATGACTGTTTGATTGGTACTATTTTGGGGTGCATATGACTTTTTGATCGCATGCTATTATACTTTTTGTGATGTTAGGTGACAAAAAAATAGCTTTTTTTACATTGTTTTTATTTTTTACGGTGTTTACCTGAGGGGTTAGGTCATGGGATATTTTTATACAGCTGGCTCTTACGGACAAGTCGATACCTAATATGTATACTTTTTTTATTTATTTACGTTTTACACAATAACATCACTTTTGAAACAAAAAAAAATCATATTTTAGTGTCTCCATATTCTGAGTGCCATAGTTTTTTTTTTTTTTTTTTTTTTTTTTGGCAATTGTCTTAGGGTTCCATTTTTTGTGGAATGAGGTGACGGTTAGATTGGTACTATTTTGGGGGGTCTACACCTTTTTGATCGCTTGATGTTGCACTTTTAGTGATGTAAGGTGACAAAGTTTTTTTTTTTTTAGCACAGATTTTTTTTTTTTTTTTTTTACAGTGTTTACCTGAGGGGGTTAGGTAGGTCATGTGATATTTTTATAGAGCCGGTCGATATGGACGCGGCGATAACTAATGTCTACTTTTCTTTTTTTTTTTTTTTTTCCTATTTAAAAAAAAAAAAGAAAAAAAAATTGTACTTTTTTTTTTTTTTTTTTGGGGAAATAGGCGCTTTTTTATTTTTCACTTTGTTTTGTCCCATTATGAGACTTCAAGATTTCAGGGTCTGATCCCTGTTTCAATTCAGCACAATACATCTGTATTGTCCTGTATTGAACTTTCAGTGTCTTACACTGTAAGATGCTAACAGTTGCCTAGGAGACCCAACCCTGGGGCTGGATCTCCTGGGTTTCCGTAGCTGGCAGTCCCGATGCCGGGCCCCTGCTGCTGATCGCGGCAGCGCGTGTCGTGGAGCGCATTAACCCTTTCACGAGAATGCTTATCCTAGTGCATTAAGTAGCCACAAGTTAGGAAGAGCATTCTTGTCCAAGGTCCTGGAGGGGTTAAAAAAGCACTGTTATTTTTTTTGTTTTGTTTTTTTGTTTGTTTGGAGTCCATGTACACGTCCGCAAAATGGGTCCAGGTCTGTTCAATGTTGCGGAACGGATCCGGGCACATTCATTTTCAATGGGGCCGGAAAAGATGCAGACAGCACACAGTGTGCTGTCCGCATCCGCACTTCCGTTACACAAAAAAAAAAAAAAAAATAGAACATCTTCTATTCTTGTCTGCAGACACGGACAAGAGAAGGCATTTCTATTTAAAGTGCTGGCCATGTGTGGTCCGCAAAATGCGGAACGCACATGTCCGTGTTTTGCAGATCCGCAGTTTGCGGACCGCAAAACACTTGCAGATGTGTGAATGGACCCTAAGGTCCCATGCACACTAGGGTATCTATTTTTCGGTTCGCAAAAACGGATCCGCAAGAAATGCGGATGACGTCCGCGTGCATTCCGCATTTTGTGGAACGGAACAGATGTTGCCTAATAGAACAGTCCTATCCTTGTCCATAATCTGGACATTAATAGAACATGTTCTATTTTTTTGCAAAACGGAATGCACACAGAGTACCTTCCGTTTTGTTTTCGGACCATTGAAATGAATGGTACCGTATACGGTCCGCAAAAAAAAACGGAACAGACACGGAAAGAAAATACGTTCGTGTGCATGAGCCCTAAGGCCGTATTCACACGTCAGTGTTTTTGTCAGTGATTTAGAATAAAGTTTAAGATAACCCTTAAAACGTAAATATACTTTAATAATATCTTATTAACCGCTACAGGAACGCCTAACGCAGGGATGCGTCCTGCGGGCGGTCCTGTAGCTCTGAGATGACGCATCGGCGCGTCATCTCGTGAGAGCCGAGACTTCCTGTGAACGCGCGCGCGTTCACAGAGAAGCGCGTCTCGGCAGTTCGGCTACAGCCTGCCAGCGATGGCAGGCTGTAGATGCGAATTAAATCGCATCAAACAACTATATCAGATGCTGTTTTGTGAACAGCGTCTGATATAGCTGCTACCTGGTCCTCTGGTGGTCCCATTTGCTGGGATCGACCACCAGAAGACCAGGTAACACTGTAAAGTTGCACCAAACACTACACTAACCCCCCTCACCTATTAACCCCTTGATCACCCCATCTAGACCCCCTGATCACCCCCCTGTCATTGATCACACCCCTTGTAAGGATCCATTCAGACGTCCATATGTGTTTTGCGGATCCGTGGATTCACGGATTCGCGGATCGGATCCGCAGATCCTCAAAACACGGACACCGGCAATGTGCTTTCCGCATTTTGCAGATCCGCACATTGCCAGAACTATATAGAAAATGCTTTTTCTTGTCCGCAATTGCGGACAAGAATAGGACATGTTCTATATTTTTGCGGAACGGAAGCGCGGATCCGTAATTCCGGATCCGACCGGGACAAAGTCTGTCTCCATAGAAATGAATGGGTCCACAATTCCGTTCCGCAAACAGAATTTCGGACGTGTGAATGGGGCATAAGGGTCCCTTATCACCGCCAGTTAGTTAGCTACTTGTTAGGTAGTTAGCGCCCAGCCCACCACACTGCAGTCACTGATTTTGGCAGAGATTTTTTCATCCACATTGATCGATGCGAATGAAAAAATCTGTGCCGTTCATTTTTTTTTTTTTTTTTTTTTTTTCAGCGCAGAGGCTGAACAGAAAAAAAAAATCTCATTACCCGTATGCTCAATATAAGGAGAATCGCAGAAACTCCTAATGCTGGCCATACATGTAATGGTTGCGGAGACCCTCAAATGCCAGAGCAGTACAAACACCTCACATGTGACCCCATTTTAGAAAGTAGACACCCCAAGGTATTCGCTGAGGGGTATAGTGAGTTCATGTAAAATTTTATTTTTTGTCACAAGTTAGTGGAATATGAGACTGTAAAAAAAAAAAAAATCAATTTCCGCTAACTTGTGCCAAATTTTTTTTTTTCTGTGAACTCGCCATACCCCTCACAGAATACCTTGGGGTGTCTTCTTTCCACAATGGGGTCACTTGTGGGGTTTTTATACTGTCCTGGCATTTTAGGGGCCCTATTTCTCTCACCCAGCATGGGTATATGTAAAAATACACCCCAAAACACATTGCCCTACTTCTCCTGAGTACGGTGATACCACATGTGTGACACTTTTTTGCAGCCAAGATGCGCAAAGGGGCCCAAATTCCAACGAGTACCTTTTAGGAGGGCATTTTTACGCATTTTTCTTCTCACGCTTTAGGGCCCCTAAAATGCCAGGGCAGTATAAATACCCCACATGTGACCCCATTTTGGAAAGAAGACACCCCAAGGTATTTGCTGAGGGGCATAATGAGTCCATGAAAAATTAAACTTTTTGTCAAAAGTTAGCAGAAAGGGAGACTTTGTGAGAAAAACAATAAAAAATCAATTTCCATTAACTTGTGCCAAAAAAAACTTCTATGAACTCGCCATGCCCCTCATGGAATACCTTAGGGTGTCTTCTTTCCAAAATGGGGTCACATGTGGGGTATTTCTACTGCCCTGGCATTTAGGGGCCCTAAAGCGTGAGAAGAAAAATGCGTAAAAATGCCCTCCTAAAAGGTACTCATTGGAATTTGGGCCCCTTTGCGCATCTTGGCTGCAAAAAGTGTCACTCATGTGGTATCGCCGTACTCAGGAGAAGTAGGGCAATGTGTTTTGAGGTGTATTTTACATATACCCATGCTGGGTGAGAGAAATATCTCTGTAAATTGACAACTTTGAATAAAAAAATGTAAAAAGTTGTCGTTTACAGCGATATTTCTCACACGCAGCATGGGTATATGTAAAAAAACACCCCAAAACACATTGCCCTACTTCTCCTGAGTACAGGGATACCACATGAGTGACACTTTTTTGCAACCTGGGTGCGCAAAGGGGCCCTAAAACCAATGCGTACCTTAAGGATTTCACAGGCCATTTTTATGCATTTGGCTTCTCACGCTTTAGGGGCCCCTAAAATGCCAGGTGAGTATTAATACCCACATGTGACCCCATTTTGGAAAGAAGACACCCCAAGGTATTCCGTCAGGGGCATGGCGAGTCCACAGAATTTTTATTTTTTGGCACAAGTTAGCGGAAATTGATATTTTTTTTTTTTAATTTTGTTTTTTACAAAGTCTCATATTCTACTAACTTGTGACAAAAAATTAAATTTTACATGAACTCACCATACCCCTCACGGAATACCTTGGGGTGTCTTCTTTCCAAAATGGTGTCACATGTAGGGTATTTATACTGTCCTGGCATTTTAGGGGCCCCTAAAGCGTGAAAGGAAGTCTGGAATCCAAATGCGTAAAAATGCCCTGTGAAATCCTAAAGGTACTCATTGGTTTTAGGGCCCCTTTGCGCACCCAGGCTGCAAAAAAGTGGCACACATGTGGTATCGCCGTACTCAGGAGAAGTAGGGCAATGTGTTTTGGGGTGTATTTTTATATATACCCATACTTTGTGTGAGAAATATCTCTGTAAACGACAACTTTTAAAAATTTTTATACAAAGTTGACAATTTACAGAGATATTTCTCACCCAACATGGGTATATGTAAAAATACACCCCAAAACACATTGCCCTACTTCTCCCGAGCACGGCGATACCACATAAGTGACACTTTTTTGCAGCCTGGGTGCGCAAAGGGGCCCAAATTCCAACGAGTACCTTTAGGTTTTACATGGCTGCTCACAATTTAGCCCGCCAAAATGCCAGAACAGTAAGCACACCCCACAAATGACCCCATTTCGGAAAGTAGACACCCGAGGTATTCACTGAGGGGCATAGTGAGTCCGTCTGAGATTTTTTTTTGCCGGAAGTTAACAGAAATTGAAACTTTTTTTTTTTTTCTCAGAAAGTGTCATTTTCCGCTAACTTGTGAAAAAATGAAATGATACATGAACTCACCATGCCCCTCCGCGAATACTTTGGGGTGTCTTCTTTCTAAAATGGTGTCATTTGGGGGTATTCATACTATCCTGGCATTCTAGCACCTGAAGAAACATGACAGGTGCTCAGAAAGTCAGAGCTGCTTCAAAATGCCGAAATTCACTTTTTTGCACCATAGTTTGTAAACGCTATAACTTTTACCCAAACCAATAAATATACACTTATTGGACTTTTTTTTTTATCAAAGACATGTAGAACAATAAATTTAGAGAAAAATTTATATAGAAATGTAGTTTTTTTTGAAAAATTTTACAACAGAAACTGAAAAATGTCATTTTTTTGCAAAAATGTCGTTAAATTTGTATTAATGGCAAAAAAAGTAAAAATGTCAGCAACAATGAAATACCACCAAATGAAAGCTCTATTAGTGAGAAAAAAAGGAGGTAAAATTCATTTGGGTGGTAAGTTGTATGACGGAGCAATAAAAAAAAGTAACAGTCAACAGTGTCACAGATATATCATCTAACAAAGAGAGGGGGTGTGCATCAGGGGGGAGGATAGGGGACAGCAACGCAGAATACATCGAGGAATGTTCAGGAAATGCTGGGAAGTGTCATATTTATCTGCACCACTTCAGATAACTGGCACATTTGGTCTCTTCATTGGAGTAGTGACAGCTCCAAACATCGGAGGTGGCCACCTCCAATATGTCTAGACCGCCGATTTAAGTGAATATTATATCCCTGATTGATATCTATATATCTGCTTCACTTACCGTCTGGATACCTTGGATGGGATTGTGTCGCCAGCCTTTCCTTAGGACAGAGTAGACAATAGAGACATTTGTATAAGCCTTCTGTTGCGTAAACCGACCATTCCTTTAACAATTGGATGATTCTCCTTCACATCTGCCTTTTTCTTATTTGTATATTTATACACCTATGTATCTTTACTTAAATCTGCTGTATCTGAGTAGTTACTCACCCATACTATCGACCCCCTGAGTAACCCGCTAATGTGGGAAACGCGTTTTTCCAAGATTTTCCATCTGGAATATTGACACCCAGTGAGGTGTAGTACCACCCATTCTGGGCATTAGGTCCCATAATGGGTTATTGTCTGGGTGAATTTGTTTTAAAAAATAAAGAAAAAAAGGGGGGGGGGGGGGTAGTAGGACCCGGTCAGGGCCAAACAGGGTGTTTTTTCCCGGGTGCGAGGACAGGGAGTCCCCACCATTAAGGGCTGTCCCTGGGCTGAGGTATATAATAGGGTCATCCTAGGGTAAGTCTCCCCTATCCTCCCCCCTGATGCACACCCCCTCTCCTTGTTATATGATATATCTGTGATACTGTTGACTGTCACTTTTTGGGGAATGGCTTATTTTTAATAAGATAATATTATAGTATATATACGTTTTAAGGGTTATCTTTAACTTTATGCTGGACATTTTTGTTTGATTTGATGACTCTGCTATAGGGAAGTGTTTATTGTTTGATGTTGGATCTAATCTTGGTTAGTGATTTCCATCAGTGATTGGGAGCAAAAACCAGGGATGGAGGCTACACAGAGATAGGGTATAAGCCCCCATTCACACGTCCGTGGTGTGTTGCGGATCCGCAACACACCATGCCGGCACTCCCCATAAAGATGCCTATTCTTGTCCGCAAGCTGCGGACAAGAATAGGACATGCTCTATCTTTTGCGGAGCCGCAGCCGGATGTTTCGGGTCCGAAACCCGGAAGTTCGGGCCGCGGCTCCGCAAATTCGGATGTGGAGAACACATAGTGTGTTCTCCGCATCACGTCCGGCCCCATTCACAATGAATGGGTCTGCATCTATTTCGCAGAATTGCGGACTAAAATGCGGACGTGTGAATGGGGCCTAAGGGAAAGATCTGCACCTGTTCTGTGTTTAGAGCCGCACCTGGTTCTGGCTCAAAATCACTGATAGAAATAACTTACTGATCACTGACTGTGTGAATAAGGCTACATGCACACGACCGTTGCCTGCCTCCGCGTCCGCTCCTCCTGCAAATTTTGCGTCCGTCAAAAAAATCGGATGACGGACCGTTTTTTTTGACGGATCCGATTTTTAGGGCAGATCCATTGTAAAAATGCCTATCCTTGTCCGCAAACATGAAAAAAATGGGACATGCACTATTTTTTTGACGGAATGAAAACACGGATCACAGATGCGGAACAAAAACGGTTGACCATCCGCATTTTTTGACGGACCCATTGAAATGAATGGGGAAGCATCCTATCCGTGAAAAAAAAAACAGAACGGACGCGGAAACAAACAACGGTCGTGTGCATGAGGCCTAAGCCTAATGCTGGTTTCACACAATGCCTTGAACTCGCAGCGTGCGTCTGTCAGAGCTCCTGTCCTGACCTACATTACACTGGTCGGATCGCATAGCATATATTGATCTATGATGCTACGTAACCCTTAGGCCCCTTTCACATGACCAAGTTTTCCGCGCGGGTGCAATGCGTGACGTGAGGGCATAGCACCCGCACTGAATCCTGACCCATTCATATCAATGGGTCTGTGTACATATTTTTTTTTTCATGCATCACTTCTGCGTTGCGTGAAAAACGCAGCATGTTCTATATTCTGCGCTTTTCACGCAGCCCTGGCCTCATAGAAGTGAATGGGGCTTCAGTGAAAAATGCATTGCATCCAAAAGCAAGTGCGGATGCAATGCGTTTTTCACTGATGGTTGCTAAGAGATGTTTGTAAACCTTCAGTTTTTCATCACGCGCTTGAAAACTGCATCAAAATGCATTGCATTCGCGTGGAAAAAACTGAACGCAATTGCAGACAAAACTTGCTTGCAAAATGGTGCGAGTTTCATTGAACGCATCCGGAGCCAATCGGTCACGCTCGTGTGAAAGGGGTCTTGGAGTAGGCTTGAGCGACCTTCGAAGGATCCAAAGTCAGTTAATTCAAATACTTTGATTCTAATGCTGTATCCGTACTGTTTTAAAATGTATTGGCTCCTTTGACCAAGTTCTTCTCACCTGAAGTCGCACGAGACTTCTGTAAATTACTACTGTATTCATATATGTGTATTGAAAAACAATTTAAAATAGCACTCTGAACCGAAGTACCAGCCAGTACCGAAGCCCAGTTTGGATTGCCATTTTAAATAGTTTTTCAATACGCAGATATGAATACAGTAGTAATTTACAGAAGTCTCATGTGACTTCAGGCGAGAAGAACTTTGGCTCCAAGGAGCCAATACATTTTAATGCTCTGTGGATACAGCATTAAAATCTAAATATTTAAATGAATAGACTTTGGATCTATGATCTGAAGGTCGAATCTCTGAAGCCTACTGACATAATGCAGGATTCATTAGGAAAACCATATCTGAGGGGAAAAGGAATCAAAATGGCTGCCAACTTACAAATAATACATTAAGCGTTCATTCACATGTCCGTTGTGTATTGCGGATCCGCAATACACAGGTCCGGCACCCCAATAGAAATAGCCTATTCTTGTCCGCTATTGCGGCCAAGAATAGGATGTTCTATTTTTTTCGGGAGCCGCGCACCGTAAGATCGGGGCCGCGCACCGGAAATGCAGATTCGGACAGCACCTTGTGTGCTGTCCGCATCTCTTCTGGCCCCATTGAAAATGAAAGGGTCTGGGTCTGTTCCACAACGTTGCGGAACTGACCCGGACCCATTCTACGGATGTGTGAATGGGCCCTTAATAAAGCAGGTATATACAAAGCATATAAAATACCATCTATCTTATTCTTTAATAATGGCCTATCCTGCATCATATAGGCAAAAAAAATAAAAATCACGGAGGGTGTGGTGCATCTCAGATGACATAGGCTGGGTGCAAGATATTGGGCACTGAAATTCCATATCTCTGGGAAAATTGCAATTTCCATTTTGCTTGTCTGCAGCACAATTTCTGCAAAATACCTGTGGTGTCAAATGGTTTTTTAAATGCTTGTTCCACTTTTTAATAAATGACTTGTGGGGTGTAGTTCCCAAAATGGGTCCCTTTTTGGTGGCTCCACCTATTTCACCCCAGAGCCTCTACAGTTGTCAGGACAAGATGTGTAAATCATCACATTTGCCTCAAATGCACATGTGGTGCGCTTTTACTCCTGAGCCCTGGTGTATGTCCAGGCAAAAAATTTAGAGCCACATGTTGGGCTGATGGCCCTTTTAGGATGGGTGTCACAAAATGTCACAATTCTACTTGCATGCAGCACCTGAAGGAATACAGTGCCATCCTGCTCAATGATTCAAGTTTGTCTGCAAATCCTAACTATAAAGCTGGCCAGATTTAGGAGATAACTTCCAGGTGAACACCCTCCTGATTTCCCCCCCCTCCCTCCCCTTACACAAAGATGCTCAACCATGCATGTGAATGTGAGAAGGGAATAATCTGGTATCAGCCCCCTCTGGCAGGCGGCTGATCTCCAAGAATAAAAGGGCTGTACAAGTAAAATCCAACACACCAACCCTTCTCTCCCTGACATCTGATGTCGCAGGAGATCCCACACACATTAGATGGTCAACTGACATACATCTAATGTCATGGCCAGCTTTAGAAATATGAAGGGTTAAAATCAGCAGTACATTACTGCAAGACATCCGTTTAGACCAAAGCGGAGGAGATGCACCCATGGAAATCTTACAGGACAAATGTATAGAAGAAGCTGGCTATCAGAGATGAGCTGCTGACCAAGGATACAAAAATATAAGCTCATGACACTTGGGGGACATCTCATGACACGGTGGGGGAACGTTGCTGATGGAACGGGGGGATAGTGGAGCTCATGGCACTGGGGGGAACTGATGCGCTTAAGTTCATCGCACAGGGGGGAACGAAGGATGTTGGGGACTGTTGGCAGGGGGTCTCATGAGTTTTTATAAAGAAAAACAGTCTATTAAAGGGGAATTCCCACCTCAGACAATGGGCGCATATCGCTAGGACGAGAACGAATCGGGGAGAGCTGTGGCTGGAGGACCCTGGATTTCCCGGGGTCCGTCCACCACCAAGCGCTCCTCTCCGTTGCTCCCATAGAAGTGAATGGGAGCGCACCGCGCACATGCGGCCCATGCTCCCATTCATTTCTATGGGGCAGACGGAAATAATAGAGCCAACGCTCGGCTATTTTCGGCGGCCCCATATAAATGAATGAAGGGCGGCTACGCATGCGCAATGCGCCCTCCGCTCATTTCCCTGCTCGTTCTCAATTTGTGTGTTGCGTGAAAATCGCAGCATGTTCTATATTCTGCGGTTTTCACGGACCGCAGGCCCCATAGAAGTGAATGCACTTTATGGCGGATGCAATGCGATTTTTACGGATGGTTGTTAAGGAGATAATAATAAATAGGGATAAGCCTGGGACCCCATTAAAGTCCATTTACTTTATTATTTTCTTAGGATTCTTTATTAAAGAATGCTATTATTTTCCATTATAACCATGTTATAATGGAAAATAATAAAATCTACAGAACACCGAACCCAAACCTGAACTTCAGTGAAGAAGTCTGGGTTCGTTCTGGGTACCAACATTCAGTCTTTTATCACGCACGTGCAAAACGCATTAAAACGCTTTGCACTCGCGCGGAAAAAACTGAACAACGCAATCACAGAAAAATTGCGTGCAGACTTGCGCGATTTCCCTGAACCCGCCGGCAACGCATCAGGACTGAATCCGGCACGCTCGTCTGCAAGGGGCCTAAATGTATGTGATTGGCATTATTGCTGGTCCCAGGCAATAGCCCCAGGCTTTTTCTGTTGAAACAGCAGGGACCTGCTGGCTATGATGCCCTCTACACTCGCGAGGGGGCCTCATATTTAAATGGTACTGGTACTCAAGGGGGTTAAATGGCATATCTGTGTAAAAATTGCCATTTTTACTTTCCACCATCTTTTCTGTATTAACTTTTGCAAAATAAAAATTGGCAAGTGAATGGATCCGCATCTGTTATACGGAGCACTGTTTGCGGGCCACATACGTTTGTGTGCATGAATGCTTACGGTGATAAACCTCTAAACCTAATGTATCACAGTAACTAAGGCTGCTTTCAGATGAGTACAATATGGATGCTTTATTACTCCATTATTAAGGACCAAACACCTGAACCTCCTGTAATTCATCAAAAAATTTAGAGTGCCATTCTTCTGGTTTTGATAAACCACGAGAGGTTTGGGTGTGGGATCCATGATATGTGGAAGAATTTGGGTCGGGCACGGTGCTACCAGAAAGGTTCAGGCTTGGAGGTGAGTGTAAACTTTTGTTTACTCATTAAATATTTCTACAGATGACCCGTTTCAGGCCTGGAACAGACTCTTCTTCAGATCAAGAAACGTAGTACAAAAAAGGTAGGTATACACAGTTTAAAAAGGCATATTAGGGCGGGAGTTTCACTCACTAAGCGGGGTCGAGTATGCAAAAAAAGGCAAGTGAATAAATAAAAAATCCTTAATTACCGTACAATAATTACAGAAGTGAATAGAAAATTTGTTATATATCATAGTTAATGCTTAGAAGATGTTAGTCTAGAATTACCCTAAGTACTGACTGAGGGACATGCAATATCTAGGAGCGGCCACTAGATGTCATTGTAGTCTTGTGTAGATGGAGATAAATACATTGTGTAAATATAAGAGATGATAAGAAAAACAATATGTAGATAATATGCTTGTTATAAAACAGTTTCCGCAACCTCATTTAGACCATACTGATTAATAATACAAAGTTTGTTCATCCAGAATATTTTTCTGCGCTTCAACACGTCAAAATTATTATTCATATGGAGCAGGTTGAGGCTATGATGCAAAAGGAGTCCTTTTTAGGCTACTTTCACATTGCCATTTTTGGGTCCGCTTGTGAGATCAGTTTCAGGGCTCTCACAAACTGTCCAAAATGGATCAGTTTGGCCCCAGTGCATTCTGAATGGATAAGGATCCGCTCAGAATGCATCAGTTTGGCTCCGTTCCGCCTCCATTCCGCTCTGGAGGCAGACACCAAAACGCTGCTTACAGCATTTTCGTGTCCACCTGATGATGCGGAGGCAAACGGATCTGTCCTGACATACAATGTAAGGTACAATTGAAAACGGATCCGTCCCCCATTGAGTTTCAATTTTGACTTTGTTAAATATAATACAGATGGATCAGTTTTGAACGGATGCATGCGGTTGTATAATCGGTGCAGATCCGTCTGTGCAGATACATGACGGATCCGCACCAGACGCAGGTGTGAAAGTAGCCTTATTTCTATGGACCAGTGTGTTTTAGTAATCCTTGTTGAAGATAACCTCTTTTTATGATGTGTGCCTGTGTTGATTGACTCAAGTATGAAGTTGTTGCGTAGTCCTACTAATGTATTGCATACCACATGAACACTGGGCAAGATAGATTACAGAGTCTGTCTTATAGCTAAGTGTACTTTCACACTCGCGTTTTGGCTTTCCGTTTGTGAGATCCGTTCAGGGCTCTCACAAGTGCTCCAAAACGGTTTAGGTTGCATTCTAATGCATTCTGAATGGAAAATTATCTGCTCCAAATGCATCATTTCAGTCTCCATTCCAATTTGGAGACAGACAACAAAACGCTGCTTGCCGTTTTGGTGTCCGTCTGATGAAACGGAGCCAAACTGATCCGTCCTGGCACACAATGTAAGTCAATGGGGACGGATCTGTTTTCTCTGACACAATCTGGCTCAATAGAAAATGGATATGTCAGCCATTGACTTTCAATGGTGTTCATGACAGATCTGTCTTGGCTATGTTAAAGATAATACAAACGGATCCATTCTGAAAGGATGCCGATGGTCGTATTATCTGAACGGATCCATCCATGACGGATTTGCACAAAATGTGAGTGTAAAAGTAGCCTAAGGTGAAATTTAATGGGGGAAAGTGCTGTCATAGGTGGAGGAGGAAAAGCTGTTAACATTGTGAGCCATAATCTGGCAACACAGGCATCTAACACAGGCAGCTGCTTGTTCTGTACGGAGGTGGATTGCCGACCATTTGTTTGTGCTGCTTAAGGGGTGAGCATGCTCCTAATAGTTCGGGCCAGTGTTTGGCAAGGATAACAACATATCGCACAACCAGTTAAAGCGCATTAGAAAAAATTGCACAGAGGAGTCTGTGGGGAAAAATGGAACAGTGCGTTCTGGAAAAGGAGTACCCAGAAAATGGATTAAGAATGCACTGACCCACTGCTAGGCCCTAAGCCGGGCACATTGCCTAGAAACCCGCCTTAATGAAAGCATAGAGAATGCAGATGAACAAAGAAAAAGCAACTTCATAACCACTTTTTTTAATTCCCACAAAAAAGTGCATTCTGTCCTTACCAAACACTGGCATATCCTACTCAAGGACTCCCACCTTGGGGGGGATTTTTTGGGAGCAACTTGCCTTCACCTTTAAAAGGGCCCCAACCATTAGGAGCATCCTTTTCCCCCTAGCCGCCTTAACAGTCATCAATCCACCTCCCTACAGAACAAGTAGCTTGGTTCTATTAATCCGTATGGTCTAAGGCAGCTTTCACACTCGCGTTGTTGTTGTTGTTGTTTTCCAGTATTGAAATCCGTCACAATACAGGAAACCAACATTCCCATTTAGTCCTCATACATTCTGAATGGAAAGAGATCCCTTCAGAATGTCTTCCGTTCTGTCAGCATTACGTTTTGTGACCGGACACACAACTGCTGCAAGCTGCGGTTTTGTGTCCAATCACAAAAACGGAATCAAACGGATCTGTCACGGAAAACAATATAAGTCAATGGTGACAGATGTTTTTTTTTTTTTAGAAGCCTGAAAAAACAGATCTGTCACCCATTGACTTTCAATGTGTTTAGTGACAGATCCTTTTTTTTTTTTTTTTCTGTTTTGATTTCGCACAACCTAATGGAACGGATGCGTCCTGATGTGCAAAATCAAAACAGATGCGTTTAATTGCGGTATTGAGATCCTCTGTCGGATCTCAATAGTGGAATAAACAATGCAAGTGTGAAAGTAGCGTACATAGGGTTGCAGAAACAGTTTTACAACTATCTTGCATTTTATCTATATATTGTTTTTCTTATCTCTTATATTTACACCATTTATTTATCTCCATCTACACACTGACATCTAGTGGCCCCTCCTAGATATTGCATGTCCCTAACGTTTTAGTATTCCCCTTAAAATAATTTTAGTTTGTTTTTAAGAAGGTTTTGGGATTTTATCATAATCATGTCTACTAAGTATTAACTATTATTTATAACAAATTTTCTAATCACTGCTATAGTTGTAATTTAAGTATTAATTTATTCACTTGCCTTCATTTGCATACTCCACCCCACTTAGGCCTCTTTCACACGTGACGCCCGGATAAGATGCAGGTGCGTTGCGGGAAAATGCGCGATTTTTCCACACGAGTGCAAGCTGTTTTAATGTGTTTTGCACGGGCGCGAGAAAAATCGGCATGTTTGGTACCCAGACCCGGAGTTCATCACTGAAGTTCGGGTTTGAGTTAGGTGTTATGTCGGTCGATTTTATTATTTTCCCTTGTTACATGGTTATAAGGGAAAATAATAACATTCTTTAATACAGAATGCTTTGTAAAAGGACAATTGAGGGTTAAAAATTAAAAAAAAATTAACTCTCCTCCTCCAATTGATCGCGTAGCTGCTGGTCTCCTGTTCTCTCTTTAGCTGTGGGTAAAGGACCTGTGGTGATGTCACTGAGCTCATCACATGGTCCATCACGGATGGAAAGGCTCACTTGGATGGGTTGGACCATGTGATGAGCTCAGTGCGTAAAAAACGCACAATATAGAGCTTGCTACGATTTTCACGCAACGCACAGGTGATGCGTGAAAATTACCATTCATGTACACAGTCCCATAGAAATGAATGGGTCCAGATTCAGTGCGGGTGCAATGCGTGCACATGACGCATTGCACCCGCGCGTAAAACTCGCCCGTGTGAAAGGAGCCTTAGTGGTTGGAACTCCTGCCAAATTAAGCCTTTTTAAACTGTGTATACTTATCGTTCTTGTACTACGTTTCTTGATCTTAAGACTGGAATGTTCCGGCCCTGAAACACTTTATCTGTAGAAACATTTACCCTGGGTTCAGACCTGAGCGTTCTAGAAACTACTCTGGTGTCAATCACAATACGCGCGACAAACGCCCCAAAAAAAGCTCAAGTACTTGTTTATGCGTAGGGCGTTTTACAGCACGTTCGAACGCGCTGTAAAATGCGAAAATGTGAACCAGTCCCATAGGGAAGCATTAGTTTGCATGTGTTGAGCGTTTTACAGTGCGTTCGAACGCGCTGTAAAACGCGCAAGTGTGAACTTGGGGTTAATGAATACGTAAAAGTTTATACTCCCCTCCAAGCCTGGACCTTCCTGGTTGCACCATTGCTGACCCAAATTTTTATACATCCTTCTACCTGGCACCGTTTGTCCTTAGGGGAGAAGCTTGGCTGCACCAGCTACTAAAATTCAACGCACGGTCGGATGTTGTGCTTCAAGCGCAACCTATTCAAGTGAGCCTTTGCACCCGCAGATTTAAACAATCTGTAAAACAGTCCCACCAATGAGCGCTGCTCTTCTCCAGCTTCTTTTTCAGGGATCCATAATCTGGGCCCTTGTATTACACCTCTCTGAAGAGCAGCTAAAAATACTATTAATAAAGAAGAAGAAGAAGAAAAAAAAAAGGTAATTTATAGCAATCATTTATGGCAGCAGTCAATGAGCCAAAAAATGTTTCTGACAAATATTTTTTCCGTCTGTCAGAAATATCAGATTTTCATCTCTATTGATAATTGTTAGCACTATTCTTGCAGCGCGTAATGCTAGAGAAGCGGCCTTTATATTTTACTGTATAGATCGGGTATGGGCCATGGATTTGGCGCTGGGGGTTTTGTGACTTTTTAAATGCTAGATTTAGCCGCATCTGACATTTTTACTCTGCCCTTGCCAATTTCAAAAATGGGAGCAGGTATGAGTAGGACCTGTCCCCTGACATTCACCATCATTTATGCCCGAGACACAAGCTGGTGTAGATTTCAGTCTGTTGCATGGTCTTCTGGAGGGTGCATGTAATTTATGACGAGGCCTGCTCAGTGTCATAAATGCCTGCTCCGGCAATGTAGGGTTCATCCAGACTGGTGTAGCGCATGCTGATTTCAATAAATCGGGGCATTAGGTCACTCCCTGTGACAGCACGTCCCCCATTAAACTCCTCCGGCCCCCAACCCCCCTTCTCTTCACTGGCTGACATCTAAAGTCTGTATTTGACTGGCAGATAGTCAGCCAGATCATTGCTAACGAGCGTTTGTAGTAATGCTCGTTAGCGATTATCTTACAGGCCTTACTCACACGTCAGTGTTTTGGTCAGTGATTTCCATCAGTGATTGTAAGCCAAAACTAGGATTTGAGCCTCCACGGACATAAGGTATAAGGGAAAGACCTGCACCTGTCATTTGGGGGGTATTTATACTATCCTGACATTCTAGCACCTGAAGAAACATGACAGGCGCTCAGAAAGTCAGAGCTGCTTCAAAATGCCGAAATTCACTTTTTTGCACCATAGTTTGTAAACGCTATAACTTTTACCCAAACCAATAAATATACACTTATTGGACTTTTTTTTTATCAAAGACATGTAGAACAATAAATTTAGAGAAAAATTTATATAGAAATGTAGTTTTTTTTGAAAAATTTTACAACAGAAAGTGAAAAATGTCATTTTTTTGCAAAAATTTCGGTCATTTTTGATTAATAGCAAAAAAAAAAAGTAAAAATGTCAGCAGCAATGAAATACCACCAAATGAAAGCTCTATTAGTGAGAAGAAAAGGAGGTAAAATTCATTTGGGTGGTAAGTTGTATGACGGAGCAATAAACGGTGAAAGTAGTGTAGTGCGGAATTGTAAAAAGTGGCCTGGTCATTAAGGGTGTTTAAGCTAGGGGGGCTGAAGTGGTTAATCATTATCTTCTGCCGGCAAACAAGTATGGGGATCCGCAATGGCATTAGTGATCGCTCCTCCCCATAATATGGAGATTGCAGCATGTAATTGCTAAGAAGCAGGCGATTGCAAGGAAAAAAAAAAAAAAACCTTCCCTCCCAACAATCGCCTGCAAAAACGGTAGAGCTAATACAGGCCTAAGCTGGTCGAAGGGGGGAGGGACGGTTTCTCTTGGCATACATCTGGCTGGAGATTCAGTTTAGGTCCTGATAATCTCCCCTTTTAAAATAAAATGTGTTAAAGATCGCATAGAACCAGGTACAGTACCTTGAAAAAATATTCAAACCACTTGAACTTTTCCACATTTTTTTTTCACATTAAACTCACAAGCTTAAATATATTTTATGAGATAGACCAACACAAACAAGCAAGTAAATCTGAATTGAAAATAAATGTGGTTTTCAAAATTTTTATTAAAAAGAAAAAATCTCGAAAGTGTGCCATTCATTTGTATTCAGCCTCTCTTCAGACCCTTCAGAGTCAATATTTTCGTAGTGCCACCTTTCGTTGCAATTACACCTGCAAGTCTTTTGGGGTGTGTCTCTACCAACTTTGCACTTCTAGCGGCTGAAATTTTTGCCCATTCTTCTTTGCAAAATAGCTCAAGCTCAGTCAGATTGAATAGAGGGCATCTGTGAAGAGCAATTTTCAAGTCCTGCCTCAGATTCTCAATGGGATTTAGGTTTGGACTTTGACTGGGCCATTCTAACACATGAATATGTTTTGATCTAAACCATTCCATTGTATCTCTGGTTGTATGTTTAGGGTCGTTGTCCTGCTGATGAACCTCTGCCCCAGTCTCTAGTCTTTTGCAGCCTCTACCAGGTTTTTCTCCAGGATTGCCCTGCATTTACCTCCATCTATCTTCCCATCAACTCTGACCAGCTTCCCTGTCCCAGCTGAAGAAAAGCATCCCACAGCATGCTGCTGCCACCACTATGTTTCACAGAGGGGATGGTGTGTTCAGGGTGATGTGCAGCGTTAGTTTTTTGCAACACATAATGTTTTGCATTTAGGCTGAATAGTTACTCCTGATCTCCAAGAATCATGGTGTTTACAAGTCATCTTATTGTCTGCTGAGGTATTGGCATCCCACTCTATTTGTAGGGTGGCCCTCAGGTCATTGAGGTTCTTGATGGGATTCAGGTCTGAAGAAAGTGCAGGTCACTCCATTTGATGTACCCCAGTCTCCCGCAGCCGCTTTCTAATGATATGAGCTGGCACATTGTCTTTCATGGAGATGAAATTAGGCCTGTGTTGATCATGCAGAGACACGATGACTACTCATTCAAGTAGTATAGGCTTGTCACTGTACCATTCCTGAAGTGTATGTCACGCTTGTGTGTGGGAGGAAAACTCCACACTGAGCATAGGAGGGAAAAGGGGATACCGGAATAAGGCCTGGAAACCTTATAGGACCCTGGAACTAATGTCAGGACCGAGTCTACTTGTTCCTCCAAAGGAAAGGACAAACGGTAGTCTCCCTGAGGCCTAATGACAAATAGGGAAAGGCAGCACACACATATAAATAAACAAAATACAAAAGGGAAAGGAAACACTTCAATGAAGCTTTGGTAGCACCAGGAACTCAGCCGAGAACCAAACACAAGCTAACCGCAAGTCCAACAGAAGCTATAAACCACATAGCATAGTGGGAGAAACAAGAGAAGTTTAAATGACCACCATAGCCACACCTGGGGAAAGAAGGTGTGGCAAGCACCAGAAACAACACAGACGTCATTTGACCCCAAAGAAAAACATGTCAGATCAAACCATGTGCTGACAGTCTCACATATCTTCTGTCGTAGGAACGTCCGTATGTCTCGGTACGTCCGTGACAGTGACAGTAGTCCCCTTTTATAGGTAACCTCCGGACACCCAGAACCAACCTTATCCGGATGAGACCTGTAAAAGTCTTTGACCAAACGACTGGCATCCACGTTAGATGCCGGTACCACATCCTCTCCTCTGGTCCATAACGCTTCCAGTGAGCAAAATACTGAAGAGATCTACGGAGAACTCGAGAGTCAATAATCTTGGCGATCTGGAATTCCAAACTGCCGTCTACCATGACAGGATGGGGGACGACTCCAAAGGTTCAAGATATTTCTTCAACAAAGATTTGTGGAACACATTATGAATTTTTAGAGCCTGATGAAGTTCAAGACTAAAAACTACAGGATTAATAATCACAGTGATCTTATATGGACCAATAAACATTGGATCCAACTTCCAAGAAGGAACCTTCAACTTAATATTTATTGTGGCCCGCCACACAAAATCACCCACACTTAGGTTTGGACCATTCATACGTTTCCTGTCAGCCACACGTTTATACTTGTTGCCCATATTAATCAAGTTATTTTGAATTTTCCACCATATAGAAGACAAGAAGATAAGTGTCATCTTGGTCTCATGATGTCAAAATTTGAACAGCATGGTGAGGAGGACTGTTTAAATACCAATTCTAAACCAGGATATTTATTGGGCGATTCATGAATCAAACACCTGCTGTGAATTTTCCCATTAAGCTCCTTGTTAGAGAACATCAAGTTACCAACACCTCGAAACTGAGCTGCAGCACAGTGGCCAAGACCATACAGCGGTTTAACAAGACAGGTTCCACTCAGAACAGACCTTGCCATGATCGACCAAAGAGGTTGAGTGCACCTGCTCAGCATCCTATCCAGAGGTTGTGTTTTTAAAATGAACGTATGAGTGCTGTCAGCATTGCTGCAGAGGTTAAAGTGGTGGTGGGGTCAGCCTGTCAGTGCTCAGACCATATACTGCACACAGCATCACATTGGTCTAAACGGCTGTCGTCCCAGAAGGAAGCCTCTTCTCAGGCCTCATGCACACAACAGTTGTTTTTAGCGGTCCGCAAAATGGGGTTCCGTGTCCGTTTTTGGTTCCGTTGTGTTTCCGTGGTCCTCCAGAAAAAAAGGAAGGAAAAAAAACTGTAATTTTAATATCTCCACCCAGGATAATGGAATATATAGGCAGGTCACGGACGCGGGTGACAGTTGGATGTGCCTCCGCATTTTTTCACGGTCCCGTTGACTTGAATGGGTCCGCAAACAGTTTTTCGCATACAAGAGTAGGTTAGGTTATATTTTTTTGATGGACAATAATCATAGACGCGGAGGACAAACGGTGCATTTGACGAGTTTTCCACGGACCCATTGAAAACCAATGGGTCCGCAGAAAAGCACGAAAAATGGCTCAACGGACACGGAATCAAGCAACTGTCGTGTGCATGAGGCCTAAAGATGATACAGAAGAAAGCCTGCATACAGTTTGCTAAAGACAAGCAGACAAAGGTCATTAGTTACTAAACCATGTCTTGTGGTGTGATGAGACCAAGATAAACTTATTTGGTTCAGACGGTGTCAAGTGTGTGTGGCAGCAACCAGGCTACAAAGACAAGTATGTCTTGCCTACGGTCAAGCATGGTTATGGAGTGTCATGGTTTGGGGCTGCATGAGTGCTGCTGTCTGTGGGGAGCCATAGTTCATTGAGGGAACCATGAATGTCAAACAAACAAAAGGGCAGAGGTGCACAGGGTCTCTAACATCCACAAATTCTGTGATGTCGTCTTGGAGGAGTGGAAGAGGATTTCAGTGGCAACCTGTTAATCTCTAGTGAACTCCATGCCCAAGAGAGTTAAGGCAGTGCTGAAAATAATGGTGGCCACACAAAATATTGACACTCTGTGCCCAATTTGGCCATTTTTACTTACCGGTGTGCTCACTAGGTGTTGCCAGCGGTTTAGACATTAATGGCTGTTTGTTGAGTTATTTTGAGGGCAATAGAATTATAAGGTGGAGGGACGTTAAAACAAAACAAAAAAGCTTTATTGGTAGTTTAGATAAAAGCACGAAGGGTGATGTCCCACATAGGCTTGCTTTGGCCAACAAACACAAATACATGCATTGACTCCTGATTGAGCTCTCATTATGTTGAATTCTTCACTTTTTTTTCTCCTATTCTATGTTTGTCACCATTGAGTTACTATGTATTCCTAATTCTACAAGCCGCTATATATATTCCCTCATGTATATCTCGGCGCTCTGCGCTTTCCCCAGGACTCATCCTGAATCCCCGGCTAGTTAGCTGACCTGTCACATGATTTTTTTTGCCTCAGTGGCGTGATTGGTTGCTGGCACCAGAGGCGTGTCCAGCGGGGCGGGGTTATGTCTGTTAAAGCTCGGCGTTCTGTGAGCTGCTTCGCGGCCATCACAGTGCCGAGCTTGCAACATATCAGTAAGCCGCTCCTTTGATTATTAGGAGACGGCTCGGGCAGGTCTCTAGCTTACCAATTGATATGCCGTTTCTCACACCAGAGATTCGACATTAGGCAGGACATAATCCTATTTATCCTTATCCCTGGCCACTACTATACCAGAGTTGGCCACTTAACTATTGCCCTCCAGTCTTAGACACGCTTAATTGGCGTGACTACTGCCTTTGGAGCAACTATCATGGCTATGGTGCTTTAATCGGCCCATATCCGTCATTAATGTTGCAAATGTGCTCCTGATGAAGTATGTCCTTCTAGGTACACGGAAATGCGTTGAGCAATTACTGGAGCTGGACCATTGCTATATGTCAGTGCCCTTGATCACCTGTGGTCACTGACAGTTTTCCAGCCCTGCACCTTTTCATCCACCACTGCAGGGGTGGTCATGCGCGCGACCACCTTCTGCAAGTATACATATGCACTGGATGGTATATCACGATCACCAGTACCTATGTGTTAGTTGCACATATGTGGGAGAAGTAACCACTAGTGGCAATAACAATAAAATAGTGGCTCTCACACTAGTATTTGTGTTTGTGGGCCAACGCAAGCCTATGTGGGACATCACCCTTCGTGCTTTTATCTAAACTACCAATAAAGCTTTTTTGTTTGTTTTAACGTCCCTCCACCTTATAATTCTATTGTTTGTAATAGAGGACGTATACCGTGTTATACAACTTTTCTTAGTGCATTTATTTTGAGGGCACACCAAATTTACACTGTTGTACAAGCTGTACACTGACTATACATTTTTTGAAAGTGTCATAGCTTGTGTTGTCCCATGAAAAGATATAATATATAAAGCTGAGTGTATGTATGTCCACTAAAGGAATCTGCACTGTCGCATTTACAATCACGAAATTTGGCACACAGGTACATCAGGTGTCCAGGAAGGTTTTTGACCAGGTCTCAGCTCTCTGAGATGTACTGTTCCTGAGATATTCACAAAAAATGCATTAGCCAATAGAAGCTCGCTGGCAGTTCGTCTCCACACACACAATTTTACTTCAGGTAACCGTAACAACCCAGCCATTTATCTTCACTGCTGTAGATAAGCTTTAAAGGAAATCTGTCACCAGGATAATCACTATTGAAGTAAAGCCATGGCCTAATAGCACTTAGTACCTTATTTCCTGAGGTTTCCATAATAACTCGGCCATTTCTCTTCACTGCTGCAGGTCAGATTTAAAGGGGCGAGGCGCTATGGATTACACTGTTAAGGGAGCAGAGGGCTGTGGAGGTCACAGTTCAGGGGGCAAGTAGGGTGGCCATTTAAGTCACCCTTAACCCCTTAAGGACATGGCCATAATTCGCGTAAAGGACCAGGGCCGTTTTTTGCAAATCTGACTAGTTACTTTATGTGCGAATAACTTTAAAACGCTTTTACTTATCCAGCCCATTCTGTGATTGTTTTTTTTTCCGTCACATATTGTGGCTCATGACACTGGTAAAATGGAGTAAAAAAAAAATTCATTTTTATTTATAAAAAAAATACAAATAGAGATAGGCAGCAGCACGTCCAAAGGGCTTGGCGGGTGCAAAATCCTCAGGAGGACGGACAATCCTCCACACATATATAGATCCCAGTGAAGAGGCAGCACTCCTGAGTTAAATGGTGATGACCCAATTTATTCCAAGGCAACGTTTAAGCCTACTCCATGACAAAGGCCTCATGGAGTAGGCTGAAACGTTGCCTTGGAATAAATTGGGTCATCACCATTTAACTCAGAGTGCTGCCTCTCTCTGGGATCTATAAAAAAAATATCAAATTTGCCAAAGTTTCAATTTCTCTACTTCTATAATACATAGTAATACCTCCAAAAATAGTTATTACTTGGCATTCCCAAAATGATCCAAACATGAAGTAGACATATGGGGAATGTAATATTTTTTTTTTTTTTTTTTGGGGGGGGGGGGACATTATAAGGCTTAGAAGTTTAGAAGCAAATATTGAAATTTTTCAGAAATTTTCCAGTTCAGGTCTGAAGTCACTTTGTGAGGCTTACATAATAATATCACCCAAAAATGGTATTCAAAACTGATTTTACAAACTTTGTTAACCCTTTAGGTGTTTCAGAAGAGTTATTGGCAACTGGAGATAACATTTCAGAATTTCAATTTTTTTTGCAAATTTTCCATTTTAATCCATTTTTTTTCCAGTAACAAAGCAAGGGTTAACAGCCAAACAAAACTCAATATTTATTGCCCTGATTCTGTAGTTTGCAGAAACACCCCATACGTTTTCGTAAACTGCTGTATGGCCAAACGGCAGGGCGTAGAAGGAAAGGATCCCCATATGGTTTTTGGAAGGCAGATTTTGCTGGACTGGTTTTTAGACACCATGTCTCATTTGAAGCCACGCTGATGCACCCCTATAATAGAAACTCAAAAAAGTGACCCCATTTTGGAAACTACGGGATAAGGTGGCAGTTTTGTTTCTACTATTCTAGGTTAAATATGATTTTTGGTTGCTCTATATTACAATTTTTTTGAGGCAAGGTAACATAAAATAGAAATTCTGAAATTTCATCACCATTTGCCAATAACTCTTGTGGAACACCTAAAGGGTTAACAAAGTTTGTAAAATCGGTTTTGACTACCTTGAGGGGTGTAGTTTCTTAGATGGAGTCACTTTTATGGAGTTTCTACTCTAGGGGTGCATCGGGGGGCTTCAAATGGGACATGGTGTCAAAAAACCAGTCCAGCAAAATCTGCCTTCCAAGAACCATATGGCGTTCCCTTCATTCTGTGCCCTGCTCTTTGGCAATATAGCAGTTTACAACCACATATGGGGTGTTTCTGCAAAGTACAAAATCAGGGCAATAAATATTGAGTTTTGTTTGGCTGTTAACCCTTGCTTTGTTACTGAAAAAATGGATTAAAATGGAAAATTTGCAAAAAAAATAGCTGTTTTGGGACTGTTTTTATTTTTTATCTACATCGTTGATCTGACAGGTTAGATCGTGTGCTATTTCTATAGAGCAGGTGGTAACGGACGCGACAATGCCAAATATGACTACTTTTTGGGGTTTTTTGTTTTAGTTTTATATAATAAAGCATTTTTGAAAAAAATGATTTTTTTTTTATTGTCTTATGTAGGGGCTCATTTTTTGCAGGATGAGATGTCTGTTTGGCACTATCTTGGGGTGCATATGACATTTTGGTCGCTTGCTACTACTTTTTGTGATTTAAGGTGACAAAAATGGCTTGACACTGTATTTATATTACTTTTTTTTGCTGTGTTCATCTGAGGGGTTAGGTCATGTGTTATTTTTAGAGAGAAGGTTGTTACAGACGCGGCGATACATATTATGTATGCTTTTTATTTATTTAAGTTTTACACAATAATATAATTTTTGAAACAAAAAAAAAAATAATCATGTTTTAATGTCTATTTAGGCCCCTTTTACATCTGCGTCCTTTCCGTCCTAGGGTTCCGTCCTCGGGGCTCTAGGACGGAAAGATACTGATCAGGATTATCCTAATGCATTCTGAATGGAGATAAATCCGTTCAGGATGTCTTCCGTTCAGTATGTGAACGTTTTTTGGACGTTGACAAAACCGCAGCATGCTGCGGATTTGTCTCCGTCCAAAAATCCGGAAGACATGCCGTAACGCCGGATCCGAAATTAATACCCATTGAAAAGCATTAATCCGGATCCAGTTTTAAGCTAAGCGTCGTTTTGGTGCATTGCTGGATCCGACATTTAGCTTTTGTGAATGGTTACCATGGCAGCCAGGACGCTATAGTCCCGGCTGCCATGGTAAAGTGTAGTGGGGAGGCAGGGGAGAAGTATACTTACCGTCCGTGCGGCTCCCGGGGCTCTCCACAATGACGTCAGAGCGCCCCATGAGCATGGATCACGTGATTTTTCACCATTTTTCTCCCTGCAGCTCACACTCAGACAGCACTGTGCTGCTGTCTTAGAGTGAGCTGTTCAAAAGGCCTCTCCCCTCAGCCAACAGGAATTGAAAAAAATAACTTAATCAACTTCTAGGTCCCGCTAAGCCTCAACACTGAACTGGTTAGGCCACGCAGCCGATGGAAATTAAAAATCAACTTTTGTCAGCTGCAGGGTTGGAAGTGAGGGTGACTTTCTCTGTGCAGCTCAGCTGCTATCTGAGAGTTAGCTGTTCAAAAGGACATCCTTGTGTCCATCCAGGCCCTGCGCCAGACGTAGGACAGAGAATCATAAAACCGGACTGTCCGACCTAAAACTGGACCTCTGGCCACCCTAAGGGCAGGCTGCTGTGGAGGTCACAGGTAAGGGAATGGTGCGCTATGGAGGTCAGTGTTAAGGGGCAGATTGCTGTAAAGGCCTCTGTTAAGGGGGTGGGTCCCTGTGGAGCTCACTGTCAAGGGGGTGGTGTGCTTTGAAACTCGCTGTTAAATGGGAAGGCTGCTGTAAAGGTCAAAGTTAAGGGGGTGGGCTGCTGTGTAGGTCCCATTTTAAGGGACAGGGCACTGTGGGGGGGGGGCAGTGTTAAGGGGTGGGGGACTGTGGAGGTCACTGTTATAGTGGATACTGTCTATCTTTTAACGACACACAGAAACATTAAATGAAATAGATTAAATATGGCTGGGTCCTTCAGCTAGTATAATGTTTGCAAAAATGTGAGGGATGTACTCACTTTTGTGAGATACTGTATATTAGGGGTCGACCGATTATCGGTTTGGCCGATATTATCGGCCGATATTCATGATTTGCACAGTTATCGGTATCGGCCCCTAACCAGGCCGATATACCGATAACTGTGCTATCACAGAACATTGCCGCGCTGCTCTCAGCGCGGCCATGTTCCCTCAGCAGCACAGGGGAGAAGGAGGCAGTCCCTCCTTCCCCCTGTGCTGCGCTGCCCTGCCAATGGAAAGAGAAGGCGGGGCTGAGGGCGCACTGGCCACCAATGAGAGTAGAGGAGGCGGGGCTGAGGGCGCACTGCCCACCAATGAGAGAAGAGGAGGCGGGGCTGAGGGCGCACTGGCCACCAATGATAATAAGGTTTAAGATATTACAAGCACATTGCCCAGACCCTGCCTCTGATAGATGGCTGCGATCCGCGGCAATTAACCCCTCAGGTGCCGCACCTGAGGGGTTAATTGCCGCGGATCGCAGCCATCTATCAGAGGCAGGGTCTGGGCAATGTGCTTGTAATATCTTAAACCTTATTATCATTGGTGGCCAGTGCGCCTCAGCCCCCTGTGCACAGTATAAAAAACATTGGTGGCCAGTGCGCCCTCCCCCATCCCCCTCCTTCAGCCCCCCCATCCCTTCAGTATTGATATCATTGGTGGCAGTGGCCACAGGGTCCCCACCTCCTCTTTCTGATCGGAGCCCCAGCAGTGTAATGCTGGGGCTCCGATCGGTTACCATGGCAGCCAGGACGCTCCTGGAGCCCTGGCTGCCATGGTCGGTTCCTGCTGCTGTGTGCCCATAGCACAGGGCAGCAGGGACAGTGTCAGGTCCTATTCACCCTGATAGATCTCTATTAGGGTGAATAGGACAAGGGATGTAAAGAGCCCAGGTTCTACCCCTAAGGGGGGAAATAGTAAAAAAATAAAAAGTAAAAAAATTTTAAATAGTAACAAACACCAAAATATTAAGTATAAATTAACCCTTTTCCAATTTTACATATAAAATATATATAAACAATAAATAAAAAAACAAAATATTTTTTTTAAAAGCGTTGGACGCTGTAACAGAAAAAAAAAAACCAAAAATTAAAATGCGCAAAATATCGGTATAAAATATCGGCTATCGGCCTGAAAGTTTACAGAATATCGGTATCGGTATCGGCTCTAAAAAATCAATATCGGTCGACCCCTACTGTATATAGTGGTTTTCCTCAAAAACTTTAAAGGGATTTTCTGGGATTTTAAAGGGAATCTGTCACCTAAAACCACCAGCATTTAATTTTTTTATTTAATTACTTTATTTTACCCTATGGGAACTATAACAAACAATCATTAGATTGCTATTCTCATAGACTCCAGTGCATTAGCATTAGAGTCTATGAGAAATGTACTTGTTTCCTATGGAGCCCTTCTACAAACAAGGGCTCCATAGTGAACACTATGCAACAGCCTCATGTCATTCTGTATGCCAGGAACTGCTGCATACAAGCCAGGGCTCCAGATGGCGACTTAAAATTTGCGACTGGACGGCCGCGCTGTAGCTGTAGGGTTGCACCGGGTAGCGCAGCGCAGCCTAGTATGCCATGTTGTATTCACTAGCACAGTGTGCTAGTCCCTTCCTCCCCACTGTGACGCGGCTGCCACCAATGGGGAGAGAGCAGGGAGGAGGAGCTGTGACAAATTCGCCCCCACTGAATGTAATTAATTCAAGTGTAGGCAGTGGGTGCCGGCTGCGGTATCACAGACCCGGCACAATAACTGGGCATGCGATCCGCGGCAATTAACCCCTCAGGTGCAACATCTGAGGGGTAAATTGCAGCCGATCGCATGCCCTGTTATTGAGGCCTGGTCTGTGATACCGCTGCCGGCACTCACTGCCTACACTTGAATTAATGAGTTAATTACATTCATTGGTGGCGCAGTGCCACAGCTCCTCCCCAGTATTATAAGTTATAAACAATTGGTGTGGTATCGATAGTCTATAAATGACACATGCAGTTTTTGCTAGTGTTTTTTCCAATTGGGTGGAGTTTGTGTGTGTATCTGCATGTTGAAGCCTCATTATAAATCCTGTTTTTTTTATAACCGCACAATGGTGACTGACGTTGTCAACTGCGGTAGATTGCAACGCAATATAGTGCGCAAAATAATAACAGCAGTGGTGATAAACATTGATCCTTCCAAACGTAAAGTGTAATGACTGTCCTGTAAGAGCCAAAGTCTACGCAGGAAATGGCATGTAAGTGATAAAATCGGTTTCTAGAGGAACGGCATTACATTATCTTATCTTATAAAGTGATACTTATTAGTGCAGTGCACCCCCCCTGTATTCGTATCATTGATCATTGGTGTGCCCTTCCAATCCCCCCCTATATATTGGTATCATTGGTAGCAGTGGCCACAGGGTCCCCTCCCCTCCATTGGTGGCAGTGGCAGATTACACTGCTGGGGCTCCAACCGGTATGCACAGGGCAGCAGGGAGAGTGTGAAGTCCAAGTGGCCCTCATAGATCCCTATTGGGGTGAATAAGACAAGGGGTTTAAAGATCTCAAGTTTTACCCCTAAGGGGGCTAATAGTTAGTAAATAAAAGGTACAAAAATTTTTTTTTAAAAACACCAAAATACTAAAAGTCGCCGCCTTTCCCAATTTTACATATACATTTTAAAAACAATAAAAAGTAAATTACATATCACCACGCCCGAAAAAGTGTGAGCTATTAAAAAATATTTCCGCTGCGGTGAACGACTTAACAGAAAAAAATTATCAAAGCCGCACAATTCGCCATTTTTAGTCACCTTGCCCCTCAGATGTCACTGGATGTAAGAGGTATGTGGTGCTCTATATGTAGAGCTGGCTCACTACGGTGACCTGCGTTTTATCTTCTCCAAGTTCTTTTTTTTAATTATACTGTAATTTATGCATTTTAAATTTGGCGACTAAAAAATGTAATTTTGGCGACTACATTTTTCAGTTTAGGAGCCAATGGTTCCTTGCTATTTTTATATTTTTATTGTTTGGAGCCCTACAAGCTCCAGCTCCTATGATTGCCACAGGGTGGAGCTGGAGCATTACCGGAAGTGAGCTCTTCCGGTATTTCGCACGCTCGAATGCCGTATTCAGGATTGACCACGGCATGATCGCCGGTCCCAGACATGAGCTGTGGGTGTCTGCTTTATGAAACTCTGCGTCTATGACGCCCGATCTGCTCAGAAGCGAGTGCCATCTTTAAAGACCCGGCCTGGTAGGGGTTAACCTAAACAGAACGTAGAAAAAAGCTGCACAAGAAAACTCACCGAAACTGGAGAAAAATAGTGCACATTTATGTGCATCGTTTCTATTTTATGACTTGGTGTAGATTTCATGCAGATTTTCTGCATACAAATATGCAACGTGTGTCGGTACCCTAATAGGCACAGCTGAACACTATGCCCAAATAAATCCTTCTCCTTTCTCCCAGGAAGTAGTTAGGCAGATTTGCCTTTTAGGCTCCTAGGAAAGCTGTGTGACTCACGCACTATAAGGTTATGTGGACAGTGTGTATAGCTCCACAGGAGTTGTAATCCAACTCTGATGAACGTAATATTTGCCTGGACAGACAGTAAGAAATTACTCATGTCTATATAGGGAAATGTGACATTCAGGAACCTGCGAAAGCTTGGTGGCATCAGTGGAAGATTTTGTTAAAAGCTGCTGAAGGTTTGCAGTTTCCTCTCAGCTTTTCCTAAGCCAGTGACGACGTGTTCAAAGGTATGATACTAAGCACAGCTGCTATACAATGTAAAGCACTGTGCTTGGTAAGCATGAATAAGGTTGCTGCACTCACGAGTGCCTGTGCCTTCTCAAGCAGCTAATCAGAGGGGGTCTGGTCTCAGGTGTTGGACGCCCACCGATCAGATACTGATGACCTATCCTGACCATAGATCATCAGTTGTAAAATCTTGGAACTCTTTTTTTTTTTTTTTTTTGTGAACATTATTTTTATTAAAGGTTTTTCACGTAAAAGGAGTACAATTACATGACATTTTGAAAAAGTTGTATACATATAAAGTGTAAAGTGTAACAATCCACTTTTAACGCTTATATAAAGAATACCATATGATCACAGAGGAACACCTGTTAAAAGATTACATTCCAAAAGATTGGACAGCATAAGTGGGAAGTATAGGCAAGTACAACTACGATTGAAATCAATAGTAGGACAAATAGTATACTAATTAATAAATAGTAAAGAAATAGTAGGTCATAACATAATAGACCATGAAATAGGAACACTCTTTAAACATAGTATATAAGGCCGGAAAAAATACATTTGTCCATCCAGTTCGGCCTGTTATTTAAGGGGGAAAAAATACCTTCCCGACTCCATTCAGGCAATCGGATAACTCCCTGGATCAACGACCCATCTGTAGTAGCTATATCTTGTAATATTATTACACTCCAGAAATACATCCAGTCCCCTCTTGAATTCCTTTATTGTACTCACCATCACCACCTCCTCAGGCAGAGAGTTCTATAGTCTCACTGCTCTTACCGTAAAGAATCCTCTTCTATGTTTGTGTACAAACCTTCTTTCCTCCAGACGCAGAGGATCTCCCCTCGTCACAGTCCTGGGGATAAATAGATGATGGGAGAGATCTCTGTACTGACCCCTGATATACCCGTATTTTTCGCCCTATAAGACGCACTGCCCTATAAGACGCACCTGGGTTTTTGAGGAGAAAAATAAGAAAAAAATTTTTTTTAACCAAAAGGTGTGCTTTTGAAGTAATGGTGGTCTGTGCATGACAGTATTATGGGGGGATCTGTGGATGGCACTGTTATGTGGGGGAGATGTGGATGGCACTGTTATGGGGGGATCTGTGGATGACACTGTGATGGGGGGATCTGTGGATAGCACTGTGATGGGGGGGATCTGTGGATAGCACTGTGATGGGGGGGATCTGTGGATAGCACTGTGATGGGGGGGATCTGTGGATAGCACTGTGATGGGGGGGATCTGTGGATAGCACTGTGATGGGGGGGGATCTGTGGATAGCACTGTGATGGGAAGGATCTGTGGATGACACTGTGATGGGGGGATCTGTGGATAGCACTGTGATGGGGGGATCTGTGGATAGCACTGTGATAGGGGCATTTATGAATGACACTGTAATGGATTGGATCTGTGGATGACATATATAGCATCTTATGCTATATGTGTCATCCACAGATCACCCCAATTACAGTGTCATCCAAAGATGCCCCCTTTTCTAAAACATCTGGCCCATAGTGACTGCTTAGGGGGCGGAGCCTGGCAACGCGCGGCGGGCGGCCCGCCGCTCACAGCGTGACTGCTTTCATAACATTTATAATCTTTAATCATGTCCCCTTATTCCCTATAAGCCCAGTACAGTAGCGCTCTGCTAACCTGCTATACCGATCCTCTAGCAGGCAGAGCGGTGCGGCGGCAGGCTGCTGTGTAACGTCCTCACTGACGTCATCTGCCTACTCCTCCTGCTTCATTCATAAAGTGAAAGGAGCAGGCAGATGACGTCAGTGAGGACGTTACACAGCACCGCTCTGCCTGCTAGAGGATCGGTATAGCAGGTTAGCAGAGCGCTACTGTACTGGGCTTTTAGGGAATAAGGGGACATGATTAAAGATTATAAATGTTATGAAAGCAGTCACGCTGTGAGCGGCGGGCCGCCGCCACGTGTTGCCAGGCTCCGCCCCCTCCTCCTTCCATGCTGATACATCGCAGGCTGTGCGATGTATCGGCTTTAACTATAGGAAAATGGTAGCATTCGCCATATAAGACGCACTGCCATTTCCCCCCCACTTTTGGGGGGAAAAAAGTGCGTCTTATATGGCGAAAAATACGGTATTTATACATAGTTATTAGATCTTCCCTCAGTAGTCTTTTTTTTCTAAAGTGATTAACCCTAAGTTTAATATTTTTTTTTTTTAGTGTACTGTAGATTTCTCATTCCAGTTATTACTTTAGTTGCCCTCCTCTGAACCCTCTCTAGCTCTGCTATGTCTGTCTTGTTCACAGGAGCCCAGAACTGTACACAGTATTCCATATGTGGTCTGACCAGTGATTTGTAAAGTGGTAGGACTATGTTCTCATCACGGGTATATATGCCCCTTTTGATGCAACCCATTATCTTATTGGCCTTGGCAGCAGCTGCCTGACACTGGTTTTTACAGCTTAGTTTGCTGTTCACAAAAATTCCTAGCCATGTTAGTGTTACCCAGTGTTTTACCATTTAGTATGTACGGGTGACTTGCATTATTCCTTCCCATGTGCATAACCTTACACTTGTCAGTGTTAAACCTCATCTGCCACATCTCTGCCCCAGCCTCCAATCTATCCAGATCCCTCTGTAGCAGTATACTGTCCTCTTCGTTGTCAATTACTTTACACAGTTTAGTGTCCTCTGCAATAATTTATATTTTATTGTGCAAGCCTTCTACAAGATCATTAATAAATATATTGAAGCCCAAACCTTTTCTCAAACTTCTGTTTTTGACTGTTAGATCATGCTATTGCAGAATGATTAACACAACCAAAATAAATCCTGGTCAAATAAGGTATATTATAGGGGTAACCCAATGGAATCAATAAACAAATACACAAGTATGGGTGACCTTATTAAAACTTAATATTTAATGAATAATGCATAAAATTGGGCCCATGTCAAAAATTTAGAAAATCCAATCCACAAAAATACAAATATTGGTGCCTGGATATCTGCACCAGAAGAAGATAGTATAAAATCCCCTAAACCTTCCTCCACTATACCTTCCTATATGTCCCTAATAGTCCCTCCAACTTGCGGCGTTTACTGCCCAGCTTCGTCAGAGGATTGAAAAAAGAGGAAAAACACTCACACCAACTTCACGGGGTGGTACAACGCGTTTCAATGTCACCTGCCAAATCATCAGGGGACCATATAGCTTTCACGGCAATATAGTGCCAAGATAGCCTTAATGCAGGCTAAAAACACAATGAGCAAGTGTAAAGTAACATTATCAGCGGTGATAAATCGCTCAACAGTAGGGTTGAGCGAACCCGGACTGTAAAGTTCGTACCAAACATTACGGTTTTTCGCACCCAAACTCGAACATTTCCGTAAAAGTTCGGGTTCGTTCGGCGATTTCTTCCCGCTTTTTGAAAGGCTGCAGGCCCTAAGAAGCCATCACAGCCATGCCTACTAATGGCTAAGTACAGCATGTGACCCAGCCTCTATTTAAGCTGGAGTCACGTAGCGACGCACCTCACTCTGCTCTTGTAAGTGTAAGGATAGGATGCTGCCGCTTCTGTGAGGCACAGATTAGGTAAGAAATCTGTTGAACTTGGTGGTGGTAAATATTCAAGCTACAGCAGTTGAGGGTGCTATGCTACATATTTGTACCCTGCCCTGAGCCTAGTGATACTGCCAAATAATTTTTAATCCATCTGTTAGTGAGGTAGGGGTTGGTGGCTATTTTATCAACTGCAGTGTTCTTGGAACTGCATGTGACCTGCCTGTGTACCAGCCTGCCAGGTACAACAGTCTAATCCTTTTTTGGTAGCTCAGTGGAGGAAAAATTCATATTTTCTGGCAGGTCATGTCCCCCTACATTACCCATTTTATAATTTAGGGGTGACATAGTGCATTTCTGTAGAGGGTGTGCAAAAACCTGTATTGTGGTGCCATAGAGCACTGTTGCATACAACACTGAAAATCCTGTTTTTAAATTTAGGGGCGACATACAGCATTTGTGTATTTGGGGGAAATAAACCTGTATTGTTGTTCCACAGAGCACTTTTGCATAGAACGTAGGGTTGTTTCGGGTATCGAACTTTCGATACCCAATCGATACTTTTATGCCAGTATCGTTTCGGTATCGGGATGTTCATTTTTTCGATACTAGACCGCGCTACTGCGGGAGTTATGGGAGGACACGGCGTGTGCAGCGCTCGGCACACGCTGTGTTCCCCGAGGCCGTAGATAGTGGAGAAGAGGGAGGAACCCCTCCCTCCTATGACGTGGCCGCCGGTGATTAGTGGAGGAGGAGACATGGGAGGAGAGAACTGCTGCGCCGGGCGAACGGCAGCAGCCTTCTCCTCCGCCTGCAACAAGTACCCGGTCCTGCCGCTCTGCCCCAGTTCTGCCCACACAATGATTATTAGCCTTTAATACAGATACAGGAGGTGGGTAACGGCGGTATCCGCCTCCTGTATCTGTATTAAATGTTAATTATTTTGTGGTCAGTGCGACCCCCACGCCATATTAAACTAAATGAGTGGGCAGGGCGCCCTCAGTTCCGCCCCCCCTCCCAGTATTAAAGTTTTTAGATCATTGGTGGCAGTGGCCACTGGGTCCCCTCCATTTGTGGCAGTTCCCCATCGCAGCCAGGGCTTCAGTAGCGTCCTGGCTGCCATGGTAACCGATCGGAGCTCTACATTGCGATCGGTTACCATGGCAGCCAGGACGCTACTGAAGCCCTGGCTGCCATGGGGGCTCCCTGCTGCTGTGTGCACAGGGCAGCAGGGAAATGTGAAGTCCTATTCACCCTGATCCATTAGGGTGAATAGGACAAGGGATGAAAAGATCCCAGGTCCTACCCCTAAGGGGGGAAATGGTAAATAAAAAGTAATAATAATAAAAAAAAAACACACACACCGAAATTTTAAGTATAAATCGCCGCCTTTTCCAATTTTACATCTAAAATATATAGATAAACATATAACATATTGCCATATCTAACGTCCGACTCCAAACTGTTAAAAATAAAAATAAAAAACTATGCAGTGAACGTCGTAACAGAAAAGTAAAAAAAAAAAAAGCGCAGTTCACAATTTTTTTTTTTCCCACCGCGTGGTATCGAGTATCGCAATACTTTTTTATGGTATCGATACCGAATCAAAATTTTGGTATCAAAACAACTCTAATAGAACGTTGAAAAACCCATTTTTAAATTTGGCAGTGACATACTACATTTCTGTATTTGGGGAAAATAAACCCATATTGTAGTTCCACAGAGCAGTTTTGCATACAACGCACAAAAACGTATTTTAAAATTTAGCAGTGACATTTCTGTAGTTTGTTGCAATAAACACTGGTTTTGTGATAAATAGCAGATCTGAGGCCTACCCTGTATTTCAGTTATTTTAAGTACCGTATTTTCCGGCGTGTAAGACGACCCCCAACTTTTCCAGTTAAAATTTAGGATTTGGGCTATACTCGTCATATAACACTACCCCAGCCTCTCATCAGCTCCCCAGCCTCTCATCAGCCCTCCGTACACAGGAGCAGGCAGTATGAAAACTTAGAGGCGGCGCAGGTATGTGTGGCAGGAAAGCCTGTTCCGCCCCTCATCTGCCTGCTCCTGCGCTCCCACCGTCTCCCTTCAAATCTGCCGGCCGGTCCCTGTGAAAAGGCACCAGACAGGGCTGGCTGTTCTCTTACTTTATGCGCTGCAGCTGCTGGGCTCTCCCTCTTCTGGTAACTCGCATGTCTGTGCGGCGCACAGACATGTGAGTTACCAGAAGAGGGAGAGTCTGGCGGCCACAGGGGAGAAGGAATACCCGGCGTATAAGACGACTCCCGACTTTTGAGAAGATTTTCAGGTGTTCAAAAGTCGTCTTATACGCCGGAAAATACGGTAACCTTTTGAACTCTGCATTTACATAGTTGGTTGCAAACACACAGATTTTGTGGTAGAAAGCACATTAGCGGTGTTCGCTGCATTTCTGACAGTCAAATTAAACTGTTAACTTCTGCTTTTACATTGTTGTTGGTTTAAAATATCAAATTTTTGGTGATGGTGAAGTAATAGTATTAAATTGCTCCATTACACTGTTGTGCGACCTAAATAAATTTATTCTGTTCATGACACGGGCACTGCCTTACTGTTAGTGAACTTAATTGTTGACTATTGGCAGTTAAATTGACACCGGAGATAAGCCATCTGTTAGTTTGGTGGGTGAACTCAAATAATGAGGAGAACATCAAATAAGGGACGTGGGCATAGTCGTGGTGGTGTTGGTGGAGCTTCTGTTGCTGGGAGAGGACATGACCGTTCAGCGCCAACTACAGGTCCAAATGAAACACCTTCCTCAGGTGTGAATAGGCGACAGAACCTGCAGCATTATTTGGTAGGCCCGAATGCCGCTCTACGAATGGTGAGGCCAGAACAAGTACAGGCACTAGAACAATGCCTCCAGTTCCTTCAAGTTGTCTCCCACCCCGTCCCCTGCTGAAAGCTCAGAGTTGGCACCTGCAGCCCATGCCCATCAGCCTTTCACCTCACCCCCTTGCAAATCAGCCAAGCAATCTGAGCCCCAAGTCATGCAGCAGTCTCTTATGCTTTTTGGTGACTCTGCTGGCAAGGTTTTCCAGGGCCATAGAACCATAGCCCTGCCCCAAAAGTGAAAGAGATGGGCACGGATGCCCAACCACTTAGGTTTGAGGATGAGGACATGGGAAGACCACTGCAGCCCGTCTCTGATGACGAAACACAGGTGCAAACTGCTGCGGCTTTATGCGGTGTGCAGACCGACAAAGAGGGCAGGGATGAAGACTGGGTGGAAGATGATGTTGAGAGCAATGAGGTCCTTCACCCCAAAATATACCACTTAAATCCATGTTATTCATGTGTGGTGAAAAAAATCATATTTTTTAAGGCCAGGAATTAACTTTGCGGCCTGCGCTGCATATGTGACAATATTATAGGTAATCCGTCTGGGAGTTCAAGGGTTGACATATTCCAAATTTTTGCTGTCAGGTAACCCTGCACTGCATAGGTGACAGGAACCAAAAATTTGAAAAATCTTCTTTTAAATTGTTCGGTGCAATATTACCATTTTTGCTAGGTGCAAACCCTTGCTCTGCATAGGTGACAGTGACCGAAAATGTGGAAAATCTTCTTTTAAATAGTTGGGTGCAATATTACCATTTTTGCCGTGAATTAACCCCTCCTCTGCCTGGGTGCCAGGGACCTACATTTTTAAAAATCGTCTGTTCCATTCTTGGGTGATATGAACCCCGTTTTGCCGGTGAGAAACCCCTGCTGTGCATTGCTGACGGGGAATCAAATTTGGTAAAAATGGCTGTTAACCACACCAGGACTGCCTAACGCACGGATGCGTATGGCGGCCGGGCAGGTTATTCTGGGTGGATGCATCGGCTCGTCATCTCGCGAGAGGCAAGATTTCCTGTGAACGCGCGCGCTCACAGGATCGCGTCGGGAGGAAGGTAAACTACAGCCTGCCAGCGCTGATCATGCGCTGGCAGGCTGTAGTAGTTAACAAAACAGAGTCTGATATGAGATTTTTTTTAACAGCATCTGATATGCCTGCTCCTCTGGTGGTCCCTTTTGCTTGGGACCACCAGAGGAAACTTATGTAAGTGCACCAATTACCACACAGACGCCCTTCCCCGTCACTGATTAGCTGCGGCCGAATGTTTGGGGGCCGAAACCCGGAAGTTCGCGGCCGCAGCTCCGCAAATGCTGATGCGGCGAGCACATAGTGTGCTCTCCGCTTCACCGCCGGCCCCATTCGCACTGAATGGGTCCGCATCTATTTCGCAGAATTGCGTAATAGATGCGGACATTTTTGCAGACGTGTGAATGGGGCCTTACTACTATTTTTTTGCACATTTTTTGGCAGAGATTTTTTTAATCCACATTGATTGATGCGAATGAAGAAATCTGTGCCGTTCATTTTTTTTTTTTTTTCAGCCCAGAGGCTGAACGGAAAAAAAAAATCTCATTACTCGTATGCTCAATATAAGGAGAATCGCAGAAACTCCTAATGCTGGCCATACATGTAATGATTGTGGAGACCCTCAAATGCCAGGGCAGTACAAACACCTCACATGTGACCCCATTTTAGAAAGAAGACACCCCAAGGTATTCCGTGAGGGGTATTGTGAGTTCATGTAAAATTTTATTTTTTGTCACAAGTTAGTGGAATATGAGACTTTGTAAGAAAAAAAAAAAAGTAAATTTCCGCTAACTTGTGCCAAAAATAAAATCTTCTATAAACTCGCCATGGCCCTCACGGAATACCTTTGGGTGTCTTCTTTCCAAAATGGGGTTACATGTGGGGTATTTATGCTGCCCTGGCATTTTAGGGGTCCTAAAGCGTTAGAAGAAGTCTGGAATCCAAATGCGTAAAAATGCCCTCCTAAAGGGTACTCATTGGAATTTGGGCCCCTTTGCGCACCTAGGCTGCAAAAAAGTGTCACTTATGTGGTATCACCGTACTCAGGAGAAGTAGGGCAATGTGTTTTGGGGTGTATTTTTACATATACCCATGCTGGGTGAGAGAAATATCTCTGTAAATGACAACTTTAAAAAATTTTTATACAAAGTTGACAATTTACAGAGATATATCTCTCACCCAGCATGGGTATATGTAAAATACACCCCAAAACACATTGCCCAACTTCTCCTGAGTACGGCGATACCACATGTGTGCCACTTTTTTGCAGCCTAGGTGCGTAAAGGGTCGTAAAGTCCAACGAGTACCTTTAGGTTTTACAGGGATGCTCACAATTTAGCCCCGCCCAAAATGCCAGAACAGTAAACACACCCCACAATTGACCCCATTTCGGAAAGTAGACACCCCAAGGTATTCACTGAGGGGGCATAGTGAGTCCGTGGGAGATTTATTTTTTTTGCCAGAAGTTAGCAGAAATGGAAACTTTATTATTATTATTTTTTCCTAAGAAAGCGTCATTTTCCGCTAACTTGTGAAAACAAATTAAATCGTACATGAACTCACCATGCCCCTCCGCGAATACTTTGGGGTGTCTTCTTTCTAAAATGGTGTCATTTGGGGGGTATTTATACTATCCTGACATTCTAGCACCTGAAGAAACATGACAGGTGCTCAAAGTCAGAGCTGCTTCAAAATGCAGAAATTCACTTTTTTGTACCATAGTTTGTAAACGCTATAACTTTTACCCAAACCAATAAATATACACTTATTGGATTATTTTTTTAATCAAAGACATGTAGAACAATAAATTTAGAGAAAAATTTATATAGAAATGTAAGTTTAAAAAAAAAAAATTTACAACAGAAAGTGAAAAATGTCTTTTTTTTTTGCAAAAATTTCAGTAATTTTTGATTAATATCAAAAAAAGTAAAAATATCAGCAGCAATGAAATACCACCAAATGAAAGCTCTATTAGTGAGAAGAAAAGGAGGTAAAATTCATTTGGGTGGTAAGTTGTATGACTGAGCAATAAACTGTGAAAGTAGTGTAGTGCAGAATTGTAAAAAGTGGTCTGGTTATTAAGGGTGTTTAATCTAGGGGGGCTGAAGTGGTTAATGATCGAAAGATGCGTGATTACAAACGCACGCTGGTAGACGCGCTGCTGATGGCATTCCCACCTGACGCCTCCTCAACCTCCTACTCCAGAACCATTTCCTCCTCCTAGATCAAGATTTTGATTTTTAATTTTTATTTATTTTATTTTAAGTAATTTCCCTATCCACTTTTGTTTGCAGGGCATTTACCCAAATTTTGCTTCCTTTTGCAGCCCTTTAGCCCTTTCCAGGCCTTTTTTACAGCCATTTGAGTGCCCAAAAGTTCAGGTTCCCATCACTTCCACATTCCACCACTCCCACTTATTCCCGTCGAACCCGAACTCCCAGGTGTCCGCTCAACTCTCCTCAATAGTCGTTATACTCATCTGTCCATGTAGCGGTAGGCATGGCTCACAGATTCACCATTGCGTCCTGCGTGTAGCAGCAGCGATGTGAGTGTCCGTGCGGGCTGCTTTTTAAATCTGCGCCGGATCGCTCCATATTAAAGAGGTTGTTTCTGAGACCGCTCAGATTACTTATCGGAGGGTAGTAGTAACAACCTCGTTTTTTTTTTTTTCCCGTTTTTTTCGCTCATTTCTAAAAGGTATTCTGGGTACTGGAGATATCGGTGGAAATTTGTGGCAGAATTACAGAGATTGAATCGGATGTGGTAACAGCGGTGCTGGAGCATGTGTTTGTGTTGAAGTAAACAGTGAATAGCGTGGACCTGTGTTACTACTATATTGCGATAGTTTGGAGGAGAAAAGGACCTACTCTTCATTTCAGTACTGCTGGTAAACTTTAACCCTGATTACACACTATTTTTTTGGTTCTACTCTACTTATCAGAAGGGCCCAAGTTTACGGGACTGATTGGTGCACAGCCATTTTAGCGAAGCACCAGAAAGAACGGATATGTGGCTTAAACGCGCAACCGAGTGCTTTTGTTGTAGTGGCTGTGTAGTAGGGCTGGGCGATATGGCCTAAAATCCATATTGCGATATATTTTGAATCATGTGCGATATATATTGCGATATATTATTTTCTTCTGTATGTGTACAAAAAAATACAAATTACAAAACTTTGCAAGAAATTTTTAATGTGTATTGTGTAACACATCTTTTTCCAAACAATGTAAAGATGAAGTGTTAGTAAAACACAAATTTCTTGAAGATACAGTGTAAAATAATAAACATTACATTTCTTCCTCCTGTCCTGATTACTTAGGCTCCCTCCCAGTCCCCTCCATTCACATCACCGTTTCTCCTTTCCGGCTCGGTTGAGGAGCAGGAGAACGGAAAGAACAGATTCTGCAGATAATGACACCCAACTGAGCGTAACGGAGCCTAAAGACCCCATAGACTATAATGGGGTCCGTTTCGTGTCCGCTCGGAGCCTCAGAACATGATTTTTGAGCGGACACGGAACAGACCCCATTATATAAGGGTTTAGGCTCCGTTATGCTCAGTTAGGTGTCTGTTATCTGCAGAATCCGTCCTTTCCGTTCTCCTGCTCCTTAACGGAGCTGGAGAACAGAAAGGAGAAACAGTGATGTGTGAACTAGCCCAGTTGTATTGCACAAAAATAAAAAGCTGCACATATTTGAACGAAAAACTCTTCAAGTTCAACAGGTTTCTTAACGGTTAAAGGGAACCTGATACCTGTCATCAACTTTATGCTGCCCATACTAACGGCAGCATAAAAGAGAGACAGGTGAGTTGATTTCATCAGTCTGTGTAGTTTAACCCTCAGTTCACACTTGCGCGTTTTACAGCGCGTTCGAACACGCTGTGAAACGCTCAACAGGAGAAAACTCATGTTTCCCTATGGGCATGGTTCTCACCTGAGCGTTTTACAGCGCGTTTGAACGCGCTGTAAAACGCCCTACGCTCAAAGAAGTTCTTGAGCTTCTTTGGGGCGTTTTGTCGCGCGTTTGCACCCATAGACTTCAATGGGAACGCGTTACAGTGTAGATATGCTTTTTTCAATTGGTCTCCAGAGTCACGAACACGCGTATGACGCGCTGTAATACGCGCGACAAAAACACGCGTAAAACGCGCGCCTCAGAAACGCTCAGGTGTGAACCCAGGGTAAAAGTAAGTTGTTGCCGAGAAGAACCAACATCACAATCATTGCAGACTGTGCCTGGAAAAGATTCCCGGCCACCTGAGAAGAGTCATGGTTATTCCTAATCTCCTGCTCTCCCCGCCCACCTGCTGATGACTGACAGTCATCTACCGAGTTTTCTCCCTCTCTCTGTAGGAGAGAACTGCCAATCATCAGCAGATGGGCGGGAGAGCAGGAGATTAGGAATAACCAGGACTCTTCTCAGGTAGATTTGACTCTTTTCAGGGCCTTGGCTGTAATGATTATGATACTGGTTCTCTCAGTAACCACTTACGTGACACAACGCTGAAACCAGAAGAATTTCTGTCACTATTTTATGCTGCTGTCGGTGAGGTCAGCATAAAGGTGATGACAGGTTCCCTTTAAGTATACAACAAATTGCAAACTTGCAAATCAATATGTAGTGCGACTGCACTGTCTGAACATCAGTGTTTATGCTCATTGCGACTTGCGTGCCGTCATTAATATCTCCTTATTGGTCCAGACCAGAGGACCTGAGCGTTACTTTCGCACCCTCACTGAATAGTTTTAGTAAAATTCTACTTATTAATATATTGATTTAATAAAAATCCTTTAAAATCACTTGGTGTTAGACAAGGAACTCAAAAATGTGATTAAAATTTCTCAGGGAGGGAGGTCACGTCCCTTCCCTCTAACCTGAACTCCCAGAGTAATTTTAAGCACATTTTTGAGTTCCTTGTCTAACACTAAGTTATTTTAAAGGATATATCAAATCAATATATCTAATAAAGTAGAATTTTACTAAAACTATTCAGTGAGGGTGTGAACGTAACGCTCAGGTCCTCAGACCTCCGGACCAATAAGGAGAAAATAAATACGGAGTATAGTGTTGCACCACGCCTCCTGAGGGGTCCTGTCATTACATTGCACACATCAGCCAAGGTTTTTCACCAGGAACACAAGTTTGTCCACAGTCTCCGGCTTCGGTGCAGACCGGTGGCATGTTACGATATTGCCACTGGTGCTGAATGCCCTTTCTGAGGGGACACTTGTGGCATGAATGCAAAGATATTTCTTGGCTAGGCTTGCCACCCTGGGAAAATTAGCCTGGTGCAGCCTCCACCACTCCAGTGGGTCAGCTTCTCCTTCTACATCTAGTGCCTGCAGGTAACTCTTAAGCTCAATTTCAATCTCTCCTCTGTCAGTGGGGGCAGCTGGGCTAGGCTGAGCGGATGCCTGTTTGAAAAAGCTGCACAGACTTTGTTTACTCCTCTTGGGTTCTCTCTGGGCTTCTCCAGCAGCTCCTGTGCGAGTGTGTGATGGTGATGACTCCGTGGCGGTGGCAGACATAGCTTGTGTCTCTATCCGTGCCTTAATTTCAGCTGCTGCTTTTGTGAAGATGAACTCTCTTCGGTCATCAGCTATATATGATGATCTGAAGCGTGGGTCGACCAAGGAGGCCATATCCAGGAGGTCATCAGTTGCAGGGTCTGAGTACTTCTCATTTAAATACTTGAAGATGGCTCTCTTCATGTTCTTCGTCAGGTCTGTGTCAATGTCCTCATCGGCTAGAGGAAGAACTGTGGTGTTGACATACGACACACTCGCATACTCTTCTCCAGACAGAGCATCTATGAACTCTAACAGGGGACTGAGGGTCTTGTTCATAGATTCTAACACATCAATGTCCTGCCATGTTGGTACCAGGTGCCTGGTTTTCCTGTCTGCTTTCAGGACCTGTGATATGGCCTTCTCTTGTAAAAGCAGCCGCTGAATGATCTTCTGTCGAGACCCCCATCTTATTGGTGTTTCAGTGAGGAGGCAGGTTTAGCTCAACATGGGCATTAGCCATTTCTCTCTTCCTTTTCCAAGTGTAAGAAAAGGCACTCACTATATTCTTGCATTTGCCGATTGCATGTTCAACACAGGCGTCTTTCACTCTTCTCTCTAAGAACAAAATTGGAAGATATTATTAGCACATCAACCCTTGCATAATGTAACGTAGGACTAAAAGAAACGTTACCTACCGATGGCGAGGTGGAGCCTGTGACCAAAGCACTTTTCTCCACTTTAAGAAACGGCACCATGTCCTTACACAGGTACAGGGTAATGGCATTTGTAATTTCAATCCACCGGCAATTTTTTTTGTCATACAGAGTGCCTTTAGAAAAGGCTTTCACAATATCGGTCTGCTGGTGTGTAGGGGCAGGGGCATCTTTTTTCTTTCCACTTGACTGACTGGCCGTTTGTGGAGGAGGGCGCAGTTGTTGGCTAGATTTGTATTACAAAACGTGCTTTATTTTGAGGTGATGATGCAAATTGGTTGTATTCCCTCTCTTCGCTATTATTGTCGCTCGGCATAGTTTGCAGATTATATTTTACTGCTCCACATCCGACTCCTTAAACCCAAACCAGGTCCATATGACCGATGTTCCATCGGTCTTCTTTAGGAGCACCTCCTCCTCTTCCTCCCCACATGTAATCTCTTCCATGAAGTTGACCAAAACAGGCACAGGCACAGCTTGATGACATCTAGGGCCGTAAGGCACCTGCAGGAAACTGTTATTTTAGCAATGAAGTACTCGTCTCTAATAAGACGTTTTCTTCTCTTAAACTATTACTAACATTTTGCTCTTGCTCATTGCTTTCTAAGAACAATATTTTAAGTGGGATATAGCCAATCAGCCCCGCCCGGCCTCTTGCCATTGCCAATTTGCTATCTTCATACATCTCACCCAGCCAGCGCCATTCAGCCCCCATGGCGTTTGCCAATAGCCATCATCAGACATGAATGCCAATGATCAGCCCCATGGCATTTGCCATCATCTATCAGACTGTCTGATGGCAAATGCCATGGGGCTAAAATATCTGATGACACTTGCTCACTGGGGGACACATGGAGTCTGATGATGGCAAATGCCATGGGGCTGATCTGACGGCACTGGCTCACTGCTGGGGGACACATGTATGATTCAAACATGTGTCCCCCAGCAGTGAGCCACTGCCATCAGATCAGCCCAATGGCATTTGCCATTATCAGACTCCATGTGTCCCCTCCCCCCTGCTATTCAGACAGAGCAGGAGTCTGCAGTGCCATCGGAAGATGATCAGCGGCCCCAGGCCCATTTCCTTCCCTTATCCACTCCACCCCGACCCCGACGATCCTCTAGCAAGAGTCTCCGTCCCCCCACAAGAGTCACTGTTAGCCTTACCACTGTAACCTTTCCTGCAGGGTGCTCGGCAGCGGCTGGCTAATGGAGTCCGCAGCTGTGGCGTCTTCTTACAGCACTGGGCGGGATCTGACGTCACATACAGCGTCAGCAAAACGGGCTGACGCTGTGTGCACGCCTGGCCAGTGCGGTGCGGAGTCGGGAGGCCAAGGAACGGTAAGCCAGAATCTTCTGCAGCGCGCAATCATTTACTACAGCTCCCCATGGTCAATCATATCGTCGTCCTGCGATATACACAAAATCCATATCGTGGCCCAAATTTATATCGCCCATATTGCATATATCGTCCACCCCTACTGTGTAGCTTGCGCATGAATCACCCAGGGACACCTCTTTACTGGTATTGTCACGGGTCAAAAGTACACCATTAGACGCTTCATAAACTACCATACAAAAGGCGTTATATACAGGGCAATTTGTGACTGTGGTCTTGAATACATAGGTAAGACCACCCGTGAATTTCGGAGGCACAGCAGCGATACTCCCTTGGCTAAACATATTGATATCAACGATGGAGGTGACTATTCAAAATTGAGGTTCATGGGTATTGAGGCAGTGGTTCCACTAAAACGAGGGGGTCACTGGGACAATAGAGTATTACAGAGAGAAACCTGGTGGATTTTTGAACTAAAAATAGTTCACCCAAATGGTCTGACCGAACAATTGCTATTTGGGTCTTTATATCTAACCCACCATGTCCCATTTAATACAATTGCCCCCTCAATATCTGAGTATTTTTCCACTGTCCCAGGTGCACTTCAGTCCTTTATATCATTAACCTATTATTACATCCTCTCCACTGCGGCATTATTTCTGTCCAAATGACATCTTTGTATACCCTGTAGGTTTTGTCCCTGCAGGGGTTGCACTATTTATATGCTAGTCAGGTATTTAGAGTTTGTGTAGTGGGACACATCTTAATTTAATTCTACGGGATACTGACATCTTAATTATTTAATCTCTTCTATGGTGCATTAGTACACTGGTCCTAGTTATCATTTACAGACCAGTGCCCTATGCACAATAAACCGGCCTTGACGTATGTATCTTAAAAGGTTTAACTTTTAGTCACTTGATCCCCAAAACGTGTTGGGACAACCTGTCTAGTTGGTGTGTGTGTGTTTTTTTTTTTTTTCCCCCTTATTTCTTCACCCCTTTGATGAAGTCGGAGGGACTGTTAGGGAAATATAGGAAGGTATATAGTGGAGTAAGGTTTAGGGACACTTGGGCCTCATGCACATGAACGTATTTTCTTTCTGTGTCTTCCATTTTTTTATTTTTTTTTTGCAGACCATATGCGGAACCATTCATTTCAATGGGTCCGCAAAAAAAGCGCAAGGTACTCCGTGTGCATTCCGTTTCCGTATGTCCGTTTTTCCATTCCGCAAAAAAATAGAGCATGTCCTATTTTTTTCTAGTTTGCGGACAAGGATAGGCATTATTACAATGGATCAGCAAAAATAAACGATCCGCAAAAAAGCTGATGCAATACGGAACGTCAACCGTTTTTTTTTTTTTTTTTTTTTTTTTTTGCGGATCCGCAGTTTGCGGACCGCAAAACACATACGGTCGTGTGCATGAGGCCTTAGGGTAAGAGACCCTTTAACTCCTTTCTCTGACATTTTATACTATCCCCTTCTGGTGCAGATATGCAGGCACCAATATTTGTATTTTTGTTGAATTGATTTTCAAAATTTTTGACAATATTTGTATGCATTATTACTTAAATATTAAGTTTAATGCTATTGCAGCGACAGATAAAAGTCGGTCCCCATGCAGACATGGTGACAGTTTAACTGTAGGACGAAAATGCTCGTCTTAGTGCGCTAAGTGCTGCTCAGTTAGGACGAGCATTCTCGTCCAGGGTCCTGGAGGGGTTACCACAGAGCTGTGTGTAATGAGGTATTTTGTTTGTGATTACAATATCAGTGAGAAAGCATGAGTTTATTGGGGAAAACTGTACAATTCAAAAAGAGGTTTTATTACAGGGATCAGCAACCTCTGGCATTCCAGTTGTTCAGAAACTACAACTCCCAGAATGCTTCATTCACTTCTGTGGAAGTTAAAGGAACAGCCTAGCATGTTTATATGCTGGGAGATGTAGTTTCACAGCACCCGGAGTGCCTAAGGTTTGCTGACCCCTGCTGTAGTAAATAAAACCTCTGGCCTATGCGCAGTCCCTCTGTCCCGGCTACCAGAGAAGCCTGCGCCTTTTTCTATGGTCTGCAAGCATGGCCATCGCTGATTAATTATATGGTGGTTGTAACCATGGAAATGAGAAATGTGTAATATGAAAAATGAATCAAGCCAGCAAAGGAAGCAATATAGACAATCGCAATACATTAGTACTAACTGCATCTACATCATAATTGCCTTTTGCTGAAGTGAGGCAACTCCTTTAAGCTGTTAAGGACACAGGACGTACGGGTACGTCCTGTGACCGGTCTTTAAAAATGGCGTTCCCATCCAGCAGGATCCGCCTGCTTCTCAAAGCAGACACCCACAGCTCATGTCCGCGACTAGCCTTATAATACTTTGTTGTCATTTATAAATTCAACATATTAAATAATGTTACTTTTATTTTCAGCATGGGGGCATCTATCCCATCTCCACCTCCCAAAGAATCACCTATGGAATCCAGTCAGGTAAAGTGCAGTTTTTAACTGGTGTGTGTGTGTGTGTGTGTGTGTTCTTTTGTTTTTGTTTTTTAGTTTAGACCAGGGATACCCAACCTGCGGCTCTCCAGTTGCTGCAAAACTACAACTCCCAGCATGCCTAGACGGCTTACAGCAGGGCATGGTGGGCGTTGTAGTTTTACAACAGCTGGAGTGCCACGAGTTGGGCATCCCTGGTCTAGGCTAATCGTTTTCCAGCTGCCTGTAGACTTTAAACTTCTGAGTGGTGAGCATATAATCCAATGCTGTGTCAGCTCCCCATAGAAAAGGTAGGGATATCTGTTTACTGTCCCGGCTTTTCTGTCACTGTATACATAGCACCCACTGAGAGCTGTATGAACACATAATGCATTAAAAGGTTTTTCTGAGATTTTTATCTGATCGGTGGGGGTACGAAACCCGGGACCCACACCGATCAGCACAGCACTGTACATTGTATAGCGGCTGTGCTTGGTATTGCAGCTCATCCCCATTCACTTGCTCCTAGGCCTCATGATCGACGAACATGTCTTCACTCCGCCTAGGTATAGCTGAGAGAAGGCCGCGGTGTTCCTGCCTTCTCTAATAGCTGATCAGCGAAGGTCCCAGGTGTCAGATCCCCACTTATCTCGAAAAACCCTTTTTAAGCAGCAATGCCTCTTCCTGCTGCAGTTCCAGCGATCATGTGATCGTGGGGGTCGGATGTCTGCACAAGCTGATCACCTCTGCATTAAGGCTTACCAGCCTTGTTAAAGCCTTTATATGTAGTATTCCCCTTTTGCTGGGACTTATATGTTAGCCCCAGTTACAGGAGAAATCGACAATCGAAAAAAAAATGTAATGTTAAAGCTTAGGGCTCTCACACTTGCGTTTTTGTTTTCTGCCATAGAGTTCCGTCGCCGGGGCTCTATGCCGGAAAAATCCTGATCAGGATTATCCCAATGCATTCTGAATGGAGAGAAATCCGTTCAGGATGTCTTCAGTTCAGGACCGGAACGTTGTTCGGCCGGAGAAAATACCGCAGCATGCTGCGCTTTTTGCTCCGGCCAAAAATCCTGAACATTTGCCGCAAGGCCGGATCCGGAATTAATGCCTATTGAAAGGCATAAATCTGGATCCGGCCTTAAGCTAAACGTAGTTTCGGCGCATCGCCGGATCCGACATTTAGCTTTTTTTGAATGGTTACCATGGCAGCCAGGACGCTAACGTCCTGGTTGCCATGGTAAAGTGTAGTGAGGAGCGGGGGAGCAGTATACTTACCGCCCATGCGGCTCCTGGGGCGCCCCACGCGCATGGATCACGTGATCGCATGGATCACGTGATCCATGCGCATGGGCGCTCTGACGTCATTCTGGAGCGCCCCGGGAGCCGCATGGACTGTAAGTATACCGCTCCCCACTACTACTATGGCAACCAGGATGTTAATAGCGTCCTGGCTGCCATAGTAACCTCAAAGCATTTCGAAGACTGATCAGGATCCTGATCAGTCTTCTAATGCTTTCAGGCGACTTGCGTTCTGACGGATCCGGCGGGACGGAAGTGCCTGCCGGATCCTCAGAACGCAAGTGTGAAAGAGGCCTTAGCCCCACCCTAGGTGACTACAACCCTATATCAAAATGACCATTACTGGACATAATATAAATATTTAATGGTCAAATGACAGATCACATGACTTGATGCCATGTTTAGTCCTATCCAGCTTTCCTGTGGATAGGGGTTGTAGTTTCTAAAATTTACACTATTTTTGGGGTTTCCACTGTAGAGTTACATCAGGAGTCAATACAAATGTGGCATGGCACCTGAAAATTATTCCGGCAAAATGTGCCCTTCAAAAGCCATATGGTGCTCCTTCCGTCCTGAGACCTGCCACGTGACCATACAACAGTTTATGGCCACATATAGGGTGTTTCTGTAAACTGCAGAATCCGGGTAATAAATGCTGAGGTTTGTTTGGCTGTTATCCCTTGCTGTGTTACAGGAAAAATTGATTCAAATGAAAATATTTCAAAAATACCTTCAGATTTTGAATAATTTGAGGTGTATAGATTCAATTTATGCGTGTCAAACGTAGTTGTTCAGACCAAGCGTCTTTTGAGTGGGAGAGCGAGCAGGTTATAGAGAGGTTATCTGCTAGAGCATATCCCAGAGGCTATGTGCAAAGCTGTAAAAATCGAGTGCAGAAAATGGATCGCAATACAATCATCTTCAAGAAAGATAACAAAAGTGGCCGTACCAAATCCAAAAATAGTGGAGTTTCGAATGTCACTTTTGTAACTCAGTATAGTAGTGAGTATCAGGAGATTTGCAATATTGTCCGCAAACATCTATCTGTACCACTAACCCTCTTAAGGTGCGTATACGCAAGCATATTTCTGACATCCCACATTACCGCACCCGCAATGTGTCAGCGGCCAGTACACACTTTGCGCTGATACATGGCGGTGAAATTACCAAATTAAAAGTGCAAGGCATAGAAAGGGTGTTTAATCCTTTGAGAGGGGGCGATATCAAAAGAAAACTCCTTAATCGTGAATCTTTTTGGATGTTCAAATTGAAAACCAGAATACCACTTGGTTTGAATAAAAAATACGATTTAATACTGCAATATTAATTGGATGTCATATGCTTTTTTGTGACTTTTTCTTTTTTCTTTTCTTTTGTTTTTCAATCAGAAATTTATATATATTTTATTTGTAATGAAGTATATAGCTGGTGAGTCTGTCACTGATTGCGATCAGATGTGAGGTCATGTGACCTGAGCAATCAGCTTTTCAGCTGAACACTAGCTTTTTAAGCTTGCTTTTTGTATTTTTGTACATATGTCATGATGAAGGACCTGGTTTTGTAAAGGTCTGAAACGCGTAACATTGTACTGGTGTTATGGAAGTTTTTATATCCTATCTAAAATAAAGTATCACGCCTGACTGGTGAGCTGGACGTTCTCATCTTTATTTTGGATATATCTCGACTCACCCAAGGAGTCTTGTCCGTGCTCCCAGAGGGGGATGGTATGGGAGTGAAGCTGCCTCTTGTTCCTTCGTTTATATACAGATTCAATTTATGGATGGTTTCTGATATATAAGCCCCTCAAACTGATTTCTTAACTGAATTGGACCTTTAAAAAAGGGGTTTAGGAATTTTTCTTGAAATTCAAATTGCTTCTAAAATTGTAAGCCATCTGTCTTAAAAATAAATAAATAAAATTATGTTTACAAAATGTCAACGTAAAGTAGTCAAATGGTAGTGAATGTTAAGTAATAACTATTTTATGGGGTGTTTTTGTCTGTACATGTTCTCTGTGCTGCAGAATATGTTGATGCCATATAAAGATTTATAATCCCCAGCACCATACGTTTAGAGCAGGCATGCTCAACCTGCGGCCCTCCAGCTGTTGCAAAACTACAACTCCCAGCATGCCCGAACAGCCTACATCTATCCACCTACAGCAGTGCATTATGGGAGTTGTAGTTTTACAACAGCTGGAGGGCCACTGGTTGAGCATGCCTGGTTTAGAGCATAGCAACCAAAGCCTTTGCTCATAGCTCTGTACACGTCCAGTGCGGTGATCAGGCAGGCCCAAGAGTTGTGCACAGTCAATCAGGACAGGGCCTTGGCTGTTACTGACAGTCATGTCCCACAGTTGTCGGAGATAACTGTGATGCAATGGTTTAACCCAGAGCTCGACAAATCCCAGGTCGCCATGGCGACCAGGAATTTGGTCCTGGCGCCTGGGTATTTGTCAGCCCGTTCTGTCAGGTGGCCGGGCGCAGGGCCGGCGCGGACTAGGAGCGCCGGCCCCCTTCATGCTGCAGCCGCCCGAGCGCTCTGTATAGAGCCTCAGGAGGCTGCAGCACTGCCCGGGCTGGCGCGTCCATGAGGGCGCACCGCCCGGGCACAGCATGAAGAGAGGGACTGACAGGAGGGAAGCGCTCAGCCCTCCCTCCTGTCAGTCCCTCATTGTAGCGTGGCCGAGCCCTGTATGGTCCGCGGTACAGGAGCATCTGTCTCCTGTACCCGGCCTTACTGACATGAAGTGCGCACACAGTGTGCACTTCCTGTCAGTCCGCCCGGGTACAGGAAACTAAAGCTCCTGTACCTGTGGGACCATACAAAGCTCGGCCACGCTACACTAGAGGCAGGGGAGGAAGGGGGAGAAAGTGAATGACAAGGGGGGAGAAAGTGAATGACAAACGGGGGAGAGAAAGTGAATGACAAACGGGGGGTTGAAAGTGAATGACAAGGGGTGAGGGAGAAAGTGAATGACAAGGGGGAGGGAGAAAGTGAATGACAAGGGGGAGGGAGAAAGTGAATGACAAGGGGGAGGAGAAAGTGAATGACAAGGGGGAGGGAGAAAGTGAATGACAAGGGGGAGGGAGAAAGTGAATGACAAGGGGGAGGGAGAAAGTGAATGACAAGGGGGAGGGAGAAAGTGAATGACAAAGGGTGGGGGAGAAAGTGAATGACAAGCGGGGGGTTGAAAGTGAATGACAAGGGGGAGAAAGTGAATGACAAAGGGGTGAGGGAGAAAGTGAGTGACAAGGGGGAGGGAGAAAGTGAGTGACAAGGGGGAGGGAGAAAGTGAGTGACAAGGGGGAAATGAATGACAAGGGGGGTGAGAGAAAGTGAATGACAAGGGGGAAAGAGATTCACAAGACGGACCCTCTGCCCTCCCTCCGGACCCCTCTGCCCTCCCCTCCGGACCCTCTGCCCTCTCCTCCGGACCCCTCTGCCCTCTCCTCCGGACCCCTCTGCCCTCCCCTCCGGACCCCTCTGCCCTCCCTCCGGACCCTGTAATCCTTGTAAGGGTTTCCACATGTCATGTTGGCCGCAAGTGGCGATCACTTAGACGGTGGCAGCATCTGACGTGTCATATAACCTATTGAAAAGGGGAAGCATTATGGGGGGCCCTATATACTCGCACATTATGGGGGGCACTATGGAAAACAGGGGTAGAAACACTATGGGGGCATCTATTGGGGGCCCTATGTACTGGCATGCATTATTGGGGGGCTCTATAGAGAAGTGGGGGGGGAGCACTATGGGGGCATCTATTGTGGGCTTTATGACGCGGCTCCGCCTGGCTCCTAACTTTTTTAGCTGGCTCCTAGATTCAAAGGAAATTTGTCAAGCCCTGATTTAACCCCTTAGATTCTACAGGCAATGCTGACTGCTGCATCTTAAGGAGTTTAGAGAAGGAGGGGGCTCCCTCTCTCCCCTCATTGACTCCCTGCAATGTGGTCGCGGGGCGCTGATTTTTGCTATGCTGCCTTATAGGCCAACTGTCAGTGTGAAACACTGTGGTGTTTTGGGGCTAACTGATTCCCCTATAAGGACTTACCCACTTTCTCATCAATAATGCCAGAGGTTTACTCTCCACCAAAAAGATATCTACCTTGCTTTTAAAAAAACAAAGTGGGATCTCCTGATTTTATTTTTATTTATTTTTTTCTTCTCTTAAATAAACTCCACAATCAGACAACTGCCTGTATGCTCAATCAATATGCAGAGATCCATTCATGACAATGGTTGCCCCCCCCCCCACCCTTATCCTCTGTTTTAAAAAATAATGTCCTCCGTTTTCAAATATTCTATTGGCAACCATTCATCCTTAGTGAGATTACCAATTTACTTACACGTTTTGCCAGTTACTGGTAGGTTTTGCTTCAGAAATAACAGCTTGTTGAAACAAATTCAAAGCATCATTGCGTATGTCTAGGTCAAACTTGGCTCCTCCCCACAGTGCGTTACGCGGAGACATACATATGATTAAATATGTGATTCTTAGGGTGCATTAACACCAACAGATTATCTGACCAATTTCTGTCTAATCAGACCAATAGTTGGTGTGTATAACACAAGATCTGTGTGTGTAAATGGCCATCTAACCAATGATTAGTCCTGAAATCTGTCAGATAATCTGTTGGTGTAAATGCCCCTTTTACTCTTATTCTGATATATTACTTTTTCCATTTTTACCATATTATCCACCGCCCTCTTCTATCCCAAAAATAATGATGTTTCTGTTGCTTTTATTTTATTTTTCTTCAGTCTAGCTTAAAAAATTTTCATATTACTTGTCTCTTATTTCTTTGTAAATCCAAATGTTTTGTAGCCCCAGTTCACATCCTATTAGCTCTCTATATACCGCACTTCATAAATATTATTAATTGGTATTATTATGTCCCTCACGTGGCAGAGGTTAGAAGGTCTGAGAGACTGGCTGCATGTGAGGTTATCTGACAGCCTCTCTGTTTTTAAGTGTTGCAGTGTTGTTGTTGGTAATGACCAAACCTCTTGTGTCAGGTGTAGCTTGTGGTCATTACTGCACCTCTATTTAGTCTGGACTTCATACCATGAAGTTGATATTCTCTGCCTGGAGTTGGAAGAGCTGGTTGTCCTCTTCTGAGTTCCTGCTCATCCATTTTCTATTGAAGATAAATGTTCTTCTCTTTGTATTGTGGTATTCCCATTTGCTTGTTGTTTACTAGGCCCCAGGGAGACGTTGGTTCGTTCTTCTGGGAAGGAACCAGTAGTCTCAGACCCTGTCACTACTCCTCCCCCTGTGCTGCCGCTGCAACCAATAGAGGGAGAGGGGGGCGGAGCAGAGGCGGGAGCACTGGCCACCAATGCCTAGTAACATTTCATATATAAATGCAGGCAGAAGACACTAGAGTTGTTTCGGTACCAAAATTTTGATTCGGTATCGATACCATAAAAAAGTATTGCGAGCGTTCCTCATTTTATAGAACGTCTGGCCAATAATACAACAGTCCGATCCTATTTTTTGGGGGGACAAGGCGACTAAAATAAATGGCGAATTGTGCAGTTTTTCTTTTTTTTTTTTCTTTTTCTTTTATGGGCGTTCACCGCTTAAAAGAGGATTTTTTTTTAGCCACTTCAGCCCCCCTAGCTTAAACACCCTTAATGACCAGGCCACTTTTTACAATTCTGCACTACACTACTTTCACCATTTATTGCTCCGTCATACAACTTACCACCCAAATGAATTTTACCTCCTTTTCTTCTTACTAATAGAGCTTTCATTTGGTGGTATTTCATTGCTGCTGACATTTTAACTTTTTTTGCTATTAATCAAAAATGACCCAAATTTTTGCAAAAAAAATGACATTTTTCACTTTCTGTTGTAATTTTTTAAAAAAAAACTAAATTTCTATATAAATTTTTCGCAAAATTTATTGTTCTACATGTCTTTGATAAAAAAAAAATAATCCAATAAGTGTACATTTATTGGTTTGGGTAAAAGTTATAGCGTTTACAAACTATGGTGCAAAAAAGTGAATTTCGGCATTTTGAAGCAGCTCTGACTTTGAGCACCTGTCATGTTTCTTCAGGTGCTAGAATGTCAGGATAGTATAAATACCCCCCCCGAATGACACCATTTTAGAAAAAAGACACCCCAAAGTATTCGCGGAGGGGCATGGTGAGTTCATGTATCATTTCATTTTTTTTCACAAGTTAGCGGAAAATGACACTTTCTGAGGAAAAAAATAAAAATAATAAAGTTTCCATTTCTGCTAACTTCTGGCAAAAAAAAAAAAAAAAATCTCCCACGGACTCACTATGCCCCTTAATGAATACCTTGGGGTGTCTACTGTCCGAAATGGGGTCATTTGTGGGGTGTGTTTTACTGTTCTGGCATTTTGGGCGGGGCTAAATTGTGAGCAGCCATGTAAAACCTAAAGGCACTCGTTGGAATTTGGGCCCCTTTGCGCACCCAGGCTGCAAAAAAGTGTCACTCATGTGGTATTGCCGTACTCAGAAGAAGTAGGGCAATGTGTTTTGGGGTGTATTTTTACATATACCCATGCTGGGTGAGAGAAATAGCTCTGTAAATTGACAACTTTGTATAATTTTTTTTAAAAAAGTTGTCGTTTACAGAGATGTTTCTCACACCCAGCATGGGTATATGTAAAAATACACCCCAAAACACATTGCCCTACTTCTCCTGAGTACGGCGATACCACATGAGTGACACTTTTTTGCAGCCTGGGTGCGCAAATGGGCCCAAATTCCAATGAGTACCTCATTTTTACGCATTTGGATTCCAGACTTCTTCTCACGCTTTAGAGACCCCTAAAATGCCAGGGCAGTATAAATACCCCACAAGTGACCCCATTTTAGAAAGAAGACACCCCAAGGTATTCCGTGAGGGGTATGGTGAGTTCATGTAAAATTTTATTTTTTGTCACAAGTTAGTGAAATATGAGACTTTGTAAAAAAAAAAAAAGCCAATTTCCGCTAACTTGTGCCAAAAAAAAAAAAAAATTCTGTGAACTCGCCATGCTCCTCATGGAATACCTTGGGGTGTCTTCTTTCCAAAATGGGGTCACATGTGGGGTATTTATACTGCCCTGGCATTTTAGGGGCCCTAAAGCGTGAGAATCCAAAATGCGTAAAAATGTCCTGTGAAATCCTAAAGGTTTTAGGGCCCCTTTGCGCACCCAGGCTGCAAAAAAGTGTCACTCATGTGGTATCGCCGTACTCAGGAGAAATATCTCTGTAAATGACAACTTTTAAAAAAAAATTATACAAAGTTGTCAATTTACAGAGCTATTTCTCTCACCCAGCATGGGTATATGTAAAAATACACCCCAAAACACATTGCCCTACTTCTCCTGAGTACGGCGATACCACATGAGTGACACTTTTTTGCAGCCAAGATGTGCAAAGGGGCCCTAAAACCAATGAGTACCTTTTAGGAGGGCATTTGTGTATGGTTTGTGTTTCTTCATGTAGGTATCTGCAAGTCACTCTGTATCAGTACGGCTTCTGAATCCCCATTCTTGGACCTTGTATTGTCGCACAGGTTTTCATACTTTATTGCCCCCTGATGAACCCAGGTTTGGGGGAAACGCATCAGGGTTGTTGTTTAATTTGTCTGCTACACGATACTTATTTGTTCCCGTGGTATACTACATATAACAATCCATGATTTAAGTGGAGTTACCAGTCTACATCAATTGTCATGGATACACGGGGTATTGGTGTACCATTAGATTTATAAGGTTGATATAGGGGCTGTGTTTTGGCAGCATAGGGATTCTGTAAGGGATAGAGAGTTTAGGCACGAGGACGAGGGGTCCCCACCACCAGGGGGTGCCCTCGGGCTGAGACCAAGATAGGGTGTTGGGATCGAGGGACAGAGTATAGTCCAGGGCCCTACCACATCTACTTATCCCGTACTGCCAATCATCTTGCCCCTGTAGTTTTGAATGATAGGGGTTTGTATGAACATAAAGGGGTTTTAACAATGATCAATAAAATGTGATTTTAGGAGTTACTTTCATTAAATAATTGAAATATGTGAGATCCTATTCACCCTGATAGAGCTGTATCAGGGCGAATAGGATTAAAATGATCCCAGGTTCTAGCCCCTAAGTTAATAAATAAACTGTAAAAGAAAAAAAAAAAGTTAACAAAGTACACCAAAATATTACAGTACAAATCACCCCCTTTCCTAATTTTACTTATAAAATATATAAACAATACATAAATAAAATATTTCATTCCATATCGCCGCGTCTCAAAAGTCCAAACTATTAAAAAATCCACTTTTATGCGGCGAATGCCGTGAAAGAAAAGAAAATTTCTAAAAAAAATGCACGATTCACCATTTTCTTTTAGTCGCCATGTCCCCACAAAAAAAGTAGGATAGGACTGTTGTATTATGAGCCGGCGGTTCCATAAATTGTGGAATGCACGCAGATTTTTTTGGCGTTTTTTTTTTTTTTTCCGCGTGGTATCAAATGGTATCGAGTATCGCAATACTTTTTTATTGTATTGATACCGAATCAAAATTTTGGTACCGAAACAACTCTAGCATGAATATTGCCACCTTCAGGGTCTATTCATTCTGACAGGAATCAGGGCTAGGTTTAGGGTTTCCATAGGTGGTGACCGTTTCCCTTTCCCAAGCCTTGAGGCCTAGTTCCTTGTATTTTTCCTTCTGTTGTCATTCTGGTGTTCCTCCCCTCCCCTTACATCGTGACGTATTACTAAAGACCAGCATTTAAACAGTTTCAGGCATCTCCATAATAAATACATCAACCTCGGGTATTCCTATTTACACCTAGCACATTCATCTGTATGTCTTAGCCCTATTTTTTTAAAGCTATATGACATTTGAGAGCGATATAAGGTCTCATTCAGACGGCTGTATGTTTTTTGCAGTCCGCAAATGTGCGGATACTTTTATGCAGTCAATTCAGCATGTCCACAAAAAAAAAACTTATTGCATTGTGCATATTCCCCATCAAAAATGTTATTCAAAAAGTGTGTCTGCTTTGTGTCCCAATTGGTATATTGCTCAATTTTTTTTTGTATTTCCTGTAAATTTACATTATTCCATATTGGTGTATGATCAAAATAACCTATTATTCCTATTATTTTTTAACCTTCCACTGTACATTACCCAGAATTAGATTTGGATTTCCTTTACTACTTAGTAAACCTGATCCAAAACCTCACATAGTGTTTCTTGATTTGCCTTACCTCCCATTTTAAGTAACGCAAATCTAAAAACAGGGTTTACCTCAGACCTCTTCATATAGGTTAACTGTGAAACCAAAAAATAAACATACCAATTTGGAAGTGCCAAATCTTACTCTTAATTGTAATATTTCATTATATTTCTTATTCTCACTATCCCCTGTTTCAAATAAACTCTCTCATTTATTTTATCTAATGTCTTAAAAACATTATTTGGCAGCCATAATGGAGCATTCTGCATCACAAACAAAATCTGAGGGAGAAAAATAATCTTAGTCAAATGAATGTGTTCCATCATAGAAAGTGGTAACCTACATCAGATATTAACCTTCTTCCTCAATCTACTTATCAAGGGAACCACATTTAACCTAATATATTCTTTGACCTTTGAAATATATACTCCCAAATACTTAAAGCTTCTTTTCTCACTAGATGTACCTCAACTTTCCATTCCCAAGAATCATTAAAAGTGACTTACCCCAGTTTATTCTCAATCCTGAATAGTGTACAAAAATCTTAACCCCTTATTGACTACGCACATTTTTTTTTTAAATCACATTCCAAGAGCTGTAACTTTTTTTTTTTTTTCCTCATCAATGTACTTGTATGAGGTCTTATTTTTTGCAAGACAAGGTTTTTAATGTACCATTTTGGGTACATTTAATGATTGATTAAAGCCAGCTGTTTAGCTAAAACCCCCTTTGTTTACGTCAATAAAACGATGTATTGGTTGTCACTAAGGGGTTATTAATGTTCATCACACCTGTCCCCCCCCCCCCGGCAAAACATCATCTGCATATAATGCAATTTTCTTTTTCCTTTATATCACCGTCCTTTATTAAGAACTCGCATCTCCACCTTTTTGACTCCTTTTGTTTTCTATTTCCTCCTTCCTCCTCCATCTCTGTCTTTGTACTGCTGGCCGATTCTTCTGATGTTTGTGTATCCTTCTGTCAGCTTGCTTTCTGAACTTCCTTTCCTAAAAAATGGGTAAACTGGTAGATCTCAAATGCATATAGTCAGTCTCTGATTCTTGATCATCTGTAACAATTGGACTACCAGATCTTGAGGATTAATCAGTAGATGCTTCTCTTTTGTCCAGGTATAAACCCTATTATGTAGGTAGTGTCAAGTGCTTGCGAAAAATCAGCAAGGGACGCATATATAGCCAAAACCTTTTTGTTACATACTCATAATATAGTAACATAGTTTATAAGGCTGAAAAGATATCTGTCCATCCAGTTTAGCCTGTTATTCTGCAAGATGATCCAGAGGGAGGCAAAAAAAAAAAAACCTGAGAGGTAGAAGCCAATTTTCCTCACTTTAGGGGAATAAAATCCCTTCCGACTCCAATCAGGAAATCGGAATAACTCCCTGGATCAACAACCCATCTCTAGTAGCTATAACCTGTAATATTATTACACTCCAGAAATACATCCAAACCCCTCTTGAACTATTTTAGTGAACTCCCCATTACCTCCTCCTCAGACAGAGAGTTCCATAGTCTCACTGCTCTTACCATAAAGAATCCTCTTCTATCTTTGTGTACAAACCTTCTTTCTTTCAGATGTAGAGGTGAGATGTCCTCTCGTCACAGTCCTGGGGATACATAGATGATGGGAGAGATCTCTGTATTGACCCCTGATATATTTATACATAGCTATTAGATTGCCCCTACAAGAATATAGAACAACAGCATACTGGTCCATCTGTATTTGTTCATAAAAGTCCAATAAGTGCAGTAGCATCTTAATAGCTGCGGTGTGATTCACCATGGATGTCCACAAAGCATGGTGTACGTCTCTTGCAACGTTTCAGGAGCCAAGCCCCCTTTCTCAAGCATGCATGCTATGGGCCATTACACCCTTTATATAGAAAAAGATACAGTGTGTGTATGTATATATACAATAACAAATGCTACATAATAGAGCAGCGACAATTATTGACAACACTATTATAAAACTTTATTACTTCATCTAATACATAAAAAAATAACTGCGCTCGTCCTAAAATACTAAGGTGTGGCAAAATTGTCGTTGTGCGCAATCCATCCTACAAAAATGAGCCATAGCTGCGGACCTTGTTAAGACCATCCAGATATTTGCTATTCAGCGTGTCAAATTTCTCTTTGCAGTAACCTAATATAAATTTGATGGTTATCAATACCCTCCATCTCTTCAAAGGCACAACATTCGTTTCCGAAGTGTTAAATTTTAACCCCCCCCTGCAGCCCCCAATCATATTTTGGCTGCGGGGGTGCAGTGGGAGTGGTTGAGGGAGGCTCTTTAGTAATCGTTGGCGGTATAGTGGTTTTAGCAAAGTGTCAGCACATTGTTTTAATTCCTTCCATGCCGCGATCCGTACGGACCGCTATATGGAAGTGGTTAACAGGGAGGGAGCTCCCTCCCTCTCCCATCGGGGGGCTGCTGTGCCTTTGCAGCCCCCCGACAGGATGGGATCGCAGATGGAGGGAGCCCCCCTCCCTCTCCATCACCCGATTCTCAGTTCGGGCAGCAGGACGCTTTCGGAAGCGTCCTGCTCTCCATGGTACTGAAAGCCTAAGCAGACTTGTGCTAAAGGCACAAGTCTGCTTAGACTATGTAAAGTAAAAAAAATACAGTATATAACACTGTATAGTGTACTGTATTATATAGACACCAGATCCACTGGATATACAAGAACCAAGTGGGTCTGGGTAAAAAAAAAAAAGTGAAAAAAATAAAAAACACATATCACTGAATAAAAATAATAAAATACACTACACATATTTGGTATCACTGCATTCTTAAAAACCTGCTCTACAAAAATATCACATGACCTAACCCCACACGCAAATACCGTAAAAAAATAAAACAATAAAAATTGTGTAAAATAAGCCATTTTTTGTCACCTTACATCACAAAAAGTGTAACAACAAGTGATCAAAAAGGCGTATGCCTCTCAAAATAGTAGCAATCAAAATAGTAGCAATCAAAACACCATCTCATCCCGCAAAAAATAAGCCCCTACACAGGACAATCGCCCAAAAAATAAAAAAATATGGCTCTCAGACTATAGACACTAAAACATTATTTTATTTTCTAAAATGCTGTTATTGTGTTAAAGTAAAATAAATTTAAAAAAAGGTATACATATTAGGTATCGCCGCAACGTAAAAACCTGCTCTATAATAATATCACATGATCTAACCCCTCAGGTAAATACCGCACAAATAAAATCAATGTAAAAAATAACAACATTTTTGTCACCTCACATCTCAAAAACTGTAATAGCAAGCAATCAAAAAGTTATATGCACCCAAAAATAGTGGCAATCAAACAGTCATCTCATCCCGCAAAAAATGAGTCCCTACATAAGACAGTCGCCCAAAAAATAAAAATTTAACCCCTTAAGGACACAGGGTTTTTACATTTTTGCGTTTTCGTTTTGCGCTCTATGCCTTCCAAGAGCCATAACTTTTTTATTTTTCCGTTCACATGGCCATATGAGGGCTTATTTTTTGCGGGACAAGTTGTACTTTCCAACGCCATCATTTAATAATGCATACGGTGTAGTGGGAAGCGGGAAAAAAATTCCAAATGGGGTGAAATTGCAAAAAAAATGCAATTTCACCACAGTTTTACGGGTTTCTAAATTACGACGTTTGATTTGCGATAAAACTGACCATTTAGTTTTATTCTACAGGTCAGTACGAATCCGGCGATACCCAATATGTATAGCTTTTCTTGCGTTTTGATAGTGAAAAAATTCAAAAGTGGGAAAAATTTTTTTTTTTGTCGCCATGTTTTGACCGCTATAACGTATTTGTAAATAAGTGTATGGCGTTGTATGGGGGCTTATTTTTTGCGGGCGATCTTAACTTTTAGTTGATACCATTATGGGGTGTGTAGGACTTTTGATCGCTTTTATTTAATTTTTTTGAGGAAATGAAGCGTCCAAAACGGCAAATCGGCCATTTGGGCGCTTTTTCCGTTTTTCTGTTTACCGTATGGGAAATATATTTTTATATTTTTATACTATGGGCGTTTCATACATTACGACACCCATGATGTGTATTTTTTTATTTTTTTATTATTTTATTTTAATTTTGGGGAAAGGGGGTGATTTAAATTTTTAGGTTTTTTTATTTATTTTTTTATTTTTTTATTTTTTTTATTTTTTTACACTTTTATATAGATCCCATAGGGACCTATATAAATCAGTTACCTGATTGTTTATCATAAACTCCAATACACTTGTATTGGAGTTTATGAGCATTTTACTACTTTCCTATGAAGCCCTATTGCTAACAAGGGCTCCATAGGAAATAGTAAGTGATAGCCTCATGCTGAATGAAAGGCTTGAGGCTATCCTTACAGCGCTCCGATTCTCCCGATCACCACTAGGGAGCCGGAGCGCTGCCGAAAGTTTTACTTTCGGTTTAGCGCATGCAGATGCCGTGATCAGGATTGATCACGGCATCTGCAGGGTTAATGATCGCGGTCGGCAGCGCTGCCGACCGCGATCATCAGCTGCGGGGTCAGCTACAGGAATCAGCCGGACCCCCGCAGCGATGGTGCCCGCAGCGGCCAGGAGCGGGCGCCATCTTTAGGGACTGGACACATGACGTACCCATACGTCATGTGTCCTTAAGGAGTTAAGGACGCAAGATGTACCTGTATTGGTACATCATGAGTAGTTCCGATCACTGCTGCTCAGCCAGCAGTGATCGGAACCAGGTACCTGCTGAAATCATTCAGCAGGTACCTTGTTACAATGCCCAGGGGGGTCCTGTGAGCCCCCCCCCCCATAACGGCGATCTCTGCAAACCGCACGTCGATTCAAACAGTAGGTCAATTGTGCGACATCGGATCGGGATCAGAATCAGAGAGTTAATGCCCCCAAAGTGTTTATTTTAGTGTTCATATTATGGCTGCGGGGGTGCAGGGGGGGTGGTTGCGGGAGGCGGGTGGTGCGGCGGGCGGGATCGCGATTGCAATCCCCCGCCCGCCTCGTCTGTAATATTCCCTGGTGTCTAATGGATCTATCAGAGTGTCAGCACATTGCTGACACTGATAGAAACGGCTGGCATCTGTGCTTGATCAGATGCCAGCCGTTTAACCCCTTCCGTACCATGGCCCTTTCCCATCGGGGGGGCTGCTGTGCCTTTGCAGCCCCCCAACAGGATGGGATCGCAGAGGGAGGGGGCTCCACTCCCTCCCCATCCATCACCCGCTGCTCTCTTATGGCAGCGGGTGATGGTTGCCATGGAAGCAGGACGCTTTCAGAAGCGTCCTGCTCTCCATGGTGCTGAAAGTCTGAATAGACCTGCTAAAGGTCTATTCAGACTTTGTAAAGTAAAAAATACAGCACAGTGCACTATATAGTGTACTATATTATACAAACAACAGATCCACTGGATCTACAAGAACCAAGTGGGTCTGGGTCAAAAAAAATGTAAAAAAGTGAAAAAAAAGTAAAAATGAAAAAAATACACTACACATATTAGCTATCGCCGAGTCCGTAAAAATCTTCTCTATAAAAATATCACATGACTAAACTCGTCAGGTGAACGCCATAAAAAAACCGCAAAAATGGTGTAAATAAGCAATTTTTTGGCACCTTACATCACTAAAAGTGTAATACAAAGCGATCAAAAAGGCGTATGCCTCCCAAAATAGTACCAATCAAACCGCCATCTCATCCCGCAAAAAATGAGCCCCTACCTAAAACAATTAGCCGAAAAATAAAAAAAACTATGCTTCTCAGACTAAAACATGATTTTTTTGTTTCAAAAATGCTTTTTAGTGTTAAATGTAAAAAAAACAACTAAAAAGTAGACATATTGGGTATCTCCACGTCCGTAAGAATCGGCTCTATAAAAATATCACCTGACCTAACCCCTCAAGTAAAAACTGTAAAAAAAATTAAACAAAAACTTTGTCAAAAAGCCATTTTTTGGTCACCTTACATCACAAAAAGTGTAATAGCAAGCGATCAAAAAGTCATATGACCCCCCAAATAGTGCCAATCTAACCGTCACCTCATCACGCAAAAAATGAGCCCCTACATAGGACAATCGCCCCCAAAAAAAAAAAAATATGGCTCTCAAACTATGGAGACACTAAAACATGATTTTTTTTTTTTTTGTTTTAAAAAATATTATTGTGTAAAACCTATATAAATAAATGAAAAGTATATATATTATGTATTGCCGCGTCCGTCACAACCTGCTCTATAAAAATAACACATGACCTAACCCTTCAGCTGAACACATCAAAAAAATACAGTGTCAAAAGCCATGTTTGTCACCTTACATCACAAAAAGTGTAATAGCAAGCGACCAAAATGTCATATGCACCCCAAGATAGTGCCAATCAAACCGCCATCTCATCCCGCAAAAAATGAGCCCCTACATAAGACAGTCGCCCCAAAAAAAAAAAAAAGCTATGGCTTTCAGAATGTGGAGACACTAAAAAAAAATTTTTTTTCAAAAATGCTTTATTATGTAAAACTGAAACAAAAAGGAGTCATATTTGGTATTGTCGCGTCCGTAACAACCTGCTCTATAGAAATAGCACACAATCTAACCTGTCAGTTCAACAATGTAAATAACAAAAAATAAAAACGGTCCCAAAACAGCAATTTTTTTGCAAATTTTCCATTTTAATCCATCTTTCCAGTAACAAAGCAAGGGTTAACAGCCAAACAAAACTCAATATTTCACAACAAGTAGAATAGATAGGCGCACTCACCATCCCTTCAAAGTCTTCTTTATTGCAGAGAACAAATCGAAACAGGGGGACTCACATGGACCGCAAATTCACAGAAAACAGCGACGGCCGTTTCGCGGACTCACCGCTTCATCCGGCTGTTCAGTCATATAAAAGATCGCGCTTGCGCTGGTTATACGCGTCACTGCCGGTGGGACTGGACCTGCCCATCACCTGGCAGCCAGGGACGCTCAACAAACAGCGCTTGCGCCATAATAGTGATACAAAGGAAACATATTAAAAACAAATGAACGAGCAGCATACTAAGTAAATACACAAAGGGATGCGGGGGATCGCAGTAAAATCGCGATCAAGTTAATTTCTACCGCGTACACCTTAACTGACGATGGAAAGAGTACCAGGTATCCCTACACAAGCAGAGACGCGAAAATTCCGGATGCAAAAAAATCGCATACGGCCAAAATCGCGGTTCCTGCAATGGCCGCAACCCAAGCTTAACGTATCATGTGAACATCGACAGGTCGTTACGTTCGTTCAAACCCAAAGGACCTGTGGCATCAGCTTTTATGATAAACATCGCTTCCTTCTGTAGCAGTGAGCAATGTCTATCCCCTCCATGAACTGGTGGGGGTACATGCTCCAAACCTGCAAACCTCAGCACGTCCGCGTTTCCTCCATGCCGATGTTTCACATGATCAATCAAACGGGTGCATCCCTTACCTGTGCGGATGGAATTTCGATGTTCGCGTATGCGTTCCAATAGGGATCTCTTGGTCTTCCCTATATAGAAGGCATCGCAGACGCAAATAATTACATAAAGCACAAAGGTTGTTCTGCACGTAATGAATTGACTAACATAATGTTCGATACCTCCAAAAACAAATGGCGCCCTCGCAACATATAGCTACATAGTGAACAGTTTCCACAACGGTAATTACCCAAAGGTTTTCTAAGTGACAACCAATCCTTTTCCTTACGTGTGCTGAACCTACTGCGTACTAGCACATCTCTAAAAGTACGACATCTCCTGAATGTTACGATAGGTTTTGATCCACTACCTCCTTCAGACTCTCCTCAGACCTTAAAATCTCCCAATTGCTCAGGATACATTTCTTTATATTGTCCGCCATTGGACTATGTTTGAATATGAACACGAACCTACCCTGACCTTCCTCTAGTACCTTCTTCTTGTGACCTCCTCTCGCTAGCAGCGATTTCTGCGTGTGACCCATCGCTTTTCCAGGGCTTTTTCCAGTTGCTTTACTTGGTATCCGCGCTGAATTAGCCTATTCATCAATTCCTCAGACTGTCTCAAGAAAGTGTCGTCCTGGCTGTTTATACGCCTGAGTCTTAAAAATTGTCCATACGGGACAGATTCCTTTACGCTACGTGGATGATAGCTATCACGGTGTAGCAGGGTATTGGTCGCAGTGGGCTTACGGTACCCTTCGGTACTCAAGGCACCATCTACCACAGTTACGCGGACATCCAAGAACTCGATGGACGACCCCCCAAAATTGAGGGTGAACATCATGTTCATGTTGTTCGCACTGTTGAGATGTGCCGCAAATTGCTCACACTGCTCCTGTGTCCCCGACCACACCATGAAGATATCATCCACGTAGCGCAAGAACATACAAATGGAGCCGAGGAAGGGATTCAAAGTAGAAAAAATGAACTTGTCCTCAAACCTGCCTAAGAAAATATTCGCGAAAGTGCATGAGACGGGCGTCCCCATGGCTGTCCCAAAAATTTGCCTAAACCATTGGTCATTGAACTGGAAGACATTGTTCTCCAGGACAAACAATAGAGACTCCTCTATGAATTCCCCAAATAATGGGTCCCTACCGGTGTGCTCGATGAGCTCGAGAACTGCGTCAACTCCCATCCGTTGTGGGATACGAGTGTAAAGGCTCACCACGTCCAGGGACACCAAACTCCAACCATCACGCCACTGAAAATCCTCCAATGCCCTGAGGAAGTCGTTGGTGTCACCTAGATACGTGGGGAACCTACACAAAATAGGACGCAGCAGCCAGTCAAGATATCTCGACAAGGGTTCAGTCACTGACCCAACCCCCGACACAATGGGCCGTCCAGGGGGCTGGGTCAGTGATTTATGCACCTTAGGGAGGAAATACCAAGCTGGCTTGCTAGGGGCGGGAGTGACTAATTTATCAATGGTATTGCCCTGTAGGACGCCCGCCTCAATGTACCTCCGCAATAATGCCATCAGCCTGTTGCTAATGCTAGGTATTGGGTCCGAAGGCAGCTTAACATAAGTAGAAGCATCATCTAATTGTCTCCCTGCCTCAGCCATATAATACTCCTGTGACATGACTACAATATTGCCTCCCTTGTCCGCAGGCTTGATGATGAGCTCCGAGTTCCGTAACCACTGTAAGGCCGCTAACTGCTTTTTACTCAAATTCCCCCTACCCTTAGGGTATAACAGAGCCTTCGTATCTCTCAAAATCCTTTCATGGAACACATCAATCACCGAACCTGCGGGCATAGGGGGACAAAATGAAGATGGCACACCACCTCGGAAATCACTCTGCTCAGGACTAGGTATATTGTCAGGTTTAAGATTCATGCCTGTTAACAATTCAAGACATTCAGTCTCTTGCATATCGAAGGGTTCAGTGATATTGTACCCCATAGGGTTGAGGTGCACTGGTTTGTCCCCTTCCCTCTTCTTACCCTGATGAAAGGGGATGTTATAGAAATGTTTCTTCAGATATAATTTACGGACATTTTTGAATAAGTCAATTTCGAACAGAGTCCTATCGAATTGTTCCATCGGACTGAACCCCAGTCCCAGATTCAGGACTGAGGTGCAGTCCGAGGGCAACTCGACATTACTGATATTGATGACAATGTTCGGAGATCCGTCTTCAGGCTGATTCAAGCCCTCCACGATACTTGTTTCTTTTTGCGTGCTGACCTGCGTACGTTTTCTTCTCCGGCCCCCTCTCCTTGTTCTCCTCCTAAAGGGGGATTACCATGGGGTTTCGGGGGTTGGTTGGTGGGTTCATCCGATGCACTGGATTCTTAATCCGTCGTCCAGTAATCACTTTTGGACCTCTTTATGAAAGGACGTCGTCTCCTTGGTCTCCTTCTTTGCCAGTCAAATACCCGACCCGTGTCGTAGTCTGTCTTGTCGCGTAGGAATTTATCCCTCTTTTTCTCTTTTATTTCTGTTTGTGTTACTATCAATTTTCTATTCATGCGTTTCTCAAAAGCTACCCACTGGGTCTCGGATAGTCGAGTTTTTAACTCTTCCTTCGCTCTTTGTAGATCGGTATTGATTGTGTCGTACTCCTGCTCATTCCTATTCAACACGGTTTGCAAGATTTTTAAGGAAAAGCCTAGATGCAATTCCTTCCATTCGTTAATAAAGGAGGGATCCTCTTCAAATTGTGCCAACTCCTTGTAGATGCGTAAACCGCGTGGAACTCGTCCACTCTCATTGTAAGATTTCAGAGAGTTTAAAGTCCAAAAAAGGCGCACCTCCTTGTCGGCCAATTGGGACAGCCATGGGGACGCCCGTCTCATGCACTTTCGCGAATATTTTCTTAGGCAGGTTTGAGGACAAGTTCATTTTTTCTACTTTGAATCCCTTCCTCGGCTCCATTTGTATGTTCTTGCGCTACGTGGATGATATCTTCATGGTGTGGTCGGGGACACAGGAGCAGTGTGAGCAATTTGCGGCACATCTCAACAGTGCGAACAACATGAACATGATGTTCACCCTCAATTTTGGGGGGTCGTCCATCGAGTTCTTGGATGTCCGCGTAACTGTGGTAGATGGTGCCTTGAGTACCGAAGGGTACCGTAAGCCCACTGCGACCAATACCCTGCTACACCGTGATAGCTATCATCCACGTAGCGTAAAGGAATCTGTCCCGTATGGACAATTTTTAAGACTCAGGCGTATAAACAGCCAGGACGACACTTTCTTGAGACAGTCTGAGGAATTGATGAATAGGCTAATTCAGCGCGGATACCAAGAAAAGCAACTGGAAAAAGCCCTGGAAAAAGCGATGGGTCACACGCAGAAATCGCTGCTAGCGAGAGGAGGTCACAAGAAGAAGGTACTAGAGGAAGGTCAGGGTAGGTTCGTGTTCATATTCAAACATAGTCCAATGGCGGACAATATAAAGAAATGTATCCTGAGCAATTGGGAGATTTTAAGGTCTGAGGAGAGTCTGAAGGAGGTAGTGGATCAAAAACCTATCGTAACATTCAGGAGATGTCGTACTTTTAGAGATGTGCTAGTACGCAGTAGGTTCAGCACACGTAAGGAAAAGGATTGGTTGTCACTTAGAAAACCTTTGGGTAATTACCGTTGTGGAAACTGTTCACTATGTAGCTATATGTTGCGAGGGCGCCATTTGTTTTTTGGAGGTATCGAACATTATGTTAGTCAATTCATTACGTGCAGAACAACCTTTGTGGTTTATGTAATTATTTGCGTCTGCGATGCCTTCTATATAGGGAAGACCAAGAGATTCCTATTGGAACGCATACGCGAACATCGAAATTCCATCCGCACAGGTAAGGGATGCACCCGTTTGATTGATCATGTGAAACATCGGCATGGAGGAAACGCGGACGTGCTGAGGTTTGCAGGTTTGGAGCATGTACCCCCATCAGTTCATGGAGGGGATAGACATTGCTCACTGCTACAGAAGGAAGCGATGTTTATCATAAAAGCTGATGCCACAGGTCCTTTGGGTTTGAACGAACGTAACGACCTGTCGATGTTCACATGATACGTTAAGCTTGGGTTGCGGCCATTGCAGGAACCGCGATTTTGGCCGTATGCGATTTTTTCGCATCCGGAATTTTCGCGTCTCTGCTTGTGTAGGGATACCTGGTACTCTTTCCATCGTCAGTTAAGGTGTACGCGGTAGAAATTAACTTGATCGCGATTTTACTGCGATCCCCGCATCCCTTTGTGTATTTACTTAGTATGCTGCTCGCTCATTTGTTTTTAATATGTTTCCTTTGTATCACTATTATGGCGCAAGCGCTGTTTGTTGAGCGTCCCTGGCTGCCAGGTGATGGGCAGGTCCAGTCCCACCGGCAGTGACGCGTATAACCAGCGCAAGCGCGATCTTTTATATGACTGAACAGCCGGATGAAGCGGTGAGTCCGCGAAACGGCCGTCGCTGTTTTCTGTGAATTTGCGGTCCATGTGAGTCCCCCTGTTTCGATTTGTTCTCTGCAATAAAGAAGACTTTGAAGGGATGGTGAGTGCGCCTATCTATTCTACTTGTTGTGCTATATTGCTTCTGTCGAGGCTAGCACCCCGGTCCCAGGATTGTCGGATGAGGCCATAGTGGAGTCCTCACACGTGTTTTACAGGCACAGGGCAGTGCCCTCGTTCACTCTTTTTGACTAAAACTCAATATTTATTGCCCTGATTCTCTTGTTTGCACAAACACCCCATATGTGGTCGTATACTGCTGTATGGCCAAACGGCAGGGCACAGAAGGAAGGGAACGCCATATGGTTTTTGGAAGGCAGATTTTGCTGGACTGGTTTTTTGACACTGTCCCATTTGAAGCCCCCCTGATGCACCCCTACAGTAGAAACTCCAAAAAAGTGACCCCATTTTAGAAACTACGGGATAAGGTGTCAGTTTTGTTGATACTGTTTTAGGGTAAATATGATTTTTGGTTGCTCTATATTACACTTTTTTTGATACAAGGTAACAAAAAATAGAAATTCTGAAATTTCATCTCCATTTGCCAATATCTCTTGAGTAACACCTAAAAGGTTAACAACGTTTGTAAAACTGGTTTTGAATACCTTGAGGGGTATAGTTTCTTAGATGGAGTCACTTTTATGGAGTTTCTACTCTAGGGGTGCATCCGGGGGCTTCAAATGGGACATGGTGTCAAAAAACCAGTCCAGCAAAATCTGCCTTCCAAAAACCATATGGCGTTCCCTTCCTTCTGTGCCCTGCCGTTTGGCCATACAGCATTTTACGACCACATATGGGGTGTTTCTGCAAACTACAGAATCAGGGCAATAAATATTGAGTTTTGTTTGGCTAGTGTCAGGCATTACTGGAGTGGGGACGTCCTCTTCCAGACCCCACTTAACAGTATGGCCGTGAAACGTACCCTGTTTGAGGCCATCCGGAAATGCCTGCATTTTTTAGATAATGCAGCATGTCCCCCCCCCCCAAGATAATTCTGCCTATGACCGCCTGTATAAGATATGTCCGGTCATCGATCACTTTGGGGCCAAATTTGTACAGGCCTATGTACCAGGTCGCGGTTGATTAGTCTCATTGCTTTCAAGGCGAGACATTTTCCGCCAGTATGTTCCCTCAAAGCGGGCGAGGTATGGCGTGAAGCTGTACAAACTTTGTGAGAGTATCTCAGTGTACACTTACAAGTTTCGTGTGTACGAGGGGCGAGATTCCCGTATTCAACCCCCCAGAATGTCCCCCACTCTGGGTGTTAGCGGGAAACTTGTGTGGGACCTTATGCACCCACTGCTAGATAAAGGTTATCACCTGTACGTGGATAACTTTTTTTACTAGTATCCCTTTGTTCCAGTCCCTCGCCGCCAGATCCACGTCCACTTGTGTGACCGTGCAGGAAAAATCAATGCGGCCTCCCTGCCCACCCCCTCCAGGTACCTATCCCCAGGGGTGAGACCCGTGCCCTTACCAGTGGAAACCTGTTGCTGGTCAGATATAAGGACAAGAGGGATTTCCTCATACTGTCCACCATTCATGGTAACAGCATCACCCCTGTCCCTGTGCGAGGTACTGCGGCAACGGTCCTCAAACCCGATTCTATCGTCGACTACAATTGGTATATGGGAGGAGTTGATCTTTCTGAAGCCATATAACGCCATGTGCAAAACCCGGGCATGGTACAAAAAAGTTGCGGTCTACTTGGTGCAGGTTGCCATGTACAACTCTTTTTTGTGTTGTCCCGAAGCGCTGGCAACACAGGGACATTCCTTCTGTTCTATGAGGCAGTCCTCAAGGCCCTGATCTTTTCGGACCGGGAAAGAGCAGGCCGGAGTACCTCGGGAACTGGAGGCGCCAGTATCGTTCCTGGCCAATACTTTCCAGGTGTGGTCCCCCATACTGGAAAGAAGGGACGAACCTAAAAAAAATTCAGAGTGTGTCGCAGGAGGGGGATACGGAAGGACACCACTACTCAGTGCAACACGTGCCCCGATCATCCGGGCCTCTGCATTGACGGTTGCTTCAGGGAGTATCACACTTCCATGGAGTACTAAATTTATATCCCACCTTAGCCACTGACTATCTGTTCTCAGACTTGAGACACCCAAAAACATTGTAAAAACTAAAATAATTTTTTAAAAAAAGTATACGAATTATGTATCGCTGTGTCCGTAAGAATCTCCTCTATAAAAAATACCCCATGACCACCCAGATTAACACGGTCCAAAAAAAAAAACGTGCAAAAAAAGAACTTTTTTTGTCACCTTACATAACAAAAAGTTTAATAGCAAGCGATCAAAAAGTCCTATAACCCCCAAAATAGTGCCAATAAAACTATCCTGTCATCCCGCAAAAAATGAGGCCCAACATAAGATAATCGGCTAAAAAACAAAAAAAGACTCCGACTTTAGAGATACAAAAAATTTTTTTGTATCAAAAAGGATAATATAGTCTAAACCTAAAAAATTGTAAAAAAGTAGACTTATTAAGATTAATACAGATTAACATCGACAGATTAACGCGGTCAAAAAAAAAAAAGCGGTACCAAAAGAGCTATTTTTAGCACTTTTCCATTTCAATCCGTTTTTTCCGGTAACAAAGCAAGGGTTAACAACCAAACGAAACTTAATATTTATTACCCTGATACTGCAATTTACAGAAACGCCACATTTGCGGTCGTAAACTGCTGTATCACTAAAAGGCAGGGCGCAAAAGGAAAGGACTGACATGGTTTCTGGAAAGCCGATTTTGATGGCCTTTTTTATTGACACCATGTCCCTTTTTGAAGCCCCGCTAATGCACCCCTAGAGTAGAAACTCCCTAAAAGTTACCCCATCTAAGAAACTACACCCCTTAAGGTATTCAAAACTGATTTTACAAACTTTATTAACCCTTTAGGTGTTCCTCAACAGTTAATGGCAAATGGAGATGAAATTTCAGAATTTTAATTTTTGGTAACCTTACCTCACAAATATGTAATATAGAGCAACTAAAAATCATATGTACCCTAAAAATAGACAACAAAACCGCCACCTTATCCCGTAGATTCCAAAATGGGGTAACTTTTAGGGAGTTTCTACTCCAGGGGTGCATCAGGGGGGTTGAAACAGGACACAGTGTAAATAAACCGGTCCATAAAAATCGGCCCTCTAAAAACCACATAGCGCTCCTTTCCCTCTATGCCCCGCCGTGTGGCTGCACAGTAGTGTACGACCACATATGGGGTGTTTCTGTAAACGGCAGAGTCAGGGCAATAAAGATACAGTCTTGTTTGGCTGTTAACCCTTGCTTTGTTAGTGGAAAAATGGGTTAAAATTTAAAATTTGCCAAAAAAATGAAATTCTCAAATTTCTTCCCCATTTGTCAATAACTCCTAAAGGGTTAACAGTTTGTAAAAATCAGTTTTGAATACCTTGAGGGGTGTAGTTTCTTAGATGGGGGTCACTTTTATGGAGTTTCTACTCTAGGGGTGCATCAGGGGGGCTTCAAATGGTACATGGTGTAAATAAACCAGTCCAGCAAAATCTGCCTTCCAAAAACCATATGGTGCACCTTTCTCTCTACGCCCTACTGTGTGCCTGTACAGTAGTTTACGGCCACATATGGGGTGTTTCTGCAAACTACAGAATCGGGGGAATAAATATTGAGTTAACCCTTGCTTTGTTACTGGAAAAAATGGATTAAAATGGAAAATTTTGCCAAAAAAATCTAAATTCTGAAATTTTATCTCCATTTGCCATTAACTCTTGTGGAACACCTAAAGGGTTAACGACGTTTGTAAAATCAGTTTTGAATAGCTTGAGGGGTTTAGTTTCTAGAATGGGGTCATTTTTAGGTGGCTTCTATTATATAATCCTCACAAAGTGACTTCAGACCTGAACTGGTCCCTAAATATTGGGTTTTTTAAAATTTCTGAAAAATTTAAAGATTTGCTTCTAAGCTTTGTAACAACCCCAAAAAATAAAATATCATTCCCAAAATGATCCAGACATGAAGTAGACATATGGGGAATGTAAAGTAATAACTATTTTTGGAGGTATTACTATGTAGGGTTGTTTTGGGTATCGAAATTTCGATACCCAATCGATACTTTTATACCAGTATCGATTCAGTACCGGGATGTTCATTATTTCGATACTAGAGTGCGCTATTGCACAGTCTAGTATCTCTTGTTATGGGAGATCACGGCGCTCGGCGCGCTGCTCTGGTCTCTCCGACAGTGAGTGAAGAAGGAGGGAGGGACAGAGGGGGAGAACCCCTCCCTCCTATAACGCGGCCGCCACTGAGCCCAATGAATGGGCGGCTAATTACTACAGGAGGAGGGACGTGGAGGGACGTGAGGGACATTTTACTATGCAGAGGGTTGCCTGCCCTGCTGCACTATCATTACCATACACTGTGTATGATAATGACTGCCATGCGCTGTGTGCTACAGTCTGTAATACACATCGCAGGCTGCGCTCTCATTATCATAACAATAGCACAGCAGGGCTGTCATTACCATACACAGCGTATGATAATGACAGCGCAGCTCTGCAGGGCTGCACTGAAAGAGTTAACAGGAAAGGGAAAGGGTTACCCAAGCGCTGCCACTCGCTGTATTTCTGTGATCCCGGAGCAGGAATGAAGAGAGCAGACCAGCCAATAAGAGAGAGAAGGCGAGTCAGGACAGCCAATCAGATGAAAGACCCGCCCTCCCTGCAGTTTATAGCAGAGACAGAGTAAAGACATTTGCTTCTGCCTGGGCTCTTAGGTTTCCCGGGAAGAGGAACGTGGGGGACACTGCACTGTGTGTATGGGGGGAGGTGACCCTGCACTGTGTGTATGGGGGGAGGTGTCACTGCATTGTGTGTATGGGGCAGTGACTACATAGTATATATTGTGTATGTTACAGTGGGAACAGTGACTATATAGTGTATATGGGGCAGTGACAACATAGTGAACATTTTGTATATGACAGTGGGGGCAGTGACTACATAGTATATATTGTGTATATGTGACAGTGGCTGCATAGTGTATTTATGTGACTGGGGATGTGGGGCAGTGAATGCATAGTCATTGTGTATATGTGACAGTGACTGCATTGTGTATATGTGAGCAGTGCAAGAGTATTAGGCCTGGGCTATACAGACTTTTTGTAGCACGACTGATTGATTTTAACTATTGAATGACAGCTGCATTGCTGCTTGCATTTAACTGAACACATTCATTTGGATTGCAGCTACAATCAGTCACGCTACAAAAAGTTGCAGTGTAGCCCTAGCTTTTGGACTGGACCCCGTGTGCCTCACATTAATAATAAGTGAGGTTTTTCTGTTTAATTCAATAAACGTTTTGTTTAAATAACCAAAAGGCTTTTTGGGTTTTATTTTATTTTTTTCGCGTGGTATCGAGTATCGCAATACTTTTTTATGGCATCGATACCGTATCAAAATTTTGACTGGTATAAAAGTATCGATTGGGTATCGAAATTTCGATACCCGAAACAACCCTACATAGTAATACCTCCAAAAATAGTTATTACTTTACATTCCCCATATGTCTACTTCATGTCTGGATCATTTTGGGAATTATATTTTATTTTATGCTTCTGGATGCCCCCATTACTGCACAATTTTAACTTTTCTAATATGCTAATTAGTCTCTAGGAGCAGGGGGGCGTTGCTCCTGCTCCTAGAAGCTCTGTTCGCCCACCTCAAGTCACGCCCTGCTTTCCTTGATTGAGAGGGCCAGGCAGCGCTCGTCTCCTCCTGCTGGCCCTGTGTGCTGGGACTGCGCATGCTCAAAATTTATCCAGCATACAGGGCCAGCCAGAGAAGACGAACGCTGGCCCTGTTAATCAAGGAAAGCAGGGCGTGATGTGAGGTGAGCGAACAGAGCCTCTAGGAGCAGGAGCAACACCCCCCACCTGCTTCTAGAGACGAATTAGCATATTATAAAAGTTCAAATTGGGCAGTAACGGGGGCATCCAGAAGCATAAGATTAGGAGAGTAAGGGTCTGCTGACATTAGCACATCGCTAATGTCAGCCAGTTTAATAGGCTTAAATCGGTGACAGAAACCCTTTAAGAACCAGGCCGCTTTTTTGAACTTTGACATGTCACTTTATGTGGTAATAACTTAGAAATCCTTTTACTTTTCCATACCATTCTGTGATTGTTTCTCGAGAAATATTGTACTTGATGATATTAGTCAATATGATTCACCAAAAATTACCAATTTTCTAAATTTACATTTCTCTGCGTTTAAGGCAGATAGTGATACATCTTAAGAGTTATTACTTTACATTTTCCATATGCCCAATTTCATGTGTGCATCATTTTGTAAATGTCATTTTATTTTTTAGGATGTTATAAGGCTTAGACGTTTAGAAGCAAGTTTTTAACATTTTAATAAAATTTCCGAAACCCGCTTTTTAAGGACTAGTTCAGTTATGAAGTCACTTTGTGCAGCTTACATAGTGGAAACCACCCATAAATGACCCCATTGTAGAAACTACACCCCACAACTTATTAAAAACTGATTTTATAAACTTTGTTAACCCTTGAGGTGTTCCACAAGAATTAAAGAAACATAGAGATGAAATTTTTTTTTTTTTTTTTACAGATTCTCCATTTTAATTGACTTTCCTTCTGTAACACATCAAGGGTTAACAGTCAAATAAAGCTCAATATTTATTACCCAGATTCTGCAGTTTACAGAAATACCCCACATGTGGTCGTAAACTGCTGTATGGGTGCAATGCAGGGAGCGGAAGGAAAGGAGCGGATTTTGGAGGGCAGATTTCACTGGGATAATTTTAAGTTGCCAATGACATTTAAAGATCCCCTGATGCACCCCTAGAGTAGAAACCCCAAAAAAGTTACCCCATTTTGGAAATATGGATAAGGTGACACTTTTATTGGTACTATTTTGTGGTATGTATGACTTTTGATTGCTCTATATTACGCTTTTCGTGAGGCAAGATAACCAAAAATGGCTGTTTTGGCACAGATTTTGTTTGTTGCGGTGTTCACCTGACAAGTTAGATCATGTGCTATTTTTTTAGAGCATGTTGTTATGGAGGCGACAATATCAAATATGTCTACTTTTATTTTTATTTTGTTTCAGTTTTACATCATAAAGCATTTTTTAAACAAAAAAATGTTTGTGTCTCCATTTTCTGAAAGCCATATTATTAAAAAAAATTTCCGATTACTGTATTTTTCGTTTGATAAGACACACCGTTTCCCCCCCCCCCCCAACAAAAAAAGTAAATACAAAATGAAGTAAAAATGGCTGTGCGTCCTTTAAAATGAACAATGATACTTCGCTGGCCACTATGCTGCACAGTCCGGCTTGAAAGTTATCAGTGGGGAGGGAGGAGGCAGGGAAAGTATACCAGCTGTGTGCGGGAGGATCTGTGGATGACCCATATATAGCGTAAGATGCTGTATGTGTCATCCACAGATATCCCCATAACAGTGTCATCCACTGGTATCCCCATAACAGTGTCATCCACTGGTATCCCCATAACAGTGTCATCCACTGGTATCCCCATAACAGTGTCATCCACTGGTATCCCCATAACAGTGTCATCCACAGACCACCATTAGTTCAAAATCCACCAAAAGCACTACTTTTGGTTCAAAATATTTTTTTCTTATTTTCCTCCTCAAAAACACGGGTGCGTCTTATAAAGGGCGCTAGGGGCTTTTTTTTTTTTAGGCATTAGGTGACTGTTAGATTAGTACTATTTTGGGGTACTTACTACTTTTTGATTGTTTGGTATTGCACTTTTTGGGATGTATGGTGATAAAAATACAGGGTGGGCCATTTATATGGATACACCTTAATAAAATGGGAATGGTTGGTGATATTAACTTCCTGTTTGTGGCACATTAGTATATGTGAGGGGGGAAACTTTTCAAGATGGGTGGTGACCATGGCGGCCACTTTGAAGTCGGCCATTTTGAATCCAACTTTTGTTTTTTTAATATGAAGAGGGTCATGTGACACATCAAACTTATTGGACTTATTGGGAATTTCACAAGAAAAACAATGGTGTGCTTGGTTTTAACGTAACTTTATTCTTTCATGAGTTATTTGCAAGTTTCTGACCACTTATAACATGTGTTCAATGTGCTGCCCATTGTGTTGGATTGTTAATGCAACCCCCTTCTCCCACTCTTCACACACTGATAGCAACACTGCAGGAGAAATGCTAGGGGCTTCCAGTATCCGTAGTTTCAGGTACTGCACATCTCGTATCTTAACAGCATAGACAATTGCCTTCAGATGACCCCAAAGATAAAAGTCTAAGGGGGTCAGATCGGGAGACCTTGGGGGCCACTCAACTGGCCCACGATGACCAATCCACTTTCCAGGAAACTGTTCATCTAGGAATGCTTGGACCTGATACCCATAATGTGGTGGTGCACCATCTTGCTGGAAAAACTCAGGGAACGTGCCAGCTTCAGTGCATAAAGAGGGAAACACATCATCATGTAGCAATTTCGCATATCCAGTGGCCTTGAGGTTTCCATTGATGAAGAATGGCCCCACTATCTTTGTACCCCATATACCACACCATACCATCAATTCTTTTGTTCCAACAGTCTTGGAGGGATCTATCAAATGTGGGTTAGTGTCAGACCAATAGCGGTGGTTTTGTTTGTTAACTTTACCATTCACATAAAAGTTTGCCTCATCACTGAACAAAATCTTCTGCGTAAACTGAGGGTCCTGTTCCAATTTTTGTTTTGCCCATTATTCAAATTCAGTGCACCGATCTGGGTCATCCTCGTTGAGATGCTGCAGTAGCTGGAGTTTGTAAGGGTGCCATTTGTGAGTAGCTAATATCCGCCGAAGGGATGTTCGACTAATGCTGAATGAAGCTAGGACAGCCACTGATGTTTCTTCATTAGTGACAGATTTCATGCGTCCACATTTTGGCAAATCCAACACTGAAACAGTTTCACGAAACTTGGCAAGCAGTTTGCTAACTGTAGCATGGGAGATGGGTGGTCTCGTAGGGTGTCTTGCATTGAAATCTGCTGCAATGACCCGGTTACTGCGTTCACCAGACATCAACACAATTTCTATCCACTCCCCACGTGTTAACCTCGGCGACATGTTAATGGCTGTAAACAAAGAGAAACTTGTAAATAACTCATGAAAGAATAAAAATACGTTAAAACCAAGCACACCATTGTTTTTCTTGTGAAATTTCCAATAAGTTTGATGTCACATGACCCTCTTCGTATTGAAAAAACAAAAGTTGGATTCAAAATGGCCGCCATGGTCACCACCCATCTTGGAAAGTTTCCCCCCTCACATATACTAATGTGCCACAAACAGGAAGTTAATATCACCAACCATTCTCATTTTATTAAGGTGTAGCCATATAAATGGCCCACCATGTAGATTAGATTTTTTTTTTTTCTGCATGTTTTTTTTTTTTTTTTTTTTTATACAGTTTTCACCTGACAAGATAAATCATGTGATGTTTTTATAGAGCACGTTGTTACGTGATGTTTTTTTTATATTTGTTTTGATTTTACACAATAAAAGCATTTTTGAAAGAAAAACAATCATATTTTTATGTCTCCATTTTCTGAAAGACATATCTTTATTTTTTGGGCGAAAGTCTTAGTTAGGGTCTCATCTTTTGCAGGATGAGATGACTGTTTGGTACCATTTTGAGGCACATATGACTTTTTGATCGCTTGATGTTAGGTGATAAAAAAAAGCGTTTTTTTTGGCATGCTTTTACGTAATATGTCTGTGTATGTGTGTGTGTGTATAAATATATATATATATATATATATATATATATATATATATATATATATATAGTTTTACGCAATAAGAGCATTTTTGAAACAAAATGATGTTTTAGTGGCTCCATTTTCTGAAAGTCGTATTTTTTTTTGGGGGAGATTGTCCTATGTAGGGTCTCATTTTTTGTGGGATAGGATGACTGTTTGATTAGTGTTATTTCGGGGTACATATTACTTTTTGATCGCTTGGTATTACACTTTTTGTGATGCCATTAAAAAATGGCTTTTTGGCACTTTTTTTTTTTTTTTTTTTTTTTTTTTACGGTGTTCACCAGACAGGTTAGCTCGTGATATTTTTATAGAGAAGGTTGTTACAGATGCAACAATACCTAATATGTTGTTTTTTGTTTTATATATATATATATATATATATATATATATATATATATATATATATATATATATTTTTGTTTCAAACAATAAAAGTATTTTTGAAACAAAAGAAAATATGTTTTAGGGTCTCCATGTTCTGAAAGCCATATCTTTTTTTATTTTTTGGGTGATTTGTCTTATGTAGGGTCTCAGATGACGGTTTGTTTGATTGGTATTATTTTTCGGTACATATGACTTTTTTGATCACTTGGTATTACACTTATTGTGATGTAAGCGGACAAAAAAAGGCTTTTTATTTTTTCACGGTATTGACTAGACAGGATTGATCATGTGAAATTTTTATAGAGCAGGTTGTTACGGATTCAGCGATACTTGTCTGGGTTTATTTTTTTTTTCTATTATTTACAATTTTATATGTCTCTTTTTATGGGAAAAGGGCTTCCTCCTTTACAAGGTCTCATCCTTGTTTCAATGCAGCACAGTACATCTGTATTGTACTGCATAGACTATCTGTGTCATACACTGATAATTTGCCTATGAGACGCAGCCTGGGGCTGGGCCTTATAAGCCTCTGTATCTGCCGGCCCCTAAGGCCTTTGAAAGGCTTGGGGCTGTCATGGCAACCATCAGGTCCCTTACGCCGCAGAGTGGGGACCTGATGGCTCAGGAGAGGGAGCGCAAACCTCTCATATGCCGCGGTCAGTGCTGATGAGAATGCTCACCCTGGGGTGCCAAGTATCTGCAATTTAGGACAAGCATTCTCGTCCTGGGTCCTTGTTTAATCCACCTGGAATGGCAATCGTGTCGATATAAACAAATTCTCAGGCTAGGTCTACACGATGACATGCGTCACGTGACACATGAGGTACAACTACACTGCAACATTTGTTGTGCGACATTTTGTCGCATTAATGTCGTGCGCCAATTTTTATAATGGTAGTCTATGGTGTCGCACTGTGACATGTGACATGTTGCAACACGAGAGTCGCAAAAAATCCATTCAAGATGGATTTTTCTGCGACTGTCACGTCCAGCATGTTGCAGTTCGACACCATAAACTACCATTATAAATATTGTCGCGCGAGACATGTCGTCCTGTAGACCTAGCCTCATTCATTTCCCTCTTGCTCCCTTTTAGCTGTCTGAAAACTAGGAGACACCCCAATCTCCCTACCTAGCTCCCTTACATTTTTCTTGTGGATAACCTTACTGTACTAATTTTTCTGTCAAAATCTCTTTAAGATGTTTCTCATCAGTATTACAAATTCTCCTGACAAATTGTCTCTTTGGAATCCATTTGATAATTATCATGACTTAAATTATTCCTTTCAAGCCGTTTTGAATACTGCATGGTGATGATGGTATGTTCTTCTTTAAGGGTACTTTCACACTTGTCTTGTTTGATTCCGGCAGGCAGTTCTGATTAGATCTGAAAAATGCCTGATCAGTCAGAAAAAAGCATTGAAATACCGGATCCGTTTTTCCGTTATTTTTTTCACATTTTTAACAGTCTGTGCATGCGCAGACCGGAATGCCAGATCTGTTATTGCGGTATTTTTAATGCCGTATTCGGCACAAATGCATTGCAATAGAAATTAATGCCGGATCCGGCATTCCGCCATGTGTTCCGGAATTTTGGACGGAGATATTCTCTCCGGCCAAAACGCCGTTCAGTGACTGAACTGAAGACATCCTGATGCATACTGAACAGATTTTTCTCCATTCAGAATGCATTGGGATATAACTGAAGCTTTTTTTTCCGGTATTAAGCCCCGAGGACGGAACTCCATGCCGAAAAAGTTTAACGCTAGTGTGAAAGTACCCTAACAAGTTGAACATCTAAAATAATGTACATATATTTTATATGAGTGCCTTATTGGTGCCTTTCAAACAACCAGGTAACCTACGCACAATCTTGTGTAAATATGAGTCAACAAAAATATTGGGTGGCCCACGAAAAAGTAGCCTGCCTCCAGCTATAGTATGATAAGATGAGGAAGCAAGTGTTTGTTTTTTAAAATTACCAATAAGTTACAAAAGATGCTGAAAATGGCCCCTGTTTAGGTCTATGCATCTTTGGGCACGTCTGATTATGTTGGCTGATACTTGCAGCTCTTTAGCAGTGATGCTGCAGATAGTGTTTGAGACTTTTTTCTTGAGTTCATCTAGGGAATGTGGATTGTTAGTGGACACTTTCTGTTTTATATTTCTTCACAGATAAAAATGTGGATAAGTCTGGGGAATGTGGTGACTATAACACCTTTCTCATAGTTTGCTCCTCCGTAAGCGGTTCATAAATCCGTTCCAGAGAGTTCTGCGAGGTGTGGCATATTGCCCCATCTTGTTGGAAAAAACAGGACATTTTTTCTTCTGCAGCATCACTGTTTAAGAGCTGCAAGCAGTATCGGCCAACATAATCTGACTTGCCCGAAGATGCAGATACGTGACTGGGGACCACTTTTAGCATATTTTGGGACTTGTGGGTAATTTAAAAAAAGAAAAAAAATCCACTTACTCGTTCATCTTGTCATATGTTCATTGAAGACGGGCTACCTTTTTGTGGGCCACCCTGTAGAAAGGGGTTGTAGAAGAGAATTAACTCCCAAGACGAGTATACCTATTTTTATCATCTCGGACAAGTCTTTTAACCAGGAGTAAGTGACTTTATTTCCTGCTCCCATACTTTTTTTATTATTAATGTTCACAGTTTTAACTGTTAACCACCATTCTACTTTCATTTACCCTTTTGCAACCATTTAACTTAATTGTACATATTTTACCCTTTCAGGATGATCCTGTGAAAGAGAACAATATCCCCCCTCAAAAGACCGAAAGTGAGGAAAGTGATTTGGGTAAGCCCTCATTTTCTTACTGTTCTCCTTTACTTCGTTATTTATTTGTAATTAGCATACACAGTGCCATGCACATTAAGAAGAGTTCTCCTGACATTACATGATCCAACCCATGGATGTCAAACCCATGACAACCAAAGCCTTTGTGCCGCCACTGAGATGAGCATTGTAAGGGGGAGAGTGTCAGGGCTGGGTGAGATGGCCCAGGCAAGATGTCTGTCAATCAAGAGGCCTGGGTAGCTTCATCTGCAGATGGGACTGTCCTTCACAGGTATAGAATTTAAGATGAAAAGGTCGATTCTCTCATCTCAGGTCCCAGCATTAGTAATATCTTGTATTATTCCTGTGTTCCTTGTTGTTATTCCTGTGTTCCTTGTTGTTGTTGTCTTCAGAAGCCACCTTGAAGCCTGGTAGATGGGCCAAACACATGTTTGATTAAAAATGTGCACAAAGAGCTTCTATTTTTTTTCATTTATTGTAGGTATAATACCACTTTAATTTAGTGTAATCCCTATTTTCCAGTTTTATTGTTTGTATGTGAAATGGCGTGCTGCCATACCTGTTTTTGTTTCCTTCCTGCATGCTAGCTTTATGGATGTGCACCTGCTACTATGAAAGTGCTAATCTAAATTTTCTTGTAACAGCTATGACAGGTCAGGAATGAAGTACAGCTGTTTTTTTTGCCACTTTCCCTATGATAAATAAAGCCAAAAACCAACGTGCTGCATTAGAACACCCACAAAACAGCTAGATTTCTGAAACTGACTTAACCATACACAAAACTGCTTTGTCCAGTCACAGACTATTGGTAAATGCATCTTGCAATGAAAACGACAAAGTCGCAATGTACTACGAAATGAAGACAAATCCAATTTTAAAAAATCAGGGTTTATGTATTTTTATGAATTATTTTGTTAATCTGTATTCCACTGCAGATTTGTTTTTTTTCTGGGGCAAGTTCTTCCTGTCATCTGTATTTTGCAGGTGCCCGTGTACTACCACATGCTACAACTAAGGGCTGTTATATCAGTCAGAAACATGTAAGCACGTTTGTTTTTTCAGAATGTGCATATTGTGGTGTATAAAGATGGATTAATAAAATTTTCTGTTTTTAACTGCTTTTTATTTCTACTATGGCTACTTTCACACTTGCGTTTTCCCTGTTCTGGCAGGGATTAGCAAAAAGCTTTCGTTACTGATAATACAACCATCTGCATCTGTTATGAACAGATCCGGTTGTATTATTTTTAACATAGCGATGATGGATCCGTCATGAACAGCATTAAAACTCGCTCGGGGAAGGTTCAGTTTTCTATTGTCAGAGAAAACAAATCCGTCCCCATTGACTTGCATTGTGGGTCATGCCGGATGCGTTTTGCTCTGCATCCTAGGATGGAAAGAAAATCTGTCCAGTATGGGAGCGCAACCAAACGGAACAGAATGCATTTTGGAGCATTCCGTTCTGTTAAGTTCCATTTTGTCCCCATTGACAATGATTGGGGACAAAACGGAAGCGTTTTTCTCCGGTATTGAGATTCTCTGCCAGATCACAATACCGGAAAAGAGAAACGCTAGTGTGAAAGTAGCCTATATCGGCATGTGCTGGAGTTGCACTTCCGTGTTATTTGGATTAGTAGTTTATTGGTGATAGTTCATATGTATATATTCATTTTGTTCTAGAAATTGATAATGAAGGAGTGATTGCTCCAGATGATGAAGACCCTCAAGAAATGGGAAATGATGACGTAGAGGTGACAGTTTTAATTGTATTTCCTGTAATTATGCCAACTGTGTACACTGATCATGACAGGCATGCTTAGTGTATATTATTCCTATGGTTTTTTTTTAGGTTACAGAAGAAATGATAAACCAGGCAAATGATAAGAAGATGGAAGCAATTAACGCTTTGGGAGATGGTAATTTTTTTTTTCTTTTTTGTTAAGTATTATTTTCTTTACTCATAGCTGTAGTCATTCGCAGTCCTCAGTCTTAAACCACTGAGGAATGATTGGCTGCAATGTGTAAACGAGCATTGGCAAGATATTTTTAATTATATTTGTCAACCAGTGTAATTACCGCCTGTACTAATCTTTAACACATAAAGCCGTTCTTGAATTATTCGCCCGCAATTGTATGGAGCAGGGTGCTGCAGTGAGCCCACTCCATACTCAGCGGATGCTGCCTGTATAATACAGCAGGCACATGGCCACAATGACTGGGAACGGCGATCGATCCGAACCCTGTCATTTAACCCCCTGCTCTTCTGGATCTAGCAATTTCTAACAATGCAGAGCTTGGGTTAAATGTCAGTGTACATGAAAACCTTGGTAACAGTGACTGCAATATTATTATATTCCAACCAAACTGTAAAAAAACTAAATCTGGTCAGTAGGGCAAAAACACTTTCATATTTTTTTTTATTTTTTTTATTAGGGCTAATTTCCCAGGGTTGAGCGCTTGTCACATAATGACACTAATGCTAAATGGGAGTGCTTTAAATCTACTTTGGATACGTATATTGTTAAGTACATTCCTACAGGTATCAAGTACAAGTGAATGGCTTACAAATAGTTTAAAAAGGGCAGTAAATGACAAAAAGAGGGCCTTAAAAAATACAAATCTGAGGGGTCAGCTGTAGCCTTTAAAAGTATAAATAAATTATGTAAGGGGGTAATAAAATACACAATGAAATATGGGTTGCCAAAGAAAGTAAAAACAACTCCAAAGCATTTTTTAAATACATTAATGCCAAAAAACCAAGGTCAGAACAGGTAGGATTCCAAATCATAGTAACGGGGTGTTGTCATTGGGGATCAAAAGAAGGCAGAGCTCCTAAATAGTTTATTTTTTTGCTCTGTATATACAAAAGGAGAGGGCATCTCATGAGGGTGGTGCCACTAGTGTAAATACCTCAAATAACATACTTAACTGGCTGACTGTAAGCTCAGCCGGGTCCAAATGGATTGCACCCTAGAGTTGTAAAGGCATTCAGTTCAGTTATTGCTTTGCCTCTGTTCATAATATTTACAGATTCTTTAAACCCAGGCCTATTTTCACCTTTTTGACCAGTCATATTTTTTGCAAATCTGGTCACTTTGTGGCAATACCTTTTGGAACGCTTTTATTTTACTTTGCTCTAACCGATTATGAGATTTTTTTTCATGCTACATTGCACTTCATGTTCGAAATAAATTTTGGTCAATATTTTATTCCTTTATTTATAAAACAAAATTTACAGAGAATTTGTTAACAATCACAATTTTTGAAATTCGCTACTTTTAACCCCTCCTACCCCAGGCCAGTTTTCACCTTCCTGTCCAGGCCATCTTTTGCATGTGTCACTTTATGTGATAATAGCTTTAGAACACTTTTACTTATCCAGGCTATTCTGAGTTTTTCTCATGGCACGTTGTGCTTCACGACAGTGCTAAATTTGAGTCAATAAAATTTTCCTTTATTTATTAAAAAAAATCTCAAATTTACCCAAAATTTGGAAAAATTCACAATTTTCTAAATTTGAATTCCTCTACTTTTAAGACAGATAGTAATGCCTTATAAAATAGTTATCAGTCATCATTCCCCATATGTCTGCTTTATGTTGGCATCATTTTGTAAATGTCATTTTTATTTTTAAGGACATTAGAAGACTTTGAAGTTTAGAATCCATTTTTAAAATTTTCAACAATTTCCGAAACCATTTTTTAAGAACCAAATTAGTTATAAAATGATTTTGAAGGGCTTACATAATGGAAAACGCCCATAAATGGCCCCATTTTAGAAACTACATCCCTCAAATTATTCAAAACTGATGTTACAAACTTTGTAACCCTTTAGGTATTCCACAAGAATTAAAGGAAAATGGAGGCAACGTTTCATTTTTTTAATGCAGATTTTTCATGGTAATCAATTTTTTTTTCTTGATAAACCTCAATATACATTACTCTGATTCTCCAGTTTACAGAAATGGTTTATTGGTACCATTTTAGGGTACATAAGACTTTTTCATCGCTTGGTATTAGACTTTTTGTGAGGCAAGGTGAAAAAAAAACTGTTTGGGCGTAGTCGTTTTTTTTTTTTTTTTTTTACAGCATTCACCTGAGGGGGCATATAATGTGATATTTTTTATAGAGCAGGTTGTTACGGAAGCGGCGATACCCAATATGTCTAATTTTTATTTTTGTTAAGTTTTACACAGTAAATGCATTTTTGAACAGAATGAAATCTTATTTTTGTGTGGCCATTTTCTGACTGCCCTATTTATTTTTTATGGCGATTTGTCTTTAAGTAGGGTCTCATTTTTTGTGGGATGAGATGGTGGTTTGGTACAATTTTGGGGTACATAAGACTGTTTGATCGCTTAGTATTACACTTTTTGTGAGGTGGTTTTGGCATTTTATTTCTTTTTTCTTTTTTATCTCATGTGATATTTTTATAGAGCTGGTCGATACGGATGAGGCAATACCTAATATGTATACTTTTATTTCTTTTTTCCTATTTTTTTACATTTTATTACTTAACGCCTTAAGCCCTATTTCACCCTAAGGACCCGGCCATTTTTTGCAACTCTGACCAGTGTCACTTTATGTAGTGATAACTTTTAATTGCTTTAACTTATCCAGGCCATTCTGAGATTGTTCTTTTGTCACATATTGTACTTCATGACGGTGGTAAAATGGAGTCAAAAAATTTCATTTTTATTTATAAAAAAAATACCAAATTTACCCAAAATTTAGAAAAATTTGCAATTTTCCAAGTTTCAATTTCTCTACTTCTGTAATACATATTAATACCGCCAAAAAAAGTTATTGATTTGCATTCCCCATATGTCTACTTCATGTATCGATCATTTGGGGAATACCATTTTATTTTTTTGGGGATGTTATAAGGCTTAGAAGTTTGGAAGCAAATTTTTAAATTTTTCTGAAATTTTCAAAAACCCACTTTTTAGGGACCAGTTCAGGTCTGAAGTCACTTTGTGAGGCTTACATAATAGAAACCACCCTAAAATGACCCCATTCTAGACACTAAACCCCTCAAGGTATTCAAAACTGATTTTAAAAACGTTGTTAACCCTTTGTTTTCCACAAGAGTCAATGGCAAATGGAGAAAAATTTCTGAATTTCGGTTTTTTGGAATATTTTCCATTTTAATCCATTTTTTCCAGTAACAAAGCAAGGGTTAACAGCCAAACAAAACTCCAATATTTATTGCCCTGATTCTCTAGTTTGCAAAAACACCCCATATGTGGCTGTAAAATGCTGTATGGCCAAACGGCAGGGCGCCGAATGAAGGGAACGCCATAGGGGTTTTGGAAGGCGTATTTTGCTGGACTGGGTTTTTGACACCATGTCTCATCGCCTTTAGCACAAGTCTGCTGACACTCTGATAGAACCACTATACCGCCAACGTTTATTACAGATTATTCGGGTGGCCTCCCGCACCGCCCAAAACCACCCCCCCTGCACCCCCACAGCCACAATATGGCTTTGGGGGCATTAACTCTCTGATCTCCGCGGTCACAGACCGCAAGGATCAGAGATTGCGAAAAGCGCTGCAAACCGCAGGTCTGAATTGACCTGCGGTTTGCAGCGATCGCCGATACGGGGGTTTACAGGACCACCCTGGGCATTGTAAAAAGGTACCTGCTAAATGATTTCAGCAGGTACCTTGTTCAGATCACTGCCGTCTGAGCAGCAGTGATCGGAACTACTCATGACGTACCGGTACGTCATGGGTCATTAACCACTTTAGCCCCCCTAGCTTAAACACCCTTAATGACCAGGCCACTTTTTACAATTCCGCACTACACTACTTTCACCGTTTATTGCTCCGTCATGCAAAAAAAAGAAGACACCCCAAGGTATTCCATGAGGGGCATGGCGAGTTCATAGAAGATTTTTTTTTTTGGCACAAGTTAGTGGAAATTGATTTTTTATAGTTTTTTCTCACAAAGTCTCCCTTTCCGCTAACTTTTGACAAAAAGTTTAATTTTTCATGGACTCATTATGCCCCTCAGCGAATACCTTGGGGTGTCTTCTTTCCAAAATGGGGTCACATGTGGGGTATTTATACTGCCCTGGCATTTTAGGTCCTAAAGCGTGAGAAGAAAATTCGAAAAATGCTCCTCCTAAAAGGCATACTAGTATTTAGCCCCTTTGCGATCTTGGCTGCAAAGGTCACTCATGGTATCGCCGCACTCAGGAGAAGTAGGGCAATGTGTTTTGGGGTGTATTTTACATATACCCATGCTGGCCTGGGTGAGAGAAATATCTCTGTAAATTGACAACTTTGAATAAAAAAATGTAAAAAGTTGTCGTTTACAGCGATATTTTTCACACAAAGTATGGGTATATATAAAAATACACCCCAAAACACATTGCCCTACTTCTGCTGAGTACGGCGATACCACATGAGTGACACTTTTTTGCAACCAAGATGCGCAAAGGGGCCCTAAAACCAATGAGTACCTTTAGGATTTCACAGGGCATTTTTGCGCATTTGGATTCTCACGCTTTAGGACCCCTAAAATGCCAGGGCAGTATAAAAACCCCACAAGTGACCCCATTGTGGAAAGAAGACACCCCAAGGTATTCCGTGAGGGGCATGGCGAGTTCACAGAAAAAATAAAAATAAATTGGCACAAGTTAGCGGAAATTGATTTTATTTTTTTTTACAAAGTCTCATATTCCACTAACTTGTGACAAAAAATAAAATTTTGCATGAACTCGCCATACCCCTCACGGAATACCTTGGGGTGTCTTCTTTCTAAAATGGGGTCACATGTGGGGTATTTATACTGCCCTGGCATTTGAAGGTCTCCGCAATCATTACACGTATGGCCAGCATTAGGAGTATCTGCGATTCTCCTTATATTGAGCATACGGGTAATGAGATTTTTTTTTTCCGTTCAGCCTCTGCACTGAAAAAAAAAAAAATGAACGGCACAGATTTTTTCATTCGCATCGATCAATGTGGATGAAAAAATCTCTGCCAAAATCAGTGAGTGCGGTGCGGTGGGCTGGGCGCTAGCTACCTAACAAGTAGCTAACTAACTGGCGGTGATAAGGGACCCTTATGCCCCATTCACACGTCTGCAATTCTGTCTGCGGAACGGAATTGTGGACCCATTAATTTCTATGGGGACAGACTTTGTCCCGCTCGGATCCGGAATTACGGATCCGCGCTTCCGGGTCTGCACTTCCGTTCCGCAAGAATATAGAACATGTCCTATTCTTGTCCACAATTGCGGACAAGAAAAAGCATTTTCTATATAGTTCTGGCAATGTGCGGACCTGCAAAATGCGGAAACACATTGCCGGTGTCTGTGCTTTGAGGATCTGCGGATACACGGATCCGTGAATCCACGGATCCGCAAAACACATATGGACGTCTGAATGGAGCCTTACAAGGGGTGTAATCAATGACAGGGGGGTGATCAGGGGGTCTAGATGGGGTGATCAAGGGGTTAATAGGTGGGGGGTTAGTGTAGTGTTTGGTGCAACTTTACATAGTTACCTGGTCCTCTGGTGGTCGATCCCAGCAAATGGGACCACCAGAGGACCAGGTAGCAGCTATATCAGACGCTGTTCACAAAACAGCATCTGATATAGCTGTTTGATGCGATTTAATTCGCATCTACAGCCTGCCAGCGATGGATCATCGCTGTCAGGCTGTAGGATAACTCCTGAGACGCGCTTCACTGTGAACGTGCGCGCGTTCACAGGAAGTCTCGCCTCTCGCGGGATGACGCGCCGATGTGTCGTCTCAGAACTACAGGACCGCCCGCAGGACGCATCCCTGCGTTAGGCGGTCCTGTAGCGGTTAAGGACTCGGGAATCATGACGTACCGGTACGTCATAAGTCTTTAAGGGGTTAAAGGGGTATTCCCATCTTAGACAATAGGGGCATAGGATATATATCGCTAGGATATGCCCCCATTGTCTTATTTGTGCGGGTTCCACTGGGTCAAGTTATTTAAAACTGATTTTTACAAATTTTGTAAACCCTCCACAAGAGTTAAAGGAAAATGGAGATTGCAGATTTTCCATTTTCATCCTTTTTTTTTTTTTTTCATGTAACACAGCAGAGTTAACAGCGAAACACAACTCAATATCTGTTACCCTGATTTAGGGTTGGGCATTATACTGGTATTGATGATATACTGTGGTATTAAGAAATGGCGATATCGCCGTTTCTTAATTACCGCGGTATTTAAAGTGACGTCATAGAGGCAGTTGCACTTGAGTGCTGACTGCCTCTAAAACATCCGGCGCACATTAGAGCCGGCACAGTAGAAAAGGACAGTCCCTCCCTTTCCACTGTGATTTGGCTGTCGCTGCTGCACCAATGACAAGTGTGGTGAGGAGCAGGGGAGGGTCTGTGGCCGCTGCGCCACCAATGACAAGTGCAGTGAGGAGGAGGGGAGGTGCGGCACCTGAGGGGTTAATTGGCACAGTTAGGCGGATCCCTGTCATTGAGGCTGGGTGCCGGCTGTGTGATATGGGCGCCACCCGCAGCCTACATTTGTAATAAAGGGTTAATTATATTAATTGGTGGTGCAGTGGCTGCGCCCCCCCCCCCCTTCATTATCATTGGTGGCAGTTGCCACAAGGTGCCCTCCCCTCCTCCTCAGAATATTCATTGGTAAGCGTGGGGCTCCGATTGGTTACCATGGCAGCCAGGACTCTACTCTACTAAACATTGGCTGCCATGGTAAGCTCCCTGCTGGTGTGTGTAAAGGGCAGCAAAGAGAGTGTAAAGTCCTATTCACCCTAATAGACCTCTAGTAGGGTGAATAGGACAAGGGATGAAAAAAAATCCCAGGTTCTAGTCCCTTAAAGGGGCTAATAGCTATTAACCCCTTCCTGACATATGACGTAGTAGTATGTCATGACGGCAAGTGCCGCATTTTGATGTACTATTAGGTCATGGGGATCCGGCAGGCACCGGAGCAGTGCGCGCACGATCGCTGCAGGGGCCCGGCAGTCCCTAATAGCCAGGCCACTGCTGTATCCACCGGCATCGTTGTAAAAGCCGATGCCAGCAGATTAACCCCTTCTATGCTGCGGTCCGCGCTGACCGCGGCATAGAAGGGGTTTGCAGAAGGTGAGGGAGCCCATCAGGTCTCCGCGCTGCTGTGGCGGGGACCCAATGGGTGACAAGGCTGCCCAATGCCTTGCACAGCATCGGGACCTGCCTTCCACGAAGGCCGAGGATATCCAGCCCCAGGCTGGGTCTACTAGGCAACCGGTTAGTGTATTACTCTGTGTAATACACTAACAGGCAATGCATTACAATACAGATGTATTATAATACATTGCAGAGGGGATCAGACCCTCAAAAGTTGAAGTCCCAGAGTGGGACATTAATAAAATTAAATTAAAAAGCGCAAAAAAGTGTTTTTAATAAAAAAAATAGTTACAAGTAGAAAAAGAAAAAAACGTCCCTTTCCCCTGATTGTAAATTGAAAAATAGGAAAACACACATATTAGGTATGACAGTGTACGTAACAACAGGCTCCATAAATATATCACATGATCCACCACCGTCCGATAAACACCATAAAAAATATAATAAAAACTGTTTAAATAAATGCCATTTTTGTCACCTTACATCACAAAAAGTGCAACACCAAGCGATCAAAAAGGCGTATCTCCCACAAAATGGTACCAATAAAACCGTCACATCATCCCGCAAAAAATGAGCCCCTACATAAGGAAATCGCTGAAAAAAGAAAAAAAAACTATAGCTCTCAGAACAGGGAGACACTAAAACATCATTTTTTGTTGTTTAAAATATGCTATTGTGTTAAAGTGAAATAACAAGAGACATATTAGGTATTGTTACGTCCGTAACAACCTGCTCTATAAAAATATCACATGACCTAACCCCTCAGGTGAACACCGTAGAAAAAATAAAAACAGTGCTAAAAAAGCAATTTTTTGGTCACCTAACCTCACATAAAGTGCAACACCAAGCGATCAAAAAGGCATATGCCCCCCAAAATAGTACCAATCAAACCGCCACCCCATCCCACAAAAAATTAGACCCTACCTAAGACAATCGGTCAAAAAATAAAAGTAAAACTTAAATAAATAAGAAAAAGTATACATATGTATTGCCACATCCGTAACGATCCGCTCTATAAAAATGTCACATGACCTAACCCAGAAATGGGAAACCCCAAGAAGTTACCACATTTTGGAAAGGGCCCCCCTGTATAGGTGTCTCTCAGAAATAACCATGTTGTGGTTGGTGAAAAGTGGATATGCAAGTTATGCAGACTAAATCAGAGATATGAAGTGGTTAAACTACAGGTTACATAAAGAATGAAATTAATCCATGGATGAGATTGGGATGGTAGATTCGGAAACAATCGTTTATGCACAGGCCAGATTTTTCAGGGAAGGTTTTGCAATGATAATTGGTGTCCTTTTGTAACAAACCCTGCATCTTTTTTGGGTCCTTTCCTTCCTCGCTGTTTGGGCGACTTCACCAGGGAACTGTTGCCCTGGTAGAACTAGGGCACCATTGTCACAAAAATCGGCTTGTGAACGACGAAGATAGGCACTGAGCAATAGGAGTTATCACCCCCATGCCTTAAATCAGACTCCCATGCCTCAGAGCACATAAAATAAAAACTTTACCCCTCACCCACGACGGCACACTGTGCGCAGGGTAGACATGCAGAGGCGCGATGGCTATACTGGCTTCTGGGCACTGGAGGGCACGATGCTTCGATGCCGTTAGGAACACGAGTAGACATCCATCGGCGGCGGCGTCATCTGCAACGAGGAGAAGTCCGGCCGGGGGGAGAAGCCAGTTACTCCGCTCACGTGACCTACCACTTCCGGGTATGAGAGTGAGGCCTGGAGCGCGTCACGTGTGCGGGGGGGAGAGGTTTAAAAGTCCACGAGAATCCGGAAATGGCTGCAGGTGTCTTCTACAAGCGGCATTGGAAGCTTCTAAGAACCTGGCATGGAGGAGGAAAAGGAAGGAACCGATGGAAGACCCGGTGGCAAACCCAACTTCGGTACCTAGGATGGATGAGAGGTTTATTCAGCCACATGTATATGTCCATCTTTTGATTGGGGAAATTATGTATGTGTTTTGCAGGAGAAACCTAAAAAGGCCCTGTCCAAGAGATGTCACAAGGAATGCACCATATGCAGATGTTCCCTAGCGTCTGACTATAGTAAGAAACGGTGTATAGATAAGACTGAGGTGGAGGAATCTCTGTCCTTTTATAATTGCCTTCAGAATTTCAAAAAATTGGAATATTCTAAGATGTCTAAAGATAAGGAAAGAAAAAGGACTTAAAAGTTGTGTTGTCTGATTCAGAGGAAGAGGAGGAGCTCCATTCCTTTTGCTTGGACTCGGATGCTTCATCCCTCTCTTCTGACTCTGAGGATAATGAGATTAAGCGGGCTTTCTTCCCGGTGGAAGATGTGGAGAAACTTCTGAAGGCGGTTAAGATGACTATGGGCATAGATGTTAAGGAGACAGTCCATACAGGACTTTGTTTGGGGGACTTCAGACGAAACAGACTAGATCCTTTCCCATGCTCAAGATGTATCGGCTTTAATCAAGGAGGAATGGCGCAGGCCAAATAAGCGAGTTTTTATTTCCAAAAATCTAAAGAGAAAATATCCTTTTTCGGACGACATAGCGCCTATTTGGAATAAAGCGCCCAAAGTGGATGTAGCCATATCAAAAGAGGCTAGAAAGTCGGCTCTCCTATTTGAGGACATGGGCTCCTTAATAGACCCTCTTGACAAAAAAGCTGATGGGTTCCTAAAAGGAGCTTGGGAGGCTTCTACATCGTTGTTCAGACCTTCTGTAGCCTCTTTTTGGGTAAGCGGACCGCGCAAAGGAAACCCAAAGTCTCCACTTATGAGACAACTTCTATAAATCTCCACACAGGTTAACAAGGGTTCCTTCAGGAAACTCTTCTTTTATATGGATCCTGTAGGATAGCCAAAAACGCACTAATGGTGAAGTATTGTGGCACTTGTTCACACTAGCGCATACAAGTAATACTCACAGGCTGTCGTGGACACGAATCTTCCAGGAGGATATTCGCAAAACTCTAGCTTTAGCCCCTCCCATAGTGAGGTACCACAAAAAAAGCTTTTAAGAAACTATTTATTGTACTTGCAAACATGGATGATAAAAGCACATTTCATTAAAAATCATCAGTCAAGCCCAGCATTTTGTCTGTAGACGCAACAAGAACTATCTGGTGGATAAGAGCATCACTAGCTTTGAGATACGCTTGAATATCCAATGACAGCCTGTGAGTATTACTTGTATGTGCTAGTGTGAACAAGGGCCACAATACTTCACCATTAGTGCGTTTTTGGCTATCCTAAAGGATCCATATGAAGGAAGAGTTTCCTGAAGGAACCTTTGTTAACCTGTGTGGAGATTTATAGAAGTTGTCTCATAAGTGGAGACTTTGGATTTCCATTGCGCCCCTACTTTGGATTTTCCATGTAGCCCCTACTTGTATGGCCAGATCCTTAATTATGTGGGTTTCGGAGCTGGAAGATTATTAAAAAGAAAAGCCCTAGAGAGGACATTTTAGCCAGCCTGATTTTCTGGTGGATGCATCTGCAGACGCCATCAGATTGTCAGCCTGTGCAGCAGGATTAAGCATTTCTGCTCGCAGAGCCTTATGGCTTAAAAATTGGAAGGGCGATTTGCAATAAAAAAAGAAGTTATGTGCTACCGTGCGAAGGGGAATATTTATTCGGTTCTTCTTTGGACGATCTATTGGATAAGGCCACTGACAAAAAGAGAAACTTTCCTGCTCAGGGCCCTTTCCCTATACATCAAGATTATCAGAAATTCCTAAGATTCGCAGTACAGATGGAAGAGGGGTTAACACACTGGCAGTTCCAAGCACTCCTTTTTGGTCTGGCAATGGCTCCAAGGATTTTCACCAAGGTGATAGCAGAGATGTCGGCCCATATCCGAGAGAAAGATATACTTTTTGTTCCTTATCTCGACAACTTTCTGATAATGGCAGCAACTCGGAAGGCTTGCGAATTCTAGAGACTTGGCAGAAAGGAAATCTCCCGCTGGACATTAAATTCACAATATCTTCCCAGACTCTGCTCAGCCTGGAATGGTGGTTGAAGAAGGAGAATTTAGATCAGGGACTTCCATGGATAAGGAGCAATATTATCTGCTTAACCACGGATGCATGTCCATTGGGCTGAGGGGCCCACATACAGAAGTTGTCTTTTCAGGTTCGTTGGAGAGGGAGCATATTAAAGGCTTTCTCCAACGTGAAGGAACTTTTAGCGGTAGAACAAGCAGTGAGGAGGGTTCTGACGCTTTGTACGGGCAGGAATCTAAGGATCATGTCCGACAATATGACAGTAGTTTCCTGCTTTAAACAAGCGGGGGGAGGGGGGCTGGACCAAGAGTCAGGACCTGATGACAGCCCTAGGTTCCATTATCAGGATGGTGGAGGGCCACGGCTCAAAATGCGAAAGTAAACCGATTTTTTTTCCCTATGTCCAGAGGGATCCCCCTGTGGGCTGGACGCTTTCCTCCACAGGTGGGATTTTCCTCTAGCTTATGCCTTTCCTCCCTTCTCCCTGATTTCGAGGGTCTTAAGAAAAATCAGGGAGGACCGAGCAAGGGTGATTCTAATTGCCTCATACTGGCCGAGGAGACCATGGTTCAAATGGCTGAGGAAACTATCAATTTCAGATGCATGTGTGCTTCCGGATATCCAGGGTGTCCTAGTTCAGGGTCCGATTTTTCCATCCGCAGGTGGACAAATTGCACCTGATGGCCTGGAACTTGAAAGGCAGTTTTTTTTAAGAGAAGAGGTTTTTCAGTAAATCTAACAAATACCCTGTTAAAGAGTAGGAAAAATGTAACTATGTCCATCTACGCCAGGACCTGGGAAAATTCCTGCCCTTTGCTGGTCTTCAATTTAATAACCTTCCAGACTCTCCACCTTTTAAATAAAGTGTTAGAGTTCCTCCAGAAGGAGCTTGAAATGGCTCTTTCCCCTCCGCTTTATCAGCCCTCTTCAATGTGCGGTTAGCAACTAACCCCTGGGTTATACGTTTTTTTAAAGCAATTTCCTGAGCTGTCTTAAATATTCCCCATAAGATGGCGCCCTGGGACCTGAATCTAGCTCTGCAAGCCTTGACAGCTCCCCCCTTTGAGCCTATCCACCAGATAAATATTAAAAGCCTTTCCTTAAAATTATGTCTGTTAGTGGTCCTCACCTCAGCTCGTAGGGTGTCTGAGATTCAGGCAATCTCCATAAACCCTCCATATACTACTATCCTTCAGAACAAGGCCATTCTAAAACCTGACCCTGCTTTTCTACCTAAAGTTGCAACAAAATTCGATAGGTCCCAACAAATTATCTTACCTGCTTTCTATGACAACCCATCTTCTGAAAGGGAAAAGACCTTCCACTTCATAGATGTCAGGCGATGTCTTATTCAGTACCTGAATGAGACTAAGGAGTTGAGGAAATCGCCCTCGCTATTTGTTCTCTTTCAGGAAAGAACAAAGGTCATTAGGCCTCAAAGAAGACCTTAGCAAGGTGGATCACTTTGGCTATCTCGCTGGCATACTCCTCCTTGGGGTAGGATCCTCCTGAGGGTCTGCGTGCACATTCAGCAAGGGCGGTTTCAACCTCTTGGGCCGAAAGATCTGCGGTTTCGATCGAAGACATCTGTAAAGCTGCAGTTTGGTCTTCTCCCTCTACTTTTTTCAACCATTGTCGCTTACATCTAAACTCTCCTGCTGATTTAGTCTTTGGGACTTCGGTAATTTCTGCTGTCATCCCACCCTAAATTTCCTTGGCTCTCTCTCTCTCGTGGTGCTGTCGTGGGTGAGGGGTAAAATGAAAATTACTTATGGGTAATTTGATTTTCCTGAACCCACGACAGCACCCTTAATTTTTTCCCTCCCTTCTTCCTTTTATCTGGTTATAGATTGGTATTCACAGGTGTCGCAACAAAAATAAAAAAAATATATATATAACTAACCTATACGGCAGAGTTCCTCAAATCCGTGGAAATGTGATACTGAGGGCAGAGAGGAGTCTCCGCCTTTTTGTGCCACAGGTTTCCTGTCTTTTGGGGCGGATCCATTCTCTCTCGTGGTGCTGTCATGGGTTTAGGAAAATCCAATTACCCATAAGTAATTTTCATTTTTGTCTCCTGCTCCAGACGTCGCGGGCTCTCAGGATCCAGCTCTCTTTTTCCTGCTGGGGCTGTGCTGTGACCTGACGCGTCTTCACTCTGTGCGCAGTCATAGCACAGCTGATTGCAGAGGACCAGCAAGCAATGAGTACAGAGCCCGGGGAGCGGTCCCCCAGTACTAATGGGTCGAAAAATAAGGTGTGTGAGTATGTGTGTGTGTATGTGTGTATATATATATATATATATATATATATATATATATATATATATATATGTATTTATATTTTAGACAGACAGCGGGAATTGTAGTGGAGGGAGTGTATATCTCGCCTGGAAAGTTAGGCTGGGCGAGATATGAAAAGCCGGATAATGTTTTTTGTTCAGCAGCCTAGTTGCTGAACTGTTGGTAAATGGTAAAATCAGGGCCGGCTTGGTTGGAGTGGTGAATAGGTGGTGGTGGGATTCACCACTCCCACTCCCTTACAGAGAGTGGGGGAGACTCAGCCCATTCAGCTGAGGAAAGAGTCCCTCATTACAGGTACATAAAAGTCTGGGGGAACCAGCAGTGTCTCTCTGCAAACAACCCAGCTGAGAGACACCAGCAGTCTACAGGCTGGTAACAGAACCCAGTAATGTCATACCCTGGGAGCGTGAGGCCGGGGCCTCAGTCATTATACCAGCCGAGCCAGGTTAATGCGGTTTGTATTTATTTCTGTTATCTTGCTGAATCCCTGTGGAGCTGAAATAAATCTATACGTTACTGCGTTGGGACTGTTGCGTCTGTCTGTGTCTGTGTATATACCCATATATGCACTGCCTGTCGAAAAAAAGATCACACACTCTAATATTTCATTGGACCGCATTTAGCTTTAATTATGTCACACATTCGCTGTGGCATTGTTTCAATAAGCTTCAGCAATGTCACAAGATTTATTTCCATCCTGTGTTGCATTAATTTTTCACCAAGATCTTGCATTGATGATGGTAGAGTCTGACCGCTGCGCAAAGCCTTCTCCAGCACATCCCAAATATTCTCAATGGGGTTAAGGTCTGGACTCTGTGGTGGCCAATCCATGTGTGGAAATTATGTCTCATGCTCCCTGAACCACTCTTTCACAATTTGAGCTTGATGAATCCTGGCATCGTCATCTTGGAATATGCCCGTGCCATCAGGGAAGAAAAAATTCATTGATGGAATAACCCGGTCATTTAGTATGTTCAGGTAGTCAGCTGACCTCATTCTTGGAGCATATACTGTTGCTGAACCTAGACCTGACCAACTGTAGCAACCCCAGATCATAACGCTGCCCCCACAGGCTTGTACCAGTAGGCACTAGGCATGATGGGTGCATCACTTCATCTGCCTCTCTTCTTACCCTGATGCACCCATCAGTCTGGAACATCTGGACTCAGACCACATGACCTTCTGGGCACCAGTTCATAAAAAGGTTGCCCTGTAGTTAGAAAAAATAAAAAGGAGAGCAACTAAACTCATAAAGGGCCTGGCAGATTTTGGCTAAGAGCAAAGATTAAGAACTGAATTTGTTTAGTCTTGAAAAAAGACTTCTAAGGGTACACATGAACTACCTGTACAAATATATTAACAGACCATTCAAAAAATATTGAGCGAAGCTATTCTGCGTTAAACCCCCTAAAAAAAACAAGGGGCCACTCCCCATGCCTAAAGAATAAAAGATTCATTCATAAGAGGCCACAAGCATTATTTACCATAAGGGCTGTGACCCTCTAGAATAGCCTGCTGAAGGAGCTGGTCACAGCAAATACAGTAGATGGCCTCAAAGAAGGTTTAGATGAATTTTTATTTCAAAATATCAAAGCTTATGAAAATGTATAGAAATCATGTTCTACACACCCTTGCCTTTTGGCTCAGCTTCTCCTTAAATGGAAGATCGACATTGATCCAGGGATCTGTTCTGATCGTCACATCTGGAGCCGGCAAAGATTTGCCGCCCCCAGACACCCCCCACCCCTATAGGGTTTTTTTTTTTTTTTTCCTGGATCAATACAGCAGGATTACAGGTTGAACTTGATGGGCTTTTGTGTTTTTCCAACCTTATCAACTATATTTATGGATAAAATAACCAGATAAAATAACCACACAGGGGTAATTGGATAATCTTCTATCTTTTCACTCCTTTTCTAGTGTAAAAAGGACCCTCCCCTTATTTGTGACAATGAAGAACAGAAATGCTTTCTAAATAAGTGGTGATATCATAAATAATAATTGCTTGTCATCACTCCTACTGGGATCCTCTAAAACAGGCATGTCCAAACTCTGGCCCTCCAGGTGTTGCAGAACTACCAACTTCCACCATGCCCTTCTGTAGGTTGATGGCTGTAGGTTGTCCAGGAATGATGGGAGTTGTAGTTTTGCAACATCTGGAGGGCCGGAGTTTGGACATGCCTGCTCTAAAACAATACAGGGATAGGAGGGAGGACACAAATCTTCCCATTCTCCTTGCATGCTGTCCCCTTCTGCCTCCCTGCCTTTACCTTCACACAGGCTGTAGTGAGAGCTAAACGTCTATGCATCTCCCACTTCAGCTTGCTCTAGAGCCACAATCTTGATCTAGTTTTGAAATAAAGAATGACTGCATTCAGTGAGGAAAACGGAGGGGGACAGATTCGTCGCTGGCTATAACAGGAAAAATCCTGGTAGGCGGGTCCAGTCATTCAGTTGCTTTTTCCGTACCACATATGTGTTACGATAGGTAGGTAAGCGGGGAAATTACCAAACACCGGAAAACAAACAGAACAAATGACTAGGCCCAAAAGCTAGGGAGAAAAGGGTCACCTCCTAGCGATCCCTAAAAGCTTTCCCTAAACTGCTGTGCCCATGTGCATACCCTAGTGGTGGATATGCATATGCCCTCGTGCCTAAGACTATACACCCTGGGCAAACCCTAAGCAGTAGGGAAAAGGGAAGGGGCAACCTGCTTCTTCAAACCCGGAGGAAGCAAGTGTCTCCCTAGAGGCCTAGATTAGAGACACAATAAGAAATAACGAAGAGGACTTATCTAGAGCAGAGCTGGAGCAGACAATCCACCACACATCCATCGCTCACAGGAAAGAACTATAACCCGCACAGGCCACTGGGAGAAGGAGGAATAAATAGCCTCACTAACAATCAAACCCAGTACACCTGAGGGAAGGTGGATCCAGCTCAAACCAAAAACAAACTGAGAAGTCAGACATGTGCAGCCAGTCTGACAGACCTACGCACATTCACAGGGCAGGGCGTGACAATATGCCAGTATCTGTATATGGCACAGTGCCAACTTTGTACAGCACAGGCAGGTGGGACAACCTCTTTAAAGAAAGCAACAGAGTATTTAGCTAAGGAGGTCTGTCACTTGTTTATGTTGCCCTTAGCCCGTTTTCCACGTGGGTGCAATGAGTGACGTGAACGCATAGCACCTGCACTGAATCCTGACTTTTTTTCACACATCAGTTCACACAGCATGTTCTATATTCTGCATTTTTTCATGCAGCCCTGGCCCCATAGAAGTGAATAAGGCTTCAGTGAAAAATGCATTGCATCCGAAAGCAAGTGCGGATGTGATGCGTTTTTCACTGATGGTTGCTAAGAGATGTTTGTAAACCTTCCATTTTTTATCACGTGCGTGAAAAAATGCATCCAAAACTCATTGCTCTTCTGCGGAAAAAACTGACTGAACTTGCTTGCAAAATGGTGCGAGTTTCACTGAACGCATCCGGACCTAATCCTTAAAGAGGCCTTAGTTAGGAAACCATAAAACCGGTGACAAATTTTCTTTAAACCAAACGGTTACACCTTAAATCTGAATAAACTCTCTGTATTATAATGTATGAGTCTGCTGTATAAGAACCTTTGCCATACATGTAACCTGGGAGTTATTCGTATGATCTGAACCATGAATTACAATTGCCATTATCAGTTTCTTTTTGTGTGTTGTCTTCCCATGCTAAGTTTACATGACAGGGAAATAGTTTTGTGTGTGAAGAAGATCTAATAGACTGTTACTTATTTGTGATAATTTTTCAGCATAAATAATTATTTTGATAAATATGTTGTGTTATTGTAAATTGTTCCAGACCACACCTTGTAAATATATTTCAGGTTACAGAGTGCCACTTAACAAAACTGCCATATTTACTACTAGCTGAAGGAACCGGCTTCGCTCGGCTATATTTCATTTATTTAATTTAATGTTTGTGTGTGTCGTTAACCACCTCAGCCCCCCTAACTAATAAACACCCTTAGTGACCAGGCCACTTTTTACAATTCTGCACTACGCTACTTTCACCGTTTATTGCTCGGTCATGCAACTTAGCACCCAAATGAATTTTACCTCCTTTTCTTCTCACTAATAGAGCTTTCATTTGGTGGTATTTCATTGTTGCTGACATTTTTACTTTTTTTGCAAAAAAATTACATTTTTCACTTTCTGTTGTAATTTTTTTTTTTTTTTTAAAACTACATTTCTATATAAATTTTTCTATAAATTTATTCTACATGTCTGCTAAAAAAAAAAAAAAAATCCAATAAGTGTATATTTATTGGTTTGGGTAAAAGTTATAGCGTTTACAAACTATGGTGCAAAAAAGTGAATTTCCGCATTTTGAAACGGCTCTGACTTTCTGAGCACCTGTCATGTTTCTTCAGGTGCTAGAATGCCAGGATAGTATAAATACCCCCAAATGACACTATTTTAGAAAGAAGACAACCCAAAGTATTCGCGGAGGGGCAGGGTGAGTTCATGTATCATTTCTTTTTTTTTTTACAAGTTAGCAGAAAATCTACTTTCCGAAATGTGGTCATTTGTGGGGTGTGTTTACTGTTCTGGCATTTTGGGCGGGGCTAACTTGTGGTCATCCCTGTAAAACCTAAAGGTACTCGTTGGAATTTGGGCCCCTTTGCGCACCCAGGCTGCAAAAAAGTGTCACTCATGTGGTATCGCCGTACTCAGTAGAAGTAGGGCAATGTGTTTTGGGGTGTATTTTTACATATACCCATGTTGGGTGAGAGAAATATCTCTGTAAACTGACAACTTTGTATAAAAAAATTTAAAAAGTTGTCAATTTACAGAGATATTTCTCACACCCAGCATGGGTATATGTAAAAATACACTCCAAAACACATTGCCCTACTTCTCCTGAGTACGGCGATACCACATGAGTGACACTTTTTTGCAGCCAAGATGCGCAAAGGGGCCCAAATTCCAATAAATACCTTATAGGAGGGCATTTTTACGCATTTTTCTTCTCACGCTTTAGGGCCCCTAAAATGCCAGGGCAGTATAAATACCCCACATGTGACCCCATTTTGGAAAGAAGACACCCCAAGGTATTCCGTGAGGGGCATGGCGAGTTCAAGAATTATTTTTTATTTATTTTTTTGGCACAAGTTAGCAGAAATTGATTTTTTATTGTTTTTTCTCACAAAGTCTCCCTTTCCGCTAACTTGTGACAAAAAGTTCAATTTTTTATGGACTCACTATGCCCCTCAGCGAATACCTTGGGGTGTCTTCTTTCCAAAATGGGGTCATTTGTGGGGTGTTTGTACTGTTCTGGCATTTTGGGCGGGGCTAAATTGTGAGCAACCCTGTAAAACCTAAATGTACTCATTGGACTTTACGCCCCTTTGCGCACCCAGGCTGCAAAAAAGTGTCACTCATGTGGTATCGCCGTACTCAGAAGAAGTAGGGCAATGTGTTTTGGGGTGTATTTTTACATATACCCATGTTGGGTGAGAGAAATATCTCTGTAAATTGATAACTTTGTATAAAAATATTTAAAAAGTTGTCGTTTACAGCGATATTTCTCACACAAAGTATGGGTATATATATAAAAATACACCCCAAAACACATTGCCCTACTTCTCCTGAGTACGGCGATACCACATGTGTGCCACTTTTTTGCAGCCAAGATGCGCAAAGGGCCCCAAATTCCCATGAGTACCTTTAGGATTTCACAGGGCATTTTTACGCATTTGGATTCTCCCGCTTTAGGGCCCCTAAAATGCCAGGGCAGTATAAATACCCCACATGTGACCCCATTTTGGAAAGGAGACACCCCAAGGTATTCCGTAAGGGGCATGGCGAGTTCACATAGAAAAAAAAAATTTGGCACAAGTTAGCGGAAATGGATTTTTTTTTTTTTTTTTTACAAAGTCTCATATTTCCACTAACTTGTGACAAAAAATAAAATTTTACATGAACTCACCATACCCCTCACGGAATACCTTGGGGTGTCTTCTTTCTAAAATGGGGTCACATGTGAAGTGTTTGTACTGCCATGGCATTTGAGGGTCTCCGCAATCATTACACGTATGGCCAGCATTAGGAGTTTCTGCTATTCTCCTTATATTGAGCATACGGGTAATGAGATTTTTTTTCCCGTTCAGCGTCTGGGCTGAAAAAAAATGAACGGCACAGATTTTTTCATTCGCATCAATCAATGTGGATGAAAAAATCTCTGCCAAAATCAGTGACTGCGGTGCGGTGGGCTGGGCGCTAACAAGTAGCTAACTAACTGGCGGTGATAAGGGACCCTTAAGCCCCATTCACACGTCCGCAACTCTGTTTGCGGAACGGAATTGCGGACCCATTAATTTCTATGGGGACAGACTTTGTCCCGCTCGGATCCGGAATTGCGGATCCACACTTCTGGGTCTGCACTTCCGTTCTGCAAAAATATAGAACATGTCCTATTCTTGTCCGTAATTGCGTACAAGAAAAGGCATTTTCTATATAGTTCTGGCAATGTGCGGATCTGCAAAATGCGGAAAGCACATTGCCGGTGTCCGTGTTTTGCAGATCCGTGGATCCGCAAAACACATATGGACATGTGAATGGAGCCTTACAGGGGGGTGATCAGTGACAGGGGGGTGATCAGGGAGTCTATATGGGGTGATCAGGGGTTAACAAGGGGTTAATATGTGACAGGGGGGGGGGGGGGTGTAGTTAGTGTGGTGCTTGGTGCTACTTTACATAGCTACCTGGTCCTCTGGTGGTCGATCCCAGCAAATCGGACCACCAGAGGACCAGGTAGCAGGTATATCAGGCGCTGTTAACAAAACAGCGTCTGATATACCTCTTTGATGCGATTGATTTTGCATCTACAGCCTGCCAGCAATTGATCATCGCTGGCAGGCTGCAGTATAACTTGCGATCTTTGAGCTGCTGTGAACCCGCGTCAAGGAGGAAATAACCTGCCGCCGCCTGGACGCATCCCTGCGTTAGGCAGTCGGCAGGTGGTTAAAGGATATTGACAGTATTGACTATAATGGTGACTTCAACAGTACCGCACCCCTTAAGACTAACCCCCCCCCACACACACACACACACACACACACACTGCCTCGTCTCCTTAAAATGGGTCCTCCCCAGCACCCCACCCCCTTAACTTTGACCTTCATAGCAGCCTGCCCCTTCAATAGTGAGTTCCACAGCACCCCACCCCTTTGACAGTGACCTCTACAGGGACCCGCCCCCTTAACAGTGACCGCTACAGCACTCTCCCCTTAAGGCCTCATGCACACGACCGTTGCCTGCCTCCGCGTCCGCTCCTCCTTGAAATTTCGCGTCCGTCAAAAAAACGGATGACAGACCGTTTTTTTTGACGGATCCGATTTTTATGGCAGATCCATTGTAAAAATGCCTATCCTTGTCCGCGACCGTGAAAAAAATAGGACATGCACTATTTTTTTGACGGAATGAAAACACGGATCACGGAAGCAGAAGGAAAACGGTTGACCATCCGCATTTTTTGACGGACCCATTGAAATGAATGGGGAAGCATCCTATCGGTGAAAAAAAACGGAACGGACGCGGAAACAAACAACGGTCGTGTGCATGGGGCCTAACACTGACCATAGAAGCAACGTTGCTAGGCATGTAGATACTACAAGCACATTTCCCTGAATCTCTGTCCGATAGCTGTATTTTTCACTGCACTGGCGGCTTCTTTTTATGGTTATATTGCGCCACCATGGTGCCCCAAATGACATCAGCCAGGTGCACATTAAACCTGTAAGGAACAGCTCCATTGTGCTCCCGGCTGAAGTGCAGCGAGACTGGCCAGAAGCCCCGCACTGGTGTCTCAGTATCAGAGCAGGAAGCGGATATTGTGTTTAGTCTCGCCCCTCACTCAGGCCTAGCAGCGGAGGACCAGACCCAACCCTGCAGGAGATTCAGACAGGACAATCAGATTCCAGCGCTATTGCTGTCGGTCCTGCTCCAGCTGCCCAGGTCTCCACTGCTGGAAAGGTCTTATGAAAATGGCCTCTGCCAGCCCAGCGGCAGCCAATACCAACCTGACAATATGGAACAGCAGAGAGATGTGTTACCACTGCAGGACAGCTTCATGTAAGTTAACCACCATCCATGTATAGGACAGTGTGCTTATGGGACCTATATCTTTGTTAAATAGTATGTATTTAAAAAAATAGGCTGTGTATATACTGCTAGGAGAGGCTGTGTATATACTGCTAGGAAAGGCTGTGTATATACTGCTAGGAGAGGCTGTGTATATACTGCTAGGAGAGGCTGTGTATATACTGCTAGGAGAGGCTGTGTATATACTGCTAGGAGAGGCTGTGTATATACTGCTAGGAGAGGCTGTGTATATACTGCTAGGAGAGGCTGTGTATATACTGCTAGGAGAGGCTGTGTATATACTGCTAGGAGAGGCTGTGTATATACTGCTAGGAGAGGCTGTGTATATACAGTGAGCGGGGGAGCTGCTGTGTATGTTCTTTGTGTATTATAGGTAAAATGTGTGTATTGTAGGGGGAACTGTAATGTGGCTGTAGTGGTCCAATTTATGCAGCATTGTGGCATTTTGGTGGTGTTAGTATTATGTGCTATACGGAGGTCTTGACGCTTGAAGATTATATATATATATATATATATATATATATATATATATACAGTATATTATAATTGTTTTCCGGGGGAGGCATGTGCCTTGGGGCTTGTGCCCCTGATCTTTTAAGACCCTAGCAAATCCCCTGGACCATATGTGACATCCACCATTTCCGGCCCTGTTAACACAGACATCCACAGCGACTGCCCCTTTAACAGTGACCTCCACGGTACCCTGCCTCCTTAACAGTAACCTCCACGGTACCCCGCCTCCTTAACAGTGACCTCCACGGTAACCCGCCTCCTTAACCACCTCAGGACCGCCTAACGCACGGATGCGTCCGGCTGGCGGTCCTGTTGCTCAGGCTGAACGCATCCGTGCGTCATCTCGCGAGATCGGAGATTTGCTGTGAACGCGCCCGTATTTTGCGGATCTGATCCACGGATCCGCAAAATACGGACACCGGCAATGTGCTTTCCGCATTTTGCAGATCCGCACATTGCCAGAACTATATAGAAAATGCCTTTTCTTGTACGCAATTGCGGGCAAGAATAGGACATGTTCTATATTTTTGCGGAACGGAAGTGCGGATCCGCAATTCCGGATCCGAGCGGGACAAAGTCTGTCCCCATAGAAATTAATGGGTGCGCAATTCCGTTCCGCAAACAGAATTGCGGACATGTGAATGTGGCCTAAGGGTCCTTTATCACCGCCAGTTAGCTACTTGTTAGGTAGTTAGCGCCCAGCCCACCGCACCGCAGTCACTGATTTTGGCAGAGATTTTTTCATCCACATTGATCGATGCGAATGAAGAAATCTGTGCCATTCATTTTTATTTTTTTTCAGCCCAGAGGCTGAACGAAAAAAAAAAATCTCATTACCCGTATGCTCAATATAAGGAGAATAGCAGAAACTCCTAATGCTGGCTATACATGTAATGATTGCGGAGACCCTCAAATGCCAGGGCAGTATAAATACCTCACATGTGACCCCATTTTAGAAAGTAGACACCCCAAGGTATTCCGTGAGGGGTATGGTGAGTTCATGTAAAATTTTATTTTTTGTCACAAGTTAGTGGAATATTAGACTAAAAAAAAATATATAAATTTCTGCTAACTTGTGCCAATTTTTTTTTTTTTCTGTGAACTCGCCATGCCCCTCACGGAATACCTTGGGGTGTCTTCTTTCCAAAATAGGGTCACATGTGGGGTATTTATACTGCCCTGGCATTTTAGGGGTCCTAAAGCGTGAGAATCCAAATGCGTAAAAATGCCCTGTGAAATCCTAAAGGTACTCATGGGAATTTGGGCCCCTTTGCTCATCTTGGCTGCAAAAAAGTGGCACACATGTGGTATCGTCGTACTCAGGAGAAGTAGGGCAATGAGTTTTGGGGTGTATTTTTATATATACCCATACTTTGTGTGAGAAATATCGCTGTAAACGACAACTTTTTAAATTTTTTAAACAAATTTGTCAATTTACAGAGATATTTCTCTCACCCAGCATGGGTATATGTAAAAATACACCCCAAAACGTATTACCCTACTTCTCCTGAGTACGGCGATAGCACATGAGTGACACTTTTTTGTAGCCCGGGTGCGCAAAGGGGCCCAAATTCCAACGAGTACCTTTAGGTTTTACATGGCTGCTCACAATTTAGCCCCGCCCAAAATGCCAGAACAGTAAACACACCCCACAAATGACCCCATTTCGGAAAGTAGACACCCCAAGGTATTCACTGAGGGGCATAGTGAGTCCGTGGGAGATTTTTTATTTTTTTTGCAGAAGTTAGCAGAAATGGAATCTTTGAGGAAAAAAATAAAAATAAAGTGTCATTTTCCGCTATTTTGTGAAAAAAAATGAAATCATACATGAACTCACCATGCCCCTCCGCGAATACTTTGGGGTGTCTTCTTTCTAAAATGGTGTCATTTGGGGGGTATTTATACTATCCTGGCATTCTAGCACCTGAAGAAACATGACAGGTGCTCAGAAAGTCAGAGCTGCTTCAAAATGCGGAAATTCACTTTTTTGCACCATAGTTTGTAAACGCTATAACTTTTACCCAAACCAATAAATATACACTTATTTGATTTTTTTTATCAAAGACATGTAGAACAATAGATTTATAGAAAATTTAATTTTTTTGCAAAAAAAGTAAAAATGTCAGCAGCAATGAAATACCACCAAATGAAAGCTCTATTAGTGAGAAGAAAAGGAAGTAAAATTCATTTGGGTGGTAAGTTGTATGGCCGAGCAATAAGTGGTGAAAGTAGTTTAGTGCAGAATTGTAAAAAGTGGCCTGGTCATTAAGGGTGTTTAAGCTAGGGGGGCTGAGGTGGTTAACAGTGACCTCTACGATACCCCGCTGCCCTTTTAATAGTGGCCTCCCCAGCCGTCGCCCCTTTATTAGTGACCTACACAGTACCCCGTCTCCTTAACGCTGACCTCCATAGCGGACCGTCCCCTTAACCAGAGTCCGGTGTAAGGGCGGACAGTCCGGCTTTCAGACCTCCTGTCCTCCGTCCGGTGCAGGGCCTGGACGGACATACGGATGTACTTTTGAACTGCTCACTCTGACAGCAGCACTGTGCTGTCTGAGCATGAGCTGCAGGGAGAAACTCACCCTCCCTCCCACCTCTGCAACTTACAAAAGTAGATTTTTATCTTAATTTTTTCACTCCCTGTCGGCTGCAGAGTGAGGGGGCGTGGCCCAATCCGGTCAGGGTCGTGACTTAGCGGGACCGGGGGCGGAGTTTTTAAGTCCATCTTTTGAGGGTGGCTTGAATGGCCTCCCTACCTGCCCCTGAACTGTGACCTCCACAGCACTCCGCTCCCTTAACTGTGTCATCCACAGCGCCCTGCCCTTTAAAGTTGACCTACAGCAGCGAAGAAAAACCATTGATCTGGGTGCTGACACTGGACGCTTGGATCCAGCGTCGAACTCGCCCACCATTATACCAAAGGATCCTCCAGTTGGCTGAGGCTCTGATACAAAAATGGGCCTCACAGATCCTGGGGGAAAAAAATTGTCAGCCTTTGGAGCTAATAACTTGCCACTAAGGTCCATCTCTGTGTTTCAAAACCCAATAAACTTTATTAATGATATAGAGGTTGGGCCTTGAATCATTTCCTCTGGCGGACACAATGAACTCCAGTTGAATAGTGCTTGGATCAGTGGCTCCTAGTAACCATTTCTGAATGATACAGTGTAAGATCCATGCACATGGGTGTATCTGTATTTGCGGTCTGTAAATCACTGTCTGCAAAAAAACAGATACGAGCTGTGTGCATCCCACATTTTCCCATCCTCAGGTCCCGCAATATGTTATGAATGCCTAATCTTGTCCTCAAATGGACAAGAATTGGACATGTTCTATTTTTTTTTGCGGCACCACGGACCAGACGTATAGCTGCGGAAAGCACACGGTGTGCTGTCTGCATAGATTGCGGCCCCATTGAAATTAATGGGTCCACATCCTATCCCCAAAAAATGGGGATTAATAAAAATTGAAAGGGATAATGGCATGGTCCCTGTGCAGCAGCCTGTTTATTTATGTGCTGTCTGATAGTATTGCATGCAGTACCATTGGCAGAATCAGACTGTCACACTCACAATCAGATCCTGTATTGTGACAGAGATCAGAAATAATTACCATATTTTTTTCTTTATAAGACGCACCTGATGATAAGACGCACCTAGGTTTTTGAGGAGGAAAATAAGAAAAAAAATATTTTGAACCAAAAGGTCTGAACTATTGGTTGTCTGTGGATGACACTATTATGGGGTCCCCGCACCACCGCTGCTGCTTCTCCCCGTGTGCAGATGAAAACATCCGGTGTCAGGGGAGCAGCCAATGGCAGGTGGGGATGGGGACGAGCCTCCCTAGCGTCACCTGCGATGCTAGGGATGCTTGTCCGCGCCTGCCATTGGCTGCTACCGTGTTTCTATATTTCTGTGCCCCTTGATATCGGATACCACGCTCCTACTGCTAACCGTGCTTGTAATCATTCACTTTATGTTTGTGAGTGCATTGTTGGACCTTGGTTTCGGTTATCCATCTCTGTGCTGTCTATAAGCCTTACTATTTTGGCTATATATTAAGTCCCCTGATGAACCCTCCATATATCAGGAGGGGGAAACGCATTGGAATTTGTGATATTTGAGTTTTACGCCTTATAATAGTCTTGTTCTAGTACAGGTCAAGGACAGACTAAGGAAAGATTAGTCCTAGGCACAAGGACAGAGAACATCTACCATCAAGGTGTGTCTCTGGGCGGAGCAGTGCGGAGGGTGAGAATAGCACCCAATTTGTAATTTTCCAAGTTTCAATTTCTTTACTTCTATAATACATAATAATACCGCCAACAAAAGTTTGATTTACATTCCCCATATGTCTACTTCATGTATCGATTTTTCAGAAATTTTCAAAAACACACTTTTTAGGGACCAGTTCAGGTCTGAAGTCACTTTGTGAGGCTAGAAACCACCCAAAAATGACCCCATTCTAGAAACTACACCCCTCAAGATATTCAAAACTGATTTTACAAACGTTGTTAACCCTTTAGGTTTTCCACAAGAGTTAATGGCAAATGGAGATAAAATTTCAGAATTTCGATATTTTTTGGGAAAATTTTTCAATTTTAACCCCTTAAGAACACGGCCCTATTTCACCTTAAGGACCAGGCCATTTTTTCAAAATCTGACCACTGTCACTTTAAGTGTGGATAACTTTAAAACGCTTTTACTTACCCAGGCCGTTCTGAGATTGTTTTTTCGTCACATATTGTATTTCACGACACTACTAATATTGGGTCAAAAAAGTCAATTTTTTTGCATAAAAAAATACAATTTTTACAAAAAATTTAGAAAATTTAGCAAATTTTAAAGTTTCAGTTTCTCTACTTCTAGAATACACAGTAATACCCCCCAAAAAAGGGATGATTTTACATTTCCCATAAGTCTCCTTTATTTTTGGAGCATTTGGGGAATGTCATTTTATTTTTTGAGATGTTACATAGCTTAGAAGTTTAGAAGCAAATTTTGAAATTTTTCCGAAATTTCCCGAATTCCACTTTTTATGGACCAGTCCAGGTCTGGAGTCACTTTGTGAGGCTCACATAATAGAAACCACCCAAAAATGACCCCATTTTAGAAACTACACCCCTCAAGGTATTCAAAGCTGGGTTTACAAACGTTGTTAACCCTTTAGGTGTTCCACAACAGTTTGTGGAAGATGGAGAAACAATTTTGAAATTTGGAATTTTTTGAAAAATTTCCATTATAATCCATTTTTCCAGTCATAAAGTGAGGGTTACCTGCCAAACAAAACTCAATATGGGTTGCCCTGATTCTCTAGTTTACAGAAACACCCCATGTGTGGTCCTAAACTACTGTTTGGCCAAACGGGAGGACATTGAAGGAGGGGAACGCCATATGGGTTTTGAATGGCAGATTTTGCGGGACTGGTTTTTTTTACACCATGTCCTATTGCAAGCCCCCCTGATGCACCCTAGCATACAAATTCCAAAAAAGTGACTCCATCTAAGAAAGTACACCCCTCAAGGTATTCAAAGCTGGGTTTACAAACGTTGTTAACCCTTTAGGTGTTCCACAACAGTTTGTGGAAGATGGAGAATCAATTTTGAAATTTGGAATTTTTTGAAAAATTTCCATTATAATCCATTTTTTCCAGTCATAAAGTGAGGGTTACCTGCCAAACAAAACTCAATATGGGTTTTGTTTGGCTAAACTACTGTTTGGCCAAACGGGAGGACATTGAAGGAGGGGAACGCCATATGGGTTTTGGAAGGCAGATTTTGCGGGACTGGATTATTTACACCATGTACCCTTTCAAGCCCCCTGCTGCACCCCTAGAGTAGAAACTCCATAAAAGTGACCCCATCTAGGAAACTACAGGATATGGTGGTTGTTGTTTTGGGACTATTTTAGGGTAAATTTGTTTTTTGGTTGCTCTATATTATACTTTTTTGAGGCAATATAACAAAAAATTGAAATTCTAAAATTGTTAATACATTTGCCATTCATTTTTGTGGAACGCCTAAAGGGTTAACAAAGTTTGTAAAGTAATTTTTGAATACCTTGAGGGGTGTAGTTTTTTAGATGGGGTCACTTTTATGGAGTTTCTAGTCTAGGCTACATCAGGGGGACTTCTAATGGGCCATGGTGTAAATAAACCAGTCCATCAAAATCTGCCTTCCAGAAACCATATGGCGTTCCCTTCGTTCTGTGCCCTGCCTTGTGGCTATATAGCCATTTACGACCACATATGGGGTGTTTCTGCAAAGTACTGTATTGGGGCAATAAATAATATATTTTTTTTTTATGTTAACCCTTGCTTTATTACTGGAAAATATGGATTAAAACGGAAATTTTGCCCAAAAATTGTTTTTTTTGCACAGTTTTTTTTTGTTTTTTTTTTAACACCGCTCCTGTAAGGGGTTGAGTCTAATGTTATTTCTATAGCGGAGATTATTACGGACGCGCCAATACCTAATATGTCTACTTTCTTTGAATTATTCAGATTTGACACTAGATTATCATTTTAGGAACAAAAAATAGATAATTTTACTATCTCCATAGCCTGGCTGCTGCATTTTTTTGGGGGGGTGGTTACTATATAATGTAGGGACTCATTTTTTGCAGGATGAGTTGGCGGTTTTATTGGCACTATTTGGGGGTGCATACGATTTTTTGATCGCTCGCTATTACACTTTTTGTAGTGTTAGTAGACATAAATGGCTTTTTTTAACACTGTTTTTATTTTTTATTTTTAACGCCGTTCATCCGAGGGGTTGGTTCTAATGTTATTTTTATAGGGCAGATTATTACGGACGTGCCGATACCGAATATGTCTACATTTTTTGATTTATTCAGATTTGACACTAGATTATCATTTTAGGAAAAAAAAAAGATAATTTTACTATCTAAATAGCCTGGTAGCTGCATTTTTTATTTTTTTTGGGGCTCATTTTTTGCAGGATGAGATGGCAGTTTTATTGGCACTATTTGGGGGTGCATACAACTTTTTGATCGCTCGCTATTACAATTTTTGTAGTGTTAGGTAATAATACAAATGTCTTTTTGGACATAGTTTTTTTTTTTTTAAGAAGTTTTTCAAAGAGGTTAGGTCAAATTTTATTTTTATAGAGCAGATTTTTTCGGACGCGGCGATGCCCAATATGTATGGCTCTCAGACTTAGGTGACACTAAAACAGGCATCCTCAAAAAGCGGCCCTCCAGATGTTGTAAAACTACAATTCCCACTATGCCCTGCTGATACCTGTAGCTGGGCATGCTGGGAGTTGTAGTTTTACAACATCTGGAGGGCCGCATTTTGAGGATGCCTGCACTAAAACTAATATTTTTGGGGAAAAAAAAAATGTTTATGTGCCTCCAAAGTCTTAGAGCCATACTTTTTATGTTTTCTAGGGTCGGGACTTATAAAAAATTTAGTACTCCATGGAAGTGTGATACTCCCTGAAGCAATTGATGATGCAGAGGCCCGGATGATCGGGGCAAGTGTCACATTGAGTGGTGGTGTCCTTCCGAATCCCCCTCTTGTGACACACTCTGCATCTTTTTTGGGTTCGTCCCTTTTTTCCAGTATGGGGGACCACACCTGGAAAATGTTGGCCAGGGACGACCCGGGCGCCTCCAATTCCCGAGGTACTCCGACCTGCTCTTTCCCGGTCAGAAAAGATCAGGTCCTTGAGGACTGCCTCATAGAACTGGAGGAAAGTCCCTGTGCTGCCAGCGCTTCGGCATAGTACAAAAGCGTTGTACATGGCAACCTGCACCATGTTGACCGCAACCTTTTTGTACCATGCCCGGGTTTTCCGCATGGCATTATATGGTTGGAGAACTTGATCAGACAGATCAACTCCACCCATATACCGATTGTAGTCGCCGATACAATCGGGTTTGAGGACCGTTGCCGAGGATCCTCGCACAGAGACTGGGGTGGTGCCATTACCATGGATTGTGGTCAGCATAAGGACATCCCTCTTGTCCTTATACCTGACCAACAGCAGGTTTCCACAAGTAAGGGCACGGGTCTCACCCCTGGGGATAGATACCTGAAGGGTATACTGGTATAAAAGTTATCCACGTACAGGTGGTAACCCTTATCCAGTAGTGGGTACATAAGGTCCCACACGAGTTTCCCGCTAACACCCAGAGTGGGGGGACATTCTGGGGGTTCAATACGGGAATCTCGTCCCTCGTACACACGAAATTTGTAAGTGTACCCTGAGGCACTCTCACAAATTTTGTACATTTTGACGCCATACCTCGCCCGCTTAGTGGGAATGTATTGACGAGAGACTCATCAACCGCGACCTCCCTTCCAGGTACGTAGGCCTGCGCGAATGCGGCCCCAAAGTGATCGATGATCGGCCGTATCTTGTACAGCCGGTCATAGGCGGGATCACCTTGGGGGGGACATGCTGCATTATCTGCATAATGCAGGCATTTCCGGATGGCCTCAAACCTTGAGCGCGTCATGGCCATACTGTACAGTGGGGTCTGGTAGAGGATGTCCGGTGGCGGTGGGTGGGGGGGTCAGCACCCCTGGGTTGGTTTAGGGTCTGTGGACCCCAACCACCACAGGCACTGAAAAAAAAAGTTTTTTTATCTTTCCCTAAACTTACACTATCCCTTCCTAGCCCTGCCTAAATAGACCTTTCCCTCACTGACCCTAACCTACCTGGAGGGTGCAGGAGGGTTCTGGAGGGTGCAGGAGGGTTCTGGATGGAGCAGGGGGGGGTCGCAGGAGCAGAGCTGGTGCGGGCAGGTGCGGGCACGCCGGCAGCAGCGGGAGAAAGAAGAGGGGAGAGAGGAGCGCTGGGTTTTTGAATCACCCGCCTCTCTCCCCGGACCAATCAGCGGCCACTACCGCCACCAACGCACACAATTCAAGAACGGTGATTGGTGGTGTGATATCACACCACCGATCACCATTCTTTTCCGGTTCATCGGGTCACCGAAGACCCGAATGGACCGGAAACGTAGAAAACCGCAGGTCTGAATTGACCTGCGGTTTTCTGCGATCGCCGATATGGGGGGGTCACATGACCCCCCTCGGCGCTGTGACGGGATGCCCGCTGAATGATTTCAGCGGGCATCCCGTTTGTATTAACCCCTTCACCGCCGCAATCGCCGTTAAGAAACATGACATACCGGTACGTCATGTGTCCTTAAGGACTCGGGAAACATGCCGTACCGGTACGTCATGTGTCCTAAAGGGGTTAATCCATTTTTGCCAGTAACAAAGCAAGGGTTAACAGCCAAACAAAACTCAATATTTATTGCCCTGATTTTGTAGTTTGCAGAAACACCCTATATGTGGTCGTAAACTGCTGTATTGCCAAAGAGCAGGGCACAGAATTAAGGGAACGCCATATGGTTTTTGGAAGGCGGATTTTGCTGGACTGGTTTTTTGACACAGTGTCCCATTTGAAGCCCCCCCGATGCACCCCTAGAGTAGAAACTCCATAAAAGTGACTCCATCTAAGAAACTACACCCCTCAAGGTATTCAAAACCGATTTTACAAACTTTGTTAACCCTTTAGGTGTTCCACAAGAGTTATTGGCAAATGGTGATGAAATTTCAGAATTTCTATTTTTTGTTACCTTGCCTCAAAAAAAGTGTAATATAGAGCAACCAAAAATCATATTTATCCTAAAATGATACAAACAAAACTGCCACCTTATCCCTTAGTTTCCAAAATGGGCTCACTTTTTTGGAGTTTCTACTGTAGGGGTGCATCAGGGGGGCTTCAAATGGGACATAGTGTCAAAAAACTAGTCCAGCAAAATCTGCCTTCCAAAAACCATATGGCGTTCCCTTCCTTCTGTGCCCTGCCGTTTGGCTATGCAGCAGTTTACGACCACATATGGGGTGTTTCTGCAAACTACAGAATCAGGGCAATAAATATTGAGTTTTGTTTGGCTGTTAACCCTTACTTTGTAAGGCCTCTTTCACACTAGCGTTTTAGCTTTCCGTCCTAGAGATCCGTCCTCGGGTCTCTAGGACGGAAAGATACTGATCAGGATTATCCCCATGCATCCTGAATGGAGAGCAATCCGTTCAGGATGCATCAGGATGTCTTTCGTTCAGTATGTGAACGTTTTTTGGACGTTGACAAAAGCGCAGCATGCTGCGGATTTGTCTCCGTCCAAAAATCCGGAAGACATGCCGTAACGCCGGATCCGGAATTAATGCCCATTGAAGTGCATTAATCCGGATCCGGCCTTTAAAGTCCTGGTTGCCATAGTAGTAGTGGGAGCGGCATACTTACATTCCGTGCAGCTCCCGGGACGCTCCAGGATGACGTCAGGGCGCCCCAGTGCATAGATCACATGATCGCATGGATCACGTGATCCTTGCTCGCGGGGCGCTCTGACGTCATTCAGGAGCGCCCCGGGAGCCACACGGAATGTATGTATGCCGCTCCCCCGCTCCCCACTGCTACTATGGCAACCAGGACGCTAGTAGCGTCCTGGCTGCCATAGTAACCTGAAAGCATTTTGAAGACGGATCAGTCTTCAAATGCTTCCAGTTCACTTGCGTTGTGCCGGATCCGGCGTGCACTTCCGGCGACGGAAGTGCACGCCGGATCTTCACAACGCAAGTGTGAAAGAGGCCTTACTGGAAAAATGGATTAAAATGGAAAATTTGCAGAAAAAATAGCTGTTTTGGGACCGTTTTTAGATATTGGTTTTATTTACATCGTTGATCTGACAGGTTAGTTTGTGTGCTATTTCTATAGAGGAGGTTGTTATGGACGCGACAATACCAAATATGACTACTTTTTTTTTTTCATAACAAAGCATTTTTGAAAAAAATTATTTTTTAGTGTCTCCACATTCTGATTTTTAATTTTTATTTTTTGCGGGATGAGATGACTGTTTGGCACTATCTTGGGGTGCATATGACATTTTGGTCGCTTGCTATTGCAGTTTTTGTGATGTAAGGTGACAAAAATGACTTTTGACATGGTATTTATAATAAAAAAAAAATCTGTGTTCACCTGAGGGGTTAGGTCATGTGTTATTTTTATAGAGCAGGTTGTTACGGACGCAGCAATACATAATATATGTATACTTTTTTTATTTCTTTAAGTTTTACACAATAATATCATTTTTGAAACAAAAAAATCATGTTTTAATGTCTCCATAGTCTGAGAGCCATATTTATTTATTTTTTTTGGGCGATTGTCCTATGTGGGGTATTATCTTTTGCGGGATGAGATGACGGTTTGCTTGGCACTATTTTTGGGTGCATATAACACATGACATCCCCCACCCCCCGGCGTTGTAACAGGATACCCGCTTAATGATTTCAGCAAACATCCTGTTCCTGTTCTAGTTTTAAAGTTATGACGTACCGGTACGTCATGGGGCCTTAAGGACTCGGGAAACATGCAATACCGACACGTCATAAGTCCTTAAGGGGTTAAAGAGGTTTACAATTTACAAAGATTGTCACTGCTCCTCGGAATCCTCCTAAGGGACCAATATATATAAATATATGGGGGACCCCCTCCCACCAACCATACAGTGGGGGCGACAGTGGGGAAGAGCAGCCCTCACTCATTTTAAGTGAGTGATGGCTGCTCTTCCCCACCACTGTCCGACATACATCGGTACCCCATATACTGGTGACCCCCACAGAGCTGCGCCAATCACACTTAGTTCTCGCCCCCCGCTCCCAACCCACATACTAATCACATTCCGACCAACCCACCGCACCCCCCAGAGTAGTCAGTTAGCTTGTTCCCCATCCCCAAGAAATCATTTTCAGGCTTATCACTCCTTCCCAAAAAATCACTGCAAATCTAATATATAAAGCGTTTGTGTGTGTGTATGTGTATATGTCCGCTAAAAAATCACGAAATTTGGCACACAGGTACATCAGGTGTAAAACCAGGAAGGTTTTAGACCAGGTCTCCGCTCTCTTGGACGTACCGTTCCTGAGATATTCCCATAAAATGCATTAGCCAATAGAAGCCTGGTCACATGACCCTTATCAGCCAATAGAAGATCGCTGGCAGTTCGTCTCCACACACACAGTTTTATTACAGGTAACCATAACAACCCAGCCATGTTTTTTCACTGCTGTAGATGAGCTTTAAAGGAAATGTCACCAGGATAATCGCTATTGAATTAAAGCCATAGCCTAATTGCCCTTATGTACCTTATTTCCTGAGGTTTCCAAACCAACTCGGCCATTTCTCTTCACTGCTGCAGGTCAGCTTTAAAGGAGCAGGGCGCTGTGGATGACACTGTTAAGGGAGCAGAGTGCTGTGGAGGTCACAGTTCAGGGGGCAAGTAGGGTGGCCATTCAAGTCACCCTTAAAACCCCACTCCCAGGTCCCGCTAAGCCATGCCTAAGATTTGGTTAGGCCACGCCTCCTCTGCAGCTGACTGGGATTGAAAAAATGAAGAGATCAACTTCTGTTAGTTACAGAGGTGGGAGGGACGGTGACTTTCTTACTGTAGCTCACATTCAGACAGAACAGTGCTGCTGTCTAAGAGTGAGCTGTTCAAAAGGACACTCCCCCAATCCAGTTAGGCCATGCCCCCTCCCACTCAGCCAACAGGGATTGAAAACATTAAGTTAAAAATCAACTTCTAAGTCCCGCTAAGCCACAACCCTGAACATGTTAGGCCACGCCCCCTCCCCCTCTGTAGCCGACGGAAGTTAAAAATTTACTTTTGTCAGCTGCAGGGGTGGGAGGAAGGGTGACTTTCTCCCTGAGGCTCATGCTCAGACAGCACAGTGCTGCTGCCTAAGGCCTCATGCACACGACCGTTGATTGTTTCCGTGTCCGTTGCTCCGTTTTTCGTGATTTTCTGCGGACCCATTGGTTTTCAATGGGTCCGTGGAAACCTCGGCAAATGCACCGTTTGTCCTCAGTGTCCGTGGTCCGTGATTCCAGTCCGTCAAAAAAATATAACCTGTCCTATTCTTGTCCGTGAAAAACGGTTCACGGACCCATTCAAGTCAATGGGTCCATGAAAAATGCGGATGGCCATCCGTGTGTCATGCGTGTTCCGTGTCCGTTTTTTTTGCGGATCCCTTGGCAGGCACTTGGGAAACATTGTCAGCCTGTCTTTTGGTAAAATCTTTTGGGTCATGTCCGCTAAAAAAACGGAAGACACACGGAAGCACAACGGAAGGCAAAAACAGACACGGATCACTGAACAACGGAACCCCTTTTTGCGGACAGCATAAAAAAACGGTCGTGTGCATGAGGCCTAAGAGTGAGCTGGTCAAAAGGACATCCCAGTGTCCGTCAAGGCCCTGCGCCAGACAGAGGACAGGGAGTCATAAAACCGGACTGTCCGGCCTAAAACTGGATTTACTGCCCACCTAAGGGAAGGCTGCTGTGGATGTCACAGTTAAGGGAATGGTCCGCTATGGAGGTCAGTGTAAGGCCCCTTTCACACGGGCGAGTTTTCCGCGCGGGTGCAATGCGTGATGTGAACGCATAGCATCCGCACTGAATCCTGACCCATTCATTTCAATGGGTCTGTGTACATGAGCGTTTTTTTTCACGCATCACTTGTGCGTTGCGTGAAAATCGCAGCATGTTCTATATTCTGCGTTTTTCACGCAGCCCTAGCCCCATAGAAGTGAATGGGGCTGCGTGAAAAACGCATTGCATCCGCAAGCAGTTGCGGGTGCGTTGCGTTTTTCACTGACAGTTGCTAGGAGATGTTGTTTGTAAACCTTCAGTTTTTTATCACGCGCGTGAAAAACGCATCAAAACGCATTGCACCCGCGCGGAAAAAACTGAACAACTGAACGCAATCGCAGGCAAAACTGAATGGCTTTGCCTGTGAAATCGCACAGTTTTCCCTGAACGCATCCGCAACGCATCCGGACCTAATCCGGACACGCTCGTGTGAAAGGGGCCTAAAGGGGCAGATTGCTGTAAAGGCCACTGTTAAGGGGGCGAGCCCCTGTGGAGGTCATTGTCAAGGATGTGGTCTGCTGTGAAACTCGCTGTTAAAAGGAAGGCTACTGTAAAGGTCAAAGTTAAGGGGGTGGGCCGCTGCGGAGGTCCTATTTTAAGGAGCGGGGCACTGTGGGGGCTGTGGAGGTCACTGTTATAATGGATAGTGTCAATATTCGTACCTAATTTTGGGGTGTTCGGGACCCAAACATTTTCATAACCGTTTGGGTCTGTTGTTCGGCGATTCTTCCCGCTTTCTGAAGGGATGCACAGCAGCCAGTCAGCAAGCGTTTTACTTCTTTGCCCTAAGAAGCCATCACAGCCATGCCTACTAATGGCATGGCTGTGATTGGCTGAGTGCAACATGTGACCCATCCTCTTTATAGGCTGGTGTCATGTAGTGCCGCACGTCAGTCTGCTGATGTTAGCTAGTGAAAGTTTGCTGCCGGTGCTATCAGGGACAGGATAGGCAAGAGATCTGTAGAACCTGTTGTACATTAATCCACAAGATATAGCAAATAGAGAGAGAGGGAGCTTCAGCAATCCTTCATTTATGTACCCAGCCACTGCCAAAGGTTGGCGGCCATTTTATCCTGTGCAGTGTACTCCATATGTGCCAGCCTGCCAGGGACATCAGCCTAATCCTGTTTGGTAGCTCAGTGAAGGAAAAAATGCTTTTTTTTTCTGGCTGCTTAAGTCCCCTACATTAGCTTTTGTATAATTAAGCGGTGACATAGTCCATTTGTCAAGTCTGGGCCCTGTGATGCCACAGAGCACTTGTGTATACAATGCACTAAACCGTATATTCAATTTCAGCATTCAAATAGTGCATCAGTGTATCGGGGAAAAAAACATTATTCCTGGTACACAAAACAGTTTGAAATACACCGCCCAAATACCTATTTGACATTTCTGCAGTAAAATAGTGAATTCGTTTTTGTTTTTTTTTGTGGGAAAAACAGCAATATTCTTGCTTCACAAAGCAGTTGTGCATACAGTGTATAAATACCTACGTTTAATTTACAGCAGTGAAATACTGCATTCATGTTTTTTTATTTCCGGCAGTTAAATACTACATTTCTTTGTTTTATAAAAAAAAAATCCTTATCCTGGGTCCACAAACCACTTTTGCATACAGCGTAGAAATACCTAAGTTTAATTTCCATCATTAAAATACTGCATTTCTGTGTTTCATTTTAAAAAAATCCTTGTTCTGGGTCCACAAACCACTTTTCATACAGCGTAGAAAACCTATGTTTTATTCATAGAAGTTAAATACTCCATTTCTGTGTTCTATTTTTAAAAAAAACTGTGTTCTAGGTCCACAAACCACTTTTGCATACAGCTTAGAAATACCTACGTTTTATTTCCGGCAGTTAAATACTGCATTTCTGTGTTTTATTTAAAAAAAATCCTTGTTCTGGGTCCACAAACCACTTGTGCATACAGCGTAGAAATACCAATTTTAAATTGCAGCACGAAAATAGTGTTTTACTGAAAAAAAAAAAGTTTTCTAGGTTTACCAAACAGATGTGCATACAGCGTACAAATACATATTTTACATTTCTGCAGTGAAATTTAGAATCTGTGTGTTTTAGGCCAAAAAAAACTTTATTCTTGGTCCACAGACATTTTTATGACACGGGCACTGCCTTAGTGAACTTAATTATTGACAATTGGCAGTTAAATTGACGCCGGAGAGAAACCATCTTTCAGCTTGGTGGGGGCGAATGCAAATAATGAGAACATCAAATAAGGGACGTGGGAATGGTCGTGGTGGTGTTGGTGGAGCTCCTGTTGCTGGGATAGGACGTGGCCGTTCAGCGCGAGCTAACGGTCCAAGTGAAACACCTTCCTCTGGTGCGAGTAGGCGATAGAATCTGCAGCGTTATTTGGTAGGCCTGAAGGCCTCTCTGCGGATGGTGAGGCCAGAACATGTACAGGCAATAGTAGATTGGGTGGCTGACAGTGCCTCCAGTTCCTTCACAGTATCTCCCACCCAGCCCTCTGCAGAAAGCTCAGAGTTTGCACCTGCAGCCCATGCCCATCAGTCTTTCACCTCAGCCCCTTGCAAATCAGCCAAGCAGTCAGAGCTCCAAGTCATGCAGCAAACTCTTATGCTTTTTGATGACTCTGTTGGCAGGGTTTCCCCGGCCCATCCACCTAGCCCTGCCTCAGAAGTGGAAGACCTTGAATGCACTGATGCCCAACCACTTGCGTTGCAGGATGAGGATATGGGAAGACTGCTGCAGCCCGCCTCTGATGATGACGAAACATAGGTGCCTACTGCTGTGGCTTTCTACAAAGTGCAGACCGCCGAGGAGGGCAGGGGTCAAGAATGGGTGGAAGATGATGTGGAGGATGATGAGGTCCTAGACCCAGACTGGACTGAAGGTCGTGCTAGTGGCGTGTGCAGTTCTGAGGAAGAGGCGGTGGTCGCACAGAGGCAACATCACAGCAAAAGAGGGAGCAGGGTGCAAAAGCAGAGCGGCCGTTCCATAGACAGAACGCCAGCTACTGCCCACCGCACCCAGGCACCGAGCACACCAAGGCCAGCTCCAAGGAGTTCATTGGCGTGGTAGTTATTCACACAATATCCTGACGACAAGACACAAGTGGTTTGCACGTTGGGGTCCATCAGAGCCTGAAGCGAGGCATGAACATTCTTAACCTGAGCACAACCTGCATGACCAGGCATCTACATGCAAAGCACAAACTGCAGTTGAGTAAATACCTTAAAAACCACGAACGGTCTCAAGCTCCTCCTGCTCCCTCTTCTACTGCTGTCTCGGCCTCTTCTTCCACCTCTGGCGTCAACATGGCACCTGGCAACCAGCAAACAGAGGATGTTCCTCTAACACCACCATCACCAAGCATCTCCACCATGTCACATGGGAGCGTTCAGCTGTCTATCTCCCAAACACTGGAGAGAAGGAGCAAATACCCACCTACCACCCTCAAGCCCTGGCCCTGAATGCCAGCATTTCAAAATTACTAGCCTTTGAAATGCTGTAATTCCGTCTGGTGGAGACTGAATGTTTCAAACAACTGATGGTGGTGGCTGCCCCACAGTATGTAGTTCCCAGCCACCACTACTTTTCCAGGTGAGCCGTCCCTTCCCTGCACAATCAAGTGGAGGATAAAATCAAGTGTGTGCTGCGCAACGCCATCTGTGGCAAGGTCCACATAACCACAGATACATGGACCAGTAAGCACGGCCAGGGCCGCTATATCTCCCTGACTGCACACTGGCTAAACGTAGTGGCGGCTGGGCCCGAGGCGGAGAGCGGTTTGACGCATGTCCTTCCACCAACGAGGATTGCAGGACATTATTCTTTTCCTCATGTTGCCTCCTACTCTGCATCCTCCTCTTCTACCACCCCACATCCCATCATCGAAAGAACCTCACCCCCAACTTCAGCACAGCCAGGGGTAAACGTCAGCAGGCGATTTTAAAACTCATGTGTTTGGGTGGCAAACCACACAGGTGCTTTGGAGGGGCATAGAACAACAGACCGATGAGTGGCTTCCAGTGAGCCTCAAGCCCGGCCTGGTGGTGTGCGATAATGGGCACAATCTCGTTGCAGCTCTGGGACTAGCCGGTTTGACGCACATCCCTTGCCTGGCGCATGTGCTGAATCTGGTGGTGCAGAAGCTTCTTAAAAACTACCCAGACATGTCAGAGCTACTGCAGAAAGTGCAGAAGAAAAAAGGAAAAGGTCCAGCTAGGTTAAAATAGTTACCTTTATTTATTCAGTGCGGTTAAGAGCCAGTTACAGTCTAGTCTACGCGTTTCGGATCACAGACAATAGCGATCCTTACTTATGACAAAATACAGACTGCATGAAGGGTTAGTTATATAGCGCCTCACCTGTCGGAAGGCCCCTGTAACTTCCGAGAAGACGCAACCATATCGGAGGGGTTTGCGTCCTCTCAGAGTACAAAGATGGACAGTTTATTGCTGAGTGTAGGGGCTCTGCGGGCTGAGCACAGAATGCCATTTTTAACGACCTTTCGCTGCAGAAAGTGCAGTCCATCTGTGCTTGTTTTCAGCGTTTTCACCCCCCTGCTGCTGCTCGCCTGTCTGTGCTGCAGCGTAACTTCGGCCTTCCAGCTCACTGTCTCATATGCGACTTGCCCACTTTACATATGCTGGAGAGACTGTGCGAGCAGCAGCAGGCGATAGTGTAGTTTCAGCTGCAGCACACACGGGTCCGTTGCACTGCGGATCAGCACCACTTCACCACCAGTGACTGGGCCTGCATGTGAGACCTGTGTACCTTGTTGCGTTCTTTTGAGTACTCAACCAACATGTCCAGTGCTGATTACACCATTGTTAGCATTACAATACCACTAATATGTCTCCTTGAAAATGGCCTGTTCCATTGCTGGGTGACATTAACCCTTATTGCCTTGAATGCACCTCTGCTCTGTCTGGGTGCCAAGGGCCTAAATTAGTGAAAATGGCCTGTTCCATTGCTGGGTGACATAAAGCCTACCCTACCTTGCATTGCTCTCTCCTCTGTCTGGGTGCCAGGGGCCTTAATTAGTGAAAATGGCCTGTTCAATTGCTGGGTGACATTAACCTCTTATTGCCGTGAATACACCTCTCCTCTGTCTGGGTGCCAGGGGCCTAAATTACTGAAACTGACCTGTTCCATTGCTGGGTGACATAAAGCCTGTTTTGCTGTGAATTGACCTCTCCTCTGTCTGGTTGCCAAGGGACTACATTTCTGAATATCACCTGTTCCATTGGTGGGTGACATTAACCCAGTTGTGCCAGTGATAAGACACAGCTGTGCATTGCTGACAGGAAACCAAATTTTGTAAAAACGTATGTTACTGATCATTAGATGTGTGACTACTAACTACAAAACGCACGCTGGTAGATGCGATGCTGATGGCATTCCCACCTGACGCCTCCCCAACCTCCAATTCCACCTCCTCCTCAGAATTGCCAATTCGTATTGTTTAATTTTTATTTATTTTATTTTAAGTAATTTCCCTATCCACATTTGTTTGCAGGGCATTTGCCTACATTTTGCTGCCTTTTGCAACCCTCTAGTCCTTTCTTGGGCTATTTTACAGCCATTTTAGTGCCCAAAAGGTAGGGTCCCTATTGACTTCAATGGGGTTCGGGGTCAAGTTTGGAACCCAAACATTTCAGTGAAGTTCGGCCAAACTCCTCAAACCCAAACATCCAGGTGTCCACTCAACTCTACTTTTAACGACATACAGAAACATTAAATGAAATAGATTAAATATACCCAGGCGAAGCCGGGTCCTTCAGCTAGTAATACTATATACTCTCAATTGCATCACTAATAGGTACAGCTCACAGAACTCAATAATGAGCCACTGACATTAAACAAGGACAGAGCCAGCTAATTTGGGATAGGTATTTGCCTGTGATATACCGTATGTGTGCGATCTGTATCTGCCCTTGTCTAGGTATGTCACATATCCTGCTTGCCGGGTGTATTCCTTGAAACTAGAGGTAGGGTGAATCCCATATACAGGGGTTGTATCATCAGGCGTGCTGGTATAGGATTTTAAAATTAAAAGGGATTAGTGTAAATGTAATAAGTGTCCCCTACCCAGTTTTAAGCATTACATCATCATAAAGTTTTTTGTTTTGTTTTTAGCATCTTCACTCCTTCCCCCAATCCCCCAAAGTAGCCAGAAAGCTGGTTTCCTTTTATAACCAGCCTCCCCTATCCCCCCAGCAATCTTGTTCAGGCTCACCAACCTCCTCCTCCCTCAATCTGGTCACAGTGCTCATTTCCCCCATCTCCCTAAATTCACAATACTGCCCCCCCCCCAATCTAGTCACATGCTTGTTCCCCATCTCCCCAAGCTCACCTTCCTTCCCCCACTGCAAATCCTGCCATATGCTCATTCCCCCCAATCTGGTGACATGCTCCTCTCCCCAAGCTCACCTTCCTGCCCCCAGTTCCAATCAGGTCGCATGCTCGTTTCCCAATCACCCCCTCATCTCCGCACCCCCAATCTGTTCACACACAAACTCTCAGTACATTTAAATACCTCTGGCAGCATTTCTGGCTGTCCTGAGGAGTTCAAGACACGCAGCAGCGAGGTACAGTAGAGGACAGCCAGTAGCGTAGCATTGTGCCACTCTCTGCTATCGCTCCATTGTGGAGTGAGGGGCGGGCCTAGCAGACGCGTCGTTCATGACACATCTGAAGATCTTTATGTTCAGAGGTACAGCGCGGTAGCGGGCCATCCAACAAATGGTGGCAAGACTGAGATGTCTTGCTGTCATTTGGAGCCAGCAGAAAGCGGTCAGCTTGCCATTTCTGGCACGCGTGTCGCAGGTTGCCGATCCCTGCTCTATCGGTTGTAATAGGGAATAGCTCAGAGTCGCCAAAAAGAAGGCAGACCTTTGGGTTGTCAGCCACAGTTATCCCCATGTTATCTTACAAGAATTTATGGATCTGTTCCTAAAAGCCCTTGACAAAGGGATCATGCACACTTATTTTTGTTTTAGACTCCCCCAAATGTTTTGACTCTTCAGTGGGACACAAGGCATTCACCTTTTTAGAATGCAGAATTTTTGCACAAGTGGGGTTTGTAAAAATTTTCATTATTTTTAATCAGAAAACTGCCATAGAGGTTTTGATAAATGTGTCCCAATGTGTAACCATAAGCTCCTGTACTCTCTTTAGTGATGGCTACCAAAGAGCATAGCTTTCTGCTAATACTTCTGTTAGTCAGTTCATGTTCTAGTGTAAATTACTGTTACTGCCTGCTGATTGGATGCAGTGATCACATGCAGGTGGTCACAACATCCTCACTGCTGGACAGCAACAGACGGGTGGGAGCACCTTTTTTCCAGATAAGTAATAATTATTTTGTTATTTTAGCACATCATCTTCTTTTCCCCACATTTTTAAATGTCCTAGTCAACCCCTTTAAATAACTACACGTGTGGTATCTAAAATGTAGACATTTTGTACAGACCATACCTTGATGGCTTACTTGATATGGAATTCTGCATATAAAAATGTTTTGGTTTTTTTGTGTTTTTCCAGGTGAACTCCAGAAAGCCATTGATTTATTTACAGAAGCTATTAAACTTAACCCACAAATTGCTATTTTATATGCAAAACGAGCAAGGTGAGACAAAAAAAAAAAAATGTATCTTTAACAATGTTTTTATTATTAATTTGGGTTTTTCCTTTCTTACTTTTCTTTTTTTACTTGTATGTGTTGGGGTAGATTTTCCATTGAAATGAAGATAAGAGTAATTCATGGAAAGTAAGAGGTCTTAGCTAGCGGTTAAAATAGCTATTTTTGTTGTGATTGGAGATTGCCCTCCTACTATACTGTGTGCTCCAGAAACAAATGGCACTGCTTGGTCCACTTACGCTAGAGGGATTTCTATTATTATTAATAAACCCTTTCCATTTCACTTGCTACAGTATGTATAAAAATTGACAATCACAGCCATTAGGTGTTTTTACCTTGTAAAACAAAGATATAATAAATTTGTGTAAGCAGTGGTCTACATTACTCCTCTATTTAAGGCCTTCCCAACCTTTGTACTATTAAGGTGCAGCTGGGAGTGTCTTCCCAACCTGCGCTTCTCCTGGAATGCTTTAAATATAGATTCATAAAGAATTTACAGTAGATTTTAATCATGTGCTAGAGATTTCCCCATTTCTACAAAACTCCAAGTTTGCCTATGCTGCAAAAGCCATAAGGTAGTCTTTCCCTTTTAAACCCTGCAGTGTACCCAAACAGCAGTTTATGTCATTTCAGTAGCCAGTAGAACCCACCTAACAATTTAAAGGGTGTGGTGTGTCTTAGATGGCAGGAGTTGTGCACTGAAATTGTCTGTGGAAAACTTGCAGTTTTCATTTTGCACAGTACCCAGCTCATTGATTTCTGCAAAACATACAGTTGTGTTCAAAATTATTCAACCCCCACTGAAATTGAGTGTTTTGGCCAGTTTGACATTGATTTTGATCATTTCAGTCATCTTGTTTACAATTAAATCAAAGATGCACTTGTAAGGCTTCTTTCACACTTGCGTTCTGAGGATCCGGCAGGCACTTCTGTTCCGCCGGATCCGTCAGAACGCAAGTCGCCTGAAAGCATTAGAAGACTGATCAGGATCCTGATCAGTCTTCGAAATGCTTTGAGGTTACTATGGCAGCCAGGACGCTATTAAAGTCCTGGTTATAATAGTAGTAGTGGGGAGCGGGGGAGCGGTATACTTACAGTCCGTGCGGCTCCCAGGACGCTCCTGAATGACGTCAGAACGCCCCATCACGTGTTCCATGGGCATGGGGCGCCCTGACGTCACTCTGGAGCGCCCCGGGAGCCGCACGGATGGTAAGTATACTGCTCCCCCGCTCCCCACTACACTTTACCATGGCAGCCGGTACTTTAGCGTCCTGGCTGCCATGGTAACCATTGAGAAAAAGCTAAACGTCGGATCCGCGATGCGCCGAAACAACGTTTAGCTTAATGCCGGATCCGGATTAATGCTCTTCAATGGGCGTTAATTCCGGATCCCGCGTTACGGCATGTCTTCTGGATTTTTGGACGGAGACAAATCCGCAGCATGCTGCGGTTTTGTCAACGTCCAAAAAACGTTCACGTACTGATCGGAAGACATCCTGATGCATCCTGAACGGAATGCTCTCCATTCAGAATGCATTAGGGAAATCCTGATCAGTATCTTTCCGTCCTAGAGCCCCGAAGACGGAACTCTAGGACGGAAAGGAAAAACGCATATGTGAAAGAGGCCTAAGTCAGACAAATATAACATAACATTTTTAATAAAATATCCACAAATGTCTTTTCTGTGCTCACATCATTATCAGTTTTATTCAACCCCCAAGTGACATTCAATCTTAGTACTTAGTACAACATCCTTTTCCAGTTATAACAGCTTTTAAACGTAAAGCATAGCTTGACACAAGTGTCTTGCCGCGATCTACGGGTATCTTCGCCCATTCTTCATGGGCAAAAGCCTCCAGTTCAGTCACATTCTTAGGTTTGCGTGCTGCAACTGTTTTCTTTAAGTCCCACCAGAGGTTCTCAATCGGATTTAAGTCTGGTGACTGCGATGGCCACTTCAAAATGTTCCAGCCTTTAATCTGCAACCATGCTCTAGTGGACTTGGCGGTATGCTTGGGATCATTGTCCTGTTGAAAGGTCCAACGTCTCCCAAGCCTCAGGTTTGTGGCGGACTGCATCACATTTTCATCCAATATCTCCTGGTACTGAAGAGAATTCATGGTACCTTGCACACGCTGAAGCTTCCCTGTACCTGTAGAAGCAAAACAGCCCCAAAGCATGATTGCCCCCGCCATGCTTCACAGTAGGCAAGGTGTTCTTTTCTTCATAGGCCTTGTTCTTCCTCCTCCAAACATAGCGTTGATCCATGGGCCCAAACAGTTCTAATTTTGTTTCATCTAGGGATGTCCCGATACCATTTTTTTAAGACCGAGTACGAGTACCGATACTTTTATTTAAGTACTCGCCGATACCAATTACCGATACCTCGTATAAACAGCCCCGCAGTTACTGATAGCAATGAAAAAAATTAAAGCTGGAATTTGGTTGCTATGAATAACGGCTTTTCTTTTCCTTTGTACAAGTGTTAATAAATTACTAAATGGTAATATAATAGCGTTTTCAAACCAATGTGCCTCCAGGGGGATCTGTTTTTGGGGGATCTGTGGAGGACACACTGTTGTGGAGGATCTGTGGATGTCACCGTTATGGGGGGGATCTGTGGATGACGCACTGTTATGGGGGATCTGTGGATGACGCACTGTTATGGGGGATCTGTGGATGACGCACTGTTATGGGGATCTGTGGATAACACAGTGTTATGGGGGGATCTGTGGATGACGCACTGTTATGGGGGATCTGTGGATGACGCACTGTTATGGGGGATCTGTGGATGGCACCGTTATGGGGGGCCTGTGGACGTCTCCGTTATGGGGGACCTGTGGACGTCACCGTTATGGGGGACCTGTGGACGTCACCGTTATGGGGGACCTGTGGAGCGTCACCGTTATGGGGGACCTGTGGACGTCACCGTTATGGGGGACCTGTGGACGTCACCGTTATGGGGGACCTGTGGACGTCACCGTTATGGGGGACCTGTGGACGTCACCGTTATGGGGGACCTGTGGACGTCACCGTTATGGGGGACCTGTGGACGTCACCGTTATGGGGGACCTGTGGACGTCACCGTTATGGGGGGACCTGTGGACGTCACCGTTATGGGGGAGCCTGTGGACATTACTGTTATGGGGGGGGAACCTGTGGACATCACTGTTATGGGGGGGGGACCTGTGGACATCACTGTTATGGGGGACGACGACCTGTGGACATCACTGTTATGGGGGGGGGATCTGTGGATGAGGCTGTAATGGGGGGATCTGTGGATGAGGCTGTAATGGGGGGATCTGTGGATGACACTGTTAGGGGCTATGTGGATGACACATATATAGCATCTTATGCTATATACATGTCATCCACAGATCCCCCATTAGTGTCGGGGCCGGTGCAGCTTGACTCATACACCGGCCCCGCAGCTGCTATATTGTCTTTCATTAACCCTAACTTACTGTGCCCGTGATTACTAACTATATGCGCAGTCCCTCCATGCTCCTGCCCCGCGCGCCTTCTGTAATCATAAAGTGGGCGGAGCGGGCAGGCGGGACATGAGGCGCATGGAGGAACTGAGAGCTCAAGCTGCCCGATTCCTCCATGCGCTTCATGTCCTGCCTGCCCGCTCCGCCCACTTTATGATTACAGAAGGCGCGCGGGGCAGGAGCATGGAGGGACTGCGCATTAATAGTTAGTAATCACGGGCAACAGTAAGTTAGGGTTAATGAAACACAATATAGCCACTGCCGAACCGGAACTTCCGGTATCGGCAGTGGTATCGGCGGCATTTTTACAAGTACAAGTACTCGTGAAAATGCCGGTATCGGTCCCGATACCGATACTAGTATCGGTATCGGGACATCCCTAGTTTCATCAGTCCACAGAACACTATCCCAAAACTTTTGTGGTTTGTCCACATGACTTTTGGCATACTGCAGTCGACTCTTCTTATTCTTTGGAGACAACAAGGGGGTGCGCCTGGGAGTTCTGGCATGGAGGCCTTCATTACTTTTTTGTCTGAGCTGATACTTTAGTACCCGCATCTGACAAATCTTTTTTCAGTTCCTCAGCAGTCACATGGGGACTTTTCTCCACTTTGCGCTTCAGGTAGCACACAGCAGTCAAAGTCAGCATCTTCTTTCTGCCACGACCAGGTAGCGTTTCAACAGTGCCCTTTGCCTTGAATTTGCGAATGATGCTTCCTATGGTGTCTCTTGGTATGTATAACATCTTTGCAATCTTCTTATAGCCATTGCCCTTCCTGTGAAGAGAAATCACCTCTTCTCTTGTCTTCCTGGACCATTCTCTTGACTTCACCATGTTTGTAAACACACCAGTAAATGTCTAGAAGGAGCTGAGTATCACAGTCATTTTACATCTGCCTAATTGGTGCTTATTATGCTTGATTGCTGCTCCTTGACATCCACAGGTGTTTTCAATACCTTATCGAAAACACTTGAATGAACCTCTGTTCTTAAGAGTGGTAGTCTTTAAGGGGTTGAATAATTGTGTCAATGAAAAAATCACAAAAAAAACATTTAATTCTGTATTACAAAAACAATTGGTCATTTTAGTTGCATTTGGTTCTTTAAAAAGTCCTTGTAAGATTTCATTCTGAACACAATTACAAATGTACACTAAATTCCCTAAAACCCTTTACAGCATTGGGGGTTGAATAATTTTGAACACAACTGTATGTGGCATCAGAATGCTCACTCCACTCCTTAATACCTTGATGGGCGGAGATGCCAAATTTTACTTCACTTCTTAGTGTTTCCATTTACTATGTCACCCAGAGCCTATACAGTTGCCAGCACAAATGGGGTCATTTATTAAATTGGTGTAAAGGAGAACTGGCTTAGTTTTCCATAGCAACAAACCAGATTGCACCTTTCATTTTTTAAAGCTTCTTTAGAAAATGAAAGTTGGAATTTGGTTGCTATGGGCACCAGTTCTGCTTTACACCAGTTTGATGAATGAGTAAATCGACACGTTGGGCCTTGCATTTGCATGATGCTCTTTTACTCCTGAGTAGAGATGAGCGAACACCTGGATGTTCGGGTTCGAGAAGTTCGGCCGAACTTCCCGAAAATGTTCGGGTTCGGGATCCGAACTCGACCCGAACTTTATCCCGAACCCCATGGAAGTCAATGGGGACCCGAACTTTTAGGCACTAAAAAGGCTGTAAAATAGTCCAGGAACGGGCTAGAGGGCTGCCAAAGGCAGCAAAATGTAGGTAAATACCCTGCAAACAAATGTGGATAGGAAAATTAATTAATATAAAATAAATAAAATTTAACCAATATCAATTGAAGACAGGTCCCACTGCAAGGAATGATACGTTATATCACTCAACACTGGAGAAGGCCACTTTCAGTTATTTTGGCCCCAGCACCCAGACAGAGGAGTTAGGTCACACAGCAAGGAATCATGCGTCATATCAACCACCACCGGAGAAGGCCACTCTCAATTATTTCGGCCCAGCACCCAGACAGAGGAGTTAGGTCCCACAGCAAGGAATCATGCGTCATATCAACCACCACCGGAGAAGGCCACTCTCAATTATTTCGGCCCAGCACCCAGACAGAGGAGAGAGATCCCACAGCAAGGAATCATGCGTCATATCACCCACCACTGGAGAAGGCCACTTTCAGTTATTTCGGCCCAGACCGAGGATACAGGTCCCACAGCAAGGAATCATGCGTCATTTGACCCACCACCGGAGAAGGCCACTCTCAATTATTTCGGCCCAGCACCCAGACAGAGGAGTTAGGTCCCACAGCAAGGAATCATGCGTCATAACACCCACCACTTGAGAAGCCCACTTTCAGTTATTTCGTCACAGCACCCAGACCGAGGATACAGGTCCCACAGCAAGGAATCATGCGTCATATCACCCACCACTGGAGAAGGCCACTTTCAGTTATTTTGGCACAGCAGCCAGACCGAGGATACAGGTTCCACAGCAAGGAATCATGCGTCATATCACCCACCACTGGAGACGGCCACTTTCAGTGATTTCGGCCCCAGCACCTAGATAGAGGAGAGAGGTCCCACAGCAAGGAATCATGCGTCATATCACCCACCACTGGAGAAGGCCACTTTCAGTTATTTACGCCCCAGCACCCAGACCGAGGATACAGGTCCCACAGCAAGGAATCATGCGTCATATCACCCACCACTGGAGAAGGCCACTCTCAGTTATTTCGGCCCCAGCACCTAGATAGAGGAGAGAGGTCCCACAGCAAGGAATCATGCGTCATATCACCCACCACTGGAGAAGGCCATTTTCAGTTATTTAGGCCCCAGCACCCAGTCAGAGGAGAGAGGTCCCACAGCAAGGAATCATGCGCTCATATCACCCACCACTGGAGAAGGCCATTTTCAGTTATTTAGGCCCCAGCACCCAGTCAGAGGATACAGGTCCCACAGCAAGGAATCATGCGTCATATCACCCACCACTGGAGAAGGCCATTTTCAGTTATTTAGGCCCCAGCACCCAGACAGAGGAGAGAGGTCCCACAGCAAGGAATCATGCGTCATATCACCCACCACTGGAGAAGGCCACTCTCAGTTATTTCGGCCCCAGCACCTAGATAGAGGAGAGAGGTCCCACAGCAAGGAATCATGCGTCATATCACAAACCACTGGAGAAGGCCATTTTCAGTTATTTCAGCCCAGCACCCAGACAGAGGAGAGAGGTCCCACAGCAAGGAATCATGCGTCATATCAACCACCACTGGAGAAGGCCACTTTCAGTTATTTAGGCCCAGCACCCAGACGGAGGATAGAGGTCCCACAGCAAGGAATCATGCGTCATTTCACCCACCACTGGAGAAGGCCATTTTCAGTTATATAGGCCCCAGCACCCAGTCAGAGGAGAGAGGTCCCACAGCAAGGAATCATGCGTCATATCAACCACCACCGGAGAAGGCCACTCTCAGTTATTTCGGCCCCACCACCCAGACAGAGGAGAGGTTCATTCAACTTTGGGTTGCACCGCAAGATCATGGTAAAAGTTAAAAAAATGAGGATTCAATAAAGAAGTGCCCCGGAGTACAAGAATACATGGTTGAGGGGGAGGCAGTTATAAATGTCTATTCTGCACAAGGGAGGCACAGGTCCTGTGGGATCCATGCCTGGTTCGTTTTTATGAACGTCAGCTTGTCCACGTTGGCTGTGGACAGGCGGCTGGGTTTGTCAGTAATGACGCCCCCAGCCGTGCTGAATACACGTTCAGACAAAACGCTGGCCGCCGGGCAGGCCAGCTCCTCCAAGGCATAAAATGCTAACTCTGGCCACATGGACAATTTGGAGACCCAGAAGTTGAATGGGGCCGAACCATCAGTCAGTACGTGGAGGGGTGTGCAGACGTACTGTTCAACCATGTTAGTGAAATGCTGCCTCCTGCTAACACGTTCCGTATCAGGTGGTGGTGCAGTTAGCTGTGGGGTGAAGACAAAACTTTTCCACATTTCTGCCATGCTAACCCTGCCGTCAGAGGAGCTGGCCGTGACACAGCTGCGTTGGCGACCTCCTGCTCCTCCTCTGCCTTCGCCTTGGGCTTCCACCTGTTCCCCTGTGACATTTGGGAATGCTCTCAGGAGCGCCTCTACCAGCGTGCGCTTGTACTCGCGCATCTTCCTATCACGCTCCAGTGCAGGAAGTAAGGTGGGCACATTGTCTTTGTACCGGGGATCCAGCAGGGTGGCAACCCAGTAGTCCGCACACGTTAAAATGTGGGCAACTCTGCTGTCGTTGCGCAGGCACTGCAGCATGTAGTCGCTCATGTGTGCCAGGCTCCCCAGAGGTAAGGACAAGCTGTCCTCTGTGGGAGGCGTATCGTCATCGTCCTCCGTATCCCCCCAGCCACACACCAGTGATGGGCCTGAGCTGTGTCGGGTGCCACCCCGCTGTGAACCTGCTTCATCCTCATCCTCCTCCACCTCCTCTTCATCCTCCTCGTCCTCCAGTAGTGGGTCCTGGCTGGCCACATTTGTACCTGGCCTCTGCTGTTGCAAAAAAACTCCCTCTGAGCCACTTCTAACAGACTGGCCTGAAAGTGCTAAAAATGACCCCTCATCCTCCTCCTCCTGGGCCACCTCCTCTTCCATCATCGCCCTAAGCGTTTTCTCAAGGAGACATAGAAGTGGTATTGTAACGCTGATAACGGTGTCATCGCCACTGGCCATGTTGGTGGAGTACTCGAAACAGCGCAACAGGGCACACAGGTCTCGCATGGAGGCCCAATCATTGGTGGTGAAGTGGTGCTGTTCCGCAGTGCGACTGACGCGTGCGTGCTGCAGCTGAAACTCCAGTATGGCCTGCTGCTGCTCGCACAGTCTCTCCAGCATGTGCAAGGTGGAGTTCCACCTGGTGGGCACGTCGCATATGAGGCGGTGAGCGGGAAGGCCGAAGTTCCGCTGTAGCGCAGACAGGCGAGCAGCGGCAGGATGTGAACGCCGGAAACGCGCACAGATGGCCCTCACTTTATGCAGCAGCTCTGACATGTTGGGGTAGTTGTGAATGAACTTCTGCACCACCAAATTCAGCACATGCGCCAGGCAAGGGATGTGCGTCAAACCGGCTAGTCCCAGAGCTGCGATGAGATTTCGTCCATTATCGCACACCACCAGGCCGGGCTTGAGGCCCACCGGCAGAAACCGTCAGTCTGTTGTTCAATACCCCGCCACAACTCCTGCGCAGTGTAGGGCCTGTCCCCCAAACATATGAGTTTCAGAATGGCCTGCTGACGTTTACCCCGGGCTGTGCTGAAGTTGGTGGTGAAGGTGTGTGGCTGACTGGATGAGCTGGTGGAAGCAGAGGAGGAGGAAGCCGAGTAGGAGGAGGAGGCTACAGGAGGCAAAGAATGATGCCCTGCGATCCTTGGCGGCGGAAGGACGTGCGCCAAGGAACTCTCCGCCTGCGGCCCAGCCGCCACTACATTTACCCAGTGTGCAGTTAGGGAGATATAGCGTCCCTGGCCGTGCTTACTGGTCCACGTATCTGTGGTTAGGTGGACCTTGCCACAGATGGCGTTGCGCAGTGCACACTTGATTTTATCGGATACTTGGTTGTGCAGGGAAGGCACGGCTGTCTTGGAGAAGTAGTGGCGGCTGGGAACAACATACTGTGGGACAGCCATGGACATCAGCTGTTTGAAGCTGTCTGTGTCCACCAGCCTGAATGACAGCATTTCAAAGGCCAGTAGTTTAGAAATGCTGGCATTCAGGCCCAGAGCTCGAGGGTGGCTAGGTGGGAATTTACGCTTTCTCTCCAAGGTTTGTGAGATGGAGAGCTGAACGCTGCTGTGTGACATGGTGGAGATGCTTGGTGACGCAGGTGGTGTTGTCGGTGGCACATCCTCTGTTTGGTGGGCGGCAGGTGCCAACATTCCTCCCGAGGCGGAGGAAGAGGCCGAGGCAGCAGCAGAAGAGGGAGTAGGGGAGCCAGAGTGAGTTCCTTGCTTTTAAGGTGTTTACTCCACTGCAGTTCATGCTTTGCATGTAGATGCCTGGTCATGCAGGTTGTGCTAAGGTTCAGAACGTTAATGCCTCGCTTCAGGATCTGATGGCACAGCGTGCAAACCACTCGGGTCTTGTCGTCAGCACATTGTTTAAAGAAGTGCCATGCCAGGGAACTCCTTGAAGCTGCCTTTGGGGTGCTCGGTCCCTGGTGGCGGTGGCCAGTAGCAGGCGAACTCTCTTGGCGGCGGCTGGTCTGCTTTTGCCCCCTGCTCCTCTTTTGCTATGCTGTTGGCTCGGTCTCACCACTGCCTCTTCCTCTGAACTATGAAAGTCAGTGGCACGACCTTCATTCCATGTGGGGTCTAGGACCTCATCGTCCCCTGCATCGTCTTCCACACAGTCTTCCTCCCTGACCTCCTGTTCGGTCTGCACACTGCAGAAAGACGCAGCAGTTGGCACCTGTGTTTCGTCATCATCAGAGACGTGCGGACTCCGATGAGGTGGTATTCCCATGTCCTCATCATCAGGAAACATCAGTGGTTGTGCATCAGTGCATTCTATGTCTTCCACCACTGGGGAAGGGCTAGGTGGATTTCCTTGGGAAACCCTGCCAGCAGAGTCTTCAAACAGCATAAGAGACTGCTGCATAACTTGAGGCCCTGACAGTTTCCCTGATGTGCATGGGGGTGATGTGACAGACTGATGTCCTCGGTTTTCAGGTGCCACCTGTGCGCTTTCTGCAGAAGACTGGGTGGGAGATAATGTTGTGAACATGCTGGATCCACTGTCGGCCACCCAATTGACTAGCGCCTGTACCTGCTCAGGCCTTACAATCCTTAGAACGGCATTGGGCCCCACCAAATATCGCTGTAAATTCTGGCGGGTACTGGAACCTGAGGTAGTTGGTTCACTAGGACGTGTGGCTGTGGCAGAATGGCCACGTCCTCTCCCAGCACCAGAGGGTACACTAACACCACCACGACCGCGTCCCTTACTAGATGTTTTCCTCATTGTTACCGTTCACCAAGCACCACAATAAGGAAAAAAATATTTGGCCCAATGTATTGATTTCAAATTTAGGCCTTTTTTTACAGGCACCTAACACTATCTGCCTATTTGTTTATGTAGCGTATTACACTAATCCAGGCACAGCAGTAACCACTGATTTAGGGGAATATCTCTTTTAGGGCTAGTCTTTAGGCCCTGGATGAAAGGTATCCTTTTATGGACAGATTTACACTTAGCCTGCAACTGCTGGGACACCAGAATCAGGTTATTGCTATTTTGCCAGATTAATTTCACCCCAGAACAAAATATGTGTTTTGGCAGACACTATGAAATCTGGCCTGCAACTGCTGGTACACCAGATTCAGGGTATTGCTATTTTGCCAGATGAATTTCACCCCAGAACAAAATATGTTTTAGCAGACACTTTGAAATCTGGCCTGCAACTGCTGGGACACCAGATTCAGGGTATTGCTCTTTTGCCAGATTAATTTCACCCCAGAACAAAATATGTGTTTTGGCAGACACTATGAAATCTGGCCTGCAACTGCTGGGACACCAGAATCAGGGTATTGCTATTTTGCCAGATTAATTTCACCCCAGAACAAAATATATGTTTTAGCGGACACTATGAAATCTGGCCTGCAACTGCTGGGACACCAGATTCAGGGTATTGCTATTTTGCTAAATTAATTTCACCCCAGAACAAAATATGTGTTTTGGCAGACACTGTGAAATCTGGCCTGCAACTGCTGGGACACCAGATTCAGGGTATTGCTATTTTGCCAGATTAATTTCACCCCAGAACAAAATATATGTTTCAGCAGACACTATGAAATCTGGCCTGCAACTGCTGGGACACCAGATTCAGGGTATTGCTATTTTGCCAGATTAATTTCACCCCAGAACAAAATATATGTTTTAGCGGACACTATGAAATCTGGCCTGCAACTGCTGGGACACCAGAATCGGGGTATTGCTATTTTGCAAGATTAATTTCACCCCAGAACAAAATATATGTTTTGGCGTACACTATTCTATTTTGCCATCCACAGCTGAAACCACTGATTTATGGTATTGCTATTTTGGCAATTGAATTTCACTCCAGAAAATAATCTATCCTTTGCCAGACAGCAGACAGTATTATACTTGTCTAGCCAAAGCTGGAACACCAGATTTAGGGGATTGGTATTTGGGCAATTGTATTTAACCCCTTAATAAAATATAGAAATTGCTATCCTGAGTTTCTAGGGGTGACAATTAGCACAGCCAAGCCCCTGATGTAGGATATAGCAAAAACAAAACTAGTATTGATGGATTGATGGACTTGGTGGCAGCTTCTTCTGGTGCACCACAAGTCACAAAATGGCCACCGATCAACCCAGAAAATAAGTGACAGAAAAACGCTCTGTGCAGCCTAAAAACCAGCGAGCAAGTAACTAGCAGAAGTTCAATGATTCTCAGCTGTAGATCGTCCACTAGCTGGAGACATACCTATATTACCCATTAAGACATGAGACACAGTATTGCACATAAAACATCAACAATTCCGATTATATCATAGATACCGACCTATGGAGGGAGAGAGCCCTGACAACCGTTTCGCCACTGCTTCTTCTGAGGGCACCTAATATTGGTATGTCTCCAGCTAGTGGACACCAGTTATCATTCCCTTAATGACTTTGTGGACGTTTTATTTGGTTTGCATGGACACATCCTATTGCATTTTTGTTACTGGGATCCCTTTTGTCGAATTAATTGTGTACAACCATATTGGGAGGGGGAATCTTGTCATCATTTGTCTGTGCTCCAGTGTTTTAATGATTTTATATGATGTTATTTCTTTTTGAATACTTAATAAAGATTTATATGATGCACCTATAGCGCTGAATTATTTATAGGGGTTTATGACATTGTAGGCGTGGTGAATTATTGTTTTGTATAGATTGGTTTGACTAGTAGAACTTCTCTCAACAGAACAGTACAGTTCTTCATGTGCTGTACTGCTCACCACCTTGGCGGTTACCAGCTTTCTTTAGTGTTATGGCTTTTACAAATTTTCCATAAAATTGACTTGTTACAATTGTCATGGAAGAATTTAGGTATGAATGTTCCAAATTGTAAGCTGGCCATACACATTAGTCCTTTGTCAGTCGAAGCCAGCAAGAATAAACTGATTCGACTGACACACCTTGTATGGGAATCTCACGACTCACCCCCAACATGATGTCAGGGGAGACAAGGATTGGGTGACATCCATTCATTTTATTCTCCCGGGTGATAAGCCTTCTGCAGAAATGTCTATCGGGTTTCTTTGTTCTCCCTATAGAACACTCATACACATTTGGCTATTGAATGTCTATGGGCAGGCTTAAAATTCCTCTAGGGGTAGGGAGATGTGTGTAAGACCGAAGTGTGCAATGAACAATCTTTCTGCCAGAAGAAGCAAAAATCCTGGGGGTTACCCCTTACACTCTCAACCAGGGGCGTACATAGAAATCACTGGGCCCCATAGCAAGAATCTGAATTGGGCCCCCATGCCTTATTTTTAGCTCCTCCCACTACCACCCATGGCCCTTCCGACTACCTGCCAGCGGTGTTCAGCATGTTCTGGATCTAACGGCATTTCTAGTAATTCTGCTCCTATGCTGGAACAGAATACCACAATCTTATCGCAAGTGTGTAACTAGTCTTAACCAATGAACTGTGCCCTTTTCTGCTGCCCCCCCCCCAGGAACTGTGTCTGCCACTGCTGCCACTTATTATATTTTATTATTACTGTATATTATATAGTGCCATACCCCCGTAAAATGTGCCTGCTCAGCCTTTTATATAGAGCACCACTGCCATAATCTGCCCCCAGGATTTGTGCCTGCTACTGCTCATTATAGTTGAACCTATAACTCAATACCAGACCGCTGGTGTCAACTTATTACATAATTCCAAAAGCATATGAAATACATGATTAAAAAGGGATACAAGTGCAGGGAAAAAGCTACATCATCTGGAGGAAGGACACAGTGGATAAACAGTTCATATAAATGTCCATATACTCTAGTGCAAAAATTCACAAAGTGCAAGTGCAATCATAACATGTAATAATCAATTGAACAAAGAACTATTACCCATGCTGTGCCCCCTCCAGGATGGCGCCAGCCCCGAAGCGCGTTTCGGCGAACCTTTGTCTGGGGGTTCTACCATCGGCTTAGGTTTGTATTTTGCCTTTGTGAGTGACCAGTAGGGATGTAGATTTCTATAGTTGGGGCAAAAATTGGTTTTATACTGCTTATTATATTCTTCACCAATGCCATACTACCCCCCTCCCCGTATTGTGCCTGCTACCGCCTATAATATAGTGAATCACTGCCTTTTCCCCTTGAATTGTGTCTGGTACTGCTGCCTGCTACTGCTTATTATATACTGCGGCAATACCATATGGGAAGTTAAGCGTGCCTTTCTCTGAATAAATGAGGGACCTATGTAACCATTTCGTGTGTGTGTGTATATATGAGATGTATACAGTATAGGTATATTTTAATAGAATATAAAATTACAATGTTTACTAAATAGCAATGCCTAAGGAATATAGAAAAGAAATTGATTAATCAATCCTACTATATGACATTGTTTTTCTTGAACAAATTACACTTGTCACTTGAAGGTCCCTGTGTGTACATATTTATAGTATTTATTTGTATTTTTATTTAGAAATGGCTATGTAGATACATGTATAGACATATATGCATCTATCTAGATTCCCTTTCTCTTTTAGTGTTTATGTGAAACTACAAAAGCCAAATGCAGCAATTCGTGACTGTGATAAAGCTATTGCCATCAACCCGGATTCAGCTCAGCCATACAAGTGGAGAGGAAAAGCACACAGGTAAGGTTTTATTTTTGTTTTTTTCATCTATATGTTTAGTGTCCTATAACCGTGTAAGTCAGGCATCCTCAAACTGCGGCCCTCCAGCTGTTGTAAAACTACAACTCCCACAATGCCCTGCTGTAGGCTGATAGCTGTAGGCTGTTGGGGCATGCTGGGAGTTGTAGTTTTGCAACAGCTGGAGGGCCGCAGTTTGAGGATGCCTGGTGTAAGTGATGGTAAAGGAGCCTTGTCTTCCAGAACTAGGACAGCTGGACTTGGTACATCTGTATCCTCAGAATTTTTTTAAAATTTTAAACAATTGACAAGTCATGCGATTTAAAGGTTTAGTTTCTAAATGCCACAGAGCTACAGTACAGATTTTTATTTTATTTTTTTACAGAGCACTGTCAACATCACTCTGAAAGCCCTAGCGATTGGCTGTAATCTGGGAGATTCTATGTAATTTATAGATGCGCAAGGACCTCCAGAGCGGGAGGCAACCTTTGTGGCCATCAGATAAGAATCCTGAACGTATAGACTCCTTATCTTTATAAATTTAGTGACTTTTAGCATGATTAACTATAAATCCAGGCATTATGCATAGTAGGGTTGATGCAACCCTACCAGGCAGTATGCCTGGTTTAATAGGGTCAATCTTGCTGACCGGTGCTCTTTAACCCCTTAAGGACTTTATGTGGTGATTAACTTTTAAAGGCTTTTACTTATGCAGGCCATTCTGAGATTGTTTTTTCTTCACATATTGTACTTCATGACACTGGTAAAATGGGGTCAAAAAAGTTCATTTTCCAGGACGTCCTCAATGACAGCACCCATGGAGGATTTCCTTATTGGCTTCTGTTGGAACAGGAAGAGAGACAGTTTAAAAGGCCCCTTACCTTTTTTTTTTGGAATGGCTGCATGGATCGGGGACGCCGATGCCGCTTCTCCCTTTCGGAGCTCTGGGCTCGGCAGCGGCTCATGCGCTCCCCTGCCGCGCACTAGGCCTGGATTGACCGGAAGCCAGCACGCGTCACCGGAAGTGTCATGGCGGCTTGCATCGGCATGCTGGAGATCTTCTGCATCAGGAGGTCTCGCATGTCTAGGGGGTTGATTCTTCCTTGGAATGAGTCCCCCCGTGAAGAGCAGGAGGAGGTGGAGCCAGACGGAAAAACCTAGGAAAAACCTATTTGAATGTCTGATGGCAACCTGGTGAGGTTGCATCATGGAGGTCCAGGCGTCTAACAAGCAGGAGACTTGCTCAGACTCCCCAGTCCAGGCCCCTGTAAGTAGCAGCTTTATGTGCTTAGACAGGGGTTTTTATGGGAATCTTTGACACTAAAAGTAGTCTCTATTCCGTTTTCCCTTAGACTACAAAAGAGTCGGGGCATAAATCACATGGAGATCCTAAAAAAAGGGAAGAAAGTGTGCGACCTGCCAAACAAGGCTTCTGGAGCCATATAAAAAACAATTATGCCCCCCCCAGACTCTGATTCTGAGGAAGAAGGATTATGTGCTTCAGATGAAATAGAAGATGAGGACTTAGTGTCCTATCCTCAGGAAGAACAGAAAATATATTTATTTTCATCTGAGGATCTAGACCCCCTACTCACCGCCATTAGGCAGACCATGACTATTGAGGAGGAGGAACTGGCTCACTCCGTTGAAGACTAAATGTTCGAGGGCCTTAAAGTCAGAAAAAGGAAGGTCTTCCCCGTAAATAAAAATTTAAAAGACCTCATTACAGAAGAATTCCGAGAGAATTTAAAAACAGACTGCGCTTTGATCCGAAGGACACTAGTTTCTGGACGAGGTCTCAAAAGTAGATGTCCAGGTGGCCAAAGTAGTAAAGAAGACTTCAATCCCGTGTGAGGATTCGTCGCAGCTGAGGGATCCCATGGATCGGAAGTTGGATGGTCTTCTGAAAAGATCCTGGGAGTCAGGGGCAGCGGCAATTAACACTAATATTTCTGCCACTTCAGCTTCCAGAGCCTTAGTCCTATGGATAAGTCAACTAGAGAATCATCTCAGGGCTAAGACATCCAGGGAAGAGATCCTAGAGTCACTACCTTTGCTGAAGATGGCCGCAAGTTTCTTGGCTGACGCTTCAGCGGAATCTATTCGATTTTCAGCAAGATCGCAGTCTCAGACTAACGCTGCTAGACGTGCCCTCTGGTTCAAGTCTTGGTCTGGGGATGTAGCATCTAAAAACAGACTCTGCTCCATACCATTCTCTAGCTCTTTCATGTTCGGCCCAGTCCTGGACTATATCCTCCAAAATGTGGTTGATAACAAAAAAGGTTTTCCCGAAGAAAGACCTAAGAAACCCCAGCCCTTTCGTAGAGCCTCTGGTCAGAGTCAGATCTTATAGAGGGAAAGGTAAAGCAGGCCGGTGGAGCTACCCCAAAAGGGGAAGGTGTTTCCTCTTTAACCCCAATACGGGGAAACCATGACGCCAGACCGGTAGGGGGGAGACTGTCACTTTTGGGAAAATTGGAGGCGGGTTACCCACAATCAGTGGATCCTGGACTCCATCAGGGACGGCTTCAGGATAGATTTCAGTAGTCCTCTTCCACAGACCTTCCAGTTGACTTACCTTGAGTCTCCTCTCCTCCAGCAACAACTGCTGTCAGATGTACAAAAGCTTCTGGTTCTAGGAGCCATCACCCAGGTCCCTCCTCCCCAGCGTTTCACAGGACACTATTCAAGACTATTTTTTGTGAAGAAACCAGACAGGTCGGTAAGGACGATCATCAATTTAAAATTTCTAAACAAGTGGGTGACCTACTACAGGTTCAAGATGGAGTCCACTACTCCATTGATCCCACCAGGTGCTCTCCTTTGCACATTGGATCTCAAGGATTCGTGCTACCACATCCCCATACATCTTCAACATCAACAAGGTTTGCGGTCAAGTGCAAGAAGGAGATTCTTCACTACCAATTTCTGTGCCTTCCGTTCGGGATTTCATCTGCACCCCGTCTCTTTACAAAGATAGTATCGGAAATTATGGCCTATCTTCGCCAGAGTGCAATTACAATTGTGCCCTACTTGGACGATTTTCTGCTGATAGCAGATTCAATACAAAAGCTAGAGGGGGACATCCATCAAACTTTGGCCCTATTCAACTGGGGTGGATTGTGAACTATCAAAAATCGGATCTAGTACCAGACACGAGGAAAGAATTCCTTGGGACTCTCCTGGACACAAGGACACAGCACTCCTTTCTGCCGGAGAGAAAACAAATCAATATAAGAGAGAAGATGGAGTCGTTCAAAAGGAAGAGAACCCACTCAATCAGAGAAGCTATGCAGATCCTGGACTGATGACCTCCTGCATTTCAATTATACCTTGGGCCCAGTTCCACTCCAGGACCCTCCAGGAGGCAGTATTGACAGCCTGGGAGAAAGACCACCGTTCTCTGAACTCCAAGATACGATTGCCAGACAAAGTATTGAACACCCTATCCTGGTGGATAAAACCCAAAAATTTGGAGAAGGGGGTCCCGTGGAATATGACTCCACCCCCAAGTCTCAATGGCTTGGGGGTGGCATGTACACCAACATCTCTTCCAAGGTTCTTGGGTGCTTCGGGACAGAATAAGATCCTCAAATTACCAGGAACTGAAAGCAGTGCTGAAGACGCTGAGAGCAGCCAAGCACCTTCTCCATGGTCAACACGTCAGGATATTATCAGACAGTATAATGACAGTATGTTATCTGAAGAGACAGGGTGGAACCAGATGCCTGCTCCTTCAAGATCTAGCAGATCAGATTTTCACATGGGCAGAGAGGGAAGTTCTGTCCATTTCAGCGACCCATTTGAAAGGTTCTCAGAATTCCAGAGCCGACTTCCTAAGCCGCCACAGAATCGACGCAGGGGAATGGAGCCTGAACAAACAAATTTTCAAACAGATCTGCCAGGTATGGGGCCAACCAGAGATAGATCTCTTCGCGTCCAGTGAAAATTCACAGCTGGACTGTTTCTACTCACTAAACCCCAGTGGAAGTCCAGTGGCAGTAGATGCCCTAACCCAGAGATGGGACATGAAACTGGCATACGCCTTTCCTCCTTTGCCCCTAATCCCGGCAGTCTTAAAGAAGATGAGGACCAGCTCTACCACTCTGATCCTAATTGTGCCAGACTGGCCCAAAAGAGCCTGGTACCCTATCTTAAAGGAGATGTCATTCAGAGATCTGTTTCCCCTTCCATACAGGAGAGACCTGTTAATGCAAGGGCCTCTGGAGCATCCCAATCTCAACAAGCTGAGACTGGCGGCCTGGATCCTGAGAGGCAGACCCTGATGAAGAAGGGTCTCTCTGACCAGGTAATATCAACCCTGCAACAGGGACGTAAACCAGTAACTTCAGCCATGTATCTTAAAATATGGAAGAGCTTCTCATCTTGGCTAGTCCAAAATCACCCAGGGACTGAAAATCCATCCACAGGCCACATTCTAGATTTCCTCCAGAGAGGGTTTGATTTGGGTTTAAAGCCTAGCACACTCAGGGTGCAGATTTCGGCCTTAAGTAGCTGCTTAGACTCTCCCTTAGCAGAACACAGGTGGGTTAAGAGATTCATCAGGGCAGTTTCTAGAATGCAGCCCACCTTAAGACAGACGGTTCCCACATGGGACTTAAACGTAGTACTGAACAGCTTATGTGATTCTCCCTTTGAACCCATTGAGAATATATCTGAAAAACTTCTATCCTTCAAGACGGTGTTTCTACTAGCTATCACTACTGCCCGTAGGATAGGCGAGATTCAGGCCCTGTCAGTTAGGGACCCCTTTTTGAAGGTCCTAGATGATAGGATAGTTCTTAAATTGGATCATTCCTTTTTACCCAAGGTTGTCTGTGTTTCACAGAGAACAGGAGATAATACTCCCTTCGTTTTACCGCTCCCAAAAACATACAGGAGGAACGGTTCCACTGTCTGGATGTCAGAAGAGCAGTCCTCGCCTACATCAAGCTGATGAAACCGTGGAGAAAATCAAGGGATGCAAAGCCTCTAAAGCCTCTTTAGCCCGCTGGATCAAGGAGACCATCAGGGAATGTTATAAACTGCAGAATTTGTCTTTCCCCATACCTTTGAGGGCTTATTCTACCAAAGCCATGGCTACAACCTGGGCGGAGAAAGCAGGAGCTTCCATTGATCAGATCTGCAAAGCCGCAACCTGGTCTTCTTCCACTACCTTTGTCAGACATTACAGACTAGACTCAATGGCCAATCAGGACTCATTTTTTGGCCATAAGGTCCTACAGGCAGTCCACCCCCCCCCCCCCCCCCTAAGATTACGTTCTAAGTTGCTAGTTCTCCATGGGTGCTGTCATGGAGGACGTCCTGGAAACATATATTTAGTTTACCGGTAAATTGCTTTCCAGGAGTCCGGAATGACAGCACCCAATATTACCAATAGAAGCCAATAAGGACATCCTCCATGGGTGCTGTCATTCCGGACTCCTGGAAAGCAATTTACCGGTAAACTAAATATATGTTTTATTGATAAAAAAATACCAAACTTACCAGAAATTTTGAAAAATTTGCAATTTTCCAAGTTTTAATTTCTTTATTTCTATAATACATAGTAATACCTCCAAAACTAGTTATTACTTTACATTCCCCATATATCTACTTCATGTCTAGATCATTTTGGGAATATTTTATTTTTTGGGGATGTTACAAGGCTTAGACGTTAAGAAGCAAATCTTGAAATTTTTCAGAAATTTTCAAAAACCCACTTTTTAAAGAGGACCTTTCATCACTTCTAAAGATATTAACTAACGATGCTCACATGTAGAGCGGCGCCCAGGGATATCCCTGCACTTACTATTATTCCTGGGCGCCGCTCCGTTCTCCCGGTATAGGCTCCGGTCTCTGTGCTCACAAAGTTATAGTAGGCGGGGACTTGGTTATAGTAGGCGGAGCCTGTCCTTCATCTCCTTCTCCCAGGCTGTAGCGCTGGCCAATCGCAGAGCTCATAGCCTGGGAGTTTTTTTTCTTCTACAGCCTGGGAGAAGGAGATGGACAGGCTCCGCCTACTATAACTTTGTGAGCACAGAGACCGGAGCCTATACCGGGAGAACGGAGCGGCGCCCAGGGATAATAGTAGGTGCAGGGAGATGCCTGGGCGCCACTCTTTATGTGAGCATCGTTAGTTAATATCTTTAGAAGTGATGAAAGGTCCTCTTAAAGGACCAGTTCAAGTCTGAAGTCACTTTGTGAGGTTTACTTAAAAGAAACCACCCAAAATTTGACCCCATTTTAGAAACTACACCCCTCAAGGTATTCAAAACTGATTTGACAAACTTTGTTAACCCTTTAGGTGTTCCACAAGAATTCATGGAAAATAGAGATAAAATTTCACTTTTTTGGCAGATTTTCCATTTTAATAATTTTTTCCAGTTACAAAGCAAGGGTTAACAGCCAAACAAAACTCAATATTTATTGCCCTGATTCTGTAGTTTACAGAAACACCCCATATGTGAAGGAAAGGAATGCCATAAGGTTTTTGGAAGGCAGATTTTGCTGGACTGGTCTTTTGACATTTGAAGCCCCCCTGATGCACCCCTAGAGTAGAAACTCCAAAAAAATTGTGTAGCACAGGAACATGGATTTTTGAGCTAGACAAACCCTTGCATTTTGGAAACTACGGGATAGGGTGGCAGTTTTGTTGGTACTATTTTAGGGTACTTATGATTTTTGGTTGCTCTATATTACACTTTTTGTGAGGCAAGGTAACAAGAAATAGTTTTTTCGGCACCGTTTTTATTTTTTGTTATTTACAACATTCATCTGACAGGTTAGATCATGTAGTATTTTTATAGAGCTGGTTATTACGGATGCGGCGATACATAATATGTATACTTTTTCTTTATGTAAGTTTTACACAATGATTTCATTTTTAAAAACAAAAAAAATCATGTTTTAGTGTCTCCATAGTCTGAGAGCCCTAGTTTTTTCAGTTTTTGGGCGGTTGTCTTAGATAGGGTCTCATTTTTTGCGGGATGAGATGACGGTTTGATTGGCACTATTTTGGGGTGCATATGACTTTTTGATTGCTTGGTATTACACTTTTTGTGATGTAAGGTGACAAAAAATTGCTCTTTTTTTTACGGTATTTACTTGAGGGGTTAGGTCATGTGATATTTTTATAGAGCAGGTTTTTACGGACACGGCAATACATAATATGTGTAGTGTATTTTATTTTTTAATTTTTATTCAGTGATATGTTATTTTTACTGGTGTCTATTAAATACAGTACACCATATAGTGTACTGTATTTTTTTTTTTTTACTTTACATAGTCTAATCAGACTTTTGCCTTTAGCAGAAGTCTGATTAGACTTACAGTTCCATGGCAAGCATGACGCCTCTGAAAGCGTCCTGCTGCCATGGTAACCATCACCCAGTGCCAGAACAGAGCAGCGGGGGAGGGAGGGGGGCTCCCTCCCTCTGTGATCCCATCCTGTCCGGGGGGCTGCAAAGGGTCCGTACGGACCGCGGCATGGAAGGGGTTAAAACTGCTGACATGTGCAGCACAGATGTCAGCAGTTTTTAGCAGAATGTCAGCAATGTGCTGACACTCTGCTAAAGCCCCTGGACCACCAGGGAAACATTACAGAGGAGGCGGGCGTGGGGATCGCTATAGCGATCCTGCCTGCCGCTCCTCCCGCACTGCCCACGCCTGGAGAACATTTAGACCTGCGGTTTGCTGCGCTTTCTGTGATTGCCGATTCCCCCCCCCCTCCCCGGGCGTTGTGACAGGATGCACGCTGAATGATTTTAGCGGACATCCTGTTCCTATTAACCCCCGCTGTGTGGCACTCTCCTTTTAAAGATATGACGTACCGGTACGTCATGGGTCCTTAAGGACTCTGGAACCATGACGTATCGGTACGTCATGCGTCCTTAAGGGGTTAACATTATACACTACCGAAACATTGAAAAAAGAAAAGCTGGAAAACTTAATGTGATTGATCTGAGATTGACAAAGTATGAACTGCTAGTGGTCAGTGATCACACAACTAAGGTGGTGCACCCTTTATTTTTGGTTCTGCAACAGGGTATATGTTAAGACAGTGTAATAGAGGATGGGGCACTCTTACATAAGGGATCGCAGAGAGACAGTATTAAAAAACATGGATTTAATACACAGTAGATATAAAAAGATACAAATAATGAAAGTGCATGTGCAGTAGTGTCAAGATAAAATGCACGGAGCCTTATTGGTGACAAGGATCCGATCAACTTGTTGTAGGTAAAGGAGACAGCTATCTGGAGATGTCCTATAATGGAGGGAGGCTGTGGAATTGTCAACAGTAATAAACAAATATCGCCTACAAAATTAATTGCTGTTCATCATCTCTGGTGAATTGCTGTCCGAAATGATAGTCCACGTGAACCATTAAAAAACTCGGGCTGCGTCCCGTTCTTCCAATTAGTTAAGCGGCGTCCCGCTAAAAAATAGTACTTTAAGAATCGCTATAGAGATAGCTCCATAGAGATAGCTATTTATAAGGCAGAGATATGGAACACTATAAAAGTAATTATGGAAATGTTTAGACTCTGCAATTTCCCCGCATATATCCATGTCAAGTCATTCCCTCTATAACTATCTCATATATTAATTTTTATGTAACCCTTCATGGAAATTTTATACCGCAATTGATAATTCATGTCAACATTTTATTATATTTTATTATTTAATGGTAATGTCTTAATACCCTGAATGTTTTTAATGAATAATACGAAGAACAGAACAAAAACGCATCTAAACCGCAGATGTACCTACATGCGTTTTTTATCCCCTTAGAAGAAGACACACCTATACTATAACTGTATGTAATATGCGTGCTATGCCAGATTGCAACACAGAGATAGAGAACTATATAGGAGCACCTATGACCTTTTATCATTAAGATTGATTCGCAACCCATTTACTTCTGCCTTTGAGATCCTCTTGGAATCATCTCGGACTGGACACCTACAATAGCATGTCCCTATCGTACTATTTATAGATGTCTGACTTCCTCTTAAAACAATATTTTAAAAAAAAACATAACATACTCCACGGAACCATCCAGTTTGGAACATTAATCCATTTCAGTCTTTTTTTCCCTCTATAACGCCTATAAAGGAGGGGCAACCATTGGGATATTCTTACCACTGATGAAGGGGTGCTTCTAAATCCTTACAAACCCCGAAACGCGTTTGGTTTTATCCCATGATATATTAAATCCAATATCAAGGATTTTTTCCATCTTTTTACTTACCGAAAGACGTGCAACAACTATCTACTATGACCCCTGAACCCACCAGATGACGTTGGCATAATCGGGAGCCCTTCCACACGTGAGCCCCGCACGTGCAATGCCAAAGTGAGGTACAGGGAATACGACTCCTCAAGCCGGATGCTGGCAGGATCGGAATACCATACTGAACGTTACATTGTACACCACCGGTAAGATCCACTCAGTGGATAGCTACATTTAGAATCGCGATTCTTAAAGTACTATTTTTTAGCGGGACGCCGCTTAACTAATTGGAAGAACAGGACGCAGCCCGAGTTTTTTAATGGTTCACGTGGACTATCATTTTGGACAGCAATTCACCAGAGATGATGAACAGCAATTAATTTTGTAGGCGATATTTGTTTATTACTGTTGACAATTCCACAGCCTCCCTCCATTATAGGACATCTCCAGATAGCTGTCTCCTTTACCTACAACAAGTTGATCGGATCCTTGTCACCAATAAGGCTCCGTGCATTTTATCTTGACACTACTGCACATGCACTTTCATTATTTGTATCTTTTTATATCTACTGTGTATTAAATCCATGTTTTTTAATACTGTCTCTCTGCGATCCCTTATGTAAGAGTGCCCCATCCTCTATTACACATTCTTATTCAGCCTCTGTAGATCTGTGGTGAATCTACTGGTTGGGTGCACCTTATCAGGTGTTTTTCCACTCTAGTGCGACATTACTTCCATTAATATGTTAAGACAGGGCCACAATAATACTGGATTGCATCTCCCCTTTCTGCCATACAGGCTGCCACTCTGGCGTGGTAAAAGTCATACAGATGCTGGATATCCTCATTTGGTATGTCATTCCAAGCTTATTCAACTTTGAGCCATAGTTCAGCCATCGTGGTTGTTGGCCGCTGTTCATTCTGGATCCATCGGATCCATCATTCAGTTCCAGACATTCTCCATAGGGTAGAGATCTGGCAATCGAGTTAAGCATGAGAGCTGCTGTATACCCTGAAGAGCAAATTGTGTAGCACAGGAACATGGATTTTTGAGCTAGACAAACCCTTGCAAACTGGTAAAAGGTATAGACCACCAAGCTACTTACAGTCTTATATGAGAGAGTGAATGCAAAGAATGGTGGTCTCTTCTTTTGTGACCCTGATAGTTCTTTAGCACTCAGTGTTGAATAGTTCCATTCTAAAGTCTTTCACACCAGCAAGTTTTCTGTCCACATGCAATGCGCAAAACGGATAGCATCTGTACTAAATTGACACTTTCATTTCAGTTCACGTTTTATTTATTATTTATTTTCCGCATCACATTATAGACATAGTTTATCACTCATCATCTCTGCATGCAGCATTTTCTTTGTGAATTTTTCACGCAACCTGGCCCCATAGAAATGAATGGGACTTGCATTTTAATTGGAAGGCATCCGGGTACAATGCATTTTTCACTGATGGTTGCATCTGCAAGGAAAAAACTGAAATACTGAACACAATTGCAGACACACTCCATGTGTGAGCGTGATCCTGCATTTTGGACTTGAAGGAGCACATGGCATTATCATGTTTTTTTTTTAATGCTATGTGCCTCTGTTCAACCATACTTGTACAGAATCATTGTGACATAAGCTATCAATATGATCCTGTAGCAGTAAGGTCAAGCAGAGGCACATGGCATTATAAGTCATGATAAGGCCATGCGCTCCTGCAAGACTAGCAGTGTCCAGAACGGAGGATCACGCTCACACCTCGTGGGAAACAGCCCTAGGACACCAATCTAAGCACTTGGAATTTTAAACTCACCAGGAGTACCCTTATCATGATCTGACTCCTGGGTATGAATAAATCACAAGAGAGATCTGTGTACTGACCCCTGATATATTTATACATAGTAATTAGATCTCCCCTTAGTTGTCTTTTTTTCTAAAGTGAATAACTCTAATTTTGATCTTTCTGGGTATTGTAGTCTACCAGTTATTACTTTAGTTGCCCTTCTCTGAACCCTCTCTAGCACTGCTATGTCTTTCAGTACTGCCCCTAACCGCGCCCAGCTAGTTTATAGCTCCTCCTACCCAGCTAGTTAAATAGACACTCCACTATTTCTGTCCCTGTTGCTGCTTTGACCTGTCCATGAATATATCACAGGAAGTAAGAGCTGCATGGACATGGTCATGTGACCACAGCCAAGAACAGAATATAGGGGCAATAAAAGTAAAAGGGATACGTTACAAAATTACAGCTACATGATTATTTTATAGGGTATTGATGCAAACTGGAAAACCCCTTTAAGGGGAAACATTTAAACATTTTGGAGTGGCCTAGTCAAAGGCCAGACTTTAACCGCTACAGGACCGCCTAACGCAGGGATGCGTCCTGCGGGCGGCCCTGTAGCTCTGATACGACGCATCGGTGCGTCATCTCGCGAGAGGCGAGATTTCCTGTGAACGCGCGCGTTCACAGGGAGGTTCGGCACAGCAGTTCGGCTACAGCCTGCCAGCGATGATCCATCGCTGGCAGGCTGTAGATGCGAATAAAATCGCATCAAACTGCTATATCAGACGCTGTTTTATGAACAGCGTCTGATATAGCTGCTACCTGGTCCTCTGGTGGTCCCATTTACTGGGATCGACCACCAGAGGACCAGGTAACTACAATAAAGTTGCACCAAACACTACACTAACCCCCCACCCCCCTCACCTATTAACCCCTTGATCACCCCATCTAGACCCCCTGATCACCCCCTGTCATTGATCACACCCCTTGTAAGGCTCCATTCAGACGTCCATATGTGTTTTGCGGATCCGTGGATTCACGGATCCGTGGATTCACGGATCCGCGGATCCGATCCGCGGATCCGATCCGCAGATCCTCAAAACACGGACACCGGCAATGTGCTTTCCGCATTTTGCAGATCCGCACATTGCCAGAACTATATAGAAAATGCTTTTTCTTGTCCGCAATTGCGGACAAGAATAGGACATGTTCTATATTTTTGCAGAACGGAAGTGCAGACCCGGAAGCGCGGATCCGTAATTCCAGATCCGAGCGGGACAAAGTCTGTCCCCATAGAAATGAATGGGTCTGCAATTCCGTTCCGCAAACAGAATTTCGGACGTGTGAATGGGGCATAAGGGTCCCCTTTTACCGCCAGTTAGCTAGCTACTTGTTAGGTAGCTAGCGCCCAGCCCACTGCACCGCAGTCACTGATTTTTTCATCCACATTGACCGATGCGAATGAAAAAATCTGTGCCGTTCATTTTTTTTTTTTTCAGCGCAGAGGCTGAACGGAAAAAAAAAATCTCATTACCCGTATGCTCAATATACGGAGAATCGCAGAAACTCCTAATGCTGGCCATACGTGTAATGATTGCGGAGACCCCTAAAATGCCAGGGCAGTACAAAAACCCCACATGCGACCCCATTTTAGAAAGAAGACACCCCAAGGTATTCCGTGAGGGGTATGGTGAGTTCATGTAAAATTTTATTTTTTGTCACAAGTTAGTGGAATATGAGACTGTAAAAAAAAAAAAAAAAATTTCCGCTAACTTGTGCCAAATTTTTTTTTTCTGTGAACTCGCCATACCCCTCACAGAATACCTTGGGGTGTCTTCATTCCAAAATGGGGTCACATGTGGGGTATTTATACTGCCCTGGCAATTTAGGGGTCCTAAAGCGTGAGAATCCAAATGCGTAAAAATGGCCTGTGAAATCCTAAAGGTACTCATTGGTTTTAGGGCCCTTTGCGCATCTTGGCTGCAAAAAGTGTCACTCATGTGGTATCGCCGTACTCAGGAGAAGTAGGGCAATGTGTTTTGGGGTGTATTTTTACATATACCCATGCTGGGTGTGAGAAATATCGCTGTAAACGACAACTTTTTAAATTTTTTATTCAAAGTTGTCAATTTACAGAGATATTTCTCTCACTCCAGCATGGGTATATGTAAAAATACACCCCAAACACATTGCCTACTTCTCCTGAGTACGGCGATACACATGAGTGACACTTTTGCAGCCAAGATGCGCAAAGGGACCCAAATTCCAACGAGTACCTTTTAGGAGGGCATTTTACGCATTTTCTTCTCACGCTTTAGGACCCTAAATGCCAGGGCAGTATAAATACCCACATGTGACCCCATTTTGGAAAGAAGACACCCAAGGTATTCGCTGAGGGGCATAATGAGTCCATGAAAAATTAAACTTTTTGTCAAAAGTTAGCGGAAAGGGAGACTTTGTGAGAAAAAACAATAAAAAATCAATTTCCACTAACTTGTGCCAAAAAAAAAATTTTCTATCAACTCGCCATGCCCCTCATGGAATACCTTGGGGTGTCTTCTTTCCAAAATGGGGTCACATGTGGGGTATTTATACTGCCCTGGCATTTTAGGGGCCCTAAAGCGTGAGAAGAAAAATGCGTAAAAATGCCCTCCTAAAGGTACTCATTGGAATTAGGGCCCCTTTGCGCATCTTGGCTGCAAAAAAGAGTCACACATGTGGTATCGCCGTACTCAGGAGAAGTAGGGCAATGTGTTTTGGGGTGTATTTTTACATATACCCATACTGGGTGAGAGAAATATTTAAAAAGTTGTCGTTTACAGCGATATTTCTCACACGCAGTATGGGTATATGTAAAAATACACCCCAAACCACATTGCCCTACTTCTCCTGAGTACGGCGATACCACATGAGTGACACTTTTTTGCAGCCTGAAGTGCTAAGGGGCCCTAAAACCAATGAGTACCTTTAGGATTTCACAGGCCATTTTTATGCATTTGGATTCTCACACTTTAGGGGCCCCTAAAATGCCAGGTGAGTATAAATACCCCACATGTGACCCCATTTTGGAAAGAAGACACCCCAAGGTATTCTGTGAGGGGCATGGTGAGTCCACAAAATTTTTATTTTTGGCACAAGTCAGCGGAAATTGTTTTTTTTTTTTTTTTACAAAGTCTCATATTCCACTAACTTGTGACAAAAATAAAATTTTACATGAACTCACCATACCCTCACAGAATACCTTGAGGTGTCTTCTTTCCAAAATGGGGTCACATGTGGGGTATTTATACTGTCCTGGCATTTTAGGGGCCCCTAAAGCGTGAGAAGAAGTCTGGAATCCAAATGCGTAAAAATGCCCTGTGAAATCCTAAAGGTACTCATTGGTTTTAGGGCCTTTGCGCACCAAGCTGCAAAAAGTGGCACACATGTGGTATCGCCGTACTCAGGAGAAGTAGGGCAATGTGTTTTGGGGTGTATTTTCTATATACCCATACTTTGTGTGAAAAATATCTCTGTAAACGACAACTTTTAAAAATTTTTATACAAAGTTGACAATTTACAGAGATATTTCTCTCACTCCAACATGGGTGTATGTAAAAATACACCCCAAAACACATTGCCCTACTTCTCCTGAGTACGGCGATACCACATGAGTGACACTTTTTGCAGCCTGAGTGCGCAAAGGGCCCAAATTCCAACGAGTACCTTTAGGTTTTACATGGCGACTCACAATTTAGCCCGCCCAAAATGCCAGAACAGTAAACACACCCCACAAATGACCCCATTTCGGAAAGTAGACACCCCAAGGTATTCACTGAGGGGCATAGTGAGTCCGTCTGAGATTTTTTTTTTTTTTGCCAGAAGTTATCAGAAATTGAAACTTTTTTTTTTTTCTCAAAGTGTCATTTTCCGCTAACTTGTGAAAAAAATGAAATGATACATGAACTCACCATGCCCCTCCGTGAATACTTTGGGGTGTCTTCTTTCTAAAATGGTGTCATTTGGGGGTATTTATACTATCCTGACATTCTAGCACCTGAAGAAACATGACAGGTGCTCAGAAAGTCAGAGCTGCTTCAAAATGCCCAAATTCACTTTTTTGCACCATAGTTTGTAAACGCTATAACTTTTACCCAAACCAATAAATATACACTTATTGGATTTTTTTTTATCAAAGACATGTAGAACAATAAATTTAGAGAAAAATTTATATAGAAACGTATTTTTTTAAAAAAAAATTTACAACAGAAAGTGAAAATTGTCATTTTTTTGCAAAAATTTCGGTCATTTTTGATTAATAGCAAAAAAAGTAAAAATGTCAGCAGCAATGAAATACCACCAAATGAAAGCTCTATTAGTGAGAAGAAAAGGAGGTAAAATTCATTTGGGTGGTAAGTTGCATGACGGAGCAATAAACGGTGAAAGTAGTGTAGTGCAAAATTGTAAAAAGTGGCCTGGTCATTAAGGGTGTTTAAGCTAGGGGGGCTGAAGTGGTTAATCCTATTGAGTATCTGTGCATGACTTATAAACTACAGTACACAAACACAGCTCATCTAACTTGAAGTTGGAGAAGTTTTGCCTGGGAGAATAGTCTAAATTTTTACTATCTAGATGTCTCAAGCTTAATGGAGTCATTTCCCAAGAGACTTGATACTGTAGTTACAGCAAAGGTGGCTCCACAATCAGATGCTTGTTCCATGTCTACAAACAGCTGATTCCTGTCAGAAGTTGGCTGTAATAAAAACCTGCAGAGCCCCTGTACTAGGGTGCCCACTCGCCCCTGACTTAATTAGGCCACATCTATAGTTACATGGAACTGTGTGTGTGTATCTATCTATATATGTGTATGTACTGGATCAATTGCCTATAGCAACCAATAAGATTCACCCTTTCATTTTGATGGCTCCTTTAGAAATTGAAAGGTAGAATCTGATTGGCTGCTGAAGGCAACTAAGCCAGTTCTACTTTACACCAGTTTGATACATGACCCCAAATGTGTGTGTAGATAAGATAGATAGGAGATGGAGTTACAGATAGATACACAGATAGATAAGTAGATAGGTAGACGAACATTATATATATATATATATTATGCTGACTTTGTGTTCATGCACCGTGTGTCGGACAGTATATTGCGGACCCACTATTTGCAAGCCATACTATGGCCATGTGTATGAGGCATACAGCACTGATGAAATGACACCTGAGGTGCTGTTGACTATGGTATCCCAGTTGGCCAGGGATATCATGTGATCGCTTCTCTGTAGATTGCTGTGATGCATGCTGGGATTTTTACATGTTTACATTGCAGCTGCTCCACACACACAGCCTCTCATCAATGGGGCCATGCTATACTGAATACATTTATAAAAATGATATATGCACAATATATCTCTTATGAGACAAATACCTTTTGGTTTTAGTCATTGTCAGGGGCACTTTATTTTTTTTTATGCTGTGTAAATCACACGGTATGCAATAAGGACACCAATTGAGTGAATACTTAGCAAGGCATTGTATGTATACCCTTGTACACTATCTTTTTTGTATTACTGATTTCCATGGATTTAGGGCTAATAAACACTTATCATAAGTTTTATTAAACTTATTGCAGCGGTTGCATGCTGTGGCTTCTATATGTCACACCATATAAAAGATGCTGAAAGCTGTTCTCTGATGAATTCCTCAAAGTAGCCATCTTATGGCATATTTCTCACCCCCTGACCCCTAAAGCTACTTTTAAATGAGTGTGTGGTCAGGGAAGCAAGCTCTATGTGGTGGCCCACATTTCCCAGACTGAACACTGCTCCTATGACCTAAACTTGTGGCATCATTACGATTTATGATGCTGTAAGTCCTTTTCTGCCTGCAGATCTAATGTACTGCACTCACATAATGCTGTGAGTACATTACAGTGTTTCCCATACCAAACATGCTTGAAACTATCCTAAACTAATTTATGCTCACGTTCGTAGTAAACTCCAAAGTGAACAGCACTCCAACTAATGAGTTGGTTGGTTCCTGTCTTCTGTAGTGTGTAGGTTCAATGACAAATTCATGTGTGTAGGGGTCAATTACAACATTTCTTTGAGATATGCTATTTAATTTCACAATTGTATATTCAACTAAAATAGATATTGTACAACTTGCATTATTCTGTAGGCTTCTGGGGCACTGGGAAGAAGCTGCACATGATTTGGCAATGGCTTGTAAATTAGATTATGATGAAGAAGCAAGTGCTATGCTTAAGGAAGTGCAACCACGTGTAAGTAGTATGTGTCATAATACATGGCCAAAACTATATGAACAGCCAAACATAATGGGGGACATTTATCAAATTGGATACATCAGTTTTGTGGCAAGTCATGGCGATTGAAGCAATTTTTGCGACATTTGGTGTTCCTCACCACTTTTCAAAGTGACCTACATTTAAGAGCTGGAAGTGAGATTACATCTGGATTAGGGCGCATTTACTATATGCGACTTTTACAAAAGTCACAAAAAAGTCTCAACCTACGCCAGGTAACCCCTGGTGTACTTTTACACACATCTGTTCAAACGACATTGCACTCAAGACAAATATGTTAAAGTGTACTATTTCATAAATTTGGGGCAGGCACACAAAGAAAAGACTGTCTTAAAACTGATATGAAAAACAACTGCAAATGATAAATGTCCCCCAATGTATCTTTATGTGATTTGTAAAGTACATTCTGACCATTATTGAGATGACAAAAAGGAAAACTGAGTCTTTTCCTAGTTGCAGTATTGTTATCAAAAGATATTGTAGTAAAATCAGACACATACATATGTACTAACCAGGTGGAGTTGTGCTATTCACAGGCTTCACTCATTTCAAGCCTGTCGTGTTAGTATCCAGGAGAACCAGCCGATCCTTGGTCAGAGAGAGAAAATGTCTAGGTTAGGGATGAGCAAACTTGTGTTTTCAAGTTCGACGTACAAGGTTCGGATTTGGGTTATCTGAGAATTCCGTTATGGATTCTGCTACCATGGACCATAAGTTATGGTCCATAGTAGCGGAATCCATAACTTATGGTCCATGGTAGTGGAATCCATAGTGGAATTCTTGGATAACCCGAACCTCGTATGCTGAACTTTAAACACAAGTTTGCTCATCTCTAGTCTAGGTATAAAACGGCTCTCTTATGGACGCTGATTGCTTAATATGTTTCAGTCAGATTCTGTTTTATACAGTGTTCAGATCCGGAAGTTTGTTATGGGATGTTTGTTAAAAACAAAAACCAACTTGTTTCATCATTGTGGCAACTTTTCATCAGGCTTAATATATTTAACAATAAAATACAGTTAAATAGCATAACATTAATGTAATTGCCGAGTTAGAAGTAACGGTGACTTTGTTGCGTACAAAGTCAACAAAAAAATGTTTTTATACATATTATCCAGAGCATAGGTTATCAGTATTAAAATGTCTGAAAACCCCTTTAAGTGGGAGTACAACTTTGAGGGGGAACTAAGGGGCCATTACTACTGAGAAGCTGGGGGGAGGGGTTCTATGTTAAGCATTGGTGTTTTTGACTAGCTGCAGGAGAGGGAGTGTCAGGGAAGTTGCTTGTAGGGGCAGTTGCTGTGTGGCCTAGCCTTTTCTAGTTACACCCCTGCCAGATTTTGTGGCATGCTGATGCATCTCCTTTAGGTAGCAGGTGTAACAATTGTTTATTCATCACAATTTTAGTGTCGAATTGATGTGCCACAATTTTATCAATGCTATTTTGACCAGCAACATTTTTTACAAGCTAATTAGCTGCTGCTTTTATGAAATCATGTCCACAATTTTTATGACCTAATTTGTGATTTGCAAGTTTGCACTAACCACAGCACATACCTTTTTAGTTTTTTTTTTAATTACCTTTAGATTTACAAAAACTCACTACATCCTTAAATGTAGTTTCCTAAACAGGGTCACTTTTCAGGGTTTTGTAATGTGCAACAATGTAGTAAACATCACCAAAGTAGGCCTCAATTGTTGCATGGTGCTTTGTCCCATTTGCACTTTGCAATGTGCCCAAGCAGGAGCAATCATGTTGCTACACCCGGGAGTACCTGTAGCAATTTCTGGGTTGAGAGTCTCCATTAAATAAATTCTCAAAAGGTAACTGCCCAGTTGTATAGGTAACCAATTTAAAACCTAGCTTTTACGGGGGTCATATCTGACATACCACTGTGGTCTAACCAATCACTATCACAGATGCAAGTAGTTTGGGGGCAGATAAATGGAAGATGGCAGGAGTTCTAACCCTTGGTGATGTGCATGATCAAGGTGTAGTAGCGACATTCGAAGCACTTGCTCAGAAATACCAAATCCCCCCAACACATTTCTTCTCTTACTTGCAACTTAGATCGGCCATGCGGACGACATTCCCAAACACTAACACTGCAATAGCTAAATACCCTCTCATAGGAATAATTAAAACTCAGGGCCCTATTCACATTTGGTACAGGCAAAGGTCGAGGCTAACCCCCTCAAGGTAATAGACAAATGGAAAAGACTAATCCCCACACTTACAGAAGAATCGATATCAGATTTATTAGAACCGCATCCACAAGTGTCGCCAGCATTTAATAACAAGATAATTCAACTATACATAATTCTCAGTTTCTCACACCAACTAGAACGTATAAAATGGGCTGAGCATCCTCCACGGCATGTCCAAGGTGTGGGGAAACAGAGGCAGACTTCTGGCACATGATGTGGAGGTGCAGCCCGATCGCAGCTTTCTGGGAAGAGGTGACGTCCTTTGTGTCAAATATGCTACCGACACGAATGGCATGCAACCCTGAGGTTTGCCTATTGGGAATTACAGAAGAGGACAATTGGGAGTCCCTGTTTATGGCACGTAAATACATTGCTTTGCGATGGTATAATCCCAGTAGGGTTGTTTCAATACCAAAATTTTGATTCTGTTTCGATACCATAAACCAGTATTGCGATACTCAATACCACGTGAAAAAAATAAAATAAAACCCCAAAAAGCCTTTTGATTATTTAAACTTAAAATGTTTATTGAATTAAACAGAAAAACCTCACTTACTATTAATGTGAGGCACACGGGGTCCAGTCCAAAAACTAGGGCTACACTGCGACTTTTTGTAGCGCGACTGATTGTAGCTGCAATCCAAATGAATGGGTTCAGTTAAATGCAATCTTATGGATTGCAGCTGTCATTCAATAGTTAAAATCAATTAGTCACGCTACAAAAAGTCTGTGTAGCCCAGGCCTAATACTCTTGCGCTACTCACATATACACAATGCAGTCACTGTCGCATATACACAATATACACTATGCAGTCACTGCCCCCACACCCCCAGTGTCGCATAAACACACTATACACTATGCAGTCACCGCCCCCACACCCCCAGTCACATATTCACAATATATACTATGCAGTCACTACCCCCACTGTCACATAAACACTCTATACACTATATAGTCACATACAGGACATACAGACAATGCAGTGTCCGCCTCCTTCCTCTTGCCGGGAAACCTAAGAGCCCAAGCAGAAGCAGGTGTCTTTACTCTCCGGTATAAACTGCAGGGAGGGCGGGTCTTTCATCTGATTGGCTGTCCTGACACGCCTTCTCTCTTTTATTGGCTGGGCTGCTCGGCCTTCATTTCTACTCCTGGATCACAGAAATACAGCCGCAGCCTGGGTAACCCTTTCCTTTCCAGATCAGAGCTGTTCTGTTAACTCTCAGTGCAACACAGGAGCTTCTAGTAACCTGTTTTGCGCAGTGCTATCGGCCCTGCAGTGCTGCGCTGTCATTATTATACACTATGTATGGTAATGAAAGCCCTTCTGTGCTATTGTTATGATAATGAGAAGGCAGCCTGCAATGTGTATTACAGACTGTAGCACACAGCGCAGACCAGGGCTGTCATTATCATACACAGTGTATGGTAATGATAGTGCAGCAGGGAGGGCAGCCCACTGCATAGTAAAAGCCCACGTCCCTCCTCCTGCATTAATTAGCCTCCCATTCATTGGGCTCAGCGGCCGCGTCATAGGAGGGAGGGATTCCATCCGTCCCTCCCTCCTTCTCCACTGTCTGAGAGAACAGAGCAGCGCACCAAGCGTCATGATCTCTCATAAGAGGCGACACTAGACTGCGCAGTAGCGCACTCTAGTTTCGAGAAAAATGAACATCCCGGTACCGAATCGATAGTGGTATAAAAGTATTGATTGGGTAACATAGTAACATAGTATATAAGGCCGAAAAAAGACATTTGTCCATCCAGTTCGACCTGTTTCCTGCAAGTTGATCCAGAGGAAGGCAAAAAACCCCTGTGAGGTAGAGCCAATTTTCCCCACTTAAGGGGAAAAAATTCCTTCCCGACTCCAATCAGGCAGTCAGAATAACTCCCTGGATCAACGACCCATCTTTAGTAGCTATAGCCTGAAATATTATTACGCTCCAGAAATACATCCAGGCCCCTCTTAAATTCCTTCATTGTACTCACCATCACCACCTCCTCAGGCAGAGAGTTCCATAGTCTTACTGCTCTTACCGTGAAGAACCCTTTTCTATGTTTGTGTACAAACCTTCTTTCCTCCAGATGCAGAGGATGTCCCTCGTCACAGTCACAGTCCTGGGGATAAATAGATGATGGGAGAGATCTTTGTACTGACCCCTGATATATTTATACATAGTTATTAGATCTCCCCTCAGTCGTCTTTTTTCTAGAGTGAATAACCCTAATTTTGATACCCTTTCAGGGTACTGTAGTTGCCCCATTCCAGTTATTACTTTAGTTGCCCTCCTCTGAACCCTCTCTAGCTCTGCTATGTCTGCCTTGTTCACGGGAGCCCAGAACTGTACACAGTACTCCATGTGTGGTCTGACTAGTGATTTATAAAGTGGTAAGACTATATTTTCATCACGGGCATCTATGCCCCTTTTGATGCAACCCATTATCTTATTGGCCTTAGCAGCAGCTGCCTGACACTGGTTTTTACAGCTTAATTTGTAATTTATTAAAATTCCTAGATCCTTTTCCATGTCAGTGTTACTGAGTGTTTTACCATTTAGTATGTACGGGTGACTTGCATTATTCCTTCCCATGTGCATAACTTTACATTTGTCAGTGTTAAACCTCATCTGCCATTTCTCTGCCCAAGCCCCCAATCTATCCAGATCCCTCTGTAGCAGAAAACTGTCCTCTTTAGTGTTAATTACTTTACACAGTTTAGTGTCATCTGCAAAAATTGATATTTTACTGTGCAAACCTTCTACAAGATCATTAATAAATATATTGAAGAGAATAGGGCCCAATACTGACCCCTGAGGTACCCCACTAGTGACCGTGACCCAATCTGAGTGTGTACCGTTAATAACCACCCTCTGTTTTCTATTACTGAGCCAGTTACTTACCCACATACAGATATTTTCTCCTAGTCCAAGTGTTCTCATTTTATATACTAACCTTTTATGTGGTACAGCGTCAAATGCTTTGGAGAAGTCCAGATATACGACATCCATTGATTCGCCGCTGTCAAGTCTAGAACTTACCTCCTCATAGAAACTGATTAAATTAGTTTGACATGACCGATCCCTCATGAAGCCATGCTGATATGGTGTAATTTGCTTATTTTCATTGAGATACTCCAAGATAGCATCTCTTACAAAACCTTCAAACAGTTTACCCACAACAGATGTTAAACTTACCGCCTATAATTTCCAGGCTCTGTTTTTGGACCCTTTTTGAATATTGGCACCACATTTGCTATACGCCAGTCTGGTGGAACATTCCCTGTCAGTATGGAGTCCGTGAATATCAAAAATAAGGGTCTGGCTAGGACATCACTTAATTCCCTTAGGATACGGGGTGTATGCCATCCGGTCCTGGCGATTTGTCTATTTTAATCTTTTTAAGTCGCTGCTGTACTTCTTCCTGGGTCAGACAGGGCACTTTTAAAGGGAATTTACTTTTACATTTCGCATTTCATCTGACAGTTTATTTTCCTCAGTGAAAACAGTGGTGAAGAAAATATTTAATAGCTTGGCTTTATCCTCATCGCTTTCAGCAACTCCCCCCTCATTGCTATGTAGAGGGCCAACTCCTTCAGGTTTATATTTTTTACCATTTATATAATTGAAAAACATTTTAGGGTTAGTTTTGCTCTCTTTGGCAATTAATCTCTCGGTCTCTAGTTTGGCAGTTTTTATTAGTTTTTACATATTCTATTTTTATCCTTATAGTTTATCAGTGCTTCCTGGCTCCCCTCCTGTTTTAGTGATTTATATGCTTTCTTTTTGTCATTTATTGCTTTTTTACGGTTCTATTTATCCACATTGGTTTCTTCTTATTTCTTAGCCTTTTATTTCTATAAGGTATGCATCGATCACAATTTGATGTTACAATGCTTTTAAAAATCTCCCATTTTGTGGTTGTATTTTTATTTTTGAGGACTATGTCCCAGTTAATTGGGCCTATGGCCTCTCTTAGTTGGCTAAATTTTGCTTTTTGAAGTCCGGTATTCTTGTTCCTCCCTGTAGAAACTCTCGTTTGAAGGATAATTGGAAGGTTATTACTTTATGGTCACTATTTCCCAGGTGTCCCCCGACCTGCACGTCTGTTGTTCTATCAGGTCTATTGGTTAATACTAAGTCCAGTATGGCCGTCCCTCTAGTTGGGTCCTGAACCATTTGGGAAAGGTAATTGTCTTTGGCTATTGCCAAGAACCTGTTTCCTTTATGGGATGTACAGGTTTCAGTTTCCCAGTCTATATCTGGGTAGTTGAAGTCCCCCATAATAACCACCTCATTATGGTTTGCCGCCTTGTTTATCTCGTTTAGTAATAGATTTTCTGCGGACTCTGGTATATTAGGTGGTTTATAGTAAACTCCTATTAGTAATTTATTATTGTTTTTGGCTCCATTTATCTCCACCCACAATGACTCCACATTTTCGTGTCCCTCACAGATGTCTTCCCGGAGTGTGGGCTTTAGACAGGACTTTATGTAAAGGCAGACCCCTCCCCCTCTCCGGTTTTGACGATCCTTTCTGAACAGATTGTAACCTTGTACATTAACAGCCCAGTCATAGCTATCGTCCAGCCATGTCTCAGTTATTCCCACTATGTCATAATCCTCCTCACACATCACTAATTCCAGTTCCCCAGTTTTATTAGTCAGGCTTCTGGCATTAGTATACATACATTTGAGAGGTTTATGCATATTTTTGCCCTACACCTTTCCTTCTGAACTTTTCTAGTCCCTCCTTCCATTTCTCCCCCAGTCCCACTACCTTGCCCCCGGTCTCTATCTGCACTATCTTCCCCTCCTATAATGTAATTTCTTTCCCCCAGTCCCTAGTTTAAACACTCCTCCAACCTTCTAGCCATCTTTCTCCCCAACACGGCTGCCCCTTCCCCATTGAGGTGCAGCCCGTCCCTACGATAGAGCCTGTAGCCGATAGCAAAGTCGGCCCAGTTCTCCATGAACCCAAAACCCTGCTTCCTACACCAGTTCTTGAGCCACTTGTTAACCTCTCTAATCTCCCGCTGCCTCTCTTGTGTGGCCCGTGGTACAGGCAGTATTTCGGAAAATACTACCTTTGAGGTCCTTGCCCTAAGCTTTTGACCTAAATCCCTGAAATCATTCTTAAGGACGCTCCACCTTGCTCTAACTTTGTCATTGGTTCCGATATGGACCATGACCGCTGGATCTTCTCCAGCCCCTCCCAGTAATCTGTCAACCCGATCTGCGATGTGTCGAACTCTAGCGCCAGGAAGACAGCACACTGTTCGGGCGATCACGATCTTTGTGACAGATCGCCCTATCTGTTCCCCTAATAATTGAATCTCCCACTACCAGCACCTGTCTGGCCTGCCCTGCTCTCCTGGTCCCCTGCTTACTGGAGCTGACATTCCCCTGACCGGCAGAGGAAGTGTCTGGCTGCAGCGGTGCTGTCCCTGAGCTGCCATCCCCTCATCTGCCAAACGTGCAAACTTGTTGGGGTGTGTCAGATCAGGGCTAGCCTCCCTGGCACTCTTCCCTCTACCCCGCTTTCTTACTGTCACCCAGCTAGCTACCTCACTCTCCTCAGCCTCCTCGCTACCACCCTCCCCACATCTACCCCAAAGACTGCTTGCTCGGTGAGCAGCAAACTCTTTTGCAAATTGTCAGTGGCTCTCAGTGTTGCAATATGCCCGTTTAGAGACTCGATGTGCGATTCCAAACGGGTAATTTGCTCACATTTTGAACAAAGATATGCACCCTCAAACGGCTGTTCCAGGACTGCATACATCATGCAAGATGTGCACTGGACGGCATTGTCAATTGTGCAAGACATACTAATGGGGATTACACCACAAAAACAAAAAAAAATACAATATAATCTAGTTACAAGAACTGACGAATTTCAGTCCCCCACTGAAGTCCCTGAATCTGAAGTCACTTAATCTTAAGTCACACTTACACAACCACACACTTAATCAACCACGCGTCGCGACCAACCTCGCGTTATATATATATATCTACTTATATAATATATAAGAAATTTCGATACCCGAAACAACCCTAAATCCCAGTACACCGACCTTGGCCATGTGGATAAGGTTAGGGGTTTATGGTGTGAATCCCCTCACACACAGTACTCGCCCCCGAACCTAAAACGAGACATTTTAGCGGCTCAGGGCTCCATGGCACAACAGGTTTAATTGGAATACTGGATTCAAATACACAACGAATGTCGTTCAGGAAAATAAGAGGCAGCAGCCGTGCAGTGAATAATAGACACATTTGTAAAACCGATATTAATTGAAGTTTCATTGACTTGTTATAACTTCTTGTATTATGACGTATATCAAGGTTGTATATGTCAATGTAAGATACCGTTGAATTGTTCTTCTGTTAATAAAAAAGTTTAATAAAAAAAAACACAGCTTTTAATTAAAAACTCTAAAATAAAGAGAAATATATAGAGACAGTCCCCAAATTGATAATCGTAGAAAAAAAATATATACACGTGGTACTTACAGTAGAAGTACTTAAATGCACGGCGGCATTTAGACCCAAAAGTACTGGAACCAATTGTCTGGGTCCGGTCTTTCATCCAGCAGATGGAAGGAAAGGGAGATCCGGTATGGGTACCTTGAAATTTAAGGCTACTTTCACACTAGCGTTTTCAATTCTGAAATTGAGATCCATCATAGGATCTCAATAGCGGATGAAAACGCTTCAGTTTTGTTCCCAGTCATTGTCAATGGGGACAAAACTGAACTGACCGAAACGGAATGCACTAAAATGCATTCCGTTCCATTTGGTTGCGCTTCCATCGCGGACAGAATAACGCTGCAACGCCTTTTTTCTGTTTGCGATGTGGTGCGGAGCAAGACAGATCCATCCTGACTCACAATGTAAGTCAATGGGGATGACTCCATTTTCTCTGACACAATAGAAAATGGATCCGTCCCCCATTGACTTTCAGTGGTGTTCATGACGGATCCGTCATGGCTATATAAGACATAATACAACCGGATCCATTTATTACGGATGCATGCGGTTGTATTATCATAACAGAAGTGTTTTTGCAAATCTATGATAGATTCTCAAAAAAACGCTAGTGTGAAAGTAGACTAAGTGGTATAATTAGGGAACTGATCTGTCCCTGTTAAAGCCCTAAGGGGTTGCTATCCTGGGCCTGATTAGTCCTACATATGGACCCCATCCAGAACCTGTCCCTCAAATAGAATGCCCTAAGAACCAAGTCCCGGCAATTTAAATTGGGCACTGAAATGGCATAGTTGTGGAAAATTAGCAGTTTTCAGCCTGCATATTAAATTCTGAAAAGCATCGGTGGGGTCAAAGTGCTTACCACACTCTTAGATGAATACTTAGATGGGTGAAGTATCCAGAATTGTGGGGTTTACCTTTATCTCAATTGCTCTGCAAACTTGACATGGCTCCCAATAACCACTCCAGCAAAATCTGTGCTCCAAAGCAAGATACGTTCCTTCCCTTCTGAGCCATGCCATGTGCCCAGGTACTAGGTAACGGCCACATGTTAGTAAGGCTGATTAGTCAGCCTGCATTTGTGGGAGGGGCGGAGGCTCTTCATATACGAGCCACAGCCTCACTCCTGGGCGTGTGTTCTCAGGTGCACAGGTGCCGCTGGCTGTCTTTAGTGAACTAGCTTCTCTGGTGGTAGGATTTCTTTCTTTGCAGCATAGAGCCAGAACTGAGCTTTTATTTCGCTCACTGCTACCGTAGCAATGCACGCGCTGTAATACGTAAGTAAGTTGGGCCGTGGCTGTCTCTCCTGGCTGGTCGGACCCCGACTTTGCTAGCAAACGGGAGGCTTCGCCTCAGAATCTGCTGCCTCAGGTTTGTTCGTGGGGACTACAAATTTATATTTCTTTTCAACTGTGTTTGTTTGATAACAGGAGTTAGTTCCTATATATCCAGCTAAAAAAAAAAAAAAAAACCCTGATGCACTTTATGCTCTGCTCTTATCATGAACAGCATTTCCACGTTCGGCTTTTACTTCTGTCTTACACCTGCTATTGCACCATGCTTCACATGCCTCACACCCTCAGATGCATCGCACGTCTTTTGTTGTCCATCACTTTCATGCTGCTCGTTCCAAGACCGGCCTTTACATTTCGCTGTTACAAATGTTTTACTCTGCTCACTGGAGCTGTGTCCACATGTCTGCTATTTTCATCATGATTCATACGTCAATCACATTCGAGTTGCATTCACCCGTTGGCTGTTACATCAAATTCCGTACCCAGCCGACATCCGGAACTGTATTACATGCCTGCTATTACATGTTTTCATACTCTGCCCGCGGCCAGAGCTGCTACTGTTACTCCATTTTATTTTCTGGCCGCACCAGACCGGTGTTCACACTTTGCTGTTACATCATGTTTTTTTCTACTCCACTCGCAACTAGAGCTGCGTTCATGCGTCGGCTAGTATACTCTGCTCACAGTGATGGCTGCGTTCACATGTCTGCTGTTACAACAGGTTTATACTAGGCTTGTTTCAGAAATACATTCACGTTCGCTGTCATATCATGTTTATGCTCCACTCACATTTAAAGCTGCTGTTATACCAATTTCATTCTCGGCTCACACCGAGAGGTACATTCACACTTAGGCGGTCAAACTCACGACTAGAGCTGCGTTCTTACGTCTATTGGTATATCAGGTTTGCTCTACTCGCACCCAGAGCTGCTTTTACAAGTCCACTGTTACTACAGGTTCTTCCAGGCCCATTTCAAGAGCAGCGTTCATGTCACTGTTACATCATGTGTCATACTCCATTCACAACCAGAGCTGCTGTTATTCCAATTTTATGCTCTGCCTATACCCAGAGTTGTGTTCACACTTCTACTGCTACAATAGGTTTTATACCCCACTCGCCAGAGCCGCTTTCCATGTCGGCTGTCACTTCAAGTTAACATTCCGTTCACATCCAAAGCTGCGTCCGCATGTCTGCTTTTACATCTTGTCCTATACTCCATTCACTACTAGAGCTGCGGTCACGTGTCTGCTTTTGAATCACGTCAATACTCTGCTTACATTCAGATGGCATTTATACGTCTGCTTCATTCCATGCTTTTAATGCTCTACCCCTACTCAGAGCTGCGCCCATACCACGTGTTTTAGGTACCACTCACATCCAAAGCTGCATTCACCCATTTGTCGTTACATCATGTGTTGTACTCTGCTCCCACTCAAAGCTTCATTCTCCTGTTCATTGCTACGTCATGGTTTTACTCAATAATCTCACCGGAGCAGTCTGCACCCACCGCTCTGGTACCTCTCTCCCGAAAAACATAACTGCGTTCTTTTCAGGCTTACTTTCCTTTCCTCGGTTGTCTGTTACATTCCATAGGCCTACTTTTCTGTTCACTTCAATTAAAATAAATAAATAAATAATAATATTTTGGTCTTTAATCCTGGTTCATATTCACTCAGACTGGTTCCCTTTTTACTTCTGGTTCGTATTCACTCAGATTGGTCTCCTGCCCCAGTTCACCAAACAGCTCCTCGGCGGAGGTCAGTGGGCCAATAGGAGTAAGTTTCCTGCTATGTTTTCACAAGCTGTTAATTTGTTTGTCACGATAAGAGTCTTCTCTCAGCGAACTTGCAATGCCTCAGGCTCTTGTTTTTCTCCCATCTCTGTTTCAATTTCATGTTTACATTTTATGGTTCACGGTGGTTAGTGTTTCATGTATGCCCGTGCTTCGGATTACTAATGTCTATATTTTCAACGCCTGTTGGCAGTTATGTTTCTTAGGCCCTTCTAGCCAATCCAATCATTCAAGCCACTGCATATCCCATCAGGTCCGGCTTACGTTTTAATTACTTATCGTCACCGCAACGTCATTCAGATCAGTCTCTCGGCTTCGGGGGCCCTATGGCTGCTTCGGCCTCTGGTTTCGGGGGCCCTATGACTGATCCGGCCTCATGGCTTTGGGGGCCCCATGACCGGTTTTCATGTTTTGTTTGTTAGGGGTACGACATGGTTGTAGGCTGGTTAGTGTCTCAAGGCATTCTGATGCTGCATAAGTGGTTTTATTTGGGGAAAAAAGAGGCTCGCATGAGTGGCTCCCGACTGGCATCGTCATTCGTACTTTGCATGGTCATCTGATACTTGCTCCTATCATAAGAGACTCGCATGCATGGCTCCTGCTATAAGAGGCTCGCACGCATGGCTCCTGCCATAAGAGACTCACGCATGGCTCCTGCCATAAGAGACTCACGCATGGCTCCTGCCATAAGAGACTCACGCATGGCTCCTGTCATAAGAGACTCACGCATGGCTCCTGTTATAAGAGACTCGCCGGAGGATTTCACAATTGACATCGACATTGGTAGTTCATACGGCCGTCTGATACTATTTTCCATGGCACACCTCTCAGAAGTTTCTATTGTTCATTTATATTTTACAGATTAGTATTTGCGGTTCATTTCAGCCTCATTTCATTAAGAAGCTTACCCCATGTCTTTGTCTTTTCAGGTTATCGAGTCCCGGTTGATTACTAAACCCGTGGGGTTAAGCCCCAATCTTTTCCCCAGCCATCCTTAATTCTTAAGCTTCGCATCCTGGCGGCTGCCCGGTCCCATGGGCCCTGGCGGTTGTTTCGCCCCATGGCTTCAGGGGTCCGACCAATGGTTGTCTGTCCACCTGTCCAGCTATGCTTTTAGATTTGAATGACTCACATCTTTACCTGCTTGCCAACTTATGTTATTTAGGTTTCATTTTAGTTAATGTCCGTTATTATCTCCATTTTCTGTCACGTTTCCCTTCGTCTTTTCAGGTCACGCAGTTAAACTCATGTTGGGGGTCACCTTTCACGTCAGTCAGGTCTCGTTGGTTTAATTTTACCTCCACCTTATTCAGGTCACTTATTATAGTTATAATTTCTTGTTAAAAACAAAACAAAAAACTCTGCCCCTGGCTACAGGGGCCCGATGACCGCTTCGGCCCCATGGCTTCGGGGGCCCGATGACTGTTTTCAGTCCTGCTGGGCTGGTTGCCTGGTTGGTTTCCCATCTGTGCATCTAGGCTGATTTGGCCCGTATGTATCGCATACATACCTGCTTACCCAATCTCCTAATAATCCATGTTGATCGCTCACTTTGTTTTGTCCGCAAACTGGTCCAGTTTGCCCTACAGCATCCTTGTCATGTCTTACGCAGATATTTCGTCTTGCTTTAATTGTTTATGCTTTCGTACAGGTCCTGCCAGAGGAGGAACAAGTAGGGTAATTTCATCTAGCATTTCAGTCTTTGATCGTAGTCGATCATATCTGGTCAACCAGGTCCCCGCTCAAAGTCTTTGCCTTTTTACTATGACCAGGAATTCATTTTTGTCGGTAGCTTCATTGCAATTGCTTCCCTCACTCATGGGAGGGCATAGACAGAATCTTTATGGCTTCGTAGCTTCTTGCCGCACTAACCTGAGACTCCCTACAACCACGTTGAATCGGGTTTTGACAAGGTCCAGCATTTCCTCACGGTAGAAGATTTAGATAGTAGGTCGGTCTTCACGTCTCAGGCGTTAAAACAATTCACAGGGGTACACAGAAGAACAACGTGCGGACCACGGCTAACAGATAGCTGTTGTCTGGGGAACTATTCAAGGATTCTCTTCCTAGCTACATGGTTCTTTCTGGCCCTCATTCCTGCATAGTCTAGGCAGTCAGGTTTCGGTTGCACGATCTCCTGAGGCTAGGGCATTGCCAGTACTCGCACTAGAACCAAAACTTAACAAGGTTCAGGTGGTTTTCATGATCCATTTTACAACGTATTCCCAGTCCTCCATTCCGCTTTGGGGCAGTATCCGCAATATTGAGCATCATGTCTCCGGCCTTGGCATCCACAAGATGGGTTGTAGGCCTCCTTCTGGTCTTGCCTCATACACCCCGAATTTTCATTTAAGATCCCTGACGTCTTGCAGTTGGCTTGGGGATTAGTTTGCTCATGCCATTCAAGTTCCTTTTCTACCCTACTTGGCTTGGTTTTTGCCCACTTATAGGCCTACCCACAATCATGGCTTAGGGCACACTACATGCCATTTAGTCAGGTTGTTTAAGACACGCCTAGCTGAGTTAGGTTGTTCCCGTTATTTTCGCTCCCTAGGGTTCTTCGGATATCTCTTGGCCGTAGCCATGACCACAAGTTAGTAAGGCTGATTAGTCAGCCTGCATTTGTGGGAGGGGCGGAGGCTCTTCATATATGAGCCACAGCCTCACTCACGGGCGTGTGTTCTCAGGTGCCCCACCCTCCCTCCCTCATCTTCTCATTTCCATAGGGTATGCCCACTTATAGGCCTACCCACGATCGTGGCTTAGGGCATACAACAAGCCATTTAGTCAGGTTGTCTAAGACACGCCTAGCTGACTTAGGTTGTTCCTGTTGTTTTCTCTCCCTAGAGTTCTTTGGATATCTCTTGGCCGTAGCCATGACTGCAAATATATGTTATTGCCATACTGGGACCAACCCAGATAAGAATTGATGGGTTATGTTTCTCTGGTGGCACAAACGGAGTACTATATATTGGTCACTGAAATGTTGTAATTGTAAAAAATGTTCAATATACACCTTCCAGTTTGCATTAACTTCTGAAAAACACCTTTGGGGTCTAAATGCTCTCCGTGCCTCTCGATGAATTCCTTGAGGGATGTAGTTTCCAAAAGGGTTTCAGCTGTTCTAGTACCTCAAGGGCTCTGTAAATGCAAAATGGTACCTGCGTGAGCCATTCTAGCAAAATCTGTGCTCCTAAAGCCAAATTGCTAGTGCGTCACTTCTGAGCCCTGCCGCGTGAATAGGCAGCAGATTGTGGTCACCGGTGGGGTATTGCCATATCCGGGAAAACCTGCATAACAATTTATGGAGTGTTTGGGTTCAGTGCAACAAGCTTGTCGCACCATATTTGCCAATGAAATCGCAAATGTTAAAAAATTGCAGTTGTCACTGTGGACCATCTATTGTGCCTTTTTCTTTGGACCATCACCTGTAGGATCAAAATGCTCACTAGACCCCTAAAGAGTTGCAAGATTTTTTTTTTGAGGGGGTTTCTTACGTTCTTGTACCTCAAGGCATCTGCAAACCTGGAATGATGCCTGAAAAATATCCTAATAAAAAGGACACCCCAAAATCCATAAGATGCACCTTCATGTCTGGCACATCTGTGCAATTTTTTTCCCCTGATCTACTTTCAACAAACCGCTCTTCTTGGAAGAGCATCTTATGATGAAGTTGTTCTTCTCTATACATGAATATTATCTGCAAAGGTTCTATTAAAAATGGACAAATTACATTAGCATTTTTGAGCTAACTGTATTGTATTGTGCCATGGTAAGTTTAAGGTGGGCTGTTTTGTGAATAGTTATGAAACCTAATCCAGAATGGAAAACAAATGGTAATTCCAAAAAGACAAAGAAAGAATGACAACACAAAAGCAAAACTTGTGTTCTCTAGGTTGGTGGTCCTATAAGTGATTGATAGCTGTCACATTTAGGGTCCATTCACATGTCTGCAAAATGGTTCCGGATCCGTTCCACAACATTGCGTAACAGATCCAGACCCATTCATTTTCAATGGGGCCGGAAAAGATGCGGACAGCACACAGTGTGCTATCCGCATCCGCATCTGCACTTCGTTCCGCAAAAAAATAGTACATTTCCTATTCTTGTCTGCAGAAACGGACAAAAAAAGGCATTTCTATTGAACCACATCCCGACCGCCTAACGCAGGGATGTGTCCTGCGGGCGGCCTGTATGTAACTCGTTGACGCATCTGCACGTCATCTCGCGAGAGGCGAGATTTCCTGTGAGTGTGCGTGCGACGGCAGGAACTTTAACTGCAGCCTGCTAGCGCTGATCATGCGCTGGCAGGCTGTAGATGTTAAAAAAAAGGGCATCTTTTTAACAAAGCACGGACACCGGCAGTGTGCTTTCCGCATTTTGCGGATCCGCACATTGCCAAAACTATATAGAAAATGCCTTTTCTTGTCCGCGGAAGTTCGCGGCCGCAGCTCTGCTGATGCGGAGAGCACATAGAAGATTTTTTTTTTGGGCACAAGTTAGCGGAAATTGATTTTATTTTTATTTTTTTCTTACAAAGTCTCATATTCCACTAACTTGTGACAAAAAATTTAATTTTACATGAACTCACCATACCCCTCACGGAATACCTTGGGGTGTCTTCTTTCTAAAATGGGGTCACTTGTGGGGTATTTATACTGCCCTGGCATTTTGGGGGCCCCTAATGCGTGAGAAGTCGTTTGGAATCCAAATGCGTAAAAATGCCCTGTGAAATCCTAAAGGTACTCATTGGAATTTGGGCCCCTTTGCGCATCTTGGCTGCAAAAAAGTGTCACTCATGTGGTATCGCCGTACTCAGGAAAAGTAGGGCAATGTGTTTTGGGGTGTATTTTTACATATACCCATGCTGGGTGTGAGAAATATCTCTGTAAATGATAACTTTTAAAAAAAAATTATACAAAGTTGTCAATTTACAGAGATATTTCTCTCACCCAGCATGGGTATATGTAAAAATACACCCCAAAACACATTGCCCTACTTCTCCTGAGTACGGCTATGCCACATGTGACACTTTTTTGCAGCCTAGGGGCGTAAAGTCCAAGGAGTACCTTTTAGGCTTTACAGGGTTGCTTACAATTTAGCCCCGCCCAAAATGCCAGAACAGTAAACACACCCCACATGTGACCCCATTTTGGAAAGAAGACTCCCAGAGGTATTCGCTGAGGGGCATATTGAGTACATGAAAGAATAAACTTTTTGTCACAAGTTAGCAGAAAGGGAGACTTTGTAAGAAAAAAAAGTCAATTTCCGCTAACTTGTGCCAAAAAAAAAATCTTCTATGAACTCACCATGCCCCTCACGGAATACCTTGGGGTGTCTTCTTTCCAAAATGGGGTCACATGTGGGGTATTTATACTGCCCTGGCATTTTAGGGGCCCCTAAAGCGTGAGATGTTGTTTGGAATCTAAATGCGTAAAAATGCCCTGTGAAATCCTAAAGGTACTCATTGGAATTTGGGCCCCTTTGCGCATCTTGGCTGCAAAAAAGTGTCACACATGTGGTATCGCCGTACTCAGGAGAAGTAGGGCAATGTGTTTTGGGGTGTATTTTTACATTTCCCCTTGCTGGGTAAGAGAAATATCTCTGTAAATTGACAACTTTGTATAAAAATTTTTAAAAGTTTTCATTTAGAGATATTTCTCACACCCAGCATGGGTATATGTAAAAATACACCCCAAAACATGTGTGACACTTTTTTGCAGCCTAGCTGCGTAAAGGGGCATAAAGTCCAACGAGTACCTTTAGGCTTTACAGGGTTGCTTACAATTTAGCCCCGCCCAAAATACCAGAACAGTAAACACACCCCACAAATGGCCCCATTTCGGAAAGTAGACACCCCAAGGTATTCACTGAGGGGCATAGTGAGTCCGTGGGAGATTTTTTTTTGCCAGAAGTTAGCAGAAATCGAAACTTTATTATTATTTTTTTTTTCCTCAAAGTGTCATTTTCCACTAACTTGTGAAAAAAATAAAATCATACATGAACTCACCATGCCCCTCCGCGAATACTTTGGGGTGTCTTCTTTCTAAAATGGTGTCATTTGGGGGGTATTTATACTATCCTGGCATTCTAGCACCTGAAGAAACATGACAGGTGCTCAGAAAGTCAGAGCTGCTTCAAAATGCGGAAATTCACTTTTTTGCACCATAGTTTGTAAACGCTATAACTTTTAAACAAACCAATAAATATACACTTATTGCAGTTTTTTTTATTAAAGACCTGTAGAACAATAAATTTAGAGAAAAATTTATATAGAAATGTTTTTTTGAAAAATTTTACAACAGAAAGCGAAAAATGTCATTTTTTTTTTCAAAAATGTCGGTAATTTTTTATTAATATTAAAAAAAGTAAAAATGTCAGCAACAATGAAATACCACCAAATGAAAGCTCTATTAGTGAGAAAAAAAGGAGGTAAAATTCATTTGGGTGGTAAGTTGTATGACCGAGCAAAAAACCGTGAAAGTAGTGTAGTGCAGAATTGTAAAAAGTGGTCTGGTCATTAAGGGTTTTTAAGCTAGGGTGTCTGAGGTGGTTAAGGTGCCTGCCATTTGTGGTCCGCAAAATGCGGAATGCACATGGCCGGTGTCCGTGTTTTGCGGACATGTGAATGAACCCCAACAGCTGCTGCTACTACATGGAAGGCTGTCTCTGAGTATGACAGCGAGCTAGAGTCTGCACTGTAAATATACTCTGGCGTGGTCACTAGAGATCTGGACTGCCTGCCTTAAATATACAGCAAGCGTCCTTTAACCAGTTAATAAACATCTTATCGCACTATATAGAGCTTCTGGATTTGAATACTGTATAAATCTGAATCTGATTGAAATATACTGAATGCATTGCTGGTATGAAGCTCCCATGAGGCTATGCTCACATGGCCAAAAATATGCTGGGTATTTGATCACGTAAAACACACATTTTATGCTACATTATATGCATTCCAAACACTACTAAATCCCTTTCCATTGATTTCAGTGGGAGTACTTACCATAGTCCACTTATTGAAATATTCATTTATAAATGTTTCTGGTCGAGCAGTAAGCCACACCTATTTTTCACTCCTCTCTTAAAAAAATATATTTCTAAATATGTCACACAGCTAATAAAACACTGTTTGGATTGTTGGCTTACATTAGGGGTTCCTGTGGTTTCAATGTATCACAAATGTGTTTGGCGAGGTTTAGCGTAACTAGCGTGTGTTTATGAAGATTACATAGTGCTATGTTTAATTTTATGTATCTGTTGGAAAAAGGCATAGATGAATAGCCAAATCCATTAATTTGATGTCCCAGACTAGGCACTGCAGCAAAACCAGACATTGATGGACACTCTGTCAGGTTAAGAGATTTGAGGGAATCAATAGCCTTTAATCATGACTTGCATATAATTTATCTCCTGACTGGAGGTTTCTCTTTAAGGTGGCTGTACACTTTAGATTCCTCCTGATTACACATGCATGCTCAGCCCTAATGGGAAAAGAGAAATAAGCCGCTGCCAGACACCATCAACTGTATCTTCTGAGACAGGAAAGTATCAGGCATGTTGGCTTAAGCTCCCCAAATTCCCCCCCCCCCCCGCCCCACCCGATATCTGCCGTTGAAGCCATAACATCTGCACTAAAGAGTCAGAATGCCCCAATGCAAATTAGATGGCCGTCCATTTCCCATAAAAATCATCATCAGCCGATGTTTAGTTGTTTAAGGATCTGCATGTGGTCTGCAATCTTATTTCTATCGTTGTCCAGTGTAAGCCATATATTGTATACAGTGCTAATGTTTTTAAACATATTTAATTGAAAAACAAAAATGTTCACTTAGGCCCAGAAAATTGCAGAACACAAACGAAAATATGAACGTAAGCGTCAAGAAAAGGAAATTAATGAACGCAAGGAGCGACTGAGAAAAGCCAAAGAGGAACATGAAAGGGCACAGAGGGTGAGTGTTCTGCGTTAGTGTATTAGGCCATTTAATCACATACTACAATTGCAAGAGAAAGTAAGCGAGTTCTTTGAAATTCTGTTAGCCCCTGACCACTGAGGTGTTCCACAATGAGACAAAAATGGATGATAGTACAAATATACAATTTTCTTTGGAAAAAAAAAACACTGCACACCAAAAATTCCAGCTCAATGGTGAAACAAATAGCTTATCGGCTGTGGTGCCTTGTGTCAGACCCCCGCTGATCAGATATTGATAACCTATCCTACAATAATAGTTTGTCAATATATATTGCCTGCGTTATCAGTTTTACCCTATAGAGATGCTGTGGCATGATCTTAACTGTGCTGTGCACACAAGGCATCTCTGAAATATTGCTGAGCTCAAACACATATACAGGAAGGAATGGTCCAAAATCCCTTCTCTGTAGATGTTTACTAAATGCGCTCAATAAAAGACATCAACTGTGTTATTATTTTAGAACTGTATTTTATTCATTTCAATTATTGATATTTCTGCATATCAATGCAGAAAACCAGGTAATTCCATAGGGTTCACATACTTTTTCTTACAACTGTATGTTAAGTACATGAGTTCCTTCAGAGCACTATACAGTACACATTGGGGGATTTCATCATGTCCTGTACTCTAGAATTATGGCTCCAAAAAGTTGCAAAATAGAGATTTCCTATTTTATGAATTTATTTGTGCAATGATTTTGCAAGGTTTTGTATTTTTACACCACTTAATCCAGTTTTGAAAAGTGAGTAGGAAAGTTGATGATGTTTGCTATGTTATTTTGTTTTACTCCCGATTTATCAACTGAGGCTTTTTAAAAAGTCAATAAGGGGTGGCATAAAAAGTGGAGCAATATCCTAAGACAGGGTTGTTGGGTTTAAAGGGGTTCTCTGGCAATGTTATTAACATGGCCTCCAGCAATTCATCCTAGAATGTGACTAGAATGGGTTTCCTCCACTTCTACAACTTGCTTGGGGGTGATGAGAAGCGAGGCCTTGCTCTACTGTACATCAACACTGCAATCATTTCACACTGGCGACATGTGCTATAATAAGGCTTTTCAGTCTGGCAGCATATTTTGTGTACGGTTGCTCCATTACTATATATTGTAGAGCAGAAATTCTGCAATAGATACTAATGTTGAAGTCCTCTGTCATAGCTGATCACATCCCTGTTACTGTCAGGCTACTCAGCCATGACAGAAGATCACATCATGACTATCTATTTTAGAGCAGAGTTCCCGCTTTACAATAGGTAGTACTGGAGCAATCGAATGGCTTCCCCACACCGAGATCGATGGAGCTGTTCACTTGCTTTGACAGCTTCAGGCTGTCTGAAGTTTCCAAGGCTTGCCATAGTGACGTTTCTTATGAAGCCCTTGTCTGTGGCCGATCTCTATGGTAAAATATAGAAACACTTGTTAAATGATTGTGAAATTAATGCAGTCTGTGGGAGAAGAGATCAGATGATTGCATGTTAAACTCCCATAGGGAAACTTAAAGTATGGGCTCATGCACGAGAACATATGTATTTTGTGGTCTGCACGGATCCGCAAAAAATACGGATGACATCCATGTGCATTCTATATTTTGTGGAACGGAAGAGCTGGCCCCTAATAGAACATGCCTATCCTTGTCCATAATGTGGACAATAATAGGACATGTTGTATTTATTTTTATTTTTTTGTGGAACAGCCATACGAAAACGGAATGCACAATTTCCTTTTTTTTTTTTTTTTTTTTTTTTTTGCAGACCCATTGAAATGAATGTTTCTTCATACGGTCTGCAAAAAAAACACAACGGACACGGAAAGAAAATAAGTTTGTGTGCATGAGCCCTAAGTGTAAAAACAAGTTTGTAAAATATTAGAAATATATAAGTTCAAAAAATAAACATAAATATCATTACTGCATTCCAAAATTGCCTGTACTATTAACGCCTTAAGGACCTCTGACGTATATGACGTATACATTGGAAGTCTGGTCCCTAAACATGGCACCGGCTCGCACGTGCAGCGGGTGCCACAGCGTCCGGGTCTCTTCTCTTTTAAATAGCAAAGACCCATGGCACATGTATGCGATCAGCCATAAAGCTATTCGCATATATTTTACCCTTCAGATGCCATGGTCAAATGTGACCACGGCATCTGATCAGTCGCGTACTTCCGCTCCGGTAACAGCGTTCCTCGGCTGAGATCGGGAACTTGTTACATCGCTGAAATAGCCCGAAGCCTCAAGCAGGCTCTGGTGTCTATTTCAGGAATATACCAATCCATGCCACTAGGTGACAGCATTGTATTGTTATATTGCAAATGAAGTGTTCATTGATGGCTATATAGCCATGAATAAACAAAATGGGCAATCTAATGATTGCCAGTTATTGTCACCCAAGGTAAAAAAATAAAAGTTAAAGAATGTGTTTACAAATATATTAAAAAAATAATAATTAAACTTTAGTTCAAATCACCCCTCTTTCCCTCAAATAAAATTCTTAACCAATGAAAAAAAATAAACATCATGGGCATCGCCGTGTACAAAAATGCACATACAATTAAAATATAACAATATTAATGGCATACGACAAATGGCATAACAGGAAATAAAATAAAAACAGCTAATTAGCCACTTTTTGTCACTTCAACTACACAATAATTTTTTTATAAAAAGTGATCAAAAAGCCGCACACACTTCAAATTGGTATCACTGAAAAGAACAAATTGTCCCGCAAAAAATTAGCCCTCACACAGTCCCGTACACATAACTACAAAAAAGTTATAGGGGTCAGAATATGGTTAATACATTTATTTTTTATATTTTTTCCTCAAAGGTTTTAAATTTTTTTTCAGTTTTAAAACGCAAGAAAAATTTATATAAGTGTGGTATCGTTGTAACCGTGCTGACCTGGAGAGTGAAGATAACAAGTGAATTTTACCACATAGTGTACAGTGTAAAAATAAAATAACCTTTATCAGAATTGCGTTTTTCCCCAATTCTACCCCATTTGGAATTTTTTTTCCGCTTCCTACTACATGGTATGCAACCATAAATGGTGCCATTAGCAAGTACAACTTGTCCCGCAAGAAAAAAGGCCTCATAAGGCTATGTGAATAGAAAAATAAAAAGGTTGGAAGTGAAAAGCAAAAATGGAAAATCTCAGGGTCCTGAAGGGGTCAAAATATAAAAATATTTATCCCATACACACTCCAAAATGGTATCAATAAAAACTACAGATCGCCCTGCAAAAATATGAACCCCCACACACAGCACCTTACATAGTAACATAAATATAAAAATGTTATGGGAGTTGGAATATGATTTTCAGAGTTTTTTTTTATTTTAGGGGTTGGCCATCTTCTAGGATGGTTGACCAATTTGTTTGTGAGATGAATGCACTTACTATTACAGCCTGCACCATTTTCTATATTTCATAAGGTATTCCCGCTTGTTTGCCAAGTCTTTTGTGCTGTCCACACAGAGGCCTTGTCCATAAGATAGCTGCTGATTGAGGGTCATGTGACCAGGCATATCGCTTCCATGGGATGTCTCCTTCATTCAGATGCACTACACATCCAACAGAACAAGTGCAGGTGGCAGTTGCAGTGTATTTGAATGGTGTAGACAGCCGCCAAAACGATAAAACGTACTGTAAAAACCTAAATACTGAATGGAAATAAATGGGCAACAAATAATATCTAGGCAATATTAAAAACGGTAGTAATCAGCCCGCACTGTATGTGAAACGTCGTACTGTAAAAACTAAAATCGAAGGTATGTATCAAGTCCACCTGTGTAGTAGAGTATTGACAATCAGAAGTTCTAATGTATGATGGTATCCAAAAGGCATTCAATCAGACCCCATTATGGGTCTGTGTCATTCAGATGGTATATCTTAAAAGCTTTAGTAATATTTGCATCGATGCCAATCCTGAACTTGTACTAATGTACACAGAGCGGCGTCCCGCTCAAACAGGGTGAGTAACGGCGTCCCGCTACTTTATATGCTTGCAAGTAAAAATGAGTTTACCTTTCATCCAGCTTTCCTCGAGTCGATCTTAACCAAACCGTAGGGTATTTTTGCTCCATGCGTCGTGCTGATGATGTCGTCGTATCACAATGTCGGGAGCACTTTCCTCTCGGGAAGACCATGCTGACGGCTTGTTAATCCACACGAGGGCCGGCAAGTGTCCCGGTCCTTACTTGTGTTTGGCCGTCAAATCGCGCGGGTAACTTGCGGAGGTTTCAAATCCCACTATTTTTGGGTTGGTTACGATTTGGTGGTTGGAGGTGTATCTGGTCACAAATAATGGGGGATGTTGCACCAGACGTGTTTCGGGGTATGTTCATTCACCCCTTCCTTAGTGGTAGACATCCCCCCCCCCCCCCCCCTTTGACATCCTTCTATTATAGGGATTACAATGATATGTATTCCACGGACTGGATGTTTGATTGATTCCAAGACGTCAGTTCCGGTATATAAAATATGATATAAGTTATTTCTCGGATTGGCATAAAGTGCAAGAAAAATAATATTGATTGGTATATGCTCACCATAATTGATGAATATTGCAACAATGTTTCAATTAATAATAGAATGAATATTTGATGACAAATTTAATGTTTTTGCAACCTCCAAAATGAAAATCATTTCATTTATTTGTCCACAATAGATCTATGTATCATATGAAAAGAAAATGCATAAATACACTTACTGTGTTATTAGTGCGGTATGTATGCGGTTTTTGTTTTCAGAGTTACATGTTAAACAATCTTTGATTGTGTGTCGATGGTTATTGGTAGTTGATATTAACTAATTTGTTCTCTATTGGAAGGATGTGATCTTGCAATGTTGTAGGAATTGCAAGATCACATCCTTCCAAAAGAGAACAAATGAGTTAATCAAAGATTGTTTAACATGTAACTCTGAAAATGTGATCTACGTTATAGAATGTCCGTGCAAAAGCCAATATGTAGGGAGGACTAAAAGACCCCTGAAGAAACGGATTTCAGAGCATATAGCTAATATAAGAAAAGGTTTTGAGAACCACTCCCTGTCCAACCATTTTAACCACTACAGGACCGCCTAACGCACGGATGTGTCCGGCCGGCGGTCCTGTAGCTCTGGGTGGACGCATCGGCGCGTCGTCTCGTGAGACGCGAGATTTCCTGGTCACAGAGGACCAGGTAGCTATGTAAAGCTATGTAAAGTTGCACCAAACACTACACTACACCCCCCCTCCCCCTCGGTCAATTATTAACCCCTTGTTAACCCCTTGATCGCCCTGTCTAGATCACCCCCCTTTCACTGATCACCCCCCTGTCATTGGTCACACCCCTGTAAGGCTCCGTTCAGATGTCCATATGTGTTTTGCGGATCCGTGGATCCACGGATCCGCAGATCCTCAAAATACGGACACCGGCAATGTGCTTTCCGCATTTTGCAGATCCGCACATTGCCAGAACTATATAGAAAATGCCTTTTCTTGTCCGCAATTGCGGACAAGAATAGGACATGTTCTATATTTTTGCGGAACGGAAGTTGGGTCCGCAGTTCTGTTCCGCAAACAGAATTGCGGACGTGTTAATGGGGCATAAGGGTCCCTTATCACCGCCAGTTAGCTACTTGTTAGGTAGTTAGCGCACACCGCACCGCAGTCACTGATTTTGGCAGAGATTTTTTCATTCACGATAAATGATGCGAAAAATCTGTGCCATTCATTTTATTTTATTTTTTTCAGCCCAGAGGCTGAACGGAAAAAAAAAATCTCATTACCCGTATGCTCAATATAAGGAGAATCGCAGAAACTCCTAATGCTGGCCAAGTGGCCATACGTGTAATGATTGCGGAGACCCTCAAATGCCAGGGCAGTACAAACACCTCACATGTGACCCCATTTTAGAAAGAAGACACCCCAAGGTATTCCGTGAGGGGTATGGTGAGTTCATGTAAAATTTTATTTTTTGTCACAAGTTAGTGGAATATGAGACTTTGTAAAAAAAAAAAAATATATATATCAATTTCCGCTAACTTGTGCCAAAAAATTTTTTTTTCTGTGAACTCGCCATGCCCCTCACGGAATACCTTGGGGTGTCTTCTTTCCAAAATGGGGTCACATGTGGGGTATTTATACTGCCCTGGCATTTTAGGGGCCCTAAAGCGGGAGAATCCAAATGCGTAAAAATGCCCTGTGAAATCCTAAAGGTACTCATGGGAATTTGGGCCTCTTTGCGCATCTTGGCTGCAAAAAAGTGGCACACAAGTTTTATCGCCGTACTCAGGAGAAGTAGGGCAGTGAGTTTTGGGGTGTGTTTTTATATATACCCATACTTTGTGTGAGAATAATCGCTTTAAACGACAACTTTTTAAAAAAAATTTATACAAAGTTGGAAAATATATAAATATATATATATATATATATATATATATATATATATATATATATACATTCGCGGTGGCTCACTTAGGTGAGATATGGATAGGTGCTGCAAACCTATTGGGAGGAACACCAACCCTCCTACAAACAATAGAATATATTCAGAAGCGACTGATAAGGTGAGCACTCAACAGCTGGCAAATAAAATGTATCACGTTTAATTAAACATATATGACAAATTGACATTCGCTCCCTTTGTACCCTGTTAAGTATAAAAATGGAGGCAGACGGATGTAGCGATACCACTGAGGAAGGGATTGGAATTTTTCCCGAAACGCGTTTGGTACGGTTTACACATCGCTAAAGACCTCCGAATATTTCTAGCATGGCCATGCTATAAACAAAGAATAAGTGGAACCACGAAAAATATCGTGTACAGCTGTACAAGACGTCATTTGGGCTAGACCGAGTTATCGCACCAAGTATCGCGAGACTACGGGACCGCTTGCCGGGTAAGCGCGTCGGAAGACACTATCACTATCTGACCGCTTACACCGTGTGTTCAAGCCTCTGAAGTCAACGAGAGAGGTAAGAGTGCATTACCAACTGTTCAAACACCGATGTGTTATATGGACTGACAACGATACCACCCAGTCAACAACAATAATATCATTACACAGAGGTTCTAGCACGACATTACTTGATCCCTATACAAGGAGAAGCTGATTGCATTAAATCCTATCGGTTGACCCAGCCTAAACAGCTGAGACAGGGTAACCGTTGGAAATACGGACATTTAAACAATGAGCTATCCTTCAATAATAACCTAATCCAGGGCTTCATATTGGCACAATATTTAGGGGACTCGAACATCTGCAACGAAGCTTAAATTCTCTATTTTAATTTTACAATTGAACTATTGAGGATTTCACTATTGCATCTGAACGCCGCAGGTGTGCACCGAGAGACTTTTTTGTGCTGTTATTATTTTATGCAGTATTTTATATGTGGATGGTGCAATGAATGTCAATTTGTCATATATGTTTTATTAAACGTGATACATTTTATTTGCCAGCTGTTGAGTGCTCAACTATCAGTCGCTTTTGAATATATTTTATACAAAGTTGTCAATTTACAGAGATATTTCTCTCACCCAACATCGGTATATGTAAAAATACACCCCAAAACACATTGCCCTACTTTTCCTGAGTATGGCGCTACCACATGAGTGACACTTTTTTGCAGCCTGGGTGCACAAAGGGGCCCAAATTCCAACGAGTACCTTTAGGTTTTACATGGCTGCTCACAATTTAGCCCCACCCAAAATGCCAGAACAGTACAAACACCCCACAAATGACCCCATTTTGGAAAGAAGACACCCCAAGGTATTCGCTGAGGGGCATAGTGAATCCATGAAAAATTGAACTTTTTATCAAATGTTAGCGGAAAGGTAGACTGTGAGAAAAAACAATATCTATTTCCGCTAACTTGTGTCAAAAAAAAATCTTCTATGAACTCGCCATGCCCCTCACGGAATACCTTGGGGTGTCTTCTTTCCAAAATGGGGTCACATGTTGGGTATTTATACTGCCCTGGCATTATACTATCCTGGAATTCTAGCACCTCAAGAAACATGACAGGTGCTCAGAAAGTCAGAGCTGCTTCGAAATGCGGAAATTCACTTTTTTGCACCATAGTTTGTAAACGCTATAACTTTTACCCAAACCAATAAATATACACTTATTGGATTTTTTTTTATTATCAAAGACATGTAGAACAATAAATTTTGTGAAAAATTTATATAGAAATGCATTTTTTTTTAAAATTTTACAACAAAGTGAAAAATGTCATTTTTTTTTTTTGCAAAAATGTCGGTCATTTTTGATTAATAGCAAAAAAAGTAAAAAAGGTCAGCAGCAATGAAATAGCACCAAATGAAAGCTGTATTAGTGAGAAGAAAAGGAGGTAAAATTCATTTGGGTGGTAAGTTGTATGACGGAGCAATAAACGGTGAAAGTAGTGTAGTGCAGAATTGTAAAAAGTGGCCTGGTCATTAAGGGTGTTTGCGCTAGGGGGGCTAAAACTACCCATGGTCAGGATCCCTCTGGGATGAGATTCCTAGCAAAAGGGGTGGCAACCATATAGAAAAGATGTCTAGACTTGAGACAAAAAGGATTTTTGAACTTGATACATTGTTATCCCACGGCTTAAATGCCAAATTCGAACTTTTTGGATTTTTATGATATAGAATGGTCACTTGTCTGTTGACGATTAACCGAGCTTTGCCCGGTTTCTCTACTTGGCTCGGTTTCTCCTTAACAGACAGGTTCCCACCCCTATCTACTACCACGTTTGATATCCACTTTCCTCGATTTTATGTACTTTATGTAATTTTTGAAAGTTGGAACCAATCTTTCCCACCACCTCATGAAGAAGTACCACATATAGTTCTGATAATGTTTTCTTTTGTAGATCTGGATCTAATCTGATCGTATTTTGTCACCTATAGTCAGTTATGAGACTGATGCACCATATGATGTGTAGAAATTATCCTATAAGTTGTAGATGATGGTTCTGCAATCCCAGATTAGTTGAAACAAAAACCGCATACATACTGCACTAATAACACAGTAGGTGCATTTGTGCGTTTTCTTTTCAGATGATACATAGATCTATTGTAGACAAATGTATGAAATCATTTTTATTTTGGAGGTTGCAAAAACATTAAATTTGTCATATGCAAATATTGATTCTATTATTAATTGAAACATTGTTGCAATATTCATCAATTATGGCCAGCATATACCAATCAATAATATTTTTCTTGCACTTTATGCCTATCCGAGAAATAACTTGTATCATATTTTATTTACCGGAACTGACTTCTTGGAATCAATCAAACATCCAGTCCGTGGATTACATATCATTGTGATCCCTATAAAAGAGGGATGTCAAAAGAGGGATGTCTACCACTAAGGAAGGGGTGAATGAACATACCCCGAAACGCATCTGGTGCCACATCCCCCTTATTTGTGACCAGATACACCGACAACCAACAATCAAAACCAACCCGAAAATAGTGGGATTTGAAACCTCCGCAAGTTACCAGCGCGATTTGACGGCCAAACACAAGTAAGGACCGGGACACTTACCGGCCCTCATGTGGATTAACAAGCCGCCAGCGTGGTCTTCCCGAGAGGAAAGTGCTCCCGACATTGTGGTTGACGACATCATCAGCACGACGCACTGAGTATCAATACCCCACGGTTCGGTTAAGATTGACTTGAGGAAAGCTGGATGAATGGTAAACTCATTGTTGCTTGCAAGCACATAAAGTAGCGGGACGCCGCTCTGTGCACATTAGTAACCTAAAGTTCAGGATTGGCATCGGTGCAAATATTACTAAAGCTTTTAAGATGTACCATCTGAATGACACAGACCCATAATGGGGTCTGATTGAATGCCTTTTGGATACCATCATACATTACTTCTGATTGTCAATATATACTACAAAGGTGGACTTGATACATACCTTCGATTTTAGTTTTTACAGTACGATGTTTCACATACAGTGCGGGCTGATTACTACTGTTTTTAATATTGCCTAGATATTATTTGTTGCCCATTTATTCCCATTCAGTATTCATGTTTTCACAGTAAGTTTTATCGTTTTGGAGTTTTTAGGATAAATAAACATACCATTTTAAATTGCTTCTCCAAATGGTCAGAAATTTCTGAGAGTGCCTTGCCCTTTTTCTTATAATCAGTTTTTTAGTGTAGCTAGATGAAATTAATTAAGCGGTGCTGTGTAACGTCCTCACTGACGTCATCTGCCTGCTCCTTTCACTTTATGAATGAAGCAGGAGGAGCAGGCTGATGACGTCAGTGAGGACGTTACACAGCAGCCTGCCGTCGCACTGCTCTGCCTGCTAGAGGATCGGTATAGCAGGTTAGCAGAGCGCTAGTGTACTGGGCTTATAGGGAATAAGGGGACATGATTAAAGATTATAAATGTTATGAAAGCAGTCACGCTGTTAGCGGCGGACCGCCCGCCGCGTGTTGCCAGGCTCCGCCCCCTAAGCAGTGACTATGGGCCAGATGTTTTAGAAAAGGGGGCATCTTTGGATGACACTGTAATTGGGGTGATCTGTGGATGACACATATAGCATAAGATGCTATATATGTGTCATCCACAGATCCAATCCATTACAGTGTCATTCATAAATGCCCCCATCACATTGCTATCCACAGATCCCCCCCATCACAGTGCTATCCACAGATCCCCCCCATCACAGTGTCATCCACAGATCCCCCCCATCACAGTGCTTTCCACAGATCCCCCCATCACAGTGCTATCCACAGATCCCCCCATCACAGTGTCATCCACAGATCCCCCCCATCACAGTGCTATCCACAGATCCCCCATCACAGTGCTATCCACAGATCCCCCATCACAGTGCTATCCACAGATCCCCCATCACAGTGCTATCCACAGATCCCCCATCACAGTGCTATCCACAGATTCCCCCCATCACAGTGCTATCCACAGATCCCCCTCCCCATCACAGTGCTATCCACAGATCCCCCATCACAGTGTCATCCACAGATCCCCCCATAACAGTGCCATCCACATCTCCCCCACATAACAGTGCCATCCACAGATCCCCCCCATAATACTGTCATGCACAGACCACCATTACTTCAAAAGCACACCTTTTGGTTAAAAATATTTTTTTTCTTATTTTTCTCCTCAAAAACCCAGGTGCGTCTTATAGGGCGAAAAATACGGTAATTCATTACGGTCTGTGCAAGAAGTTGTGCTGCCAAGGCCTGAATAGTTTCCCCTCAAGGAGATTGGTGAAGCCATTTGTTCTGTGCGGTAGCCTTGAACATTCAGAAGACTCTAAGGGTACTTTCACACTAGCGTTTTTCTTTTCCGGCATAGAGTTCCGTCGTCGGGGCTCTATGCCGGAAAAAAACTGATTTAGTATTATCCCCATGCATTCTGAATGTAGAGAAATCCGTTCAGGATGAATCAGGATGTCTTCAGTTCAGTATGTAAACGTTTTTTAGACGGTGAAAATACCGCAGCATGCTGTGGCATTATCTCCATCTAACATTCTGAAGCACATGACGGAATCCGGCATTAATTCCCATTGACTTGCCCATTAGTGCATTACAAATACCGCAACCACAGATCCTTCCTTCTGGTCTGGGCATGCGCAGACCTTTAAGGCCTCAAGCACATGCCCGTATGTTTTTTGCGGTCCGCAAATTGCGAAGCCGCAAAAAAAGGATGGCGTTCCTTATGGCATACATTTATACATTAATTTTTTTTTGCGGATCCGTTATTTTTGCGGATCCATTGTAATAATGCCTATCCTTGTCCGCAAACTAGAAAAAAATAGGACATTATATATTTGCGGAACGGAAAAACGGACGTACGGAAACAGAATTCACACGGAGTACCTTCCTATTTTTTTGAAGACCCATTGAAATGAATGGTTCCGCATATGGTCCCCAAAAAACCTGAACGGACACGGAAAGAAAATACGTTCGTGTGCATGAGGCCTAAAACTGTGAAAAAAAAATCAAAACTGCTCCGTCTCTCCGTCTCAAAACGGAGAGACGGATCCACACTTGAAATGCATTTGTGAGACGGATCCATCTCCAAATACTTTAATTTGTCGTGCAGTATGACTGTACCGGCGGGTAGTTCCGGCGACGGAACTGCCTGACAGAATCCTCTGCCGCAAGTGTGAAAACTAGTCTTAGGCTTCCACATCAATACATTCCTATGAGGGATCCATAGGAATGTATGAATCTTTCATAGATTGCAGTAGTAATTCTTTGCTGTCTATGGTAGAAGCAATCTAATGATCATAAATTCGTAAGTCCCCTTTAAAAAAATAGTTAAAAAAAGTCAAAAGTTTTTAAAAATATAAAAAGCTATAAAAATTCTAATCACCCCCTTTCCCCATATTAAAATAAACAAAAATGAAAGATTATTTGCACCAACACACCCCAAAATATCCAAACTATTAAAAAGTAAATATATTTATCCCTTACATTGAAAGCTGTGACGGGAAAAAAATCAAAATGGTCTATTCGCTATTTTTCGTCTCTTCACCTCCAAATCAAAAGTCATAGTCATACACACTTCAAAACTATCAATAAAACCTACAGATCAGCCTGCAAAAAATTAGCCTACACACAGCTCCATAGACATAACTATATAAAAAAATGAAATAAAATTAGGGGGTCAGAATATGGCGATGCAACTAAAAATCTATTGTCTCCAAAGGTTGTGTGTTTTTTTTTTTTTTTTTTTTGTGTTTGTGTTACTGATGGTGGATGCCCTGGTCTAGAACAAATCTCTGAAACAGATTTTTTCAGCTCAGAACAGGAACTTTGGTAACATGGCTGCCTCCATAATTCTATGAATAAAATAAAATATATATATATATATATATCTAAACATTCTTTTGTCATCATCCCCCCCCCCCAAAAAAAAAAAGTTTGCTTCGCTTAGTTGTTTGTACAGTGTGCCTCACATTTAATGCCTTTTTTCTGTTTAAAAATATAAAAAAATGCATTCCCTTACTATTTAAACAGGAAGAAGAGGCAAGGCATCAAGCTGGAGCACAGTTTGGAGGTTTCCCAGGTATGCTAGTCTATCTTCAGTGCCATGGGTTTGTTCACACACAGTTAAAAATCTTACTTCCAAATTCAGCGCAGTTTCCACCCCCAGATATGGCATGCTACTTCTTTTTTCTGACATGTAGAAAACCGCTGGAAAGAGACTGCCACTCATCCAATGAAATCAATTAAAGGCTGTTCTGAAGTGGTTTTTGGCACAGATTCCAGTACATTACAATCGGTGCCAATAAAACTGTGTCAATGTGTCCTATTTTTGATTTGTAACTACCTGTATTGATAAATGTACAGAAAGATAATGGTGTGTGGCCCACAGAATACTATTAAATTATGACTATAGGGGCTATCGTGAATGGTTTACAATCTGTGTACAGTGCTTTGGAATATGTTGCTAATTTAAGAACAATGGTAATTAAAGGGTTTGTCTGGTCACCGATATTGATGTGACCTATTATCTATCAGTGTTGTATTAGCGCTGCATTCTCTTCACAGTGTACCTGCTCGCCATTAACACTGAAGAGGCAAGCAGATGTAATGTCACAAGTATAGGGGAGGAGAAAACACCAGAACATACACTGAAGGAAATAGACAGAAGTCTAGGCCTCAAAGCTAAGGGAGAGTGATTGTGATCTCCTAGGAATCCCTAGACCTCTCCGTGACTCCTGCCAATATGAGTATACCCTGAAGGTGGGAATACTCATAAACCGGAACCTAAGCCCTGGAGACCCTGGACATCCCTAGGAGTGGTGGCAGGGAATGAGACTACTAGTTCCTTCCCAGATGAAGGAACCAGTGTCTCCCTGAGGCCTAGAAAGCAACTAACACAAGCAAACAACAAAATGCAAAACAAAAAGCACTTGGCTTAAAGCAGAATGGAGGAGCAGGAGATCCAAAAGAAACAACACACCCGCTCAGCCAACTCCAGCAGGAAATATCAACCGCATGCTAAGCAGCGAGACTCATAACTAAATAGAGCCTCAGTAATGACCCATAGGAGGTGTGGTCATTATCAAACTAACACACTGCATGATGAAAACAGAGAGACTGTCAGATACCCTCACGTGTCGCCACGCCAGTATCTCCGACCTTCTCACCTCTGTCATGAGAGGGACCATGACAGTACCATTGCCTTTTTTTTTTTTTTTTTTTTTTATTGTTCTGGTATTTTCCTCTTCGTTGTCATCTATTTGGCAGAAAATTCAAAAGTCTCAGTACCAGAAAATGTGCCAAACTGCAGATGGAACCCATTTGCTCCAAAAAAACGGCAACTTATCAATGGACTCCTGTCTACGGTTATTTATGGCAAACTCGGCCAATGCCAAAAATGAAGACCTCCTCCTGATTCTTCGAGACAAAACGTCTCAAATAAGTCTCTAGATTCTGGTTAGTGCATTCAGTCTGTCCGTTCGACTGAGGATGAAAAGTCGAAGAGAAGGACAATTGGACCCCCATGCGAGTACAGAACGCCTTCCAGAATCTGGAAACAAACTGAGTCCCCCTATCAGACACCACATCAGAGTGGATACCGTGTAGTTTCACGATGTTATCGAAAAACACTTATGCAAGAGTTTTAGCATTAGGTAGACCTGATAATGCTATAAA